>JAVJGG010000027.1:9265219-9280582 GCA_035590195.1 Aviceda cuculoides
GGATGGTGACTCAACCACTTCCCTGGGCAGCCTGTTCCAATGCTTGACAACCCTTTTGGTGAAGAAATTTTTCCTAACATCCAATCTAAACCTTCCCTGGCGCAATTTGAGGCCATCTCCTCTCATCCTATTGCTTGTTACTTGGGAGAAGAGACCAACCCTCACCTCGCTACAACCTCCTTTCAGGTAGTTGTAGAGTTATGAGGTCTCCCCTCAGCTTCCTCTTCTCCAGACTAAACAGCCCCAGCTCCCTCAGCTGCTTCTCCTAAGACTTGTGCTCCAGGACCTTCTCTGGACACGCTCCAGCACCTCCATGTCTTTCATGTAGTGAGGGGCCCAAAACTGAACACAGTGCTTGAGGTGCGGCCTCACCAGTGCCCAGTACAGGGGAACGATCACTGCCCTAGTCCTGCTGGCCACACTATTTCTGATACAGGTCAGGATGCCGTTGGCCTTCGCTACAAGTCATCAGTAGGGGACTAAAGACACAGTGAAAGGCTGTATGTGATGCAAGCTGAAGCCCCAGAATCAAATGCCAGTTACAGAAAAATGAAAATCTGAAGCTTACTGAACAGATGAAAGGAAGAAAAGTTTGTGAGCATCACGCTAACAAGGCTGCATTTTGTAAATTGCTGTCAGTTTGGTCTGAAAAGATTAGGGCTGAGTCCTTACTTCAAGGGATGACAGTACCACGGATCTCCATTTTGTTGGATGATTTGTGAAAAAAAGTCTTTCCCTCTAATCAAGCACTGCTGTAAATAGCAGTCTCTGACCTACTGCTTCTACAGTTTGAATACAAATCTCCACATGCAGATCTGAAGTGCCATGTGATGTTTACCTAATTTCTCTTTCCTTTATAAAATGTTCTGCACAAAAAAAAAAAAGCATATAAAAGACCAAGCAGGCAAGAACATAGCACAAAGTGATCTATTACAACCCCTTCACCCCTTGAGTTCTATTTGTACTGCTGAGAGAAGAAATGTTAAACATGAATTTTGATAGGCAACCACCCAAAGTGTCCTACAAAGTTTTTCACTCTAGTACAGAGAAGCTTTGAAATCAGTGCAAGTCCTGCTGCTCTACTCCCACAGGCTTCTTGCTGCACGTGATAAGTTAAGTAGCACTGGCTGTATTCAGGTTGAGACCTGCAATTAAAACACAGTTTCTTTAAAATTACAGCAGTTTTAACAATGTGAGATGAGCTGCGTGTCTTTCCAAAAAGAGAGATAAAACTGAGGTTCTAACAAAACTCTTCACTTTCTTGAAGATGCTGTATCACTCTGTAGTAGTTGCACTGCTCAGGCTCCAAAAGGAGTGTGTGAATTCTGCCTAATAAAGTTTTCCCTTTGGAGCTTTGTAAACAGTTCTGTGTGGTTTTGTACAACCCCAGCTCCTACTTCAAGAATTGGCTACGTGTCAATGCTGTCTCCATATCTTTGAAAAACACTTGGGTGACTTCTGGAGAAAAAAATATTGTTACAAGTATACATCCAACATGTGATTTGTAAACCTGTAACATCAAGCAGTCCATGATCTGTACAGACTGCAATAAATGCATATGTGAGTAAGGAACATTCCCAGGCCTAAAACCACACTTGAACACACCTGAATATAAGGAATTTCTATTTACATAGGCCTTAGATGACCTTCTCCTGAATTTCTTACCAGGTGAGCCAACCCTCTCTGACCAAGGAGAGGAAAAAGAAAAGGAAAAAGAAATAATTTCCCAAACACTTTCAGGACACTACAATCAACAAGTCTATAATACCTACTACAATTAAAAAAAAAAATAAAACAAAAACAAAAAACCCAAAAACAAAACCAAAAACAAACAAACAAACAAACAAACAAAAACAGATCATACTCAACCAGATGTCACTTTCGAAGAGTTTAAAATCTAAGGCTGCATCTGTCTCTCCTGGCTCACAAACCAGCTGCCAAATCGAATCCCAGAGGCTGGTCCAGATGTAGCACAACAAAAAACAGAAATTAATGGGGGCCCATCAATTCTCAATCAAGATTTTCCTTAATCTGTCATCAGTCAACAGAATATCATTGCTATTATCTCAATTGCCAATATGCTCTGGAACTCCTAAAGCTGTGTCCAGAGATTTTCAAGTGGTTTTTTATCCAGCTCCAATATTGAATTGCTGCAATATACGGAAGTTGAATGAACCTTTTTTAGCCCTTCCTAATAACGTTTTTCTTCTCACCTATAGCCAGCAGAAGTAAGATGATGCTCAGCATAATTTTGTTTTTCCCAGTTTATGAATGTGTAGTGGTTTTTAAGAATGTAACCCCAATATGTGTTTGAAATATACAGTGCAGCGGTGTTTAAGAAAGCTCAGTATGACAGTGTTCAAGATCCCAGAACAGTCTCATAATTTTTGAAGAAGCAAACCTCAAATTAATGAAATCTTGAGAGACATCCTGGCTTTCCTAAAACACAGAACATACCCCAGTCTGCCACAAGGCTAGGGAAGAGAAAGGCATTTGGTAACCAATATTTTTTGTAACATCTGGACTAATAAAATTCGGGCTTTAACCAAAATTTCCGGGATTTACTTTATGTTATGGCAGAACCAGAATGTATTAGCTACTAGTGAAACAGACAAGACAAGGCAGTTCTTGCCCTTAAGGCATTAGAAAAGGTTCCTTTTTAAAGAAACTTTGGAATTATTATCATATAACAACTTGCTGCATGTGAAGCTACTGGGAATCTGCTGTTGGAGGCAGAGATCACTGTCAGGAGTGTGAGGTATTGAGTTGTGCTGGCTGCTTATTTATTTCCCAGTAGAATTTAATCTTTAAAGCTCTCTTTTGCCAAACACATCCAAATGACCACTTTTATATTATCTTCCCCCATTCCCTCAACAGCCAGAGCTCCCTCAGCCTTGCCCTTCTAAATCTGAATGGAGCTGGAAATATTCCCTGACTGGAGCACAAAATCCCAGGTAAGCTTTATGAAAGAATAACAACAACAAAGAACTCCTGATGGATGCCTGATATAAACTGAAACAGTGTCTGTCCTGATCTCTAATTTTTTATATATGTCATGTTCTTCCTGAACTTTCAATCCTAGAGAGTTACATCCAATCCTGATCAAACCTGTGTATTAGATTAACTGACTTAAGCTCTCAGAAATAGTGCTAACCATATGCCACAGAGACACAGTCTGGTTCCGCCTCGCTGCCTTTTCAGAAATAGTTCCTCTGGGTCACCTGGACCTTTCTTCACAGAGCCAGCTCACTCCTTCTTGCTTCAGGGACTCCCAAGCCCTTCTGAATTAGCCATTGCTCACGGTGCTCCAGCATTCCTCTCCTGACCCCATGCAGTGTGACCGCGCGACCAGTGGGGTATCACAGACGTATCAGCATCCTGAAATAATCCTCTCCTACCTCTTCTGTCATCACCCAGAGCAAATGCCCAAGAACCACTGTTCTTGCTCTGGGGAATCATACTGCTCTTACCCAAAGCTGTCTATTTGTGCAAAAGAATTTCCCAAATATCTCCAAATCAATAATTAGAAATACCAGCGTTTTCAGCAAAAACTTACCAAGAACTCAAAATCATTAGTTAGTTCTTCTGCAAACCTTACCTTAATCATTGGCAATCATTCATTGCTGCTACATTTCTATTAGTAAATTAAGCAGTGCCAGAAAATGTTCCTGATCACTGGAACTAAATCACTTGGACTGTTAAATTGTTACCGTTGTTTCTGCCACAGTTTTGCTCCAGGTCATCTAGAAGCCTCCCAAATATTCCCCAGCAAGACACAGGAGACAGCAAGGCTAAGAAGTATAGTCAGCAACTGGCCACTCTGTGCTGGACGGATGAGAATTTAATGCCATGGACATGGACCACCCTCTGTTGGGAACAGCCCCAGGCATATTTCATTTCCTAACACAGACATAGCCCCAGGGTCTCCGAAAAAAGCGACAGAAAAATAGGTGAGATTCAAAAGTAAACATAATAGAAGCCATTCAGGGTAAGACAAAAGAAGAGTGAAAATTTTGGTCAAGAGGTCCTCTCCAGAAATACCAGCCCTTTTCCATCTATTCCTAAAGGCAGTTACTGTAGCTCCCACAGCATCAGACAGCGAGAAGCAGGTTCACCACTAGGATGCAAAGTATTTTACATTTAAAATCAGCACCTTGAACTGCATCCAGAACCAAACCAAAAGCCAGAAGACTCAAGAGCATAAATGTTATCAAGTCGCCTGAGGAAAGCACAGCTGAGTTGGGAAGCAGTTGTGTCCTTCCCCAGGCAGAGCACATTGCAGATGCTGACTTTTGTAGGAAACAGCCTGGATCACTGCAGCAATGCTTGCATCTGAAAAAAACATCACAATTTTCTAGGCAAGGACAGGCAGAAAAATAGATGAAGCCTGTTCTGTTCTAAATCTAGAAGTAGCCAAGGACTCATTTTGCCTCCCATTTAGTGAATCTGGCTTCAAAAGAGAAACTGACTCTCAGTTGCTCCCTCACTTACTTACATCATATATATTTTTGCCCACAAGCCATTTTAATTTCATCTCATTCAGGCTGAGTATCAGTCTGCTCACTCTTTCCTCACAGGGTAGCCTGGCTTGCTGCTCCATCCCTTTCTCAAGGAAGAGAGAAGGGGTATGTCCGCACCCAGCTTGGTAGACAGAGGTGCTCATGCTGGGGGAGTTGCTACAATGAGAGACTGTTGGCACTGGAGAGCCACGAGAAGGGACTGCTTCAGGCTGGCTCCCCAAACACAGCTGCACACAGTGCTAGTAAGCCCTCAGCACTGTGCTGCCATGGTCAGGGGGCTTAGTTAGCCAGCAGTTCTGCATCACACCAGCAACTTCTGTAGCCATGATCTCCTCATCACACTGAAGTATAAGCTATGAATCATAACCCACCACACCTCCCTAGCATAACAAGAAAAATCAAACCCTTTTTCTGCAATATTCACGAAGGCACTGTGGAATTCACTGCCGCAAGACATTGTGAAGGCTGAAGCATTAAGCACATTCGAGGAGGGCTCAAACAAACTCCAGGAAGATCAGCAATTCGTGGCCATTAAACACAGCAGTACGGATGGGACTTCTTATCCAGCAAGTCCCTAAAACATTGAGTGCTGGAATCATAGGTATTACTCTAGGGCAATGATCACTCTTACTGCCTTCATCCAAGCATACACTGTTGGCTCTTGGTGGAGACAGTCTCCTGGGCAAGATGGACTTTGTCCTGAGGCGGCATGGCCGTTGCTATGTTAACCTCTGAGATGGGCCACTGTGTACACTGAAAGGGCCTGGTACAAAGAAGGGCTGAGATAACTCACAGGAAGCACTAAGGATAGCCGAGCATCATCCAAACATTATTGCACAAGCTGTCCCAGAAAGAGAGCAACCACTTCTCTCCTTGACCTTTTGAGAGGCATCCGGATACCAGATCCTTTGATAAGCAATAACAAAAACAGTCAACAGGTGCAGCCAAGAAGCAGTTTAGATCTGGTTTTCCTTTTATTGCAGCTATCTGAACATTCCCACTCACAAGATGAAATCTGCTCTGTGTTGAGAGACAAAGTGCTGCTAGTGCTACTACAAACTCAATGCACTTTCTTGCTCCAAAGAGTAACTAAATAGGGCTGCGGAAGTGTACAGGACTTGAGTTTGCTCAGTGAGATCAACAGCTTGAAGGTGCTTCATGAACAAAATGCCCTTTGGTTCCACGTTACTGACTCTTAATTCTCTACAAGTGCAGCTTGCTCAACAGCCTACGCTGATGATTTGCTTGTGTCCTCCCCACAGGACACTCCAGACTCCAGCAGCCTCATGCATGCGAGAGGGTCCTTCTGCACCCAGCTTACCCCAGCAATAGGAAAAGGGGCAAGTGGACACTGTGGCCCCCAGAGAACACAGAAGTCCCATGCTTTTGTTAAAGGACACCATTCATACAGTTGATTATGACAGGACAAAAATTTGAGAAATGAAGAAATATGCCTTGTCACACAAGTAAGCTTGATACAGAGCAGTGTCCACTGAAAAATTAAAGATGATTACCCATCTAATTATAGAACATCATAATTTATTACACCTAATTTTAACAACTACAGCAGGGTATGTAAAGAAAAAGCCTGAAAGAAGAGATACAGGATATCACAGCTACAATGAGGAATTATTATTTTTACAGAATAGGCCCAGTTACTGTATGTTAACACTTCAGGCCCTTGTTTGTTTTGCTGGAATTATATGCACTTGAACCTCCTGTGATGCACAAACTATTTCATTGACTTCTTACTAACAAAGCATGCCAAATTCATTTTAGAAGGGATATTAAAAGAGGACAGACCATGTCTACATTCAACATGGACAATCAGCTGCCTTCACTTAATCTCCTACCTACAAACTATTTTCTAGTGCCACTTTAACCCAAAAGGCATGCAATAAAATATTACTCAGAATAAAATGCACTACTGAGAAAAATACTTTCTAGTTAACTAAGCTTGCTTAACCTGCCTGAGAACTGTGACAGGCACCTATATCCAGTATCCACTGCAGTCAATTTAGAACCTTTCATTGACTTCAGTCAGGCCTCAGGCATAAGATAATGTTCTTGTCTTACTCAAAAGATATGGAACTGCTGAGGAAGAGAAGTGCTACAGAAAAAGCCTTAAAAAGAGAACTGAAAGAGAACTGTGCAGGGCTCTGTGAACTTTGAATTTTGGGGTGTTTTCTCTTACATATAAATATTTTCTCAACTGTATTTATCAGAATAAAAAAGCAAAATATCTGAAGGTTTTTGGCACCTTCAAGTCCAAGCTGCTTATAAACAAAAACAAAAAGGAAGAGGAAAATAAACAACATGAACAGTCTTCATTGTTCCAACATGAACTTGAAAGGAGCAGAAAGTTCCTTTTCACCCATGATACCATCAGCATAAAAAAAGTACCACAGTTAAAACAACACTGAGGATGCCTTGCTAGCTTAATAACCAAAGCAGAAATTCTGAAAATAGTCTCAGAAAGAAACAAAACATGGCAGACAGGCCTCCTTTGTAGTTTGAGAAAATAAGAAATAATACGGGATAAAATTATGTTAGAGGTGGTGGGAACAGGAAAGGCTACCTTCATTAGAGTTGACCATCATCCACAAGTACAGCCAAATTTACCCTGTGGAGAATCCTTGAGGTCTGAGTGACAATCAAATTCTTTAAAAAATGCAACAAGATGTGAAAGAAAATTCTCTTTATTTAGGTAGCTGGTACTGGATCCCTAATCAAAAGGAAACAGGGACAGCTGGAGGGTAATAGTAATCCTCTAAATGGGAAGAGATAAGGAACATCTGCTAGTAGGGACCTGAGTGAAAAAAGGACTTGTCTGTGAATGGACATAAAATATTAATAACCCCATATCTAAGCTCCTCTAGACAACAGAAGAAACAAAGAGCAAGCCTTGAACAAACAAGACTTTTGCAGCAGATCTTTATTCTGTGAAATTTAAAGCCATATTTCACAGTATGACATGATTCACAGGATGCTGCTTCACTATTGCACACTTCCCAAGAGGAATCACAACACACAGCCCTGGAAGCTGTGGCAGCACCAGTTTCTGAGCACAAAGGACTAGATTTTAATGCACTGATTTTCTGCTAGTTGCTTGCTGACTTGTTTTTGTTTCCCTGTGTAATTTTAATTTTGCCTGTAATACGTGTACATATTACAATTAAGTGGCCAGCTCAGCAGAGACCTCAGCAAGCCACTGAACACAGTTACAAAAAGGCTAATGGACCCCTTGCCACGTTGCTGATGTATGCTCTGTGTGTGCGCACCATGTTTTCTTTATGGTGGCTACCTTTCTTTGGAGAGGAAAATAATTAGCACTTAAAAGCCATTTTAACAAACAAATATACAAGAGGAATAGACTTCCTGGTGACAGAGGTCTGCCACTGGCACCACAACATATAAAGCCATTTCACAGCCACATCAAACTCCATTTTGGAAGCAATCACTGTATTCTGATTGGAAGGCTCTTCCAGGACTTCACTGATGTAATGGTGAGGAGACACTTTTCCATTTCTAGCCTGATTTTGCTCCTGGCCCATTTATATACATTCAGTTCTTGTACCAATTTTGCTATTTTCAGAACATCCCCATTCTTCCCACTGGCATTTTCACAGACAGCAGCTGTATCCCCTCCAGCCTCCATTTAGCTAAGCTAAACAAGAAAAGATTCTTTAGTGTTTTCAGATATGAAATTCTCTTCCTTCTCTTGTTACCCACAGTAATCCTTCTGCAGACTTTTTCCAGTCTGAAGGCAGAGCTGCACACGTGATCCCAGACAGTCCCAACAAGCCCTTGCAATAAATCCTGCCCTCTATCCACTGGAAATATGGGGACATTCTCTTTTACATACCTGCAGTGCTGCTAGCATCACCCTTGGATCAGTCAATACACGAAAGAGTTTCCTCTGGAAAAGCAGCCCAGTCCTCAGCTCACAAAACAGCTGGCTTGGGTGGCTCCACTTTCCTGCAGTGCTGCCTGTTGAAAGGACTCAGGACACAGAGCAAAACCATTCCTGTAGGAGGAATTAATGCAGCCTGCATCTTAACAGTGTATATACTAAGCCCTTCCCTCAGAAACGGGAAACTGATTCTCTCTCTAGTCTCAATCTCTTCCACTACATCTGCAGTATTCCAACCTTCCTCGGAAAAAAAAAAAGCAAAAGAGAGGTCGTTCAGTTTCATTGTTGAGACACTTAACAGGGTGATCAAGCACCTGGATGGATCCAACTGGAGAGGCTGAGACCCTTCCACCCCTGCAGTGTGGACATGGGGCCAGATCAACTTGCAGGCTGGTTAGGGAATTTGCAGGTATTCAGCATCGTTTTGGGTAGTTCACAAAAACTGCAGATAATTTCAGTGTGATCACTGCTGCACATGATGAAATTACTACTTTTTTTCTTTTAAAATCAGAGCTCTCAGTCACAGAGCCCAGGTAAAGGCAGCAAATCGTGGTTTGAACACCCCAGCTTAATGATCATCTGTCTGTACTTATTCTGCGTTGCCCTTGTCATTAGAAGACAGAGGGTATTTTGCACATGAAAGTGATTTCATGCAAACTTTCGAGCCCTGAAGAGCCCTGAAAATGTCTAGTAAGCCAAATCCAACTTTAATTCTTCTCCTTATATTACTTTATGACCATAATACTTTTCAGGCAAAGATAACTTTGATTTGGTTTCCCATCCATTTAAGCGCATGTCTCAGGCAATGTCTGCATTATCAGAAGAGAGACAGACAGAGCAAACCATGACCACATAGGGCTGGAAACCGTCCTTGTCTCGCACCGGGGGGGACAGGGGCCCCCACATCACATCAGCTACAAGAGTCACAGGCTGTTCTCCAGGCTGTGTTAACGCTGAAATATTTGGGGTCCAGTTCCTCACGATTTGTCACTGAAGGGTCCAGGGCACCGGTGGCATCAGCAAGTGCCTCGTTTAGGAGGAGGATGGTGATGAGAAGCAGCTTGTCTGCAGGGATTGCAGCCTGGGGACAGCGAGATGGGGAGCTGTGCAAGCGGCAGGGGAGCAGGAAGGAGCACTGCCAGCTTGTGCTTCATCCTGGGAGGATGAGGAGGTTGTATTTCAATGAGGAAATGAACTGGTGAGCACTAGGGAGGCCATCACAGCTTTCCTGGACTCTTTGATCTATCAGAAGCTCTGATCCATTTCTCAGTGGTTCTATCTCTTGGGAGGGCATTTCATCACCCTGAATGTCCAAACAAATGTTCCAGGTGGTTTATTAGCCAAAATTGATGCCAAATGTATTCAGCTGCTGGATATCAGGCCTGTGTTATATACCTGTAGCGAAATCTGCATTGTCAAATTTTTCTGAGTCTCTGTCTACTCACCCCTAGGTTCAATTCACACTCAGACCTGCTGGTGGTTTTTGCATCATTTCCTAACATGAGCTACTGAGCAACTTCGGAGATACTGACTAAATTTGCAGCCACACAAGTGAAGATTTACAGTCATGCATGCTAGGTAAGCTGGAAGATTTGCAGTGTAATGCTTCTGACAGTAGAGAACAAAGCTATGATAAAGCACCAATGTCTGGACAGTATGTGGGCTTGCAAATATAACTAGGAGGCATCAGCTTCCTGGATGATGTGAGTCACTGCACATCCACAACTACTTCTCAGCACTTCCCTACAAGCTGGCAAAAGCTTTTTAACACTGCACACGTGTCCCTGCTTTTTGCAATGTGATAGAGAACTTAGTGCAACTTGCTGGCAGAAGTTTGAACCACCAAAGAAATGGGGAAGACTGAAGCTAGGCTGCAGTGGGAATCAAGCATTATCTGGGCAGCAGCACCACCACACCCTGGTGGGTCCAACAGGGTGAATGAACTGGAAGGGAGATGAGGCTTGATGTCAGACATCCCGCCAAATTCACTGTGCTGCCTGCAAACAGCCTTTGCCCATGTGCTGCAGAAAACAGCTGAAGATATTGCAGATGCGTGAGGCCTTTCCCAGACTATTGGAGAAGAGGCGAAAGCCACTCTTGCTATACTTGTGTTTGGCTGAGGGATGACTCTGAATACATCAAAAGGGCAGGAAGAAAGGCCTGGTGTGGCCCAAGCATACTCAGCTGAGGGACCTGGCATCAATAGCCAGTCTGGAAAATGCCTGGGACTGAGCCGTGCCCGTGTGAGGGTGAGCGAGGAGAGCAGCTCTCCACAGGAGCAGTCAGCCCATCTCAGCAGCCCTCCGGCAGCTCTGCTTCCCAGGGGCTGCAGCAATGCCAAACTGGACTCGGGTGACAGAGGATATTTCATCAGCAGGTACCCAAAAGGCTGTACAGTAGATAGCACTGACATGTTAAGACATTTTCTTGACATAAAAAGAAAAGTGCACAAAGAACAATACAGGAGCCAAAACCATGTGGTCAAATCAACCAGAGCAATCATACTCATCAAACTTGTTGCTGAGAACTGTGCAGCACTGGCTATAATCAACACATCCACTACCTAGAAACCATGAAGAAGTCCGCAATGCTGTAGACTCCCTGTGCATTGCTCAGTACTCAAGCACCTGGGACTCGAGCTATTTATCTACTTATTTATTTTACATCTCTAAAAAAATCTAAAGTGCTTTACCTTGCCTTCTGTTTTCCCACAGATGTTTCAATATAAATTATAGTAATTATCCATTGTGAAGAAATTAATTGTCATTAACAATTGTGTGAAATGTAATTGTTATCAATTTCATGGGATTTCTGTCATGTTCAATCACCTACATAGCTTGAACAATCTGCACACTGTGGAGGTGCAGATGTATAGACTATCCTCAAAGGATAAGTTATCCAGATGCAGTTTAGTCCATTTGACTTTGAGCTTTGGGACAGAAGTGAATTTTCTGTAGAAATCTGAAAGAAGTGGTGCTAGAAAATCCTTTCTAGAGCCAGGCAACAGTATGGAGGAACAAAAACTGTAGCTTATCTTCATAACATCCTTCTCACCTAGTAGACATTCAACAGAGCACAAAAATGCCATAGCCAATTTCCATCTTCAACAAAATGACAGGACAAGATGAATTTTAGCTGGAATTTTCATCCTAAGGTGTGAAAGAGCACTTTCCAACACACTTTTTTGGAGCTGAAGTTATAAACTTCCAGCAAGGCATTTGAAGAAAGAACCTAAACCATTAATCTCCTGTTCTGATGTGTTAAATGGGACTTAAAGGAAAAGTAAGAAAGGGTCAGCTTAAAGCAAAATTAATAATGTTGTTAGGTATTTTCAAAGCAATGTCTCCAGGGTTCTTACCCCATTGAGTCCATCTTGGCAGCAATGTCACTACTTCTGTGACTGGTTTTGCTGAAGTCTGTATCGTGGCTCTAAATTACAGCCAATCTAACTACAAGTGATATTCTTATACATTTGGATTCATCATTCTCTCTAAGTTCTGACAATCCTTTTCAAATAATATCTTACAAATGTGAGTTGCAGAGATCAACAACTTTATTTCTTAGCATTCACTAGTTCCATGAGGAGACAGAAACTGGAGTAACCCAAACGGGACCTATATAACTGAGTATTCCGGACTGAAGGACTTCTGCTTCATGAAGACATTGTATCACAGCATTTCTTTTCTAACAATTTCCAGCAGCTGTTTAAAAGAAGTTAGATTTTGTTACCTTTTTTTTTTTTTTTTTTTTTGTCCCTGCTGTCTGGAAGGTTGTTAGCAAATGTGATTACTCTGCTGGCTAAATAACCCCTTTTGACTTCAACTTTCCAGTTATTTATGGCAAGCATAAACTCAGCTGTTACTTTGTGACATGGTCTTTTGCAATAAATAGTTCCCCTCTCTCTGTGGTGCTTACATCCCCCTTCCCTACACTGCATATGTTTTTTAGACAGAAGTTTCAGCCCTCCAAGCAGGATTGGCACTCTATGTCCCTTCTCATCCCAGTAACCCTCTCTGCACTCTTTACAGCCTGAGTCCATCTCCTGTGAATCACACAAGCACAGGGCAGCTGAGGTGGGAAAGCCCTTCTGGACGTCATCTAGCCCAATCCGCTGCTAAAAGCAGGGTCACCTGGAGTGCCAATCAGAGCTGTGCCTGGGTGGGTTTTGAATATCTCCAAGGATAGAGACTCCACAATCTCTCTGGGCAACCTGTTTTGGTGCTCAGTCACCATCACAGGAAAGAAGTTTTTTCTTATGTTTAAATGGAATTTCCTGTGTTTCAGTTTGTGCCCTTCGCCTCTTGTCCCATCACTAGACACCACAGAGAAAAGCCTGGGTCCTTCTTTTTTACTCCCCCCATCAGGTATTATATACACTGATGAGATCCCCCGAGCCTTCTCATCTTCAGGCTGAACAGTCCCAGCTCTCTCAGCCTCTCCTCATATGTCAGACACTCCAAGTTCTTAATCATCTTCTTGGCTCTTTGTTGGACTCGCTCCATTATGTCCAGCTCTCTCTTATATGGGGCAGCCCAGAACTGCACCCAGCACTCCAGATGTGTCTCAACAAGGCTGAGCAGGGGGAGAGGATCACCTCCCTTGACTTTCTGTCAACACTTTGCCTAACGTAGCCTGGGATGCTAGTGCTGGGATCAGTATTTCTAGCGTTCCTCGCATTCTCCTACCACCACTGCAGACAGCTAGCCTAGTTGAACCGTGTTTTCACAGACACATCATTTTGGATACTTACAGCCACTCTCTGATCTACCCATGCCACCAGGAGCGTTTCCTCCTCTGTCATTTACACCTGATAAGATCCCAATTTGTAATAAAGGTCTTGTTATTAGTTAGCGAGTACCTGACCTTTCATTTTTTGCTGTTAAATTTCAGTCCCTTTTGATTACTGCAGTCCTCAAGGTCACCCAGTTCTTTCTGAAGATGGTATGAATATTTTACATTTGTCCAATACATAACCTTTCTCTTTGGAAGTTCTCATTATCTTTTAAAAGTCTCTCTAGTTGGAAAGCCTCTGAAGCATTACATTCCTTATTCATTTTGCTGCCCTTTTCTCAACTTTTATTATTTCTGCTTTGTCCTTCATCTTATCTGCAGTCATGCACCATGGCAAAGCCCTCCATCTTCCTTTGATATCAAGAGGAATGCTTGGCCCCACCCATTAATTTTCTATTAGCTAAACACAAGCTGTATGTACCTTGCAGCATGAATAACCTAGGTATGTAGCATAGGTACTTCCAAACTACAAACGGAGATCAAGCCAAACTCCTTTCAATCTGGGTTGTTAAACCCACTTGAGAATCAATCTTGTGCTTATGTTGTACTTATAGTTCAAAACTAGAGCAGGTAGCTGCACCTTATATCTGAAATGCTAGCCTGGTTATGTCAATGTAAGACATAGTATTTAAACCACATGTTGCATTAGCTAGAGATCTTCACTGAGCTACAAATGATGACTGAGTTTCTTCCTAAGGTCTTACAAATAAATCAGAGCCTAAAAACTCTATATACAGAACTGAAAACATTGTCTGTAATAGATATGTTCTTCCTCATGGAACTGCAGCTGCTATTCTTTTACTTCCTTTGGGAACCTCTTCAATTGATTTAGACATCAGTATGTAGGACATGTACAGGCCAAGAACAAAAAAAAAAAAGAGAGCATTCTTAACAGAGCTCTGCAGCTACATTATTTACCAAATTTCAAGCCAATTCAAAACCTTTAAAAATTTTAATTATTTACAATTAAGGTCCTAGCCTTGTGCAATAACATGACTAGACTTCAGATAATATGATAAACATCATATATGCTCTTTGGGAGTGGGGCTGAATGCAGGCACTTGTTAATTGCTAAGCATTTTTAGAAATTGAGGTGGAAATGGCATAGCCTTGCTCTACATTTTTTGCATGTGAGGCTCAAGGGATTGCAGTACAGTTTTCTCTGCTTAAAGTTATTTGTAGCTCCATGGTCAACAGCTGGGAAGCGGTCTTTCCTGAAGTAGTTAGATGCATTCTTTCTCCAATTTTCCTTTGGCATCTTTAGGCTTTGTTTGAAAAATTGAAAAGCTTTTAACTCAAAAACACATCAGAATATCAATGACTGAAAACATGTTTGGGTTCCAAACTGTTATCAAAAAACAAGTGAATCAAGGCTTCTAAATTTAAACAGAAAGGCATTAGTCTTGTCAGTCTTTTTTAAGAAAAAAAAAAAGTTGTGAAGGGAAACTTTTGATTGGTTCTATGAAAACTGAAGACAGACATACTTTCAGAGCACCTGAGAACCTCACAGTCTGTCCATGTAGAAAACAATAGCTCTGTTCCCCCTGCATGAAAACCCTTCACACTTCACCTTTTAGGGTACATTTCTGATTTTTTAAGTACTCAAAGAATAAAAGCAGAAAAAAACACAGCCCTGTTAATTATTGCAGAAGGAACCCCACACAGTCCTTTGCCAATCAAGCAGCCCATGAGCATTAAACACCATCAGCAATTACCCGGTTGTGGAGGGGTGGAGGCAAAGGGCTGGCTGATGGTTGTCTCTGCTCACGCACACTCCCAGAGTACACAAAGACTGGCCACCAGAGACCCTGCATTAACTTCTACACTAGCAAAAGCGATTAAATATGCAAGACGTGGTGAAACAAGGAGCAGTTAAAGTTGCTCTTGTGGCAGCATGCTCAGCATAGCCAGGCAGCAGTATGCAGCTTTCCTGGCGCAGAGCAAAGACCCCCCGCCTGCCAACACAGCCCAGGGCAATGGGAGGAAGGTGCCACAGGAGATGAAACTAGAGGTGAAGAGACTGAATCGAGCAGAGGAAACTAACTGATGTGAAGGAAGAGAGGAAGGGTGCTCAGAGACCCTCCTGAACCAAGGGAAGACCTCCTTGGAAAGCCTTTGGTAAGGCCACCTTTGGCGGGG
>JAVJGG010000027.1:9295397-9322204 GCA_035590195.1 Aviceda cuculoides
TTTGTCCCCCTAGCAACCCATATGGGGAAAAATTCCTTTAACAGAAAAAAACAGAAGAGTTTCTGAAACTCCAACATCCAGGAATATGGTTTGATACAAAAAGACTTAATTTATCCTATTTGGAACCAGAGTAAAATCAGGAAAATAATTTCTCTTTCATGTTGAAATAGTATTTGCTGTCTCAGTCTGGTTACTACCACCCTTCCCCTTCCCCCTGACAGAGCTCCCCTAAATGAAGAAGAGCTGGGACCATCACTCCTCTCTCCTCCACTCCACTCTCCTCCACAAGAAGTAAACTGGAGGTATCCCAGTGGGGATTTGCCTATCTTTCCTTCACAGGAACATGCCACTTGACAGATATTGAGTATGAACCCATGAATAAGGGAATAAATCTGGGAAAGGACTTGGGATTGTTCTTGGTTATGAGGTGGTAGCACGCACCTTGCTTGCTAGTGCCTCTCCCTCCCCTCTTATCCCTTGCTTTGTGTCATTAGCAGGGAAACTCCCCAAAGCAGAGCCTCCTTATGTGTCAAAGACAACAGAAATAGTGGTGATGAGCAGGACTTTCAGTTACCTGCCTATCCAGTTCTCATGCTGTTTCTGACTGTGCAATTTGTGTTGCCTTTACTCCTTCCCATCTCCCTCTAATCTTAGCCTTTACTGCTACCTGCATGTCCTGAGGCTCACCTTCACTTTTACATTTGCATTCCTCTGTGCCTTCGAGTCTCTTCCAAAGCCTTTTCTTCTAGATCATTTATTAATCTAAATTGTCCATTTCAAAACAGTGTGGACTTGAAACCAGGGAGGGACAGAGAGAGAAAGAGGGAGAAGAAAAAAGGAAAAGGAAGAAGGGGTTATGTACAAGACCTGAGGCTCACCACACCAGTTTTCTGCTCATCTCCATGTATGTTGCCTCTTCAGAGCATTTGTTCTTTGCAACCGATGATTTTATTTTTGTGCATAAAGTACTGTGCAGTATGATGGCATCATGGAAATAATAATGAATAATGTAATCTCTCACCTTCCCACTGGAATAAAATCATTGTTTGATTTGTGAATAATTTTCTTAAACTCCCACAGATGAAACATATTTTTTTTCAGTTATTAATGGTGCTTCCCATTAAAATAAATAAAACAACAAGTTGAGTTTCTAAATGACCTGGTGGTATTGAGACAACTGCAGAGCAAATTACTTGATGAGGCTGGTAATCACAAAAAAATTAATCAAATTTTCTTTTTATAAATTAAAAACATTTCCTAGGGAACACACCAGAAACCTCTTAATTAAGAGCTTTAAGATCACAGTACAGCTGAGATGTCTCATCTTTCTCTCTCTCTAGTGTTTCCTATATGGAAAAGATTTACTTGCCAAAGGATCCCGATTCAGTCCATGCTAAGGTGAGTGGGAGTTTCCCTTTCATCAGCCAGTGTTGAATGAGACACTGTGTCCTCATACAGGCCACAGCAGCCACAGCTAGACCCCTCCGTGACATCCCTCTTCTCCCAGGCAAACTACCAGGACTCCGCTCATGGGATATGTAATTTCTTTTCTCTTCGCTTTTTCTTTTCTCAATAATATAAATTTCCATTGTAAATCTTAGGTAGTAAAATTGTCAATACAGTAAGCAAAGGGCAGTTCAATCAGGTGATTTCCAGCTGAGTTTATCAAAGCTCACAAAGAAGTGGCAATAGAAAGCTGAAAGTTTAGCAGAATAGCATGAGAATATGTCATAATTTTGACAAATTGGAGAAACAGACAGAAATTAATAACAGAATTTCCATTAGGACAAATATAAACTTAGTCACTTTAGAAAACATTTCCCAAGATGCAGAAAGACTAATACTATTAAGAGATGTTCAGAAATTTACTGGCAAGCCCTACTGGTAGTGCTCTCATGAGGATGATGTTGAGATAGCAAGGAACAGCTGCATAATCTGATCAGGGTTTTCATAAATTATCTTTAAAAAAAAAAAACCTTAAAGTCTTCCCTGAACAGCAGAGGAAGGGCCATTTGCCTCACTGGGTTTCATTCTCCTTTATCTTGTCTCAGAGTGCTATAATATCCGCAGTAATTATATTTAAGTACCTATAATCAAGAATCTTGAAGGACGATATATGAGAGAGCATAAGCAGCAGTAACTCTGGTGCCATCACTGACAGTCGCAGGCAGAGAGGAGCCAGGGAAGGGGGCACAGAGCTGCCGGCAGGAGGAGAGAAATCCCCATTGATCTTCCTCCACACCCCTGCTAAGTAACCCCCAACACTGTGGTGGGCTCCAGGGGACTGACACCAAGAGGGCAGCTTGCCAGCGTGAAACTTGTCTTGGAAAGATGACTTCTTCTGAAAAAGGATGAAACAGCGGTTCATCCAGCATGTCGTTCTCAAAAAACCTCATACTGTCTCCAAATCACTAGGATATCTGCCAAACAACAAACACGTGCAGTGAAACATGCCTGTTCCAGACCTAAGCCCCATCTCCAGCCATACAGACTTCATTGCAAATAGAGTAAAATACCTTCTCCTCCCAAATACATGACAGCTTCTATGGCTGCACCAGAGCAGTAAGTCAAAATACGTAATTTATGTATTTGGTGCAGTGAATACACCAACACTTGGGAATCTATGTCAACTCATCTTCACAAAGCACTCATGGGGAGAGGGTAAAGATGGCGTATCTGGTCCATCTGTTCACTGAAGTCTTCTGGTTGCCCTCCTGTTGAAGACTTAGCTTATGCAATTTTAATGCTCATATGCTTTCTTTTAATCCTCAGAAACTCGTAGGTAAAATTTGTATTCATTGTTTTCCTTCTAAGAAAAAAGCATTTCATTGTCTTGACACAGCCAAAATACCCTGCCCATTCAAAGACTCCATCCAGCCAGGCAAGGGCTCCTAGAGGCAGGCGTGTTGTATTCTTCATTGGTCCAGTTCAGTCAGGAAACTTCAGCAGACGTGGACCAGGCAGGAGTCGGTGGTCCCTGTCAGAGGCTGATCTGACACCACCCATGACAGAGACCTCTGGGTCCCCCTAATCTCCTGCGTTAGACCAGTCACAGTCCCAGTCCTAGTGTGCTTTGATCCACAAGGTCCTTTCCCCCTCACAGCAGCCACGTCTGCACAGAGCCTGTGTGCCACCCACCCCCTCACGGGATGGTGATGGCTACCCTGGCCCACATCTCATCTGGGGTGCCCTGGGTCAGGACTCCCCCATCTCCTGAGTTTGTCTAAGTGCAACCAAGAGGTTCAAAATTTATCATAGATGTGGGAAGAGGCAAGCAGAGAGATGGGTAGGATAGCTGCATAAATTTTGTCCCCGTAGGAAATGGGGAAGGCTTGTTTGGGTGGGTTTAAGCCTTTCCTAAAGTACCCCAAAACTTTAAAATATTACTTTCAAATCTTTACTAATCATGTACTTTTCAAAGATTTTCCAAAAATATGTAAAAGTACTTTTCTTCTCAGTGGTGACTGTTTCTCTGCCAAGTCATAACTTAACTTCATGAGCCATTCCAACAGTCTGAAAGACTATTTTTTTAAGTAAAGGGTAAAGTTTTTCTCATGCTTATCATTACAAAACCAACAGTATATACACTCACAGAGTCCCAGCTCAAACAAACAAAAGAACAGCTAATAATGTATACTCAGGACCACGTAAAACCAGAATATAATAGAAATTCAAGTGGCAATCTTACTGAATCAATCTAATTTTAGTATTAGTGACCTTCTTTTCCCCAGAGGGCTTGTCACTTCAGATTTGAAAAAGTTGCTGAAAAGATCACAGGGATAAATTTAGAAATATATTTAAACTGTGGGAGAACATTAATTTAAATTATGATAATATGACCTATTAAAGAAAGAAATTAAAATCTCCCAATTGATTATTCAAAAGAAATTCAATTCCTTAAGGAGCTGAAACACCAGTTATGCCTCAGTTTTGAAGAGGTGGAGAGATTATGAACGTTTAATTCTCTGGCTATTTACAGAAGCAATTAACCTTCTCCAATTTTCAGACCCCTAAAAATTTAGAGCAGAGGATCCCATTAAAGAAAACACAAGCCTACCACAAGAGGCTTGCTTTACTTGGTTACTTTTACTGATCTGTCAGAAACAGTCTGTGGAAATTAAGGGCCTAAAGAACAGCAGTCAAACTCCACTGAGGACAGACGCTGCTTCCACAGCTGATCGATACAAAGGCAGCTGCTGTCAGCTTTTAGCATGCCCAAAGTGTGACTTGCATTTGGATTTGAGAGCCACATGCAGACGCAGGTTCTGGTGAGCCCACGGATGGAACAAAAAGTTCAGCTGTGCTCACAAGCAGATGTAGTTAGCAGAAGGCTTCACCCGTATGAATTGTTTCACAGCAGGATAAGGAGGCATGGACTGCAAGAAGACTTTCTCTACCTAGGAAAAGGGCAAATGCAGTAAAAGGTAATGGGGAGACCTGACTATGCTACAGCAGGACTGAACTGTACTGCCAAATTTCCTCTAAACCCTCATCCAGTTATGTCTGCAATAGCAAGTCCCCATAAATCAGTGTTTCTTTGGAGAGGGAAGTCCAGATCCCGTGTATTTTTTGCTCTGCTGCTGACACCTTGGCTCACTGTCGGCACCTCCTCTTTCCCTTTGCCCTCTGCCAATGGATGGGGCAAGGAGAGCGGAACGAACAGCCCCAGGCAGTCTCTTAATCTCACCTGAGCAATTAGTTCTACTTCATACATGCAGTTAAATATTTCACCCCCTCTCTGGCAGCAGAGGCAAGGGAGAGACGAGGGCCTGCCACCAGGGAATCTGGGGACTTGAGCCCTTCTTTGATCCATCAACTCTGCTCTGGGACACATGGTCAGTTTGACCCTTCTCCTCCCAAGCTGTTAGCTGTTTCAGACACTGCCTTTGTCCCTTCTTACACAAAATCTGAGTTTTGTTCAACTGAAATTTACACAACTTCCAAAACCTCCATAATTCTCACAAATCAGAATTTTTTACATTCTGGTCAGACAAGGTCATCCAGATCTTCTGCTGCAGGGATCAGGACAAGCAAAGTAATTTCATCACCATTGTTCTCATCCCTGATTTTCGCCTTCCTTTTTTAGAATCACCTTACGCATTTATAACAACACAGCACCGCTGAGGACAGTGCATGCGGTATTCATCATTGGGGCAGAACATCATGCCAATTACTCTTCATCTCTCTTTTACAAGGAACATGTAGAAAACAGAAAGAGTTACAATTCTCCTATATTCACTCTTACAGCTTCCTGAAACTTACTATTTATCATCGTATTTTTAAATGTTATATGATTATCTAAGAGCTAGAAGGCCAGAACTAGAAGGTTACATAGACATTATACAAATATCAAATACAACATCAAGTTAATAATTCAGACTAGTGAAAGTTGCCCGAAACTTGACCTTTAACTGAATACATAAGTGTACAAGGCATGGTCCTGCTGTATTGCTGGAAATACTGTTTATTTCTATAGCTCTAATGTCAGCTGTGTCCTGTGTCCCCCAAAATTAAAGGAACATATCTACTGTCATATGACTAGAAATTACAAGACTAGGCCTGTGCCACAGAAAGGAAAAGGGTTATGTAAAGAATTAGATCAGTATGACTCATCCTGAACATTGGGTTTGAAGAACATTAATAGTACTATTGTGGTATCAAGCTGGCTGTTACAGTTAAGGTTGCACTTGGAATTTCCATTATAAATCCTGTTTTCAAGGGTTTATAACTTGGCTGTAGTATAAATTCAATCACAGCTGAAACTCAACATACAGAGTCTCATCATTGGAAGCAAAAGGTTTTGCAAAGAAAAATCCTTTTGGTTGGTTGAGGTCGAAGGAATGAAAAAAACAGTAGAATCATTAAGGGAGAGTTGACGCTTTTCTGCCCTCCTGTAAACTACAAATGACTTCTGTATTTAAACTCAGGATTTCATAGGTCGTTAATCCAGAATGGAGAATGCTAGCTCTAGGTGTATGGAAACAAAACTCATTAAAATCACTTGATCTGTTGCCCTGAAAGAGCTACTAGAAGGTATATTCAGCAACTTCTCCAAAGTTTCAGTATAAGTTTTGATGTTCAGAGGACCAAATTTCAGCATTGGCATAAACTGTAGAGCTTCCATCAATTTTTGAGTGACTAATGGCACCACATTTCAAGTATGGAATTGTCTCCAAGTACATTTAGCAAAGCCGTCCTATTGGCACCAGGATGGGTCTCACAGAGGCAGATAAGCAATCCAGGTTTCCAAAAGTCAGCTCAGGTACATTTGTGTCGTCAAACTCTGGCCGCAGCCTGTGCTTTCTGTGTAGGTTGACAAGACCTACGCAGGTTGATAAGCAGCATTTTAGACATGGTCAGTGCCTCCTAGATGTGAAACAGCAAAATACTTCCCAATGAGGTATCTTGTTCAAGACACCACTTACCTGGACTCTTCCCACTCCGCTCTTCCTCCATATTCAACAGCTGGCTAACAATAAGCATTTAAGCCCTCTGTTAATACTGCATTTTCAGTTCCATAAGCATACGCTCTCTCTACCTTAGTTGAGAAAAGACCACCACTTCCACCAGCTTCCAGAAGATACACCTTTCAGTTAGTCTTTGCGCCAAGGCCTTTGTTTCTACACACCTTATATGCAAGAAAAAGAGCTGGAATCCATTAAATAACGATGGTTTTGAGTACTCTGAATATGCAGCACACCATGTGCTTACCAGCTGAGGTACAGACCGACAGTGAGGAAAACCTCTGCCCACAGGGCTGGTATAAAATCAGGAGTCACTTTTGTAATTTTAAGAGGGATCACAGGAAGTATCTGAGGCTTCAAGAGTTTCTAAAAAGACAGGAGGCCTGGGAAGGACGGGGCTGGTGAGGCAGGAAGGGTGCAGCTGTGCTGCGGGATGCAGCACTGTGCAGGGAAGCCCATGCCAGCCCTAGCAGAGGCTTCCCACCAGCTGGTGGCTAGCAGGGCCCCAAAAAGGCTCAGGACCCCCAGCCCGCAGGCAGCTTCACCCGAGGCTGGCCCTGCTAACAGGGCAAAGCACTGCAATGTGCCACCATGTATGTGATCTACATTAGAAAGAAAAGAAAAAAGGGAAGTGTTCACATTGGCATCTGGCAAAAAGATTTGTCTTAGGTAAGTGGCTTTCATTTCAGATTAAGCTGTTTACTCATTCCTAGTTTGATCTTTAATGTCAGTAGCAGCGGTTTGGAGGGTTAATAGCACTTTAATGGTACAGGTTGCAACCTAATTGGAAGCTTCTAATTGAGTGTTTCTAAATGGAAGGAATTAATTGCATCTATGAAAATTTGATGAGGCCCCTGTGAGGTGTCCATCTAGATTGGAAGTATGTCCTCAAAGCTGCTGAGTTAATAAGCTTCTTAATTTCATTGAAGGAGATTTTGTTTCATTAAATTTCCTCACCCATGTCTGTCTAGACTTGTCAAAAGACTTTCACATGAACATCAGACCACCTCGATGCATCTCAAACACATAACTGCTACAAGGACCCGGATCGTAGGCCCTTGAGACAAAATGTACAAAACCCTTAAATAATAGCTTTGATCTTCAAATTCACAATGTTCTTTCTTCCTTCTTTTTCCCCTTTACATGAAATATATGTTGGCTAATGAGCAATGCCTGCCAGCGTCCCCAGGAACCACAGGGTTCAGGTGGTGGCAGTGGCTGCTTGGACCCTTGCAGGGACATCCCAGGATGCCGGGACGCTTGGCCCCCAGCGGGCTTCATCACAGCTCCGAATTTGTCTTTCTGCTTGAACTAAAATCAAACCACTCAAAACATTTGGGGTTTTTTCCCTGCATTAAAACAGTGTTAAGGGTTGTGCTGTAGGTTCCACAACAGATGACGTGATGGCAGAGCCTCTGTTTCATCTCACCTCCTGTTTGATAAGCAGTATTTCTTCCTACACGTTATGAAGCAGTTCAATAAAGCAGAAGGGTCCCAACCTTCAACATCTGTCTTAGGGGAAATTAACAATCCCTTCAAAAACCCGTTGAGGAAGAAAACACGTGAGAGGTAGTTCATGGGAAAATTGAGGAGCTTCCTGCACAAACTTGTATTGCTGGCAATATAGTGAAGGATTGCAGTACTCCCTCCTTGCATATGAGATAATAAATACAGACAAGCAGAAACTATTTTTCCTCGGTGTCTGTGCCAGTAAAAAAGATACCCTTTTAGGCATTTGCTGTAGCCTCAAAACTCAGGAGCTGTTTGCAGCTTTTCTAAACTTCAACAGAAGCACAGTGTGTCAAAGCCAACCTTCCTGTGCAATACCATCAACTTCAAAGCAAGGCAAAGAGGTGAGGGGAATGCACTGCTGCTGTGGACAAGCAAGAGCTTAAGAGCGGTGAAGGCCAGGTTCAGTAAATGTCTTAGAGACCCAACTATGTCAGCTGGATCTAATTTTGGTTTCAACATTTGAGAGACAACACTGACAGCCACCATAGGGCTGGGGAGATGGAAGAGTCTCCAGGATGAAAGGAGAGCAGGTGAAAAAATGGGTTTAGCCCAACATCCAAGCACTCTGCTGTGGGAAAAGTGCATATGCAGTCCAGGGGTTAGGAATGCAAACCCTATATCCCCACTCCCAGCCAAGGACCAACAACAGCAGCACCACTAGCATTGCCAGATGGACAAAGAAAGAACGCAGTTTGGACCCTCTTCTCTAGAAACACCTTCCTACAGCCAAAGGACCAGAAGAAAGGAGAGAGCAGGTATGTTTTTACTTTGAAAGGAAATAAGGGTAATGGTAGATGGTGAATAACATGTGAAAGTGAGACTTTGCAAAGTGACAGCGAAGTCATGCCACCAGTCATTAGTAAGTAAAGTAGATTCAAGATCAAAACTGTGGGGTGAAATATTTCTGCTTATTTAGGTTCACGGTCCATCATGTCAATAAGGTGAAATCAAGCCCTGGCAAGTGCCTCATATACAACTGTTTTGGCTCATGTAATGGCCCTCAAATAATAGCCCCAGGTGTTATAATCAGAGAAGATAACAATTTGCTGAACAAGCGTGTCACAATGTCACAGAGTTTCAAGTGGTGGAGCAGAGAAAGCCATCAAAGACAGTCAAATGCACAAAAGTGTGTTTATGGGTGTTTAGGAACGAAACTGCCTCAATTCGCTTCAGACTAAAACTGGCATAAGCCTACTGGTGGGAGGGAAGATGAGAGCTTGTCTGGACTTCTTCCATCTTAAGATAGAAGGGGAAATCTCTAGGAAGCAAACCTACGCACGGAGCCATGAGCAGATCTGAGCCTTGGGAATCTCCTGCGGATTTTCCAGACCAGGACGGGTGTAGCTTCAGCAAAAGGTAAGCTTCAAAATTAGCCCCAGCATGGCACAGAGCCAGGAGGTACCACTATCTGCAGGGATGCCCAGAGGACAAACCTGGGGAGTGGTGGCCATGTGGAGGAGCTACAGTCAATGCAGGACACTGTTTTGCAACCTGTTGAGTCAGGGACATCCACAGAGTTGCTGAATGGGTAGACAGAAAAGAGAGAAGAGGCTTCTCTTAGAGAGAGGACTACTTCTATACCAAAACATTGAAAAGGGAGGGCTGGCATATCATCTTCAGAGCATTCAGGCTGGTACCATGCTTGGTCACTTCTTCACTGCTCCTTCTCTGGTTGTGATGATGCTTGTTGAAGGAGCACGTTCCCAGTCCTAAGTGAGATGAATGAGTATCATCTTCTGAACTGAGCTACACACATGATCCTCTCCAAATTAATTTCAGTGGCAGGACATATGGAGTTGAGTACAGTGCTAATCAGCATAAACAAGGTTGTCAAAATAAAAGAAAGAATGATAGACTGAGTTCTCAACTTATTTTTTAAAGAAATCATGAAAATGCTTCTCTTTAAACTCAAATACTTTGTTTGATGTATTGTAAAATTCTTCTTATAAGCAGGAATATTTATTTTTAAAAAATAACCAAAGAGATGTTTTCAAAGGACTTACAAGACAATTTATTTTCTCAAGGTAATTAAACAAAAATTTAAAAAAGGTGTGTTACACCCAAAACTAGGCAGAAGGAATTCAGCTATCTATATGGGTCGTTGTAAAACAAAATGAATCAAAATTGTACCTTCCATTACAGAGAACACAAAAGTGGTGAATCTATCTATATTAGAAATGCAATGAAAAAAATGTGTTACACCTGAAAAATAAAAAGATAAAAATCCATGCCAGCTGCATGTTCAATGGCTGCTATAGCACATACACTGCTATGTTCCTGTGGGCTGTCCCCCGAATACTGTCCTTGTTGCCCTGTGTGAATGCATGGGCTTTAATGATACACTAGGTAAGTGCCATAATACAGAAACATGAAAATTTGCCCATAATTTTTAATTGCATAGGGATTTTTTAAACAGAATACATCACTATCCTTTTTCAGTCTGTGAAGCTATTCCAAACAAGGGAAAGTAAAACTTAATTAAACCTAATTAAAATCTATTTCCTGTCTCCCAGTGGAAAAGCCTTATCTACAAGGGCCCAGCTGCCAGGCTTGCTGAGAGGGCCATATACAGGGTGGTTTATGTCAAGCAGTCATTGCATTAACGTATGAACTGTTCATATAGGCCAGACTGGAACCTAAGTCTTTCAAGTGAGAACATGACTGCCACGGGCATTCACTTGCATGCTCTCTCATCCCAAGATTTTTTTTCATGCACAGGACAAAAATCCCTTATTTGATGATGAAGAGAAGCGCACTGAATTTCTTCAGGCAAGGAGAAGTTTGGCCTTGGTCTTCTGCATGACAGAAAGAGCATCTCTCATCCTAGCTACTGGATTGTAAAATAAAGGCTTGATCCCTGCTCCTTGTTTTTTGGCAGTACTAGCCTTCAGGAAAAGCTTCCAACTGTAAATCCAGACTGATGAAGGTGATTCCCTTAGCTCTGAGAAAAGATCTGAGTCCCAGAGAAGGAAATCATTTAAAACACATCCCCATCTGAAGTGACCTTTGTTAACTGGAATAGCTACTGCCTGTTCAGCATGCTGCCTCCTACTGCTGCCCTCCACCTGTGCTTAAATCTTCTGCTACACCTTGCAGAGAGACAGGCCTCTTACCTAGGGCTCTGGAGTCTACTGCCAAGACATAGTGACTAAAACCACAAAACACTCCACTTTGTGGTGCACAAGCCCTTTTTTGGTGAGCCATTCCTGTTTCACAGATCACACGTACCACATGTCAGAGCATCAGTCCCATGAGCCTCATGTAGACCAGTCCAGCACCAAGGACCTCGGGCACAGGACATCACTCTGGCCAGTCCATGTGCAGGTCTGTGGATGACAGCTTGGCTACCACACTTTGTGGTTCTTCCCCTTGGGTTTCAGCTTCTATACAGTGTTGCACACTGTGTATGCTGCCTTCCTCTCTCCCCTCCTGCCCAGTTGTCTTAATGATTATTTTGATCCCATGTTAATTAGCATAGCTGCCAATGGCTTCACTAGTCACATAGCCCAAGGCAAGCCAGTAGCTGCCACCATGGTTTTCATCAGCTTCTGTCTACCATCAAAATTTTGGAAAAATGAAATGTTACCTTTATTACCCAGCTCATAAAGGATTAATTGGGTCCATGCTGGCTGGACAGAGGCAGACAGGTCTTGCCTGCCCAGGAGGTGCCCCAAGGCAGGCTGTAGCCACAGATGGATCTACTGCATTGATGCTTAGAGACTGAAAGACCCACCAGACAAACCAGAAATGCACAGTATAGGACTTCCTGGTTAACACTGATAATCAGAAGGCTGATTCTTCAGCCAAAGTATTTTTTACAAACAGATCAGCATACCAATCACAATACCAAGAAGTGACATTGGAAGAATCAAAAGAGGAAAGGTCTTAATAATCTCTCCTCAATCAGATGCCTTCTCAAAACCCACTGCCTTCTGCATCACCCCAAGAACGTAAGCCTATAAAAATTTGTATATGTAACAGAACCACAGAGCCATACCTACTTCTTGTTACAAGACTTGCCTTCCTTTGTCTTCTTTCCATGGTTTGTAATGCTTTTACCCCTCTTCACATGTCTAAATTAGAGCATATGCTTTCTAGGACAGTTGGTATAAGTTGATATTATTTATGTATTTATTTATTTATTTGCACTATGAGGGGACCAGAACATTTTTGGTTTTTTGTAAATAAGTAACAGACAATGAACTTGACCTCATGTATCCTAACTTTCATAAAATTCCAGATAGCTTCACAAAGACACTCTATAGAGTAAGCATTACAGCATCTGGATCAAAATAGGTAGTGAAAATACTGGTCTGATTAGCAATCACACAGTAAGCTGGCATCTAAGCTGAGTTTGTGAAAGTATCCATTCAATTTATTTCATACAATCTAGTAAATATGTGGTAACAAATCCTTAATTATTTTTTTCCGTAGATTGCTTTAGCACCTTCTTCTCTCCTACTTCTGGACACTGCAATAATTAAACACTTACATTAAAAACATGTCAACTGGTTATTTCTAAGGCACTGCAAGCAGAGAATTGCTCTCACTGAAAAGCTAGGGTTGTTGCTATAACATATACTGAAACCATGAATATTTGCATTTATAGAAACAAAGTAACAACCAATATTCGATATGAAAACTGTGAATGCATTTTTGTACCTCATGGGAATTCTTAAAGGTCTGAAGGGAAAATTCCAAACCAGCAGATAACCTCCCATGGGAGCCTTGTGGTTTAAAGTGAGGACTACTCTTGACACAAATCTTATCAGAAAGATTTTAAATTTAGTTCACATAACATCATTCCAACATTTGAGTGTTTATTTAGAATCTAACTGGGACAAAAAGCACTCTTACATTGACTTTGAATCTCCCAGCTTCTTTAAGTTTATTTTTCTGCCCATCCACTGAGGACCTCTGTCTCTGAGAGGTTTTGTGCTCCATTCATTCACTTGCATTCAGAGGTGATCTTTGGTTTCTCTTCATCCTGCCTGATCTTGTCTATTCAATTTAGCTGCAGTGAAGTGTCTACAGTTGAGGCTACTGCAGGCCTCACTCGAGAGTTGCAGATGTTCTCTAGATCTTCCTAGAATATGCTGTCTGCACTGCCAGAAAATCAAGTAAAGCAGGACTCAAAGTGGACAAAAGAATTGACCCTGCCCAGGCACACCAGCCTCTGCTGATCCTGTACAAAGCTCCGTTGTGGAGCAGCACTGACTCAACCCTGTCCAAGGAGCACAATACACTCACACAAAAATATAACTCAGCAATATATCCCAGCCAAGCACAAACAACATAATGGAGCTGTTTGAAAAATCTGTTTGGGATTTTATGGCATTTTTTACCCACTTTATTTGTTTAGCCTGCCAGAAACTATAGGAAGCCTAAAGCAGTTAGAACAAGATGTTCAGGATGCAATGTAAGGCAGGAGAACAAGAGCAATTTATTCCATACCCAAAACAGGACAAATAACTCAGTGTAACATAGAGGAATAAAGAGAGAAGCATTTTTAAGCAAGCTGGGGATCTCCTTTGCAAAGCACTTTCTGCATTTACTTTGCCTGCTACCAGCATGTCATCCTTCCCAAGGGGGCAGCCAGATTTGTATTGCCAGTCTGAGCGGCACCGTGTGCCCAGTGCATTTAGCACAGTCACCAACAGAGAGCTGGGGATGATCTCCCTCTGTATATGCATTCGACACACCAGGCAGTTTCCCCGCAGCACCAGAGGCGCAGGGGACTTCCGAGAAGAGAGCATGACCCCGCAGTCATAGCAGGAACGAGACGGCAGTCTGCAGGGAGGCGGAGGAATGCATGCTCATATCCCCTCCTGTGCCGGCTCAGGGCTCTGACGAGGGAATCACGGCAGCACATCTGATTTCACTAGAAGGGTGGAGTAGGAGAAACTGGAGGTGAGTGTATCTTGCACCCCCTGCTCAGAACTTCTAGAGAAGACCCTGCGCTTCACTTAGCTCTTCTGGTTGAGCCGCACTTTTGACTTACTCAGAGGATTTGCCAACCCACAAAATACATCACACCAGACAGGAGAAACCCAGTGGGACTTGGAAAGCAGAAAAATGGAGTATAAAAACCAATTGCTCAGGGGACTAGTCTGTCATTCCTAATCCCTCAACCTTTTAAAAGTCTCAATGCAACACTGGAGTGCACCCAAGACTCCTCAGGTTACAACTGCCTTCATCCTCTTTCACAGTGTTTCAGTTAAATGGAGGTGTATTGAAGTAAAAGAGTGTTTCACACGGTCTTCAAAGGGCCCCTAATCTCACAGGAGTTATTGAAATGGAAAGGATATTTTGAGTCACTTCTTCTTGTTTAACTGCCTAATCAGACAAATACTTTCATTGTCTGATTTGCGCCAACATCGAGATTGAGCTTAAGATTCGTATCTCATAGCTCCTAGTTTTATCACATTAGGGCTCAAATGAGATATAGCAGCCCAGGCTCTTTCCAAATGGTAGTCTGCAGGACTCCTTTATGAAGTGGGTTAAAAAAAGACCTTTGGTACTTTCCTAGTAGATAGCCTTCATCATTTACAGATTTTAGAATGACAAAAAAGATTCACTGCAGAGCTAAAGCAAGCTGACAGGCTATATTCAAGTTGCATCTAATAGATAAGGAGACACTGCAGTACAATAGACTTTAAATATTTCTGCAGCTCTGCTTTTCAACCTGTTTTTGATACATGGAGAATTTGCTGCCCTCCTCTGTTGGACTTTTGATCATAAGGAGGATATCTTCTAGAACAATTCCTTTCCTGGAGGCCATGTGCTCCATTCAGACTTATGAGATGCGATTTGGCTTAGTGTTGAGGTGTTTTAAAATAATAGAGAAGAGGGGAAAAAAGGCATTTTGTGATTATTTCTCTTCTCCTGATAGCTAACAAGGCAAGAACAAAGGGGGCTTTGCAGGACAGTTTTCTACTGAAACCTAGAGTATGGCATGTCCAGTCACAATCCAATGCTCTTTTGATATGACGCAATATGCTTAGTTCAATGGACTAAGAGCTAATATTGGACCACAAGTTAGAGGACAACAACTACTTTTTCTTTTTTTCATCAGGAACAAAATAAGCAAGGAAGCCAGTGGCTGATTCTATGCTACCAAGGGTGATCCATTTCTCTGGTCATTAGCTACAATTAACTGTGTAATTACACAGTTTGCTGTTTTATGCTTCCTGGCAGGCTAATGTCATTTTATCTGAAGCAGAGGGTGCAATATGGGGGATTTAACTGTTGGGCCTTTTGTCAAACAACTGTCATCTCTTCCACATGCACAGTCTTTAGGATATTGTAAATCCAGCTAAATGAACAGGTGACAGGTTTCCTCTCCATGTAAGCCAGAGATTAAGAGTAACCACTACCATTTCTTTTGGTGCTTATGTAGAAAAACTAGAGTGTGTGTTGGTAACTGAGAGATGAAGAGGGATCCTTACTACCATAGCACCTGGAAGCCTCAGCCAAAGTGTGTGCCCCACTGAGTGAGATGTTCATCAAACAAATAAATAAAACCTAACCTCAGTCTTTAAGCATTCACAGATTAGGCACAGTCTGCACAGGGAACAGAGGGCAAACTGGGACCAGAAAGGGAATGGCATTGCCCAGTGTGATGGTGAGGTAGAAGATGCTCCTTTCAGCTCTGTATTCGGGTTATGCTTCTTTCCAATGGTATGATTGGTCCTGTTGTATTGATTCCTTGTTCATTAAACATGAAGGATAACACTTTCAAACATGTCCCTTTAGCTAAGGCTCCTGAGTCCCATTTACAAAGGTGATTTTTGAGATAAACTGTGGTAGACAGCTGTTTGCCCAAGTCACTGAGACACTTCAAATATTTTCACCCAGATGCTTAATTAACCCAACAAGAGGTGCAACACCAGCATTGCAGCCTTCACCTAGTGCTGGCCCTCAGGTTTTGCTCAGAGAAGAGAGCAAACCAGGCTGAGGAGCCACATGGACATTCAACAGCCCTCCCATGTGCAGTGTCCAGGGAAGGCCGCCACTGAAACTCATCCAATGCACTGAGGTAATGGTGAAGTGAGATTACCCAGGCCCCAAGTCTGTGGAACTAGTCTATGATATTTTTGCAGCCTCAGATATCATCTATTGCATGTGATAGGAAATACATTCATATGTGTGTAGAGACTTAAACAAAAGAGCAGACGGACAGTCAAGGCCAAATCCTGTTTGTGTTATTTACACACACATGCCCAGCTACCTACGAAGAAGAGAACACACCTGAGTAGTGAGTAATACCTATTTTTCACACATGGGCAGCTCTGTGAGATTTCCCCTAGGTTCAGGGCCACAGCTTCACAAGTACCACCAGAGAAGTCCACACTCAGACACTAATAACCACATTCAACACAGGTCATTCAAACCCAGCCTGGGGCCACAAGGGTTGGTGGTAATCAGGGGTGTAGAGGTCTAAAGCAAAACCAGAAACAGTGCTCAAGCAGCTCAGGTGCTTGCTGATCTCCTGGCTCACTGGAGCAGGGCTCTTCTCAATGTGAGTTTCCTACCACCTGGGGAGACTACTGCTCGGACAATATTTTTTCTAAAATAGTCTTTGGTGCTATTTTTCTTAAATACCTGATTATTTCTGTTTAACCACCCCCACAGTAAAGAGCTATATTATGTCCCATTGCCTAACGTATTTTTTTAGTGCATTATGCTTATGACCTTGCACCCTTCTACTTTTTTAATGCCCAAAGGACATCAGGGCACAGCACCAATACAAAGCAAAAGACCCTAACAGGGCAAGCAGGAGCTGACAAGACACAAGCTGAACATCCATTGAATCTTCTTCACTGCTTCTGTAAGAGAAACATTCAAGTAAACTTTGCCTCATCCATCACCTTTGTGCCATTATCCAGGTAGCCTGGCTCACCACAGCAGGCCACATTTCCATCATTGCAGTAATTCTCTAAAAACTTGGGCATCACTGTGTCCAAAAAGTGGAGAAAGAAATGCGTTAAGTCCTTCTGCATAAAGTCAGCTATAGGATGAAACGTGTAAGTGTACTACAGACATCTTGTTGAAGGACAACCAAGACAAAGTCCAGCAAGAGCATGTATATGCCTCAGCTCCATCTTAGTATCAGTTAATGCACTGTCCTCAGTGCATAGATTTAAATTAACTAAAATTAAACCAAAATGCTAGTGCACAATGGAGATCTACTAAGAAGAGGGTTGAGGGGGCGAGTGGTGGTGGTTCTGAGCACAGAAATAAGTGCATTTCCAATAACCAGGATGGATGTCTGGTCTTGGCAGCTCTGCTCTGAAGATGCAGAGTGGTAGTTAATGTTGCAAGCAGAGGCAGTGGGAACGTGTGGATGAAAGTACCTGCAGCCTTCAGTTCCCATTGCTTCCCGTGTCTCAGTCATAACTGGAGAGCTGCCCTCCACTGTGATGTGCAGGAATCAAAAGAGCCATCTCATTCCTAACCTACGTGCCACAGTTTGGCTCTTGCATACATCACGGTGTTATCTGTCTCCTTGTTAAAGGACAGAGATAACATCCTCCTCCAGCTCATCAGCTTGTGTGTGCCCAAATAAATTAACGACAGCAGCCAGTTTTGGTTTTCTCAAACAAATTAAGATTTTGTTCTTAAATTAGGCTACAGAGAAAACATGTATAGCACAGGGACAAAGAGATTATGGGCCTCATTCTCAGGTTGCTTATTGCTGCTCTGCTCCAATGTCATTTCAGGGGATTTTCTCTCAATTTCTAACAACATGACAGTGATCAGAATCTCGATGTGCCCCAGTTCTCCTCCTGGAGAAGGTCAATGAGTTTCTGTCCTAACCTCTGCTGCGTAAGAAAGAAGATGATGCTTCACTCCTGTGATGATAAATTGCTCCTATAGACTTATTCAGGGTTTGATCCTCGGAGTTAGAGCTGGCATTAATTTCATCAGATACAGAGCATGACCCTCACCCTTAGTCTTGCAAACATGAGACCTCTATTTAACAGGAGACTGTACAGTGCTTAAATATTTGAAGTTCACTTCTAAATAAGGCTGCCTAAAGCTTCGAAATTTCCACACCTTCTTGTTAGTTCAATAGCATATAGAAATGCTCCTGGATTAAATGGAGTGTTTTGTGTCACTAGGAAGAAGATAGGCAAAATATTTCTAGTGACTATTATTCAGCAGCTGAACTGGAGAGCTGAGGTCACTGCCCACTGCACTGCTGGTCCTGTCCCATTGTTACAAGCTGTTTCCCACCTCTGTGTATGTATGCTTAGGCCTCCTGTCTTTCCTGGAACAGGTTGCCCAGTGAGGCTGTGCAATCTCCATCCTTAGAGATGTTTGAAACTCAAATGGACTGAGCAACCTAACCTAACTGGAACCACTTCAAGAAGGTGGTGGGACTAGATGACCTCCAGAGGCCCCTTCTAACCTACATTATTCTGTGATTTGTTCACAAGCATCTAGAACAAGTGTTATCAGTTTTTTGATTTGTCATCACCTAGCTACTTGGTCATTTATTGCCCACAAAGTAGCTCTAACCACTAACAGGTAGTTAGTTCCCTTTCCTGATTCAATGTCATGGGTGTAAGAAGATCAAAAAAGTAAATCAAAGAGCTTTTTCAGGAAAGAGTTACTGCATGGTATATGAAGCAAACAATACATTTCAGTATTATTGGGTTGAAATCACGAACGATAAGGGGCTCAGAAAAAAAGAATATCATGCAGGACTGTGAAAATGGAGTCCATCTGCCAAAACCAATAATTTTGCTATACACGTTACCTACATCAGAAGACACTGTTCCCAATTCTGCCAGCACGCAAAGCTTCGCCTGAGCCAGAATATTGGGTCAGCACTGTAGAAACTACTATGGGTTGATCAGTAAATGGCAATCTTCCTCCAGGTGGATTTTGAGCTACAAATGATCTAATGCTAAAAACTGTGGATTATTCCTTCCACCTTTGCACAGATGTCTTGTGCATCCTTGGCGCTCACTTAGACTGATACAGCTCAGTTCACTTCAGCTATCTAAATTCAGACACCTGCTTGTCCAGGCTCTACCTGTAGCAAATGGAGAGCGAAACACCTCTAGATTCATCCCTCCTTGGACAGGTATCTTAGATTGGCTTGAGTTTTCCATTGGGGGTGCCTATCTCTCACCCTTCACCCCTCCTTGTCTTTACACTGGGTAGGGAAAATTGCCCATTAAGATAGCAGTCCCGTGTACTGGTTATTTCTTGTCTACTTTCTGTCTGGCACACAAAGGAGCACTTGTCCTTGGCTGGAGCATCAAGGTACTATCACTGGAGGAAGCAGGCAGACAGCACTGGGATGGCCAGGAGCAATGAACAGACCCACAGAATTATCAACCAACAACACATAACCCCAAGTGAGTCACCGAGAGACCCAATGTGAGGAGGAGGCACACACCCAGTATCCCACAGCTGCTGGACCTGCACACTTATGCAATAAAAGTGGAGAGCTAGCTAAAGTTTTGCTGGTGAAAGGACTGGTCTAATTCTATTTTATGTTCAATTACTTTGCTTTAAAAAAAACATAAAAAAGAAAAAAGCAGGAGTAGAAGACATTTTGGTGTTCAACATGGAATGGTGCTTTATCATAAATTCCCTGCACAGCACCAGAAATGTATGATCTGCATTTTGAATAAATATTTAACACCTAAAATGGAGACTCCAACTTTGATCAGGGACCACACTTGGGAATAAATTGTCACTGCTTTTTAAATTGCTGCAGTTAAGCTACAGCAGGTTATATACAGCAGTTATATAAAGCTATATACAAAGAACAGTTACGATGCCACCACACCAGGAGCAGAGTATGAGTTATACAACACTTAGACTGAGACACTCTGTCCAAGGGAAACCATATTCCTCACTCTAAGACTTCATATTGGACATTTATACCCTGGCCAAGAAAATGGATTTTCATAGGAATGCATATTTATTGCTCTTATTCAAACAGAGCATTAAAAATGCTCAGAGTATTTTTAAATCCAAATTAGAATTGAATTGCCTTAACTGTTCAATGCCAGGTCTTCTCTTTCTCTGAACAAAGCCATATCCAAGACATTATGGGGTTTTCAAATGTTCTAATTAATCCACTGCTGTTCACTGAGAATATGCCAAAGTAGCCATAGTGTCTGTTGTTTAAAGAGCACTGACAAATTGTAATCAATATCGACACCATGGTCACTTGCTCTGGGTCCTTCCACAGCAGTAAAGACCCCCAAATTATTTTCCAACTCTGTTACATATATGTGACAATAATCAGTGGGAGGAAGAAAACAAAATAACTGATTTCAAGACAGTTCTATACAGCATGCAGCATTACAGAACCATGTAACTGTTTCCAAACACCTGGCAAATCCCTGTCAGGAGCACCAGTTCTTTCATCTTTTAGACATCTTGCATACTTGCAAAATAAAAATGCCTTTCCCTGTCCAGAGCCTTAAGTCATCCCAAAGTGATGTAAAAGAAACACTACCAAAAAGCTAACTTGTCTGTGGTAGAAATATTTTCGATTTCCACTGGAGAACCAGCACAGCCAGCTGCTGTGTCCCCAGGATGGTGGTGAGACTTTCTGTGGTCTGGAGGGGAAAAATGTCACAATGTCTCCTACTAAATCAGTGAGTTAATGTTCTGCAGCAAGCAGATGCTCTCCAGCTGTCTCCAAGGCAAGCCGAGCTGAGTTTCCAGGGTCGTACAGCAGCCCCGCCGCGTCTGCCTGCAACACGCACACACAGCCCTTGGGCATGCAGCAAACACGGTGTGCTGTGGGTATGGTACCTCCCTGAGCATGCCCTGCACACAGCATGGGCACAGGCAGGGCAGAAATCCCAGCCACAACCTTGCAAACCCAGGACAAGGCGGCTCACCAGGACAGGTGGGGGGCCCTGCAGGAACCGGTCATGCAGCCCCTCAGCAGATGCCACAGGACCTTGGGACCTCAGCTTTACATCCTACCCAGGCAGTGCTGGTCTGGCGTGGCATTTGTTCTTGCTTTGTTTTCTTTCCCCGGGACCAAGACACTGCTACATGCGTTGGCAGTTCTACCTACTACCCTGCCCCAGCACCATTTCTCCTGGAAAGCTTCAAAGAGGAGAGAAAGTAATGAGTAAAACTGCTTCCCTCTCTCTCCTAACAAAAGACAGGTATGGGCTCACCATGCCATTCCAAAGGAAAAAAAAAATTCATTTCCCAACGAAGTGTGCACCTGCAACTGCTCCCCCAAACCCTTTCATCTCCCACCAACTCACAGCACTCCAGAGACCAAATTGGAGAGCTTGTGATTTTGTCCATAATTCCCATGTCTTGAGCACAGGTAATAGCTGGAATAATCGAGGGTGATAGCATATCACTTTGATCAAGACAGCATATTCCAGGTCTTTATCAGATATGAGAAACACTTCCATTCATCCTGGCTAAGGAGGTAGGCCCAGATCCAGAAAGGTTTTTAGCTCCTACCTCTACCAAAGGCAACAACCTGCAGGTACCTACACGCTCCCGTGGCCCCAGCAAGGCTCACGCTCTCCAAGTCGCCCGTGCCATATCCTGTTTGCCATTAAACTGCAGCGCAGGTGAGATGGAGAACAGCACATCGAAACTCCATCAGTATGCACAGAAATGCAGCTCACATATTTATCAAGCATAGTTACTGTATAATGTATTTTACCTGTTGCAAGGTGAAGAATTTAAGTCTGGCTCTTCTCTAAGGTTTCTAACAGATATTTCAGTTCAACGATACCTCATTACCTAGTGCTTGAAGCCAGCCTGGAAAGCCTGAAGCTGCTGCCTGGCTGGCACCTTCTGCAGACTTTCAATCACACCAGCAAGCCTGCAAGCGTCAAAGGATTTATTCAGGCATCGCCTGCCTGCCCCATGGTTCATTGCAAGCAGACTTTCACAAATGCATTTTCTTCACACCAGACTCTCTTTGTAGCCATAGGCATCCGATCCATTAAGCTTTACACTTCAGTGAGCAGACTTTCAGCCCCCAGGGCGTGTTGCCGTTTGATACCAAGCGGCTCTGGAGTGCCAGAAATCCCTCAAGCCATTCCCAGCAAGGGAGATGGAGGCATGGTTCGGTCATGCCTGCCCCCCCAGGGACAGAGTCCCATGGCACCTGCAGCCACCTGGCCAGGGCTGGCTGGGGGACCCTGCTTACCTCCAGGTTCTCCTTCAGCAGAGGCTTCCTGCGACTCCCATCAGCCAGGCAGGATGGAGCCCTTTGGGGAAGCCACTGGTAACATATTCCAGCTCAGGAACTACCAGCGTAAGAGGAGCCCCAGGTCTCAGAGGACTTTGAAAAAGATGTGGAGAGCCATCATCCCTGTGATGAGGCTGAGAAGCACCATCAGCTCCGGGCTGAGAAAGAAAGCATGTGAGTTACCCGCACCGAGAACTAGTCAACGTTGGAGGTCAATTGCTACAAGACTGCTCACAGTAAAATGGGAAGCCACTGGGAAAGGGATGATAATATTGGCTTCATGAAGATTTACCAAGGAGAGCATTGCCAGGAGAAAACATTAATATAGTTTTGTAAACAAATTCCTTGCCCAGACTAAGAGAAACAAAATCTTTTCTTGATGATTTTTTGCAGTTGGGCAGAAATAGAAAACCTTTCTGTAAATGTTGAGGAGATTCTCTCTCCTCTTGCAGCTGCCTCAAGCGTCAAGGGAGATGAGATTACATCTGAGAATGAGAAGAGGCCAAGTATTAGCAGAAACTAAGAAGCATTGCCTTGAGAGGATGCTGCAGCCACCTGCCAGAGCAGGGGACCAACGCCAGTGGTCAGCGATGTCCCCTGCAGGACAATGCTGCTCTTTCAGACGCCTCTCTGACATAAGCTCCTGGAAGCACAGCTGGGATTTGACAAAATCAAGAGGGCTACAGCAAAAGCAACACAGAAATGAAGATAAGTTCAGCTCACAGAAAGGTAACCAAGCTTGCAGGAGCTAGCAAGCACTTTCTTTGGTGACTGCTTGGCTCCCTAACCTGGATGAGTGAGCTTACTAGAGCAGTAGGAGATGCAGAAGGCCACCCTGGGGAACTGGAGTTACCTGCTGCAGGTAAGCAGATTGGAAACAGAGAAGTTCATCCTGTGTCAGCGACGCTTGCAAACACTTCAACACCCACCGTTTGCCCGCTCTTGGAGACAGAGCAGCCCAGGAGCAGGGTGCAGTGTTACAAAAACGAATGAAGAAATCCCGCCAAGCGCCAGTGCAGTTCAGGGCACGAGTAGGTCCCGCGGGAGGAGAGGAAGCGCGGGCAGCGGCTGGGATACCGCGGGCAGGTGCTGGCAGCTGGGCATCGGCAGCTGCTGCAAAGGCAGAGCTCCGGCAGCTGCAGACGTTGACAGAGCTCTGCAGAGCGCAAAGCTCGTCTGGAGGCAGGAGGAGAGAAATGAGAACAGGAATCAATTGCAGAAAAACAGACAGAGCTCGTACCTGCCACAAATGAAAGAAGACGGAAAAACAGTCACAGCCTTCAGTAGTAATAAAAAGAAAATGGTTCGGTCTGTGGCTGAGGGGCTGAGAGCAGACTGTGCAGAAGTACACAAGGAGGAGGCAGGGCTGCTTGACTTTGCTCTTTGCAGGAGAACGGATGTGCTGTGGGTAAAGCTCACCTGCAGTTTGCAATGAAACCCTTTAACCTTGTCATCGTGAACACCTCCCCTCTAGAGAAATAAAACAAAAGATCAAATCTAGTAAACTGAAAACATAGGGAATTCTTTGCCAAAATCATCCAAAGCACTGGTGGAAATTTGGAAGGGTAATTCTTCATAGCAAATTGGGAGGCAGATACGTAGAAGATCAGACAGCACAAAATTAGTGGTGGGATCCATCTGATGAGATGCAGATGGCTACATCTGAGCTAACCATCCTAGGCACCCTATGTGCTCACCAGAAGCTTTTCCTGAGGACAGGGTCCCCGTGTCATTCCCTCTTTCTCTCCCCTGTGAGCAGTGGGAAGCATATGCATGGGAGACAGGATACATGAGTTATGGGGAAAAATAGTTGTTATATTTTATAAGGAACACGATCATATCAGAGAAGCTGCACTGTAAGATACCATAGGTGGAAGAGTTAAGGTTTTCTGATTCACCTGTACTTATCTGAGGGACCATAATAAGCTCTTCTCCAAAGATTTTCTAGACAAGGCTGCACATGGCATGCACACACACACACGTCTGTGCTGGTTAGAGGGTGATTGACAGTGAATAATTAAAGTGCTGCAACCGTTCTCCAGATATTTCACTGACTGATAGATAGACGGATATGTGTGTATATGTGACAGAGCACAAAGTAATTATACACATCTAGGTCTTCGCTCTTTCTAGTCTCGGCTGCTTGGCAGTTTCCTCAAGTTGTCTGTGTCTGTAGCCAAGTTTTAATCACTGTTAAATCACACCATATGACTTGTGCTTTGAAGCACTTTGTCAACATCAAAAATAAATATTATTCCCACAAGGAATCCAGCTGGCCTCTAATTAGCTTTCAGAATTTATCAATTAAGGTGTTAATGTGCTGTCCAATGATGAAAGTCACCATCACATCAGCTTCTAGAAGATCAATACAACTGTATGATATGAAATATCCACCAATTTATTTTCCTGGCAAATAAATCAATATGGCAATTTTAATGGGACCAGTCATTAAATAAATGTTATCAGTCCTGAAGAAGATGCAAAAACCAAACAAAACCAGTTGTATACATTCAAGCAACATTTTTCAACATTTGCAGGCTTCTTTCTAGTAATTCTCATTGCAGAGAAATGACACTTGTATAACAGCAGCAATACCATTAATATAGTTAATTCTGTCCTGAGCTTCAAGCTATGCATTACACAGCATATCTGTCTCTATTTTTCTGAGGAGGTACCTCCTCGTGCTACCTTGGTGCCAAGGAAATCTGTATGCAATACCAGAAAAAAACAAACAAACAAAAATTTGCATTTTCCCCCAATCCCTCTGCTGTACCATATTTCTGATAAGACAGCGGCTATTAATGTTCACTTCTTTAGAAGTCCCATGTATTTCATAGCCGTCTGAGCAGCATCCGAAACTCCTTGAAGCCAGGTTTGCTGCATTTATGCTTCATTTTGAGACTCACTTGGGCCTGTTCCATAACCAGGAACAACCCAAGTTTTGCTGCACGGTGCTGGGGGATGCTTGTGCCCCTGGGAAGCAGGTGTGGGCTCCAGCATAGAAGAGCCTTGCTGTCAGAGCAACATTGCCCAGGACATATGATTAAGGATCAAACAAGAGGCTGTTGCCCCATGAAAACATCTCACAGAAATGCTTCTACACACTGAAGGAAAATCCTGGAAATATCTCTCATCAGCTCTAAAAATGGATCACAAGTCAGCTCAGCTAAACTGACAGAGGTACAAAATGCTACAAGAGCATCTCAGCTGTGTCAAGGCCTGTTATCGCCTGCTATAAAGCACTTGTCAAACCAGAAGAAAACTGAGGCAACAGCAGATTTCTCATATCACTGGTGAGAACACATTTGCATTACTGCTCGCAGTAAACGATCATTAGTATGAAGTGTTTGAATATATGCTGAGAAGCAGCAGCAAGCTCACAGGCAGGGCAATAATAATAATAATTCAGGTCATCACGAAGCTTCAAAGTACTCAAAGCCCAGCATCCACTACAGGGCATCCCTTTCCCCATCTCCCCCTGCTCCCAGGCAATGCCTATCTGTTTTGATTTCCAGCCCCTTCATCTCCTGCACTGAAGACTCCAGGTTTTTGCTCACATTTCATGTTAATATACTGAGCAGACAAACCCACAACTGGTCTAAACTGACACAGCACCACTGGGGCAACACTGGTAGTCACCAGCTACATTTCTGGACACAGAAGGGACAACACAGAAGTCTCTTGGTCCAGACACGCAGTGTCAGTCCTCTTGTAACTCTTTCCAAATGGTCCTTCCTCTCAGGCTGTTCCTCAGAGGCTGGAAGTACCCCTCTAGGGACAGGGCCACTGGTGACACCAGCCCCACGGATTTCTTCTAGGTAGAGGATGGGTTCAGAAACAGCCTGCCTGGATCTGTGTCTTCTGTTTGGCAGAGCCTCTCTTGTGTTTAATAAATAATAATTAAAAGACCGGTGCCAGAGCAGGGATTGGGATGGGGTTTTCACATCTGAGCTCAGGTTTTGCAGGTGCAAAATCAGTCCCTTGTCTCATTCCAAGAGTTTCTGCATCCCTGTCTTGCCAGCCACCAACTTCAATGACAAACCTGTTTGCTTCAGGAGAGAAAACAAAATGAACTTGGGAGTGGGCTCAAGGGGCTACATTCGATGCTAATGCATGCTGCTGTTGCCTACAGTAGTTCCAGAGCAAGGTCCTGCCTTGAATATTTTCAGACCATGATCAAATCTGCTTCATAGATAAAGGAACATTCCGTTTTCTCTCCTGAATATAGGACACATTTGAATAGCTTCTCATTTTTAACATTACAATGAATTATAACCCCTTTGTGACTCTATGTAATTACTTCTGCAGTTGTATTGCATATGTATCAGGCACAAATTCCTGAAAGAATTACAGATACAGAAACTGCTCCTAAACAAAAGGTACAGGCTGGTAAAATTAACCAGTCACTTTCGCAGTTTCATTTCCACATGTACAGTTATGGTCAAAGTGTGCCAGAAAACAGCCAAGTACTTTTGTCTCCTTTAAAAATAATTTCTCCACCAAATTCAGAAAATGTCTTTGCAAGGCCACCAATCAAGTGATGAGAAAGCAATCAATGGTGCCCCTGCTAATTTACAAATTTATTTTTGTCAGTGCCTGATTATTGCTGAATACTTGCAAAG
>JAVJGG010000027.1:9322214-9340419 GCA_035590195.1 Aviceda cuculoides
GCAAAGCTATAAGAAACTTGAAAGCTTTTCAGCACAGCCTGAGCTGACCATGCTTACCTCCTAATGCATCAATTTACACAGCACAGGGTTTTCTTTCCAATAGCCCTCCTACAGCCCATCGTCACCTGGCTGTTGCTCCTGCTCAGATCAACATATTAAACAGAGAAGTGTTATTCAAGCAGAATTTGGTTTATAAAATAGATTATTATTTATAAGCCATAGAGAAAAAAAATTCAAAGTGATCCAAGATGAACAAAAATGCTTTTTCCCAAATATCAATCACCACATTTACTGGGACAGCACAGGTAGCCTCCCAGACGGCAGTAAAAGGCTGCAGCCCAATCTTGCCCAGTGCCTCACTCGTACACGGTTTCTCTCACTGAAATGGCCACAGGTCCCCTCCGGACTGGGCTCAGCTATGCTGAAAGCAGCCTGGCAAACCCCAGCCCTACCCAGCTGATGCTCTTGAAGGCCAGGAAGACAGAGGATTTGTCATACAAGCAAATTGTCCCAGAGTGTCCCAGCTGGTCATGTCATCATCAGCCCAGCTTCCACATCCTTTATTTTGAAGTTATATATATAGCCCCACCATCACTGGTGAGACAGGGCAAGTCTCCATGGCACAGCAGTGCTGTGCACCTCCCAGCAATGAGGGCAGAGCAGCCTTCACACATTCTTGCAGAGCTCCACCAGTGGTTTCTCATGGCTCTTCAGCTCTGACATCACTTCCCATGGAGGAGCAACCTCTACTGGAAGGGGACAGACTGCCACCATGGCTGTAACAGCCTTAAATGCCCACGATCCTGACATGCCTAAGTGCTGGTGCTTCTGCAGTCATGCTCTCCAGTAAGATCAGCTGCCTGGAGGAAGCAAGGAGAGAACTCCAACAACTCCTCATCCACATGCAAGGAGGGCTTGGTGGCATAATTATGCTTCAGCACTGGTGTTGCTGAAAAGCCCTGGCAGCTTCCTCCTTTCAAGATGGGAAAGGGCTCAGGGGAAGGGAGAAATGGGTGAGAGTCCATTGGCAAACCAGTAAAGCTGGGAAAAACTGGGATTTTTGAAGGACCAAGGCCAATGTGCATTATTGCGCCAGGCTGGAGCATACCTCATCCATTGTTTCAGCTTACCACAACAGCAGGACGTGCTCAGGACGCCTCCCTCACTGGGTCACCAGTGAAACGTGCATCTCATCCCTCCTCCCTCCCTCCCAGACTGAGGAATCCAGCCATCCCCATCCCCCTTTCCAGCTCCATACACAAGCTCTGCTGGGTCACAGCCAGCCCCTTTTTCTTGGCTGGGTTCTCTCCTGTGTCTTTGCAAGAAACCCGAGACAAGAAAAAGGCTCTCCCAAGCTCCTGTTACCAACCTGTCCTCCCTTCTCCTTCCCATGCAGGGATCACCTACACAGACTTTTAAAGAAACCTACACCAATACTCAAGGTACCATCAGTAGCTGAAGTGCTGCTCTCCCCTCCATGCAGGCCTCCCCACCATTGCTGATGCAACTGAACTACTGCCCAGAAAACAAAAGCAGTTCCCCAAAGCTGTCCCCAAGACAGCCTCGCTGGCTGTCTTTTCACACCACTTTGGCTAAATATAGGTCCTTGAACACAGCCCCAACCACTAAGTGCTGCTCTGCACAAGCACAGGTGACAGGTCACAAGCTGGGGGGTCATTTCTCTGAAGCTGGGGTCAAAAGCAAGGCTTTTTGCAGAAACATCAGCCCTGAGGCCACCTCTGCTCTTAACAAATCAGCAGGACTTTTATTGCTGACCTTGAGGCACAGAAAGTGTCAAACATTTCAAAGAGTTGACCCAGTGACTTTCAGATGCTTCAAGGGGTACTTAAAGTACTGTCATAAATACACAGAGAGCCCTCATTCATCCTGCTGTTTTCAGATGAGGGTGGTAGGCTGATGCCAGCAGTTCTTCAGGCATTGATGTGCACAAGAGGGAATTAACAGCAGACTCTCCCAAGTCACGCAACAAACTTGGTGCCTCTTTTTGGACCAAAAGCCAGAGGCACCTGCAGGATTTGCACCTAAAAGACCATTGCATCAAGACCCGGGGTTCTCTTCCCAGCTCTGTTGCCAGCTCAGTGTTCACCTGGGGTCAACAACTCTGCTTACAAAATGAGTGTAACACACTGCGAACAGGATCCTCAAAACCCTCAGCAGAGACTGTGCACTTTCATTACCTGCAGCTGAATCCCAGACTGGGAAAGGGCAGCTGAAACACATATTTTTAATTGAAATGAGCCGTGCTAGACAGATTTTTATTAGTGTTCATATGTAATACTAAAGTTGCTCTTCATAGGGTAATCATCCATTACTCTGATCGTGATCCTGATTTTCTTAATGGTGTAGCAACTCAATGCAACATTTTCAGTAAAGTGAAAATTTCTCCTCTTTCTCCAAGTTGATCGTTTTTCATTTCCATTCACTGTAGTCTTTCTTACAGTGGGCATAACAACAACCTCTTCACAACTCATATAATTTTCTCAATGCTTGTCCAGAAGGCTCAGCATCTGTGCAGGGCACCACTTGTCCAGAAGAGCACCCGTTGCACCAGGGATGCACTCTGGAGTTGCAAAATGAAATCAGGATGTTCTCTCGACAGTTCTCACAGTGGACCAGAGACCACCCAAGGATAGCGGCCCTGCTGGAAGGGACACAAGGCGTTAGGGAGCACATTTGCTCCTTCACACATTAGCCTCTGCTTCACTGAACCTTATGCACTTTTCGGATGACACACAATGAGCAACAGTCAGAGCTGGCAGTGCAGAGGTGACATGTTCATCACTTGAAGCACACATGAACCATGGTGAATCTGTAAAGTTTTATGTAGTTATAAAATAAACACACGGATGACCAGACACCGCCCATAGATAGCCAATTAACACTTCGCAGATGGTCCACAAAAGCTGCCTGGGCACAGCCTCTGACCTTGAAGTACACAAGGGCTAATGTGGGGAAAGCTTTGCCTCTGGTGAAAGGAGAGTACACGACCCTGACCTGGGAGTCAGCAACCCCACATTTCAGAAAAGCTCATCCCCACACAGGAGTACTGCCAGAAGTTTGCAGCATCATCCGCTGCCCTGCACGGCCCCAGTAATTCTCAGCAGGACCTCTCAGCCCAGCTTCGAGGGCTGTGCTTGGAGGGGGACACGGCAGCTGCTCAGGGAACAAAAGCAGATGACCAAGAGGAGTCAGGGTGGGTGGTAAATAGACCCTGAAGAGGGTGGATAGTCTGTCTGTTGGGCCTGACTGCCCAGCTAGTCCGTGGAGGTTTTGCTGCTGGGAGGCTGTGGCAGGAGATGAGACATCTCGCAGGAACGCAACGGGGGTTACGGAGACCACTGCAACATGTGGGGCAGAGCCGCCGCAGCCGGGGGCGGACGGGCCGACACAAGCTCCCTGCCAGCCTTCAGACCCCTGCCAGCCCTCAGACCACTGCCAGCCCCTCGCTGGGGAGGACCAGAGGTGTTTTGCTGGGCGGCTCCAGAGCAGGTGTTGCCTGACAAATGGGCAGTAATGCACAATAACACACAGCAGACTAGGAAAATGGGGAGGTGGCGGGCTGAGAGAAGGGTTGGGGGGTATTTTAGATGATTTATCATAGAGGATCAAACACTGAGCTTTGTATTTCTCTAATAAAACACTCAGCATGTGATTTTGTGGTGTTACTTGTTCCTGCAGAAGCTGTGGCTGCTGCAGCCACATACATTAACTGAACACAGAATGGATGCTAACATTGCTGCAGAGCTAAATAGACAAGCTCGTATTTTCACTTAGTTGAGACGAATGGCCCCTCTTAATGCTTTGTGACTTGACTGACAGAAAGAAAATTTCAGTGTCTGTGCAGGCAGTCAGGAGTAGATGGGGAAAATGATTAATATTTACAATACAGAGGAGAATATTTAGGTGAGATATTGAATATTACCCACCAGAAATGTGAGTGTGAATTGTTGTTAAATGTCTAAGACCTTATATAATCACAGAGAGAGTCATATTTTGAACATTCAAAATAATTCTGAGTAGCTAATGCAAAGAAAGAACATATATTAAGCCCACAGTCTTGCAAAATGGCCAGTCACACTTGTCAAATAACCAGAGAGGATTCGATCAAATTTTGGAAAAGACCAAATGACTGCATTGGCTCTTGCTGCTGTGGCAGCCCTTGGGGACAACTGCACATGCCTGTTCCCCATGGCTGCACCCGCAGGACAGGAACAGCCACTCCAGAGCAGGCTACTACTGATGGCCAGGAGAGGACATCACCCCATGGCCAAACCTACCCAAGCCATCTCTGAGTGGCCCAGCCAGACTTCACTAGGCAGGAGACACTGGCCGATTCCCACCCCAATGTCTCACCCCTCCTGGCTTCGATCTCCTTGGCGTTTCCTTACTCCTTGTCCTGCCAAAGATCTCCCAGTGCTTGCTTTTCTTTTCTGTGCCGTTTGTCTCTATGCAGACCCCATACTGCTGCAGGCACCGCTATCAGGGGCTTCGGCATCCTCCCGGTGCTCTCCCTTAGCAGAGCAATGCTACTACCCAGGCCCACCGGGGGGGGGGATTGTGGCAGCTGCTCGGCCCCAGGCAGAGGGGGTTTGCAGCAGGCTGAAGGTGGCCAAGTCCAGCACTCCCGTCCTTCGCTTCCACCACATGAAATAGAAGACAGAAACAAGAACCTTGGATGCTTAGCAGGGTAAACTCAGTGAGAGGGGGAAAAAAAAAGAGAGTTTAATGCAGAATTTTACCCTCCCTTGATTTTATTTAGCAAGTTTCTGGAGGAGAGCTGCTCTTTTAGCCAGGCAATTCTGCATCACTATCAGCTTGGTATTGTTTATGCTGAAATTAGGTGCTGAAGAAGCAAATCAGTTTGCAAAAAATGTATCAGCATTTACAAGAAGAGGCAAAAGAGTAAATGGGCTTAATTAGTCACTAGACAATGAACTAGATTAGTGCATACTTACATATATTTAAGAAATGCAAGCTCTTCATCCTACCCAGTGCGCTTTATTCCTTAGGCTGGGGAACTCATCATTATAAAGGCGACTGTTTGAACAGCTGGGTGGGCCAAGGACAATCTATCCCAGCAGCCACAGCCACAGAGAAGATGCTGGACAAGAACATTGCCTGAAGGAAGGAAGTGGTGGAGCCTTTCCCCCGCATGCTGAGTTTCCCCAACGTGCTGATCCCTTGCAATTCCCTCCACTGGCTTTCTGCTAGGTGTAAGATTAGGCAAACAAATTTATGGAGTTTAAAAAAATAAAGTTGTCAGTGAGGGTGTAGGCTTGAAAGAAAGCTCCTGGCCCAGCCCCTGACATCCTCATGTCACTTTGTCACTGCCTTACGTTGCAGCACACAGGTTTTCCAAGGGACATCAGCCAGAGCCCTGCACTTCTGCTAGGGACTCTTTCTCCCCTGTGATAGGGGAGAGAGGGTTTTGGCAAGAGTGTGCCAAAGACAAGCTTAATAGCTCCCTACAAGACTATCGGATGTTCTTATTTTCCTGAGGTAGGATGGAGAGATTTACAGAGGAAAACTCTAAAAATAGTCAGCTAAAGGCAAATATCATTCTTTATCTCTTAAGAGGAAGAAAGGGGCTCATGTGCACTGCTCTGTGTGTTTCAGACAGTGTTAGAGTGAAATGGGATGTTTGCTGCTCACTGTAAACTTGTTGGTTATTTACTCTTATGTTTCTTAACCACGTCCGAGGTCTCCATCACAAAACCATCCCTGTAGGTCAGGACCACTGAGGGCAGGCTTAAGCAGCATCCATGTAGGAATTGTGCCATTTACCATGACCCGGGAATTGCAAGCAGGACATCTGGTTTCCCTTCGGGGAACAAGACCCATCTGCAAGCTGACTTGCAGTCATTTGGGTGTGTGATATTGTGTGGGATAACACCAAATCATTTACTGAATTCCCGGCATTTCTCTGCTTTCTCTGCACCCACTTATGACCATTTCAGCCAAACCCAATCAGGTTAGGGTTGCACAGACACTCTTGAGTGTTTGTTAAAAGGAAAAAACTAAATTATTGGGAAGCTGGTACAGGGTAACACTCACATGGGGAGTCAGATCTCCCAACTGGATGATCGACTACTGTCTGGTGGCAACAAGTCTCCATTGCAAGGGTCCTTGCAGCAGCACCTTCAGCTGGATCAGGAGAGACTCATCAAAGCACTCTTTTGCTCACTTCTTGGCATCCAATTGGTCTTGGTCCTGTGACCACCCTTCCACATGCATAATTCACTGCTATTGATGTACCTTAACTACATACAAAACACTCTTTAAATACCTTAACTATGTACAAAAGATTGTCCTGTGTGACCGTTTTTGCATGAACAGTTTCTATCGACTATTTACAAATGTCGTAACAGCACACAATGGCCTAGGCAGGTCTCTGGGACACTTCACCCAGGATGTTAATGCTGGCATACAAACTGGACTGGACAGAGCTGAATTTGCCTTGGGGAAAATTTCTAGCACTGTCCAAAATTCCCACCTGGAGTCAAATACTGAATTATGAAGGTTCAAGTCAATTGTCTTATTTCAAGTCAGCCCATGGGCTCCAGCCACTCCATCACCTCATCGTTGCAGAGCACGGCCTGGGGGTGCCTGGACCACCCAAGGAACAAACCACTTAATGCACTGGGTGTGCATACCCGCACAGCCCTGACACCCAATGTGATGGTCATGCTTGTCTTATAACTTAAGCCCCATAACTCTTGTCCTGTTTAGTCAGAAATGGCTCCATGGAGGGCTTAAGAGGCTTTTCACCACCTCTCATGTTACTCACAAAAGCAGCTACCTATGGGACAGCAGGGTAACTGCGAGGCTTTAGCTGCTGTGCCAGTCTGCCCAGGGCTGGAAGCTGGGGCAGCGCTCGCGCTGGCTCAGATCCACAGCAAGGCACACCCACCCACCCCTGAGCAGCCCTTTTATTGACAAGTCAGGACATCAACGTGAAGCACATCAGCAAGTTTCTGAGTGCAACAGAGAGTGTACTGGAATAGACTCACCTCATCGCTAGGGGAAACGATTCACATTAGAATCTGCTTTAAGAAGGGAACACAAAGTTCTCTTAAAACCAAAACCAAATTCCAGTGTTTTCCGCAAAGGCCTGGTGACATCTACAAATAAATAAAAACTGTACTCGGGGCAGTAGCATAAAAAAACTGTAAGCTGCTGAGATGCAATTTGTAAGACATTTGTGGTGACTAGCAAGCTTAAATTAGTTCCTAAGCTATATTCATCAGCTTTCCCTGAGCTCGTGGAATAACAAGTTGCATTTCAGTATAATCAAAAGCAGTTGGTGGGAAGGATCACATGAGTATGGCCATTAAACAGGCAGATTGGAGGAACCATTTCACTTCCTTATGAAGTGCAGCACAATGTATATATGATAGACTTGCAAAAAAATGAGCCAAATTCCATTTCACCTTAAGTGTGATAAGCTCAAGCACATCAACACCAGTAACAGCAAATTCAATTTATAGCCTGTACTTACACAGGGCTTTTTTGTAACAGCTTAGGTTTAGCATCAGAGGGACAAGCTGTGCCTGACAGAAAGGACTTCTGTAGCCCCGGAGAGGCCATAGCGAGGAATATTATCTTCCTCCAGGATCCCATACGTGATTAGGAAAACAATGCTCATTAGTTTCCTCTTAATGCAGCTGAAATCTCAGCATGGCTACTTCTCAACTCGAAAGGATTTTTAAAAACTGCTTAACAAAACTAATATAGTTTAATTAAACTTATCTATATTTTATACACAAAACACATCTCAGACAATGTGCAAAACTTATAGATAGCATCTACCCAAGAGATTCCACTCCTGGGTAAATCCGCTAGCTGATAGCCCAGTGTAATTTAAGCAATCATTTTACATGACTGAATCTGATGAATAGCTTTCTTTGCAAAAAATGGCTTCCAGCCAGACATGGACAAAAATAGGCAATGCACAAGGCATTCTTGGAACAGATTGACATCTCTCTACTGATTTAATTGTAGCAATACCTCCTAACAGGCCTGAAAAGAATCTTCTTCTGCATTAGGCTTTCTAATTCCTTGATATTCTTGACTGACTCATTTGCCTTTGAAGTTTGAGGAGTACTTCATTATAAAAGTGTCCACATGGTATAGACTAAAGCCTTGACAGCAAGTTTTATGATTTACATAGATGACAGCAATGCAATTTTCTGGCATCTAGTTCCACCTTTTAAAGATAAAATGTGCAGATCCTTCTGAGAATAAAATATTAATCTGAAAGGATGAGACTAAATTCAGAAGAGCTGCAAACACCAGAGAAGAGAGCAATAAAACAAAGAAATCTAATGAAATATGGTCCAAACCTGAAGGTAATAGTCTTTTCTTACTAAAACTATTGATTGGAAATTGTATTCCTCTTGGAGTTAAGATGTGTTCTGGATCTTCTAGCTTGAAGCACACCGGGTGCAAGGTTTGGCTATGCTCTGCTCAAGGTCTCTATCAAACTAAGAGCAAAAGTGGCTGCTGCACAAGAAAGTGTTACTGTCCTTCGGGTGCCTGTTACCAGCCCTCTGCCCAGTTAGCAAAATGGATGGCGTACGGATTCAACTGTTTCAGGACAGAACCAACCAGCCTAATTTAAACCTCAGGTTATTAGTCAGAGGAAGGTTACGGCTGGGGCAGTGACCTCCAGCATAAATGCAGCAACATCTTGAACCACAGTGGCCATTTCTGCAGCAGCAGCCTACCATAGCTTAGCATCCCTGCTACAAGGCATACTCATCCTCTCTCAAGAAATAAGCATCAGTCAGGTGATGCTGCTAGAGAGCAGCACGATAAGGAAAAATACCCATTTGCAACCTTTACTAAGAGACTTATTTTCTTGTTGTGTTTTCTATCAGTTTTATCATATGTATCCAGGATCATAGGAACCAAGTCACTTCAATATCTTCAGATCTTGTACTATTTTTTATAGTCTGAATTGAATGTTCTCTACCACAGTTCTCTGGTTTTTAATGTTTTGCTTCAGGCATTTCTCTCTATGAGTCTGGCCAGACAGCAGGACACACCAGTCAATGCTCTAGCTGGACTCAGTCAGTTCCAGGAGGAATAAAAATTATTTTTTATTTCTATTCCTATAATATTTTTTAAAAATCCATTTAAAATGTTAAATATTAATTTCCAAACACTTATGTTAGAGCCTAAATTTCTTACACTCTTCACACAATTTAATGTGCTGCATCAATAAGGTCTTTACAAAGTGAACATCTAACAGAAATGTCTATGATGCTGAGGCAGAACGGTATCTTTGCAATGGCACATTTTATATGCCTCCTGAAAATACTGCAAGCTGGACACCTTCAGTAGCTAGCATATTTAGCGTCAGTCTATTTAGCTAATCTAAAAAACCCAAACTCTTCAATGCTCTCATGACTTTTACCTGACTTCTAGTTTCCATCCAAAAGAGGCTTCAAACAAATTGTAAAAAATTATCAAGTAAACAAATGTCTCTATTATTTTGTATGCAACAAAGAGAAAATTTGACTGAATAAAAGCCCATTAAACTATACTATTATACTTATGCCTAATGTGTATCTTCAGAATTAGCTAAATGTACTAGATTTAGTCTTAATGCTATACCCAGCTATAAATCAACACACTGGAACCATTCTAGCAGCAGAAGGAAATTAACCACTATTAACATAAAGTACAAATGCAAACCAATATGAAAATTTATTATTTAAAACAAGATTTCCTGCTTGGCAATTGAAGGATGTCTCCTCGCCAATGGCCTTGGAAAATACTCACCACCACACTCAGACCTTGCTGCCCCTGCTAAAGGAATCCCCAAAGGGGACATTCTCTCCCCTCCTCGTGGAGGGCTGCAGCCTACAGGGGTGAGAAGAAGCCCGAAACCCATCACAGGGTGCTCACAGCACCAGACACCATGACACCTGAAGGTTAGTGTCCTGCACAGAAGGCAGTTCAGATGCCGAGTAGAAGGCTACTCTTGTTAAATCACAAGTGATTTAGGAGTTGTGGATTCAACTACATAAAGTCATCAACGAAGTCTTTGATTACAGGCAAGCCAAATGATGTCCACACTTCCATCCCTCCTGTGTAAAGCTGGGATTATAATGCATGTGAAGTACAAACTTGCAAAAGCTTGGGATTTGCTCTGATGCTACAGCAGCACATGCCGTACCCGGGACCAGGAGAAAAGGAGATGATGGGTGGCATTCCCAGCTGGCCCCACTCCACCTGCCCGCTACCCCTGGACACATGCGCCAGGTCTTTTGGCAGCAGGTTGAGAGGTCCATGGGTGTGAAATGCAAACAAGCTCCCTGGAAAACACCCTTCAGTCAAGTCAATCCTTGCATTTCTGAGCTTAATATTTGTTTTGTGTGCTTTGCACTTTTTTTCTTACTCCAGAAGCACAGCTAAAAGTAGGGCTGGTGAGGAGCCTCTTAAACCAGATCTACAGCTGACGGGAATGATAAGCCAGAACCACAGCCACTGCCTCAAAATGCTGAATGCTGGCTTTTTTTGTCTTGCTCTTTCTAGCACATGCAGTGTTCCCAGTTCTTAGATACACTCATCACATGGAGCATCTGCCTTCAGCTTCTTCCCTCTACTTTTTCACAAGGCTCCATTCTTGTGGGCGTCACACTCCAGATACAAACCGTCCCCTCAAGGACAGCCACATTCGAAGTAGATGGGCAAATTTTGCAAAGATTCAAGAAACAATGGCTCTCTATCAGACAACATAAATATATTAGAAACTCCATTATCCCAAAACACAAAAATAAGAGCACTTGAAAAATTATTTTACACAGACAATGAAAACATCATAAGAATAGAAGCGTAACACAATCCTTCCAATATGCATAATTTAATTTTTAGTCTTACTGCTCACTGGGTAAGAATACTTCTCTCACACCCCAGCATACGAATGAGAATATTCCAATAAGAAATGGTAAATCTTTTTTGTTTTTAGTTACTTGCCCCAACAAACTATGTTCAACCTTCTCAGAGGAAAGATTTGAGTTGAGAGACATCAGGTGATGTACAAGACAACTGATCACCACAAAGTACACTATGAATACCTCTGAATAAGATGCATACACCACCCTATGTATTATCACCTACCTACAGCTCATCTTTGAAAACCTTTCTGCTGCTGGTGCTCCCTGCACTTAAGTTTACCACCATCCTTCACAACTGCATGAGCACGACCTCTGTTATTCCAGTGCAGAGGCATTTGCTGACACTGCTCATCACATTCACTGCAGCCGTTCACATGCTGGAGCCTAAGCACCATCACAACAGCATCACGGAGGATCCTTCTTCATTAACAGATTCATCAGCGATGCTACTCCCAGATCAGAGTATTTTCCAGACCCACTGTGGCTCCATAGACTAAACAGCACTGTGCATCAGCTGCCAAGCAGGTCCCATCTTTCATGTTTAGCTGTTTGTGAAACTCAGTCATTTCTTCTCATTCCACATTGTCAGGAAGGAGCAGATGGCAGATGTGCTCTGCCTGTAATAACATTTTTACAGTACCCTGCCTGCTGCCAGAACAGCAGAAGCAACATTTGGAGACAAGAATTTGCAGTATATTTTCAGTTTTGGGTAACTGAGCTAAAAGATAGCATGGGATACAGGGGGAGGAAGAAAGGCTTGTACTGAATTGGTCCTGATAGATTTCTGTAACAGGGGGAAAAAAAAAAAAAAAAAAGGAAAAAGTGATATTGAAAAAAAGGAGTATTTAATATGTTCTTCATATAGGTGATGGGAAGACCAGAGACAACTTTTTGAGACAATGTGTACTTTATAATTTGGTGAAGGGAAGCAACAGGGGAAAGCCCTCATGCATTTGTACCTACTCTGTTTTACTTTCTATTTTGCCATGTAAACTTCACTAAGACACAGGTCTGCTGAAAACTGACAATCATCACTTTACATGCTTGTCTGCTGTCAAAAAACTTGTGTCAGCAAACAGAACACTGGGTTTTCCTGCTCTCCTTCATTTTCTTGCACAGCAGCCTTCCCTTTGCCTAGGTCACTTCAGAGATATGTAAAACTCTCAGCAGTTTTCATCTTTCTCCATATTGCCTGCAAGGGTTTACCACGCTGTTTTCTGAACAATGTGCCAATATCCTTGAGGGGGCAGTCAAGAATGCAAGCAAGAAGACGGCAAGTTTGGCTCATAGCTGGCATTTGGGTGGATGAAAGAGAAGAAAATCTACTCGAATAACTAAGAACTTGGTATTAATACTTTGGTTTGCTTCAGAGAGAATGCCTGCTTCCCTTCCCTGGGAAAAGGACTCACAGAGCATATGTGTTGCTCTTCATCAAGGTGCAGCGGTTGTGGGTAAGCACACACAAAATCTGCAACAACCAACCATGGTTTGATGGGATGAAATTTGAAAATATGTTCAACAATAAATTATTTTTCTTCATTATATTTAGTCATAACAAAAAGAAGTAGCTCCCTTCCAGATCTAAGTCTGCCACAAAATCTACCTTGTAACCAATTTTACCAGGCAGTGTTATGCTCTACCTTTTTGTGGCATCACTGTGTTCTCATTCATATTGTATTCAAATGTAGGGTTCAGTTTTACCTGCTAAAAGCGGTTTTCTGAATTGCCTAACACCAGTGACAGAATCATAACAGAAATGATAACTGAAGTAAAAATAAATGCTTTCATAAGAAAGCTGAAAGAGACACCAGAATTTTACACTAAGGCTCAGAAATTTTTATTAAAATATTTTTAAAATATGTGCATGATACACAGAAGAAAAAATGCATTTTATTTTTAAGTAATATAATTTGAGCTGCCAACAGTATTTCTTCTTTAATAATTTTAGTACACATTTATCTTATAAAATAACAAACCTGACAGAGTCAAGAAAGGAGCATCCTGTTTTATTTAAAGCAAGATGAAAATTAAAAAAAGACAATTGTTTCGGAACCTGGAGATTTTAAATTATGAATGTGTTACTGCAAAATGACATCTGGGGATTTAGGTTGGAAAGTTCATTTAGAAAGCCTTATAGATCAAACTAAATATTGTCTATAATCTATGAGCCAATCTAAGGCAATCCCATTGCACATGGAACTCATTTATCTATGTCCACTGGTACCCAGCTGCCCAGATGCCAAATTCATTTTGTGTAGACTATGACAAAATTGTGGAGATGTCTCAGAAAAGAAAACACGCAGAAAAATAATTAGCTGTGACTTTTGAGCAAATGTAGTACAAGCTCTTCATCTTCTGCCAGAGAAAGCCCTGTATCTAATGGCAAATAGGGGTCCTCCTCGTGGCTGAATTTCATCTTCTTTCTTTTCAGTGGTATTTCTTCTGCTGTGGTACTATTGCTTCTTTTCTTTCTTCCACTCTTCTCCTCCAGTTCACTGCAGAAACAAATCAATTACTCTTTTTTACAACTGTGGTAATCAATATTATCATGTAATCAAACAATTCATTTTAAACAAGGCAAATTTATGTCAAGATAAGAGCAAACAAAATTACAATTCAGAAGGGTGAAGCAATAGAAGCCGATGAACTCTGAATATCTAAATTAGTAGTGCTTTCAGGCCAAGGTGGTGGTGGATGTTCTGCAGTCTTAATTGATTACAGTGTATCAAGATATTGCTATCAGTCTTATCTAATATTTGCTGCCTTATAGAGTGACAGACAACTCGACAAAACTGATTTAGTGATGTGTCAGTGGACCTTGACATGCATTCAAGATCTTGTCTAAAATAAATATGCAACAAAAATAAAAATATGTGAACTATCATTTCATTGGTGAATCCTACACTTAATACAGTTTTGATTTGGGTCCATCTCTTTCAAGCCACTCTTTCCCCTTCTCTCAGAAGCTTTCCTTGGAAGCTATTAACCACCTCTTTGCCATGAGAGGAAGAGGAAAAACCTAAACCCAGTTATTTTCCCTGCTGAATTCCTTTTTCTTCTGCTGCTTTTCTTAAGACTTGAATGAATTGCCTTTTGCAGCCTTCAATTTGGACAAAATGGCTACATATTTGCTTTAATACTTTGACTTCTGTCACATGGGCACATGACAGAAACAGGAGGAAAGCCCAGGCTTTCATGTATCTTCATGTGGTTTTTGTCCATAACATAGAAAATTTGCTGTAAATCATCTTATCTAAGATTAAAATAATCTTATCTAACAAAATCTGTTCTAAGATATAATATCTATGTACCAGGTTATAGACGGCTGGTTGTCCTATGCTGCAGGGTAGAGTTCATACCAAAAAAAGCAGAATGCCACCTCTTGCACCCCAAGTCATTCTCTCCAAAGGAGTTAACTGAAACAAACCAGCATTCTCAGTTTTTCATATTTGTATTTTAAAGAATATAACAAAAATAAAAATGGAACTTCAAAGACTAAGTTTAGGCTTTTCTAAAATAGATGGTTAAAGTCAGATTTTCAATTAAAATTTGGCAAATTTCTACCCAGAAAATTCAATTTACTTTAAAAAAAAAGTTTCAACAAGAATTTTTTTAATTGCCTTAATTTTTATAATTGCTTAAGTGTAAATGTAATGTTTGTGAAATGTTTCATTCAGAAATATTGTTTAGTCTTAACAATTAGAAACAGCAGTTGTACAAATTACCTCAAATTGGGGAACACTGTCCTGTGAACCAACACAGCACAGGAACCCAATACCCAATTCAAACCACCTTCAGCTGCCCACCTTGTTTTTCCATTAAGAGGACTAGTTACCAGTCTGTGAAACGCTGGTCTCACCACTCACTGGAAATCAGCCTAACCCAAACATTAACCCCAAAACACAGCAGTTTTCAAGAAGTTCCCAAGTGCTCTCCGAGAGGGATTGGCAGCACAACACTTCTCCTCTTCCTGCCTCGTACACTGTGCTTTCTGGCTGCCTGTCTGTTGAGATGAAGGAGTAACATAAGATCTGACGGCCTTGCACAGGACTGCAGATGCGTTATGTGCGTCCCTCTCTCGTCCATCCCACCTTTCACGGAAGAACAGTGCCAACTCCTGCCTACTCATTACAGCACACAGAGAGAGGAGGGAAATCCTATGAGAAACACCTTCCCACAAGTAAAACAAACAAGGCACCCTACCTTTACATTGTCCTTCCCTGCCTATCCCAAAGAAATAGGGTTAAAGCAACCTCATCTAGTGAGAAATGTCCCTGCCTATGGCAGGAGAGTTGGACTAGATGATTTTTAAAGGTCCCTTCCAATCCAAACCATCCTATGATTCTATGAATAGCTGATGACTGTGCACCAAATACTTTTCCTAAAATTGGGACATTTCAAAGGATATAGCAACTTTGCTGGCTTTGAGCTGTCATTCCCACGGGGGTGGCTTTTCAGTGCTTGCTACCAACATTTATTTTATTCCTTTTTCTGGGGAAAGGACTATATTTCTCTCTGTAGTGCTTAAGATACTCCATAAATGCTGAAGCTATACTGACAGTTGATAAAAATACTTTAAAGCCCTAAGACTTCTCACTTTTCCGAGTGGCCAGTGTGGGCTTGGGCTGGAGTTTCATGGTGTTTGCTTTGATCAGGAGGGAGTATATGGGTTCGCTTTAAAAGTGTAAGGCTGAAACCTCATTAAGTAAAAGCATTTTAGCTTGTTTGCAAGAGCGCCAATTATTTCCAGCATTTAAATGGCCTCTGAAGCCCAGTTCTCATTCATAATTGACTAATGCTTCATCTAGGACATTAGTTCAAAACATCTTAGCAATTAAAAGAATGCAGAAATTTCACAAGTTATGAATTAGCAGACTTAAAATACCAAAAATTATACTCATTTTTGGAATTTGAGGCCAGAGGCCTAGATGTCTGTAAGGTATAATACTTAATTATGAAACTCATTCAGAAGGAACTGTGAGATTTCTAAATTTTTCCACAAACAAAAGCACATCAACACAATTAGCACATCAACACAACTATGATTAATTTTGTTCATAAGCTTTGTGGGAAGATTATGCTGAGTCAGGCTGTTTCTTATTATTACTGAGGGATCATGGTGCTTGATTAGTAGTGATACTAAAGATATACCTACACATTAGCAGGTGTATTTGCACACTAATTTGACCCCTACTTGCTGTAAGCTGGAGAGGTGAATAAGGAGGAATGTATAACACAGAAGCAGCAGCAGCAAAGCCACCGAGCGATGAAGAGAGCTAAAGGCTTATGTTTTCATGATGTACAAAAAGCAGAAGCAAAACAGTATTTGATAAAGGCAACTTAGGAAGGAAAGCAGAGAGTCATGTGGAACATGCAGATAAGATGTCAATAATTTTGATATGCAGAAAGAAGACAGACAGTGCCTGTTCATTGAATGGTTTGGGTTGGAAGGGACCTTTAAAGATCAGCTAGTCCAACCCCCAACCCTGTTGCTCCAGGATGGATTTTTACCAGCGATGGTTTAGGTGGTGTGGAGAGTGGCTGTACTACCCTGGATGAGCAGTCAGAGATGTAGCTTTTACAAAGGGTGAAAGTGGCAGTTTTAAAAGTAAGCTGGAAAATCACCAGGAGAGACGTCTGGCATCATGATGCCAAGGGGTATCCTGAACTCCATCTGGATGCTTTACCTTAGCTGTTTGGACAGAAAGCTCTTTGGAGGAGACGTAGTAGGTATAATTCTCAGGTGTGCTTGTAAAAGGGCTGAGTGTGTGAAAACAGCTATACAGGCATGATTTCTGCACTTATTGTCAAATGAATTCCTTCTCAGACTCCGTCAACTGGAGGCCTGTCAGCCCACCCTGCAGAGCCAATCTTTTTATCATTGGTCACTTCCCATGGACATAAATGGCCCCTTATTCCTCACAAGCACACAAACTGATGCACTACCAGCTGGCATCCACAGATAGCCAAAACAAAATAAAGGTATTCTAAGGTGAACTATTTTCTAACAGAAAAACACAGTGACAAAGCAACCTCACAATTCAGATCCAAACCAAAGACAGTGCATCTTTTAATCTTCTATCTATAACACTTAGAGCATGGCATGTGCAGCTGGACTACAATTCCTTCCTTTTACCATCTGGTGCAATTTACGTTTTCAGCTGCCTGAACAACCCGTGTGGTCTGAAGCTGCCTGATGGAAGGATTTACTGGGACAAGCTGTGTTTACACAGGCGAGGAAGTACTAACAGCCACCTTATCAACAGGCACAGTAATTTCTGTGGTCACTGTTTGCACAGCTGTAACAACAAAGATACTATCATTTGATAGGTAATGTTTATTACTCAAACACTAAAGCAGGGTTTATGAATCCTACCTCTTAAATAAATGCCAGCATATACGAATGGCATCTGGGAAACAGGGTATATAGCTATGATCCTGATAGCTATATATCAAGAAACTCTAATTTAACTACTAAAAAAATAATCTCACAAGTGTGTTTTGAGGTGATACCAGGAAAAAATAGAAAGCTTTTAATTGTTAGTATTAACTCACTTCTGGCCTTCAAGGTATGTCTTGACGAGCTATAAGGTTTAGATTTTAAGTGCTTGAGAGTCAGCCATTTGAAATGTGCGGCCACGCTGCCAAGTTGCTGTTGTTTAAACAACATAATACTGTGAGATCTCTAGACAGACTGTGCTTCAGTTAACACTTATCAGATCTTGCTTTGGAACCTAGGTTTACCAGCACTGCTCTGGAAACAAGCCTCCCTTGCCACTGAATTGCAGGCCATGAGTCAAGTTTCTAGGCTGCAACAAAGCGCATGCGAGCTCTTTCCCAAAGAAATGTACAGGAATAACGAATGAATCTGCTAATAAAATACAGTTCAGAAAAGTTAAGAATAATTTATCCCATAAATATTGGCATTTTGCTAATCAAACATGCTGTGCCACAAACCTTTTTCCATGTAATAAATTTTAATTCACAAGGCCACGGCAGCAATCCTAATGAAGATTAATTACTGCAGTCCCTTCCATAAAGCCCAATGCAGCTTCTTTCTTACTTGCTGTTAGAATGCTACAACAGAAATGGTAATGAAAATATATCATGTTGTGTTATTTCCTAGATCTGGACAAGCTGGATCGATGGCCCAAGGCCAATTGTATGAGGTTCAACAAGGACAAGTGCTGGGTCCTGCACTTCGGTCACAACAACCCCAGGCAGCGCTACAGGCTTGGGGAAGAGTGGCTGGAAAGCTGCCCGGCAGAGAAGGACCTGGG
>JAVJGG010000027.1:9349217-9366708 GCA_035590195.1 Aviceda cuculoides
GAAGACCATGGTGAGGCAGGCTGTCCCCCTGCAGCCCAGGGAGGTCCATGGGGGAGCAGATCTCCACCTGCAGCCCATGGAGGACCCCACGCCGGAGCAGGGGGATGCCCAAAGGAGGCTGTGACCCCGTGGGAAACCCGCACTGGAGCAGGCTCCTGGCAGGACCTGTGGCCCCGTGGAGAGAGGAGCCCAGGCTGGAGCAGGTTTGCTGGCAGGACCGGTGACCCCATGGGGGACCCACGCTGGAGCATGCTGTGCCTGAAGGCCTGCAGCCCGTGGAAGGGACCCACGTGGGAGCAGTTCATGAAGGACTGTCTCCTGTGGGAGGGACCCCATGCTGGAGCAGGGGAAGAGTGTGAGGAGTCCTTCCCCTGAGAAGGAATCAGCAGCAGAGACAATGTGTGATGAACTGACCCCAACCCCCATTCCCCATCCCCCTGCACTGCTTGGGGGGAAGAGGTAGAGAAAATTGTGAGTGGAGTTGAGCCTGGGAAGAAGGGAGGGGTGGGAGAAAGATGTTTTAAGATTTGTTTTTATTTTCTCATTACCCTACTCTGATTTGATTGGCAATAAATTAAATTAGTTTTTCCCCAAGTCAAGTCTGTTTTCCTTGTGACAGTAACTGGTGAATGATCTCTCCCTGCCCCTATCTCAATCCACAAGCCTTTTGTTATATTTTCTCTCCCCTGTCCAGCTAAGGAGGGGAGCAATACAGTGGCTTTGGTGGGCTCCTGGTGTCTATCCAAGGTCAACCCACCACAGAAACACATGAAACCTCCAAGGAATTAGTCAAGATTTTTGTATGTATGTGGAACAGTCTCACTGACTGAGAGAGATCTTTCTCATATAACTTCACACGAGAAAATAGACTTTAGCACAGATTTCTGTTCAGCACCTACCTCACAAACAAACTTAAATACTAAGTCCCGGGAGCAAGAGGATGATAAAATGAGTTCCTAACATCTAAACGAAACAGTTTCTAAAAAACATGAACATTTCAAAATGAACATGGAAGATGTGTACATACCTATAGCTGTCTTCACTTTCTGAATCCTGCTCTTCATCAGAATCTTTGTATTTATCAGGATCTGGAAGAGTACTTGGATCAAACTCTTCTTCACTTCCACTGTTCGCAAGAAAGGCCACTGTTTCCTCTTCAACCTGCAGGTGGCAAATGGAGAGTTACAAGACAAGCAAACAAGTCCACATTACTTGCCACAACCCCAGTAATAGGGATGCCATAACAAAAACCATCGTCCTCAACTGCAGTCAAAGGCCACTGCTATTACGGGCAGAAAAATGGAATAATTTATGTCAGCATCAGTCCTCTCCTCCAAGGCTGTTTGTTAAAGGTTGAACAAATATTATTCAAAGAGGAAGCATGAGGATTTACATTCAAATTCTACCTTCCCAATATCTTAAATCTACCAAATCTAAGAGAGATTTGGGCAACAACTAATCCACAGTCATCTGAGAGCAAGTGTTTAAGGAATATGAAGCTTTACTGTCTCTCAGAAACACACTGGCAGTGAGATATGAACTTGTGGACACATTAATCACTGCTGTAAGGTCTATTTCAGAAAATACTCTGATTTAAAGCTCATCCAGGTGTCCTTGCAGTTAAAAACCAAAATGCTGCTTAAGCTGAATTAACTGCTCTAAGGGAGTTTCAGCCATCTACCACAAGTGATGCATGTCCTTCAGGCTTCCTTCCAGACCCCCTCATCCCTCCTCTCTGGGGCCCAGCTTCTCTCCGTCCTCTCAGCACATCTCAGGACAGGCTGTTGGCATTGGCACATTTCCCCAGGGTCTGGGAATGCCTCACTAATTCCTTAACAAAGAGGCACAAAAGATGCTGGTCCATAAAAGTCTTGGATAATATAATAAAGCTGACTGCTTTTGCAGATGCAGGTTCTGTCCCACGCAGTCCTGAATTGACAGCACCACTTTTGTAAATTTTGCTAACAGGCACGAAGAAAGCAGACGACTGGAGGGCATATGCAATTGTATATACACAGAAAAATGCAAACGAAAAGCTTACAGGTATTTCTAAGCAACGTGAACCCTAGATCCATGCATATTTATGTTGAAAAGCAAAAACAAATGCAAAGAAACTATAATTAAAGACATCGCTACCTTTTGTTTATATATATAATCAACATCACAGCTGAGTTTCCAAAACAGTACTCATTTAAATGATCCTTCATTCTACGAATAACTACACATCATTGAATATTTAAAGTTCATTTTTACTCTGATTTTTCACCATTTCCATCTATCACCAGGTTTTAAAAGAACACTGTCCTTATGTGCACAGACCTCACCACAACAAAAATAAATAAAAATAAAACAAACAAAGACCATACCAACGGTCCCTTTTATATCTGCGTATAGAGTGAGTGACAGGAAATGAGCTGGTGAAGGGTAAGATTAGTCACCACTGCAAAAGTCCCTTATTGCTTGACCAGTGACACGTCTGCAGTGCACTGTTAGCATGCAGAAGAAAGGGATAAAAGCCAGATTTGCAGTCAGGAGGCAGAAGAAAAACATACTAAACACACATTTAGTTCTTGACTATTTTGAAACAGTAAACACTATTGTATAGCTGAGCATATAAAATTACTAAAAGCATCGTCAGACTCAGCAGCACTGTAAACTGCCTAAGGTAACATAACCACTGTCTGAAAAGCACATTGATTGCCAGGAACTTCAGGTACTACTTCACAACAAAGTTGGTTTTGGGTTTGTGGGTTTTTTTAACAGGTTTTTTTTGCTTATGAAAAATATCTCCTAGCTCATCTCTTAGTACAATATTACAGATCACTACTAACTCGACAGAAAACTATTTTGAAGGTCACTTTTTTGTTAATGAATTTCCATATGTCCTGGTTTTGGCTAGGATAGGGTTGATTTTCTTTCTAGTAGCTGCTATAGTGTTGTGTTTTGGCTTCAGTATGAGAACAATGTTGGTAACACACTGATGTTTTCAGTTGCTGCTAAGTTTATACTAAGTCAAGGATTTTTCAGCTTCTCACGCCCAGCCAGCAAGAAGGCTGGAGGGGCACAAGAACAAGTTGCGAAGGGACACAGCCAGGACAGCTGACCCAAACTGGCTAAAGGGGTATTCCATACCACGTGACATCATGCCCAGTATATAAACTGGGGGGAGCTGGCCTGGGGGTGTGGACCGCTGGTAAGGAACTAACTGGGCATCGGTCAACAAGTGGTGAGCAATTGCATTGCGCATCACTTGTTTTCTATCTTCCAATTATTTTATTATTACCATTTTTATTTTCTTCCTTTCTGTCCTATTAAACTGTTCTTATCTCAACCCACAAGTTTTACTTTTTCTCCGATTCTCTCCCCCATCCCACTGGGTGGGGGGGAAGTGAGTGAGCAGCTGCACGGTGCTTGGTTGCTGGTTGGGGTTAAACCATGACACCATATTTGAAAAGCATTCTGCATTAAATTATAGCTTATTTCAATTTCTTTAAACATTAAATATTTGCTCTTTACTTGTCCCTCCCACTGCATCTATTCTTTCAATACGGCTGGTGCATACCAATTATATATTTAAAAAACCTCAAACAAACAAAAAGGAGAAGTAGTATTCAAAGCTGTTGTATGGAACAAAGTATTTTTTTAATATGCATATGTGACACTATGCAACAGAGTTCTGTAATACTAACATTTATTGGCAGTCATCTTTTAAGACTTAGGCTGTTCATTCATATCCTCAGTTGTCAGTCAAATCTTGAGACTGCATTGTTTCCTAAGTTTTGTCATTTATATATGCACACATAAGACAATTACACATACACAGATCAAACCTTTGCTTTCATTACAAATTCATATTCATTTTTGCCAGCAGAAAATTTGCAGAGTGTGCTCAAGGTAATGCTTACTGTAACAAAAGAAATAATTGGCAAAGATGCCTCTTTAATTCATCAGGAATTATGAGGTCATATTTCTTATAAGTATCACCAGTTACACATTCATTAAAATATTCATAAGAGCCTGAAATTGTTAAAAACTTGAACATGAACATTGATCATTCACAGCTGAACAATAGAAACTCATTATTTTCCCCCTCTTGCTTCAAATGTATATCAGCCAGTCAGGAAGAAGAAATCTTGTGACTTAACTTCACATTACTTACCATAAGAGCTGGAGAAAAAAAGCAAAATCATAGTTCAACATAACCCTTGTAAAAGCTCTTCAGATACAGACAGGGCGCAATTTACAGACTCAGGATTAGATCCTTCCTAAGGCCATCACTATCAAACAAGTGATTAACTGAAGACAAGATTTTGACCACTTGTACTTTATGTCTAAGGTTAGCAACAATGTGCTTTGGAGTGTGCATTTATTACAAAGTTCAGCTGTGGAAGGAAACCCATTGAGACATCAAATCAGGCTGGCCAAGAGAACAGGATTCAGTGGCAATCACGTTGCTATTTTCATTCTGCTCAGGGGTGACAAGCTCTCTCTTTTTTTATACCAGATTGGCCCACATATTTTGCAATCTAGTTCCATAGAAACTTTGCACAAAGACTTTCAGTTTGAACATGGCTTTGAGTTGAAAACATTTCTGCATTCGCACAGTCTCCCTCTGAGGCATAAGGAGATTCTTCTAACGCAAACTCAACATTTCAGAAAAATTTAGCAAAATTTCTGTGCTGGAGGTTTTGGAAACCTCATTACCTTCAACCTTCCACACTGTACCAAGTCAACAATGATCACACTATACCTTACTATAGTCATTTTGGAAACACACACCAGATGACGCAAACAGGGCAGGTTCCTCTTGAGCTTTTGCTCTGCTTCTCAACAGAATACCTCCAATTCAACTTCTAGTTGTCTTTGTTACAAGATGTGATGACAACTTCCTCTCTTTGTAGAGAAGGATGAATGGCTGGTGGAGCTCAGGCAAATGTGTTAGGCAGGCTAAAAGAATCTTAACATGAAGAAATTGATGCACCTTTTTGAGAAAAGAGACACTCAATGGACTCAAATGTTCCCAATAGCAGAATGATGTCTCATTTCTACCGGGCATTAGGCACTCAGGTGAAAATGATCTATTACCATCAGCTAGAAAGGGAGAGCTGAAAAAACATACCATGAAAACCTGCACATACATAAAAATGTTGTATTTTCCAAGATTTAATTTATAGAACATGTATTTATTATGGTACTTTAATGATAACTAATTTAATAGTTGTTGGCTTTTTTAATCCAATTAAATTGTCTGGAGTTGCAGTTTTTATGTTCAGCCCTTTAAGGAATTAATCAGCTCCTAGCAACCAGGTTGAGGGCAGAGAAATAATTGTTTTGGCACTACCATTTCTGTCCATTGTACTTTATAAAGCACAGTGGGGGAGTATTTCTGATCAGCTAAAAACAAGACCTTTAAGGTGTGTTTAGAAGTTGATCAGACTTGACTTGAGTCCACCAACAGTCATACTTACACAATATTCAGTTCCTTTTGAGCTATGCCACCCTTTAGCTTTTGCTAGTAGTATCGCCTTCCCCAGTAAGTGGTGTTTGTGATTTTGATGCTAAGAAAAGGTAAGCTTTAAATACTGCTAGGAGGTTACCCTACACAAGTACATAACTTTCAGAAATTTAGCATATTATGGCTCATATAAAAGGATATTTAAAAATATAATCCCTTTCATGATCTGAGAGCATTCCAAATTTTATTAGTTTTCTTCTGTTTTACAATTATTTTTCAGATACAAATGGGAGTTGTTTCTGCATCATGTTTATGATGGAACACGTTCACAGAGGTTTTGCAGCATTTCCTTTAAAACATCTCACTCTGAATTCACCTGATTGCCTCGCAGTTGGTTTTTTTTCATAGCCTGTACCCCCCCACCCACAACACTGTGTCCCCAGCTGATGCATGGTTGCTCTGATATTTCATCATCTACGTTGCCCCAGAGGAACACAGCTATTCTGACAGTTCACAAATAGAAATACAGCCTTTGATGTAGCTGGGGTGTTTGATCCAACAGTTGCTTTGAAGATCAAGACCAAAGCCTTAGATGATACTGAAAACTGACTGGGAGCCTGTGGAGTGAACCAAGTGTTGATCTGACATACAAAGAACTGCCTAAACCATGCCAAAATTGGACAACTACACTCCATACAATCTAACACTCATCGACGGCCTCCAAATCCAAAGACAGAAAGCATCATTTTCACTGAGGGAAGGATCTTGCAAGCTAAGAGGGTAAAGGCCATCTTTCAACCACATTTCTAAGATGTGGGCAGTGCTGTTTAAGGTTAAACTTCATGAACTGTGACCAAGTCATGCGAGCTTTATTCCTGTTGTCATCTGCCCTTTGTCATCTGCATCAACACTGAACATTAATTCTTATAAGTGACATACACATCCATTCCAGAGTTGGTTTTGCCACTCCTCCTAGGTTTGTTTCTTCTTATGGGTAAGTAGGAAGTGATATACAAAAGGGTGGGAAGAGCAGAGAACAGGTTGTTATTCCTGGACATCCTGTTCTCTTGGTCTGAAGCACATAGATGCATTCAAGGCACACCACAGAAAGGAGGTGACACGAACAGGGTCAACTGTTTCAGAAGAACTGGCCAAGTTCCATGGGTCTGGCCAGAAAGGCTGGCAAGCAAAAACTGAAGAAACCAATGTTACAGGTCAGTCAGACAGACAGAGTCTTTGCACTAAGGTGATCTAACTGATCTTCAGGCTCTGGGAGGAGTTAGCCATAGCTCCTGGTTTTCACACCACTTTATAGAATATAACTCCTGGTTTTCAGTAGAAGGGACAGGTAACTCTTAGCTTCATCTTCAAACCATTCACCCTTCCCAGTCACTAGCAGTCACACCAAGGTTCAATTTCATCCAGTCATTCTTTATTTCTTTTTAAGCAATCTGACATCTAAAATGATACAATTAGCCTAGTTTAGCCAGCCGAATCTTGCTTTTACCAGTGGTCTTAATAATGTACATGAAAATACTTAATTTTCGTTCTTGGCATTCCTAAATGGCCCACATTTTATGGTCAGTGAATGTGTAGGCCTGTGTTCTAAAGTAGCACACACTGATGCATATATACTGACATTCAAATCTTTGCTGTGTAACTATAGCAAAGCAATTTGTGCTGGAAATGGCTCCTGCCACAAGCACAGTTCAGAACTATTGAAAACACAAGAAGTGTAGAAATTTCCACACATTCACTTCTGGCTTTTTTATATTAGTAAAGCTTCTGTCATTTTCACAGTAGTAAGTATGTTTTATCTGTAGACTTGATCTTTATAAAGTACTTGTAGTCCATACCAGAATTAATAGCAACATAATGAATGCATATAGAGAAAGATAATATAATTTGGTAAAATTACAATTACAAACTCATCTACATCAAAACAAAATGCTGAGAAATTCTAAATCTACTCAAAGACTTTTTTTTATAAATGTATTTGCTCTTATTTTCATTTGAATTATAACGGGTATGTCTCACAACTAGACCTTATGTTTTTCATATTTTTTATTTGCTCTTAGAAAACCCATGTGGAATACTTATAGTAAAGATAAGATTCTTCAAGTTGTTACTAGCCACAATTATCAATGTGATTTTAACAGAAAGTCAGACTAATACAATTCTGGTGGGAAGGTCAGGATAAAACAACTATATTGTTAGCTTAAATATAACTCATGTTACAGACATGAAAATACAACTTAAAGAAACTAAGCTACTACGTGGGTAGCACCGGAAGCAAAATACACACAGGAATATATGAAATTTTGACAAACAGAAGGGTTTAACCTACTGCATATACTCTTGACTTTTAGCTAATAGTTCTGGTGTAATGAAATATGGGCATGAGCACACAGTTGGTTTATTTGGCATAATAGATCAAACCTAGGATCTTTAGTACCATAAACAAAGTCTCTGGCAGAGTTAATAGAGTAGTAGCATCATCTCTAGCAAAGTAGAATGGTTCCCATGCCTGTCATGCCAGCAACTAGACAGAGATGCTACCATGCACACCAAAATCCCTGTCTGAAACAAAATTGATTTAAAACATTTAACAATGCAAATGCTTCAAACTAGACAAGTCTAAACAATTTTTATTTTTAAATCTTTCTAATGCTAGGTTGTCAGGTATCATTTTGCTTGCAACTAAACAAGTCGTACAGGAAGAAAAAATTGGGGTTTATTCGCTGTGCCTTATAAAAAGAAATTAGTAAAAAAGTTTGGGAGAATTAAGCATGCCAACAGACATGTCCAAAAGTTTAAGGCCCTCTCAAAAAAAACCCAGAAAACCACAGTGCAGAACACTCTTTTTGAATTTATATTCTCCACACATAATTCCTGGACTGTCTCTTCACACTCCCTTCTTTCTCTCCATTTTTAGGTTCACAGCAGTCATGGCTGTCAGCTCAAATACAGAAAGTAATTCTCCAAAGTAGTCTTGGTGTTCAAACGTTTCAACACATCAGTCTTCTCCAGGGAACCTCAGCCATATGTCCACAGAGACAGTGCCTACACAAGAGAATTTTCCCTGTATCGCTTTCTGGCACTTTTGAACAAGCCTGAAGGAACTGCATCCTCTACCGTGATGCAGCAGAGGTGTCCCACCACCACCACTACTCACAGCAGAGACTGGGAGCAGAGACCACTCTTTGACAGGTGACATCTGTTTTTCAAGAATGAACAGATCAACAGCAGCACTAACATGAAGTAATCAGAAGGGAAACCTCGTAAGTCATGTAATTCTGTAAACTGGTTAGTTCTGCTCTTTTTCTTGAAACAACTGATTTGTATTCAGTACACAAGGAAGAGCAACAATGGCATTAAGCGCTTGTCCTACAACAAGACTTTCATATGTTTTCACTGCACTGCATAAGTCACATACTCTAAACGCTTGTACGAAATACGTATGTAAAATAGCACATTTACAGGGAGAAAAATATGAATCACATTAATTCCTTGCAGTTAACATTATTTTAACTGCTACTGGTGCTTCTACATACAGAACTGAGGAAAAGAAACCAGAAGTAGCATTGCTGCTCACGGCACTGACTCAATTGCTTGCTGTGAGAACAAGACCTCATCTGCCTTTGTTCAGGATCTACTTACCAGCAGCAATAGATTCACATTTGTTCAAGCATGCAAACAAGTAACCAGTAAATCAGAAAGCACCCGACTGATGCTGCACACTTGCAAGGCCATTTATTATTAATTTTTTTGTTGTTGCCAAATCCACCTTCCCTAGCCATGAATCCCTTTCTACAAAACTTTGCAAAAGACAACTCCTGGCCCAAAGAGCATAAGGGTTAAGTAGAAGACACGAGAGAACAGATGCATACAGCTTGATGAAGGTCAAGGAAGCAAGCTCCCTGGGGAAGATTAGGAGCAATGACACAGCAGGAGACCTGCCCTTGTACTTCCACAGGCATTGCTGCAAAGGGGATTCTGGATGAAGGTAGACTGGCAGCCATGCACCAGGAGACAGAAAATCATAATATCACTTGATAACAATTTTATCTACATTAACAAGTAAGAAAGGCATGTCTTAGAAATGCCAAGTAGGAAGAACAAGAAAGATTTATATGAGGCAAGACTAACTAATTGAAAGGAACACAATTTTTCAGGTCTAAAATAACAAAAAGCAACTTTAAAGGAAAAAAAAAACCAAACAAATTTTGAATAATTGCTGAGAGTTAGTGTTACTCTGGGAATTGAGATAAAATGTAGTATCACATGTGCAATAGGGTTGGGGAATGCTAGTACAGGCAGAAGCTACAGAAGGGTTCTCTTCAGGAAAGAGAAAGTATATAATTTGACATCTGTGGAAAATGAAGGGACAAAAGGAGGATTAAGAAGGATTTAGATAAGTACCAGAAAGTGACCACAGCAATATTAAGGCATAGGCTAACGTGAGAGATAGTTGTGATACCCACAGTGAACATGAAAGAAGATAGCAAAGAAGGCTGAACTTTTTTCTTGAGAATTGCCTCATCCATGAAACGTCAGCTAAGATTTTAATTTGGACAGAAAGGTAGAGCTGGAGTAGAGAGACTGAGATAAGACTCATTAGTATAGACATGAATTTGTATTCATGGACAGGATTTCTCCACAGATAAGAGGAGGAAAAAAGCAAAAGGCAGAGCTGTACAAAACATTGTCATAGAAGGAGACTGAAGACTATGAGAGTCCTGAAACTATGAAGGAAAAACTACTAGAGAAGACAGACACCAGAACAAAGGGTGGTTACATCTGCAAACCCCCTAAAATTGGAGCAGATATGGAAAGGGCAAGTGAATGACCAACAAGTAAGAGGAAGGCTGATAAAAGTCAGGGTTCTCGGAGAAAAGGAGCTGTGTAAGGGAAATCAGAGAGCAGTTGCTAAAGAACAGGATAGATTATGTCTATTGAGCAGAACTGAAACATGTCGACATTGCAAATGAATAGAAGGACATGAAGAAATGTGGCGGCTTGAAAAGTAGGAAAGGCCAGTATGGAAGCGGGAATCAAAGACGAACAGGGAAGAATCATAAGGCAAAGGTGAGAGGGCCAAAGAGAGGAAGACTATCGAGAGAGGATCTGACGGTGATGAGAGAGTCATGACAAACAGAACCATGGTGGAGATAAGAGCTGACTGAAGCTATTTAGAGAGTGGGAAAGAGCAGGAAAGGGGTAGAGTGAGAAGGTATGAGAATGGCACTGGAACTGATTGAGAAGGAGGTAGAAAAACACCAAAAAGGGAGAAGAGCTAGCAGCAGGTATGGAGGAATTAAATCAACAACAGCAAAATAGGGAACGCATGGCTAAACACCTAAATGCACCTCTTCACGTGGCAAGTGCCAAAGCCATGAATACCAAAGAATACAGAAGTGTTAAGAGTTTACATGGGCTCAAAAAGTAGGTAGGTAACAGTGATAAAAATCTATCAAGGGACAGTAAGTACTGCAGTGCTGTGCCTTTGCCCCTGAAAGTCCCCGAGTCGGAGATCTCTTCAGCCAGGGAGTGTAACGAAGTCACAGTTTGAAAACTACTCTGCAGGTACGACTGCAGGTTTTCCTGCAAACCAACTAGAAAGAGCTGCCAGGTCTGAGAAGGAGAAGGGAAAGAGGTCTCCCTCATTTTCATACGTAGCCATTTATGGAAGCAATTTTTTTTCAACTGCTATACTCTTTTCTATCAGTCTTTTAGGGCTTCTCGTACAAATATCGCAGTTTATTAAATGAATCTGGTGAAGACAACTATCATCTCATTCTCAGCACAAGAACAAAATGTTTGAAACAATGCAGCGAGGGGAAAATTGAAAGTTGAGACAACTTTCCATCAAAAGCTAAGCCTGTGCCTAATTATATTCATTAGATATATCAGTGGTGATCATACGCAATGGCTCATTGAGGAACCCACACTGTACTACCTCAAACAGTCTTTGGGGTTTGTACTGCTGCCAAAGTGTTTTACCCTATTTCCAGTGACTGAGTAACAACTTTGGGGTTTAGTAATTGAAATACAAGTGGTATACAAATACTAAGAGTAGAAGATCTGGCACTCATCTGCAGGTGTGATTAGCCTACTATAGATTTCTAACCGACTTCTCAACTCCCTGTAAGTCCTTACTTGCAGAAAATCAGTCTCAAACATGTTGTAAGCATTGAAGGCATCTTATACTAACCTAGGAAACTGCAATTTTCAGCTAAGGACATGTTATACCTTACAGTTGTTCATTCACTTGCCTGTTCACTTCAACAACAGCTGAAAAATCTTTACACTGCATAAATAATGTATTAGATCCATAACAACAGGATACAGTACACTGTATGATTGATTACCTTGGCATTTAGCTCTTCTGGGAATACCTTTTGTGAAACATGGCTCTATTTGACTCCCTGAAAATTACATTTTGGTAAAACTGTCTGAACGATCAAACTTAGGTATGGCTAGACATAATGTTATTAACATTGCACAGGCTGGTACAAATTTGAACTTTACATACTGTACCAAAACAATGCTATTTTACATTGGCTTCTCAAGGAATCAGAGATAGCAAAGTCAGGGTGGATCAATTTAAATCAGTGATTTGAATCAGTAATTATAATCCTGATTAAAATCAGCAAACTTCTAATTCACACAGTGGTTTACACAAGTAACCACAGCTACTTTTGTTTTTATTTCCGTATTCTGAGGCATGGTTGTTTTACATTGGACTTTACAAAAATTTTGGTATTATTTTATGCTAATTATTTAAAGTCCCAATTTTTCCTTTTCCATTCTTCCTTTCCATAATGACATTAGCAAATTATAAAAGAGCCATCACTTACTTGCCAAGCGATTACTACTCATTTTTTAATCACTGTTAATGTCAAGTTGACTCTTATTTCCTATGAAACAGATTTCAACCAGTATTTTAAGTATTTTCTAAAATATATATCTTATGTATATTATTTGAAAGTTACTAATTAATAATTTAAGTAGAACCATCTTAAATAGAGCGGATACACAGAAGAAAAATTAAGTTCAACCAAGCAGGTGCTGCACTGCAAATTTAACATTTAAGAAGACATACATTCTCTGTTGCTAACAAAATTTACAACTTCTGAGCGTCCTATCTTATGAGATTTTGGTATGGCTAACAGCCTCAAATCTAATTTATATTCACAGACTGAAAGAGGATGGTAAGAATAAACAAAGATAACCAGTTCCTCAAATCCTAACATGTTATTTCAATCCTTAACTGCACATTGAATTGAACTTATCGAATATATCTAGATGAAGAAAATATTATTTCAGAACCAGGAAAGGATACAGCTTGTTATGAAAACACAGTTAACTTTCCCAGTTAACGATTGTTCTCTAAATCACATCGGTATCTGAAACTTTATCAGCAACTTTATTCCTTGAATTGTTTACTTTTAGATTATTCTAGTAAATTTTTTCATAGACCATTCCTTAATACCTTCATTTTAGCTACCATTTTTAAGTTCTCAAAAATAAAAGAATGTACCTAACAAATTAGAATAACTGTTTTGGTCTTTTTACTGAGCTGTTCATTTTTATCTATCATGTTGTTAATAATTATAAGATGGTTTCCTCCCACCCCCATATACTTGCAACATACATACAAAATGTCAAGGAAAGGGAGAACAAGAAGGATAAATGTTAATCTCATTGATTTAAAAATAAATCATAGCATGCTTCAAAAGCTGGCAGGAAAAGTAATTTTAGCCTAACTTCACTGCTCATTATGAACTCCAGTGCAAACAAGTCATTTGCTCTACTGACTTTTTGGCGTTACACAATCTACTTGCAATTATAATTTGCCATATATTAGTAAATACTGGAAAGAGAAACAGCAAACTGAAAACAGGATCTACTGGCTTGAGTGTAGACATATTGCCAGTTCTCATTAATTCATTGGCCACAACAGATAAAAAGTTAATTTTTTATTAACCTAAAAGACCTCCACCAGCAACAGAATCTAGTACAGCTCCATACACTTTTAGTACACTTTCTCTACAGGTCACACTGATGAAAAGCACTATCTTCACTACAAAAAAAAATAAATACACCAAATAAAACCTAAGCCTGACACTATGAAATATTCATGAATGTTATTCTGTAAAGTTTAGGCTCTAACTCTGCATTATGTCATCATCCTCCAAAACCTTTGCTTGTTTTAAATTAACAAAATTAATTCATTCCAGATTTCAGATTTTCTGTAAGGAACTCAAAGACATGAACTAGCTGAACTGCTGTAACAATAACTTCTTGAGACTGACAGCAATTGGATGACTGGTTAACCTCACTACCTTGAGATAATTTCAATACCCACAGACAAATACTGTTAAGTGCTCTCTGACAGAGGAAAAACCCAGTGAATGGCCATGTTCTAAAAATCCAAAACCTGTCTATCTCGCCTTTATAGCTAGGACATCTTCAGTCCCGACACAGAAGCCTCTCTGATACACACTACAGGGCAACTGTGTCAACAGAAAACAAAGACTTCCAGAAAAATAGGGCTGGTGGCTGCTGACTCCATCTCCCTCCCTGGTGAATAAGGTACAATTCCATCATTCCTGCCTTTGGTTTTGAAGCCTTCAGTAATGGGAATCCCACAGTCTCTTCACAAACTTATTCCAGTATTTAGATTATCTCACCACTGGAACATATTTCTAGAGTCTATACTGAATTTCCCTGTTACAAACCTGTTACTTGTTGTGCCAGTCTGAGAACAGGTTGCTCATTTACTTTTTAAGTATTTGACCTATTTTCCTCAATCTCCCTCCTCTAGATCATGCCAACTATTGTAGAGCTCACCAACCTGGACACAGGTTTGATGAATGCTTTTTTGGTCTGCTGAAAACTGTGATAAAGAGCTTTTGCTTGTCCTGCTCAAGGACAATAAGACTTTCTAAGTGTACTTTCTGAATGGATCACCAGTTAGAAAAACCAAACACATCTGCCAGCTGGGCCAGCACCCAACCAGCAGACAGACTGACTGATCAGTCCAACAAGAAATGCTCATGTTCTCATGTATGAGGAGAAACATAGCAACTGGAGGAGATACAAGCAAAGTGCACAAGCATAGCGTGGGAGATGAGAACTGCCGCCAAGCAGTGAGCCCGCAGAGGTCCACCTCAGCCACCCACTTTGTCTGGGCTCCCCTGCTCGAGGCAGCACCATCCACCCCCTCCAGTCTTTGTGGAGCACTGGAAGCCTTCACAGAGCATAAAATACATAAAACTCAAAACAAATAACGCAGGCAGCTCCACATTATTTGTTTTCACATTGAACAAATTCAAATCATGCAGTTATATCTTTAACAAAAGCTTCACAGCAGGTTTGGTTGCCGTGCCATACACTTGAATTTGGAAACTACAAGCAGACCTACGATCCAGGCTACAACAAGGTTCTGGTGGTCTTGGCTATATCCCACTGCTGGAACACACCTTGGTGTGCTAAGCTATGCACCTCCGGCAAGCTACTGAAGCACACAGGCCATTTACTGCATCTCCAAGGTCCCTATGGGATTCCAACAATAATCCTCCCGATGCATCAGACTATTGGATAACACTTCAACCCACAATTTTTGGTTTTGAGGCAAATCACTACTTCTTAAGGAAAAAAAAAAAATCCTAACTAAACTCAGATTAATAAAAATGTTTTACCACTGGCAGAAATAAATGTTTAAAAATCTTTCCTACACTGCTGAAGGGGCATACAGGATTTCCTGTGGCCATATTAGTACCTCCTACAGACCCATCCTCAAGATTTATTTGGGTCTGAGAACCCACAAAGCCACATAAAGGATCAATGAGCAGTCACTGTTGTTTACCATTTCAATCTTGACAAAAATCCAAAGGCAACAACAATAATACAACCCATAGATAAAAATTATATTCAATTGCTACTTTCTCACTACCTGTCATACAATGATTTAGATTACATATTTAGACTTACAGAATTCTTCAATTCTTGACCTAATACTTAAAATGATAGATGAAAACTAATCCTTTTTTCTTTTTTTTGCTTAGAAATCTTTTTCATCTGTTCTGTTAAACAAAGACAAACAAACGAGAGAACTGTGACTTTGAAACAATGTTGAACATTATAATAATGTTAGAGACATAGCAGTATTTCTCTGTCTGAGAAATGGTGAGCACTAAGTGCCTGGTCCTCTTTACATAAGTCATGTATCTTTGCAAGGGGAACATTCTATCTTGAAAATAGTATTTTTGCTTTCTTCAGGACTACTACTCTTTGCAACTGACAAGTTTAGGATTCAGCTTTATGGAGTCACTGAAATTATTTCTGCCTCAGTAGAGCCACCCGATTATAAAATCCAGTTGTGATTTCATTGCTTCCACAAACGCATTTCCTCACGCAGGTAACTTAAATGGGTTATGCTTCCTTTTTAAGTTCTTGCAGTTTCACAAAATTTTGAGAATAAAATTTAACAACCTATTGAAAATAAATAAATCATTTTTTATATCATATTCTACTTGGCATACAATATTAGGACAGAGAACATTTACTAGAGGTATTGTTAAGTGAAAATCCTTGTTACATTATGCATGAATTCTCAAAGCACTGAGTACATAATATCCATTGTGAAATTCAGAATCTATAACTAAATTTAGTAAAAAGTACATTCAGACGTGTGATCAGCATTCTGAAATCTCCAGTTATGAGTTTTAATTAAACTCGCTTTTTGTATTAAGTCTATTTTTATTAAATAGGCATAGAATTATGTTTTATACATTATGCATAAGTAAAAAGGGATTAAAAAGTTATTCGTAAATGCCTTTTCTTAAAGGGACTTCATCATCCAACTCACTGTTCCGTAACTTCTCTTCACAGTTGTGATGAAGAGGCACCAGGCCTGAAGATGATCGACCTTCAGTCACCTTGCCAGCAATCCATTTCAGTACTGCAAATACTACTTCCTGTGACAACAGGCTGATAAATGAGATTGTTGGGCGACAGAAGGCATGGATTAACTTTTTTTGACAGGAAGTAAATTATCAAACAATAAAACCAAAGAGATTCCTGGACATCTCTGATGCATCAGACTAACCAATGGATTCCACAATTCCTGTCCTCTGGTACTGAGGATCCCTCACCACTAAGCAGATGAGGTCTCGCTCTCTCTGTATTTTTCCATGTGACACATCACATTTAAAGAACCTTTGTAACTCCCTACTATCACAAATAAGAAACACAAAGATGCACCTAGGTGAAGCTCAGAAGGCTGAAGTCCTAACTGCCCTAAATGCCTCTTCTCTCTCAGAAGCTGTCTCCCCCAGAGCAGAGACAGCAGAACCGCATGGCAGCAGTCCTGTAAGCTATCAGTTGGCTGCCCTGCGTACGAAAGCCACGCGACCTTGATTCTGGATTGCGCCATGGGTTATGATGTAATCCACAGCTGGTTTGGGTTCATCTCAGCCACTTCTACTGTGAAGGCAGAAAGTGCCAAGAGAAAGGTGGTTCCCCTCCAGTCACAGGCGGGAGAAACCCTTTCAGCAGCCTAATCCCACCCGTGACCTCAGGTCTTCCCCACCACATTTTCTCTGATCGCTTAACCCATGCATACCACATGGACAAATACCACACAGTTCAGACTGAGCATTACACACTGTGTCAGCTTGCACACAGTCAGGTTAGAAGTGCTTGTATCTTTGCTAGACAGGAGAAGCTAGCAATGCCTGTTATATCCAGGATCTCAGTCTTGTGAGCATGAAGGGCCACTCACCCAACAAAAAAAATAGCAGCAAATTTATCAAGTGTTATCCCTCTAAATATTCCACTTGCCAAATGAACAGTTTCAAATTAATCGCAAGCAAGAAACTAGAATAACTAGCACACCAAATTACCAAGACCAAATAGTACTTCTCAAACAACAAGGGAAGCCCAACCAAGCTGGTGAGGGGCCTGGAGCACCAGTCTGATGAGGAGCGGCTGAGGGAGCTGGGGCTGTTCAGTCTGGAGAAGAGGAGG
>JAVJGG010000027.1:9385180-9408517 GCA_035590195.1 Aviceda cuculoides
GTCCCCTCCCAACTTCTTGTGCCCCTCCAGCCTTCTTGCTGGCTGGGCATGAGAAGCTGAAAAATCTTTGACTTAGTATAAACACTACTTAGCAAAAACTGAAAACATCAGTGTGTTAGTTATCATTATTCTCACACTAAATCCAAAACATAACACCATACCACTTTCAAGACATTCTACTTAGTATTTTCCACAAAGCAAGAGGAAGATCAGTGCTAATGTCTTGAAAGTGCAGTAACCGATTTTTGAAAATATGGGATCATTTTTTCTCCCATGTCACAAACAGACAGGCACTTGGTGACCTCTCATTAGTCTAAAGGGTCAGTTGGCTATATTTGATATCTACAACCACACGGGCAATGGCTAGGAAGTTCTGCACAACAGAAGCCAAGAACAAGTACAAAACCCTGTAACTACAAGCTCCCCTTCCCAGCTGTTGCTTTAAATGTAAAACAGTGTGAGAACAAAAATCTCTCAATTACAGATACAGTTCAATTCTGCAGTAGTAATTTAGAAAATCTCATGCGGAAATACATTAATTTTTCCCTTCCTCACTAAAGTGGAAGTTCAAAGACAAGGGAAAAATCAAGTACCAAACAAAAAAAGGAAGAAACTGCACAAACACAAAAGAGAAAATGAGACTACAGGCAAAAACCATGCAAACAGCAAGGCAGGCTGTGATTATCTATGAAACAGAAATCATCACTAACATCTGGGCATCTAAGGAGTTACCACAAAACAAACCTACTTCCAGATCTTGGAGAATTTCAGGCACCATGAAAAAGAAAAAGGATGGCTAGGAATGCCACAACACACTTTTGCAGGACCTATGTATAGAGTTCAGCGTGTGCAGTCACCCCAGCTGCACATTAACTCATATATAAGTCACAATTCTCAATTGCAAATACAGCAAACTGCACTCCCAATGATAACAAAGACAGAAATGATACTAAGGAAATTAAAGAACCAAGAGGCCCAGTCTCAAAGGTTTGGCAAACAAAGCATTTGCAAACCAACCCTTCATGGCCTTCAATTAGCAGCTCTTACATCTAAGCATAAGCTTTGAGAACAGCACCCTACAACTCCATGTTCTCTGTCCAGCTTCATGCACCCATTCTGACAGTTTTTCATGGCATCTGCACAGGGTGGGGGTGGTGGGGAGGAGAGGAAACAGAGCTCAATCCTTTCACTGGGCCAAATCCACACAGTGTCATGCAGTGCAGCATAAGCTTGATTTCAGAAGGAATTGTACTTGCGGGACTTTTCCCTCTGAAGAATAAAGAGCTGTACTTTCTTACTTCAATCATCTAGGAAATGTCTGGGTATCTCCCCTCACTTGTCTTCTTTCTCTATTAACATCAGGCTTTTTTGAGTTTTTCCTCATGTTTTCCTGACCTCTTTCTAGTACACCCTTTCTAAGCTGAGGGGGACCAGAACAGCACATAGTTCCACAACTACTGAGGCTCCACTGAGGCTCCCTGGATTTACACTTCCCAGAGAAAACTTAAAAAAAAATCCCAAACAAACAAACAAACAAAAAAAACCCCAAAACCACCAAGCGTCATGTAAGTCCATGCTAGTTCTAGCACAGTTTAAAAGACAATTTACATATCACAATTTCTAGTCCAGAAAAGAACTTGGGTTTCCTGGATCCAACTCCTCTTTGCAAACTAAATGTTAGCAAAGAATGAAACCTGAGTATTTTGAGAAATATAGTCAAAAGACACAAAAGTTTGGGGAAAAAAAGGAAATTAAAAAATCAGTAAATGGTAGAAATAAGGATGTTAGCAACAGTCCAGCTCACAGTTTATGTGTACTACTTGTTTGTCAAAGAATTTTTAATCCATGTATCTAACAGATAGCACTCACACTATAAGCAAATGAAAACACTGAATAGCTGGAGAATGTACAGTCTCCTCCATTCCTTACTACACACTAAGCAAACTCCGAGTTGAGGATCTGGCTCAGCTGGAACTGCAGGCGAGCAAACAAGGAGAAACAGAGTCATCTCTCCTGATCTGCATCACTGTATTTATACAACAAGGGACAAGCACTGACAACTTTAATTCTGGCTTTTCATAGCTTACAAGTAATTAGCTTTGAACCCTTACTGATGCTCTTTTACTAAAAGGCTTCTTGTGAGAAGATAAATGTGTGCAAGGAGTAATAGAAACTGAACCTCTTCCAGCCCTCCCTACGATGAAGGAATGGTGGGACTGGGAAAATCGGCATTTATCCAGCAGTACTGGAACTGCCTGGCCCAGCAAAATATAACCAGTATGTATTTATTAGAAGGAATGTCAGGAAAATACAAGACAGTACAGAAAGAAGAAAAAAACCACACACACAAACTTTTCCCTAAAGATAGTAAGCACATTTCCTAAGGCTTTGCTGCCAGCTTATGGTATTACCTTTCTTCCTGCTGTTCCCCATTGCTTCTGCTCTTACCTTCTACAAGGCAGAAGGTAACCAAATAAAAGCTGTATCAGCTTGAATTTAGCTCCTTCAGAAGAAACAGAAAAGGGGATGAGGAAACAGCAAGAGATAAGGAATAACAGAAATCCTCAAAAAATTTCAAGGAAGAAAAAAAAAAAAACACAAGAGGGAAAGGAAACAGTAAATGGAGGAAAAAATAGAAAATAAAAATTGTGCATTGCTTTAAGGAAGAGGAACCTTGAGAGAGACCTGGACCCAACACAGGAAGACACAGGTCCTAACGGACTCCTCCAAATAGAAGGTAGTACCTCATTTGGGGGAAGCACAGGGCTTATCAGACTCCCCATGCAGTCTGTTAAATAACCATGTGTGTTAGTTACTAGTTTGGCATTTCCAAATAACAAACTGGTTTGTCAATGCAGCTGACACTGTTAAAGAACAGAAAACCTATTACAAACACTGCATATTGTGATAAAACATGGGATGCTGCACTACTCCTGATGTAGTGTAATGGGCAAAGGAGGTCTCTGACAAAACACTAAATCTTTAAAAACTCTCTGGAAAAAAAATATATTGAGTCATTAAGAGCTTTTTCCTTCTCTTTTAATACTCACATAAGATTCAACATAAAGCAGCTGGAATCCTGGTGACTGCGTGACCCCAGAGTATTTGGAAAAAATAGCCATCAGAAGAATTTTAAAATGTTGGCAACTGCAGTGTTATCGGTCAGAATGCAGATAATGGTTTTCTGATTGCACAAATCAATTTTCATCACTAGTAGCAATTACGACTGCTGAGAGTACCTATAGCAGACTACGTACAATACTGCAAACAACACATTCCAAGAATATAAACAGTAGGGATGCTGAGAAAACAGAGCTGCTTAATTTAAAGCTAACTCCTTACTGCATGAGGATGTCAGCATCATCAAAACACATCTGAAAGATTACCCCTGCTCATCAGCCAATTAACTCATTCTTAAGAAGCTCATACCTGAGATATGCAGCAAAGTAGAGTCCCTGCATCTGAAGCCTATAATCTAAGAAAGCTTCAAACCCATAAGGAAAGCTGGGAAGTGGCTCAGAGTAACACCACAACAAATCAAGATGCAAAATAAACAAGTCTGAACAGTCTGATACAACTTACTTATGAAATGCAACCATCTGCATAATATTTATACAGACAGAATTGAGGCATTGAATACACATGCTTTTCACAACAGAAAAGACCTACCAAACCAGTAAGAATTTCCACTTCCTAAATAAAAGCTTTGTGTGAAAGCTGCTGCAAGCCTCAGATCATTGCTTCTGGATTGTTTGGGGTTTCTCACACCTTCAGGATTCAGGGTAGAGGCAGAAAAGAGGCTTAAGATTTCCAGAAGTTCAGTTCCAGGCAATTCTACTGTACTCTGTTGCTTAAGGCATCAAAGGACAGTGGTGAGGCAAAGAGAACAAGAACACCACACTAACAGAGAACAACTTGATTTGCTGCTCAAAACATATAAGGAATGCAGCAAATGAGCTTGGTATAACAGCTTTAAATTTTGTGCTTTAGAGGGAGAGAAATTTCAAATATTGGTTACTAGACACTATTAACTAGTAGCATAGAGCAGATTAACAAATTAAGTATAATTATAATTAACTTATTAGTGACCTGTTTACTAAGATGAAAATGCCTAAACGATGGTTTATAACACTTTGGAAGAGCTTTTTGGTTTTTTTTCCTCCCCCCCTTTCTTTTCATGCTGGTAGATGTGCAGCTCCAGCACTGTCCGTTGCCTCTTATTCCTTGACCAGAGTTAGGCAGGGGCTAAGTGACACAGACTGGGACTGTTGAGGAGGACATCAAATCAGTGAAGAAACTGAACAAGAAAGCCAGGAAGAAAAGATGCTGCTAACTTACATATAAATTCCAAACCACACTGAAGTGACTAGGTATGTTTAAACTGTACACTTGCCACCTTTACAACAGAGCATATTAAAAAATAAAATGATTACATATTGATGGACAGCGATCACAAAGCAAAGTCCCAGTGCTTTCTTCTTCCCCTATTTAAGTTTACAGAACATGGTGCCATACAGTTAGCATGAAAACATTCAATCAATGCTGAAATGGAAATCTGAAGCTCAGGTGGGAAGGTCTTTGCCCTTGAATATATGTGTTTGCACTTTGCAGTGCACAAAGAGTTCTTGCCTGGTTTCTTTCATACCTACTGTTTTTCTAGATACATGTATTGAACTGAAATATGTTGCCTGAATTGATGATGTGTGTATTCAAACAGAAAAATGTATATAACCTTAGCTTCTGGGGTTTAACCATTAGCCTCAGAAAGGCATCTGTGCAAGACTAACAGAGTTCTCGTACTGCTTTCCCTGTGCTCCACCACACTGCCATATGCAGCGAGAAACCTGATGGTGGGATCCTGCTCCTAACATCTACAGAAGCAGGCAAAGAGAAAAAATGAAGCAAAATAATATATACCTCCCTTGTTCAAAGGAGAGACAGAGCTCAAGCAGTGACTCAAGTAGCCACTCAGTTATTTGCTGACCCTCATTAAAAAGCCTGGGTGGAATGGTGCCAAAGCACTCCTTAATTCAACAGCTACCAACAGTTATTCATAACTCTACAATCCAAATAAATGATAACAAAACCCATATAATTCAAGAGGAAGAAAGAAATGCATATATGTTGGCCCATACTTATTTCAATTCACAATCTTGCAATTTTGATACCCTAAGCTTTTAATAAAAACACTGAGGTTCCCCCCCCAGTGCCAAAATGTTCTGAAATAAACAAAAACGTTTAGTCTTTAACATCTTGAAAGCTCTGAAGTTCAGCAGTTGAAGCCTAAGACAGCTCCAAAGCACCTGTTCCAATGCTATCAAACTTACATGGACATTCTAGAAACAAAAAGTTCTCTAAAGAATAATGAATTAAACAGTGTAAACTTCCTGGAGTTTAACCTAGCTACTGGAGAAATTCCTTCAGTATTGCCCTAGAAATTTAAGAAAATCATTTGCAATCAAGTAAGACAGTAACCTCAGTGCTCCCTAACATACCAGAAATCCTGCCCCTCTACTCTTACGAATCTTTATTATATCTTTCACCAAAAGCTCCCCTAGAACTGCAACCCCCCAAAATAAGAAAAACAACAAAAGTTTAAAGAAAAAAGAAATTTCCTCTCTTTACCATAAATATGAAAGCAAACAGAAACCAAAGTATAGGGTATAGATATGTCAGACACTGTAATGAAGATGCATTTGTGTTGGTTGATCCACTGTGCATCCACCTCATCCCAGCAGACCTTCAGGGGATAAGAGGGCATGTGCAAGGTCCATGGCCCCCCTCATCTATGCTTCTGCCAAGAAATCACCTCAGTGACTAGTAAATCATCAGCTTACTGCGTGTAGAGCAGCAGACTGTCATCGCGTACCACATATGATTAAAAATAACGGTTGTGAATATTATACTCACAAAATTGAATTGCTATGGCTATGGCCAATTAGTTTAAATGGCCCATCTGATAAATATATTTAAAATCCTCAGTGTGCTGGTGGCTGCAATGAAAACGTTCACAGAAGCATACATAATTGGCAAATCAATCCATCAGAATCTCTTCCTTGTTAATTGTTCAGGGTTACGACACAGAAATATTGGTTTAATCATACACATTCTTAATTGCAGAAAAGGCAGGACTTATTACAGCTTTACTTAAAGCAATTTGTTATATTAACGGAATCATCAACATGTTATTTTCAAAAAGAAAAACATAGGTAACATTTCCACATAGGCACATAATACCCATTTTCAAATATTAAATATTGTAGAATATGTTGATTTTAAAAATATTTCATTTTTTGCTGTTCTTTGTGGCTTGCAGATCAAGAATAATTCTTGATAAAGAACAACTTTAAGTTCTTTGGAACTATCAAACAGCAGTGACAAGACATAGCCTGTATCGGGGTAACATAATCGTCTCCTGAGGTCTTATACGAATAAAATAAACTCTACAATCTCTACATCCTCCAGACCACCAGAAGGATCTAGCCCTGAAACCTTGCTCCAGCTCCAGAAACCACAGGGAGCTAAAGCAATGGCTCCTCAACACCATCCATGGCAGGGTCAAGAGAGGTGATCCAGAACCAAAGCACCTTCACCATTAACCATCAGCATGCAGGGCATCCCATGAGACTTTCCCAAGAGCACTTAGTGATAAACTGATCAAAGGTATTCGGGAACCAGTATTCACAGGAGGCAAAGACCAAATTCCTCCTTCACTCCTGTTCACACCCACACTGAATCTAGAGCCTCCAGCCTAAACACCAGGTTGTGGGCTATATCTCAAGGAACAAGAAATTCAAGGCAGAAGCAGAGCTGTCAGGTAATAGAAGTCAGTTCCAGTAACCACAGGAACAATACAGAGTGGATGCAGAATTTTCATCATATTTTAAAGATCATACTTCTGCCAGTGGCTTATTAGCAATAGCTATCCAAGAGATCTGACTCTGTCTCCTTCTTGTTTGAATTTTGACACACAGTGCAAAGATTTCTTGAGCTGCAAGTGTAGCTCAAATCCCATGGAGGGTACTGAAGATTACAAGAAAACACTGTTTTTAAGTATTTTTCTGGTTAAACAGAGCATGGCACAAGGTTCAGAAAACAGAATGCTACCTTGACTATTATACCTTGCAGTGATGCGATACAGGCAGATATCAATGCCTGAATCTGTCATATCTTTAAATACATGCCTCGTGCTCACCCAGGTGTATTTTATAGATGTGTTCACATAAATTCCTTCATAACAGAGCAGGAAGATTCCTAACTTCATTGTGACTCTGAAAATCTTCAATTACGTATATGAAGTATATCAAGTACATGTTTTGTAAAATCTCATACAGAAATACTAATTCCTCCAGGAATAGCAAAATATGTTGGGAGGAAAGCAGGGGAGAAAGAGAGGACATGAGAAAAGTTAAAGCTATTATCCTGCTGTTGCTGTTGATCTTTTAATGCTCTACAATTATTCAGCAAGAATTCAATCCTATGAAAAAGTGCCCCTGACAACCAAATGCTTTGATCTCTCTCAGAAGAGGTCAGTTTTCTGGTCTGATAATAATCCTCATCCTCAACTTTATTCCAATGATTTGTCCTCTTCATTCTTTTCTAAAACAGAAAACTCTGCTCCCATAGGAGTATGTGTTCAAGCTAGATTTCCCTAGGTTTTCAGCAGGCTACGTTTTTCTTATGGAGCTTGGATAAACAGCCTCTGGTCTGCTAGTCAGCCCTTTTTCAGGTTTTTCTGTTTTGCTTTGGACACCAGCATCGTGTAACTGCTGTAGGATTGCCAATGGCTGAATTGATGTACCAAACTGTCATGACTGAGCAAGTTTTACCTCCTGGCACTGCTTACAGATGTTGTCCTGACTATTTCTAGCAGATACTGATGCCTTCTTTTAGGGGCTAGTTATCATTTCCTGCATAATGGTGGGAGCTGATAGCTGAGGATCACAAAGCACATCAGTGCTGGAGCAGGAAACAGCACCTTCTCCTGATTCCTGCTGTGCTCCGCCATTTTGACCCACAGATCTGTTCAGCTGCTCCTGGAAAATGCCTTTCCTACAAAAATAATTTTCTTTAAAAGAAACCAAAACCTTCCTCACTTCATAATTCTTAACACACCAATACTGCCCTAAGGCATCAGGACAGCAAAACACTAAACTCACTAAAGGAGAAGCATAATCCTGTTTAGCTTCATTGCAGCTAACAGCTGCTTGCAGAGCAAGGACCTTTAAATGCTGGTTGTAACCTAAAATAAAAGTCCTTTATGCATACTAAGAAATCAGTACGTGACAGATTACTAGAAGTAAAAAAGCAAAGTCAAGAGCAGAGCACTGCATGGCGCAGGGATGTCCTGCTTGAGCCCAGGGGCTGGCTTCGCCAAGTAACACCCAGCTACTGCCTCGGAGCAGCCATCCATGTTGCTGCTGCTTCTGCACAATGCTTTACTTCGTGGTCAAAAGACAACATGGTTGCCTAATTTTCTCTGGACCATCTTCAGCTAAACAGTATCAAAATTTGTCTGAGGGCTTGAGGACTGCAATTGTATCAGTACTAAGTGAGGACAAAATGTTTGCTTTTTTCATCTTAAAACACTGCATTTGTAAATATCTCATCAAGTTCTTCTAAACTGGGAGACAATTAAATATCTGATGATAAAAAAATCCCCCAAAAACTAAGTTTCCAGTTTTTCTTCAGTAGAAATATGCGACATCTATTTACACAGTACTTTTGCACTCAAATTTAATTAATGGTCATAAATTCCAAGAAATATTTTCTCCAAAGCATCCGTTCAGAGCCCTCACTTCTTACTCAGTTTACTTATTGCATGGGGATTTATCCAAGGTGGAGTCAATAACACTGCAGCTACCTACTCATCTAATCCCCTGCTCAAGCACATTCAGCAGAGCTTGCCAGAATTCGATTGTTCAATTCCAGTTGCAGGGAGCCTGCCCCATCCCAGCGCAGTGAAGGCTGAGCAAAACCTTCCCTGCAACTGCTCACGTGGCACCAGAAGAAAAAGCAGGAGGCCCATCTCTTCTGTGATCTTTCCTTTTTGTTGACATACAGACAAAAATCTGCACTCATTGAAGGCATTAAATCTTAGAAATGAAAGAAAAAAACCCAACCAAACAAACAAAAAACAACAACAAAAAACCCCTTAAAATCGAGATACTCCCCCTCCTCCTCAAAACAATATGGGGCTATAAAACTGAAGGAAAACTGTTATTAAAAAGGCTAGGCCGAGTTAAAAAAATACAGGTAGAGTAAATGAAAAAAGACAAGAAGTCAAGATTCCTGGCATGGGAAAGGGATGAGCATGCACAGGACAGAAATCCTAAAACTAAGAACATCACAATCCAAGAATCTAAGATTAAATTAAGACTAAGATTAAATCCCACAAGTGTATGGCTTAAAGGGTGAAAATAAATAAACTGTAAACCATAAAGTTTTAGTTCCAAATAAATTCCCTTTTCATTTTGGAAAAAAACAGCATACATTAAGAATAATATGCCAGGCCCTGTCCAGTCAGTAGCAGGGCACAACCAACAACAGGATGACAAGAATTATACTCAACCAGAGATGCAAAAGTCATAATTGATGAATTATTCTTTAATGTTTAGAATGGGAAATTAAATTGCCATTTTGGTCATGTCAGACCAAGTAGGCTGCGCACTAGTGAAAGATAATAAGTAATACCCTGTAAAGCAAGGAGTTTATAATGTGAGAGAGATGCAGTTAATAAACAAGGGGAATAAAGCTGGTAGACCACAACTGTTCTGAAGTGACTGGCTGCTCATAATTGTTGATCTAGCCCCTTTTCTCCAGCTGCTAAACAGCATTAATATAGGTAAAAATACCTTTTCTGCTTTTTTGGTTCTCCTTATTGCTTTGTCTTTTATGAAAACGCTATTAATTGCCAAAGGAGTTGTGTATTGCAGAGTAAGTGGGTCACAAGCCATATTCTGAAAGCACTAGTGAAAATGCAAATGTTTTGAACTCCAGATTTAGACAGCGTATATTTTCTAAACTAGTTTCTGTTTCAATAGTTTCTGTGTTTTACTGTTTCCTTTTTTTTTTCCCCAGGTACCTCCTATGAGCTGCTTGAGTCATATCCCACACGGACTATGGAGAGCTTCAGCTACTGTGGCTTTACCTCTAAGATTCTGTGAAGCAGGGAGTGTTCTTAATTAATTCCTCAGACACCCAGCAGACGGAAACTGCCACCTTTATCTACCGTCTACTGCTCCCTTCCACTTCCAGGCGCAAACGGCCCGGCTTCAAGCTGGCAGCCTTTCCCAGCAGAAGCATTTTCCTTGAAATGAACCCCACTGAAAATGACAGGACTCGGCTGCACACAATTGTTGGCAAAACCAACCTCTAAACAAGAGAAAATGCCCAACAGTTTTCATTGAAGAGACATGTCAGCTCCTGAGGCTTGCACCTTCTTGCAGAGCGTGAGCTAAGTGCTTCAGGAATAAAATTAAGTCGAAGTAAAAGCAGGTTTGCACAGCTGGTATGCTCACAGAAACCATATGCCAATTTCACACTAGACCACAACTAGTTAAGTCAGCTTTCCAAGTGCAAGTGTTGCACAGAAGAGAGGCAGAGGTGCATCAAATTCTGGTTTTATCTTATGCGGTTTTGGGGGTGAGGCTCCGCATTTAACCCATACTGTACCCATGGACACACCCACACACACAGACAGATCATTCCTCAATAGAGATCAACTTCATTCGTTTTCCAACGAGACAGAGAGATTCATTTGCTTGGCAAAGAATAGGATAGAAGTACATCAGCCAGCAGATCCTTTTGAAAGGAATGGGTTTATTTCTCCAGCTGCTGAATAAGAGACATTGGGGGAGTTTTATTCCTTAAAAAGAGGCAAAATTAACAAGCAGCATTTACGAATGTGATACAGCCTGATTTGATCAGTGTTTTCTCCCTATATTAAGATGTTTGTTAATCATTCATTTCATAATTTTCCTAAAATGCTTGCTCAATACATTAAAAAGTATGCATCTCTATACATTCAATTACATGCTCAAAATTTCTATTGCTTGATTGGGGAGTCACGATGCCAACAGCTCTCATAGATTGCCATCTCTGAAGACAGAATCGTATTTAATACTTAGTATAACTAGGCTTTTCATCTTAAACTGTAATTACTTTCCACTTCAGAACTACGGAATGAAACATCTTCCTATATTTAAGCCTCCCAGCGCATGGCCAGCTTGCAAAAATCGGACAAAGAACATTATCGATTTTCTCAAGGGAGTAAGATATTTGCTAACTGCCAAACAAGAACAAAAAATAACTATTCATGTGTAGCATCAGGAGGTGTAGCATGAGAAATGACACATATTACTCTGTCAATATTCTGGAAAAATCATTGCAGCTGAATGAAATCTCAGTTTATCACAAACCTAGCAATATGAAAAACTAGAACAGCCTCTAGGAAATTAGTAATGTACATATAAAGAAAAGGATATCAAAGGTTTATTTGTAGGTCTAACAAGGAGAAGGAATACATTTCAATGTAAATACTTGCTGTTTAAAGACAAGGTTCAGCAGAAACAGGTTTAAATGCAATCTGACCCAAAAAAAAAAAAAAAAAAAAAAAATTTACTGCCTGTAAGTAAACATGACCAAGTATTCAGAGAAAAAAAAGTCATAAGCACTGCTGCTGAAATTGCAACTCACTTGTTATATGAATAAAGAGGCTGCAATTCCAAAAGGCTTCCATACATTTTATGTATTTATACATACACACACATTCATGCTTTCTCAGTATCCTTCCACAGCAAGTCATTGTAACCACATCAAAGCAAGGGTGTAAGAAAAGGCAAGCAAACAGAAAATGTCTTCAAAGAATCATTAATCACAACATTGCTTATTAAAGAAGGAATGAAATAATTCAAAAACAGTTTCAAACCCACAATCAGTAGCTTGATCAAAACAGCAAAAATCCTTACCTGTGCGTTCTTATTCCTGGCTTCTCTCCTTGCTGCTTTTTCTTTTAGCCTTTTCTCCTAAAACAAACAAGATGCATAGTTTTAAAGCAAACTCCTGGCTATTGATTTTTTTTTTTTCTTTTAATATTTTAAGACTAAAGTTGAGCCACCTAGATATTTTTAATACACACATGCTGTACTGGTGGTATTCACTCTACATATTGCTGATAAAAAAGGTAAATAAAAAGATCTGACTGAGATATTACTCATTCTTCTTGCTCGTAAAGGAAATAAAACTACAAGAATGAGTCAAACTCACATTTTATCTTCACCAAGACTTGTTACTGTTAAAGGAATGATGCAGCTAAGTATTTTGATAAAGCATTTGTCTCTAAAACAAGGTAGTTAAAATGGCACCAAGAGATCCAACTTTTCTTATTTCTCAGTGGCTTAATATGAAATCCAATCCTTTTAACAAACTAAAATGATCATTTTCCTAACTTCAGAATTGCTAAAGCAACTGGGGAGTGAAAGCTAAAACGTGTTCTCCCTAGCTTTCGTATCTCCATTATTAACACTCTACAATAGTATTTGCTTAGTAATTGCATTGATTCAGAAACCATAACATTAAGTTCCCTCCACCAAAGGGATTCTGCTATGGGAAAATGAGCAAAACACAATGATACAATTCATTCAAAGCTGCCTGCCAGATTTCTGAGCATACAAAAGGGACCAAGATATTTAATTCGATTGACATTTATTGCTGCCTTTGTGTGTGTGTGTGTGTGTGTGTTGTTGTTATTGGGATTGGTTTATCTTTAAACCAACTGAAGGATTATATCTAATTTAGAGTCTGTCAGGTCCTTCCAAGTGAACATCCTTTAAATTATCTATTTCATAATGTAAGGACAGAAATTCAGGTGAGGGCACATGTCCCTTAAAAAAGTGTACCACTCCCTCTTTTTCTTTTGTCTTAGTAATGCTGATGACATTGGTGTTCAAACTTTTTTATGCTAGCATAAAAATGTTTCTGGAATACAACTCTCAGTTTCTTTGAGGAATATAGGCCATTCCTAGCATCAGCACATTTAGAACCGAGTCCACATAAAATGGGACATTACTTTAACACCGGTCCAGGGGCAACACCTCAGCACAGAGAAGGCTGAAGACCAGTCAGTCACATTTCAGCTCTCTCGTGGGAGTAACGAGGAAGCTACAGCTCCAGGAGTCCTGGTGCCCTATCATCACGATGATGCTACCAAAGCATATTGGTAGGTACCACACAAAGCTGTTTGGAAAAGCAGTGTGTCTTGAGTGCAGACCTGGGAAAAGAACATAGCTCCCAAGATTTTCAGAACTGGTGTCTAAATTCAGTTTCTTTTGAGCCATTTGTCTGGTATGTGCCATTTTCTGTTCTCCTAATTGCCCAAACTTACTTTCAAACTTTCTGAGTAAGTCAACCTCTTCTCTCCAAATCAAAACTAAACAGATAAGAGTTCACACACACACCCCCCAAAAGACAGGGACAAAACTGCATGAGATTTGTGCCTCTCTGCTTTATACAGTTCTCCAATGTTATGTGCAAAGCTGTCTGATCCAAACACCTCAAAACAGAGCTACATGCCAGGGCCTTCAACACATGTTATGAAACAAAACAAAAACCCCACCACTATACACAGATACAACACAGCTCTCTTATTATTTCAGGTTTGTTAAAGTAAGAAAAAGCAATGAAAAATAATAATTATATTTAAGGCCACAAGGGCATCATATGAGGCAAAAGAAGCCACCAGGACCAAGTACTGTCTGGTACGGACACAGGCAGTCTGCTCTCCAACAAGCAGCATGACCTCATAGTCCTAACATGGTCATCCATGTTATGATTCCTTCTCTTCCAAGTTAAATTTGTATTCATTTCTGATCATTTTTACTTCTGCTTTTCTAATGCTTTTACTGAAGTTTTCCACTTTCACCCACTCTGGTTTTAAATGGTTTAGTTGTACATTCTTGGCTCTTTGGGGTCACCATTGGACTTCTCTCATTTTTCTGCTAAAAATGTGATCCTTTTCAAAACTTTACTGCTGAAAAAGTGAAAGAGAACAGAGCTAGAAAGTAACACACCAGATATTACAAAGCAGGACAAAGCAGCTTTTAAATTGGATAGTCCAGAAAATTTTAGATAGAAAAATTCTACAGTATATGAAAAGACAGTGTCTCAACTACAAGCACAGGCTTAAGCCAATATAGCAGCAAAGATCCTGCTCAAGGGATTTACAACAGAGCACTGAAAAGACAGCTATGAATGCGGGAGATTGACATAATGCCATAGAAAAGGAGTACGTCAGACAGCATAATATACATAAGCCTCTAAAGAACAGTAAAGATACAAAAAAGACACAAAAAGATTCTGAAGTTAATAGGTGCAGAGACTGAAATGGGGAGTACAAAAGAAAAACAAGACAGCAGCAATCAACAGGAGATGCTATCAAGACCTTTTTTTTTTTTTTTTTTTGAGGGAGAGAGAGAATTTGGTTCCTTGTCAATGGAAAAAAAACCCAGATTTTGCATAGGGTGCATCTACATTAGCAGTGAGTTGGAGTTAGGAGTGCATTTCAGAAGCCAATGTCCTAATCAGGCCCACTTCCACCGTGTTTCACACCGCAAGGCAGTCTTCACAAGCACAGCTAATACACTCCAACCAACACTGGGCATTCACAGGGTCACAGGATCATTCTGACTGGGAGGAACACCACGGATCTCTGGTCCAACCTCCTGCTCACTCCAGGGTCAGCTCTGAGGTCAGGCCAGGCTGCACAGGACCTCAATCCAGCCAAGTCAAAATCCCAAGGTTGGAGACTGCACAACATCTCTGGGCAACCTATGCCACTGCCTGACTGTCCTCACATGGAAAAAGTTTCCCTTACATCCATGCTCAATCTCTTGTTTAACTTATGGATACCTTCTCTCGCCCTCTCACTCTGCACTGCTGTGAAGAGAGTGGCTCCATCTCTGTCTCCTCCATGACTTCTCTGGGGGCTGCTGTCGGGTCTCCCCAAAGCTGTCTCTGCTCCAGGCTGAACAAGCCCAGCTACCCCAGCCTCTCCTCACAGGACCACCATCTCAGTGGTCTCAGCTGAACTCACTCTAGTCTGTCAATGCCCTTCTGTACTGGGCATAGTGGTGCAGTGTAGGATGCCATGATTCAGTTCAAAGCATCAGATAAGAGCTAATACCACATAACCCCACTGCCACCACAGAGCTTGCAATCTGGTTTGCAGCACCAACTATCTTAGTCTGCAATCTTGCTCTTACTGGGCTATTTTGCTTGCTAATGCAGGAATAGCCATCAAGTTTTACCTTAAGCTTCAATTCCGGAAGACAATCCTACTAAGGCACTGCTTAAATTTCTTTACTGAGAGTGTTGTCACACATTGGAACAGGCTGCCCAGGGAAGTGGTTGAGTCACCATCCCCGGAGGTATTCAAAAAGCACGTAGACGGGGTACTCCATAACATGGTTTAGTGGGCATGGGTGACGGTTGGACTCAATGATCTTGAAGGTCTTTTCCAACCTAAACGATTCTATGATTCTATGAAATCTTTTTCAAGGTCTATATGTCTAAGGGAATAGCTCTCAGTCCTAAAATTCTATTCTAAATTTCTTCTTCCTAGAAATTTGTATTTCTGCCTATCTTAAAACACAACTTTGTTTCAGCCCAACTTAGCAAGAAAGCTTTCTTCCATGTCACTAAATAAATCTTGAAATAATACACTTCCCATGGAACAAATCCCCTGGGCCCACAAGAAACACCTACTTATCAGAAGCCACTGGTTTGGGATGTTCCAGTTACTGAGGTTTTGGTCCATTTAATTTGTGCCATGTTTATTTATAATCAAAACACTTAAGTGAAAAACATTGCAGAAATTTCAGTGTATTCCATAGATGTGTTTACAGGCCAGATTCTGCTCTGGTAAAAATACATAAACACACACAGTTCACAACATGTCTACTTTCCACAAAACCACACTGCTTAGCATTATATTCCTTTCATTTAGTTCTTCATTAATGGCATTACACAGATAAGAGATCTTCTTGATCAGTTTCTTTAAATTTCCTGCAAATTATCTTTTTTTCCTCCCCACTTACACATCTAGTTAACAGGGATGGTTAATAACCTCAGTAATCACAGGGTTGAAAGTTTTTAGTCGTCATCATCATGTAATATGGCTAAATCATTTGGCTTTCAACTAAACAAAGAAGAGTTACAGTTATGGAAACCTACTTTTCCTGCATTAGAACTGACAACAGAACCAGCTCTGCCTAACAAGGAGCCAAAGCCATGGATAAAGCAGCTTCTAATATACAGAAAAGCTGCTTGCTGTTCTTAACTCTGAAGTTAAGAAGTCTGCCACTGGCTTCATTTCAGTGTCATATTTCCTTTTTCTTTCACTGTTGGGTTTTAAACCAAAACCTCATACCCGTTTTATTTCTCTTCAAGACTCCAACACACTTAATGAAAAGAAATATTCTAACATTTACATTCCATGTTCTCAAGCTGAGGCAAAAAAATAATGAATAGTAGTAGCATGGCAGCTCTCTAGTTGGCAAGGTTAAGAATATGTGAAAATCCAAGTTTTTAGTTATAAAAAAAGAAAATCCAGCAATCTTGAAAGCTGGAAGTTCTTCCCTGACCCCTGCCACCAGGAAATGCCCTCTTCCTTTGACTCTTTCCTTCTGTAGTTGATTAAGAGTTCATTTTACTTTGTCCAGAGGCTTAACTGCAATATTCAAAATATATAGGGTTTATTATCATGCTTAATTTCATATGGTAATTTTTCTTTCAGCTTCTTAATTTGTAAGCCATTTGTATAATAAAGGTCTCCTTTCTTTCTTTTAAAGAATTTGTACACAGGTCATAAGTTCTAGCAGTGCAAAATTTTACTGACCTATTTGTTTACCTAAAGGCAAGAAATAGTATCACTCAATACAACTAAGGCAAACCTATTTCCTGTAAAAATTTCATGTTCATCTGAGCCATCTGAAATAATTTTATTTAAATGTTCAAGAACTCTCTGGTTCTGATCAAAGATTTTAACACTGTGTTTTTAATAATTGATCCTTTACATACTGATGCCCTAATTTGGAGCTACCAACCTATTCTATTTAAAAGATGAAGTAATGGACTACCACACAACAGATCTTGAAGGTGCCTGAGGTTTGGAACAAATCACTCTGTTGCCTGGAAAAATCTGGCTGTCATTTGCAAATACATCTTAGTTGATACTGGTACCTGATATCATTTTCTCGGTGTTTTACCATGTCTTGTCATTTTAGTGGGACATAGTTAAGGACAGTCAGCTGTGCTTCAGAAAATACACAAACAGCTGTTCAAAAGTTCATAGCATCTCTCATATACTGGCATTGTCGTATTCGAGAGCTGGTTTCCACCCAGTTTAAAGCACAAATGTGCTCTGAAAAGTGACTTAATAAATAGCACTGTGGCATCCCACATTTGTCTCCTCTCAGATTTCACACCAAGTTTGTGCTGCTTACATGCAAAATATGTTTTTATTATTTTTAACTGCTCAGCTCGTAAGCAACTTGGTATCTGAAAATCCAGCTCTAATGAATATGTCACCAGCCCATAAAGCAAGATTACTAACTTCTAGCTACACAATCAGCACACACATGAGCCAACACAGAATGAAATTGTGCCCTCTTCCATGGTGGTTCTGCTCTGCATAGGTGGATGGAACAAAAACTAGAATTACTGAGAACTATTTATTAATTACTTAAAAGTAAACAGAATGGGGGAGGACTGAATACACATTGAATAAGAAAATTCTGCTTCAGCAGTCACTTTTTGGCCATTGTTACATTTTATATTGTTATGTAGTTTAATATTTGCCCTTTTATAGAGATTAGCAGATCACCTACATGCAAGCAATGCTACAACCACCAAAACAAACCAACATCCCCAACTGAAAGATAAAATTGAATCAACTTATTAGTATTTCTTTGAATATTATTAAAAAAAAACCAAAAAAACCCAAAAAACCCACCAGGATATCAAGTACAAAATTGGTCACTATTACATAAACAAATCTTAATACCTTCAGGGAAAAAATGCAAAAGCTTTTTTTTATTATTTTCTGTTTGGTTTAGTTTTTTTCATCAATCTCTTAACATTTCATTTTAGAAATCTATTAAATAATCTCTTCAAGCAACAAACTATATAAACATAATGATGTAAACCTCATCTGTAGAGCTATGTTAGAGCTGATGTTTATAGGTATGGAAACTGAAACACATACGTCTAGTATTACCTATCTAAGACAACATAGGAAAAGTGTGGCATCAAAGGCATCTGAAAGACAGCACAGTGACAATCTTAAACATTAAACAAGCCCTGGAAAAAGTCTTAAGAGGCAGTTGGAAAAAAGACCTTCTCATTTAAAAGAATACACAAACTAGCAGAAACTGACCCTTAAAAGAACATTGTTAGAACGAAACCAACACAGGAAACCAGCAGACAAAACTGAAAATTATTCCCTTCTCCTTTAACATCTGAACACACTGAACATGTTTTAAGGATAGCAATTTTTTTTAAAAGTTGGTAAGTAGGCCATCTGGTTTAAATATACATACGTTTAACATACATATATATTGTTACAAAAGTGATTTGGGATGTTCATTGACTGAAGAGGAAAGGGACACAAGGTAGGACACATGTATACATACAGTTCTTTTCTGACGAACAGCCTTCCAATAAGAAAGAGGTATTAAATCATAGTAATTAAAATACAGAGGCAGTCTAGTAGTCAACTTTTTTGTGTGCAAATGGCATCTAAGTGAGATTCTGATCCTACAGAAACCAAAGGGATTCTTCCAAATGAATTCACAGACCCTTCCATTCTACCCTGTATATACATACACAAACACACACACACAGAGCGGTAAAGGTAACCCTAATTCAACTCAAAATACAGTTTCAGCAGAATTTCATCAGGAATTAAGTTAGTTAACGATGTTTAAAAGTAACATTTAAAGCTCTCAACTAAAATCTTAATGACAAAGTCAATGGGAGTTGCACTGCAAAACCCGCTAGTATTTTCTAGAGAAAAGTAGAGGAAAAAGGCCAATTCTGCGGCTGCTTTTGGTTTTGAAGGGATGATACCATTTAAAGAGTAGGAATTCATAATCTAGACAGGTCACAGACTTGAGCAGTCTTAATGCAGCCCCTGTTAAGGAAACACCCAGCTCTCACACACCAGATCTGAGAAGGCAGAAAAACCCTGCAACTATCTGCACCTGCTCATGCAGATACAGGTACCCAGCAGCACCCGAGTCCTCAGCAAGTGAAGGGTGCAGGTCCTGTCAGAAGCTGCTAGGTTGCCTCAAAGAGCCATGACAGGTAGAGGTCAGCATTTTGGGCAGTTGTGCCATTACATCCTCCAGCAGGACAAGCAGCCTGGCATGGAAGCTCCCTTACAGCACCAAGGCTGCAACTCTGCCTTAGCTGAAGTTCAGTTAAGCCTGCACTACTTCAGCCTCCACCCACAGCTGCATTTTCCTGGCATTCATCTGATTAGGGTGCACACAAACAACTGACTTGCAGTTATTTAATTTTCCCATTTTTCGCATCAACAAGACGAGGCCGAGAACTCTGATTTTGCTGGAAAACTCTTAGAAAACATTCAAGGGCACTTGAAGCTTTAAGTGTAGCCCATCCAGCTGTTGAAGTGGAAGAAAAGCAAACAATGAGCAAGCCCTTGCCTCCGCCAGCAGCACAGCAAGGCCAGACAGACGCTGCTGCTAAGACTGAAAAGGAAGGGATGCCTGTCAACCCACTTGTCAGTGTCCATTCCCCTCATCTTAATACTTCTGCACTTGGAACATAACAGCAGCATTGCCTGCACGCAATAGCTATGAAAGAGTTCACACAGGCCTTCCAACAAAGTAATACTCTCTTGATTTATTTTACACCTCTCTCCATCTCTAATACTTTTCTTCTCTGCTGGTCAGCTAAACACTCCTCTCAGCAGCAACCTTCTTCCCTTTATATTTTGCTCCTATGCTGGCACACTCCTTATATGAGAGAATTTTATCATCCTCACCCAGCACCCCATTAAACAAACTGTACAATTACACTGAAATCTGACAAATTTCACCTCAATGTGAAGGACTATTAAAGTCCTTTACTTAATAAAGAGCATAATCCTGCACTGAGATTTTTTTCACTTCAGATTATTTCCTTTGAAATACGATGTAATCTCTCTCCAGAATTAATGTATTGATTGATTTTAAACTACAAAAACTATTTTTCGTGGGTGCATTTATGTTCCAGCATACTGAATGGTTTGCACTGTATAGCATTGATTTTTATTTTTATTAAGTGCATATAATTTTCTTTAATCATGAGTAAAAATTTGATAAAATAAAGAAAATCACTGGTGGGATCGTTTCTGTTTCTTGAACTGTTATACACAGTATTCAGTGATCTATTACAATATGCTACAAGTAATTTTAGCATTATTTTATAAAACTATAAACCAAACATGTTTAAATCATAACTACTCTGTCATCAACAGAAATAATGTGCAAAAGCAGGATTGAGAGCGAGACAGAGCCTAGAGCTCCAGTTCAAGTTGGGCTGCCAAAGGAAGGGGTAAGGCACAGGGCATTCTCCCCCAAGAGCTTTCCCGTCTGGGCCATCGCTCAGCCAGCCCTGGAGTGAGGCTTGTGGCAGGGACCAGAGGGAGGAGAGAGACACAAGCCACAGCATTACAGCAGGACGTAAACCCCAAGGAATGCAGTGTGGCATGAGGCACACAAAGGAAAAATAATCCTCTATAACTATCAGCTGACATCTTAACTGATTTGGTCACACCATTCTTCTACTAGTTGAAATTACCAGCATTATTGCTTTTAGAAATAAACTCACAGTTTGATTCTAACCTTTGGCCAACTGCAGGCTATAAAGCAAATGAATTCCTCCTTCAGAAGTGAACCTACATCTCTTTTTCAAGTTCTTACATCGGTGGCATCTTTCATTGGATCAATTGAATTCATACAGATTTTAAGTCATCATGAGGTGACCACAGATCTCCAAGTACTCTCTCCATGCATGCAAGATATCCTGTATAGCTGTATAGTACTTTTTTTCCCCTAAATGCCCCCAGAAATCTTCATGCTTTTTAAGCATAAGCTCTAAACTCAGTACGGAGGCTGTTTATCATCCCTAATATTATAACTCCATTTTTCTTCCTCAGAGGAAGCATCCTTTCCAGATCCTAAAGAATTGTATGTGAATTAATACAAACTTAATAAAGTTACACTCTCTCTCCTACTCTCCCCCCTATATACTGATAAAAAAATTATTATAAAATACTCTTTTTGAACTCCATGTTTAAATCTAGTAGGATGGTCTTCCTAGGGATACCTTGAATGTAATAATGTGGTTTGTAAGGATATCATGTTAACAGCACGACAAAGACAAGAAGGAGAAAAAGTAATAAACCGAACACCAAATACACTATCCCTAATGAGCAGTTAGGCAGACAGTAACAAGAGACCTGAACTTCGAAGTTAGTGATAAATGAAAACTAAAGGAACCACACAAGCACAACCTTGAGAACGTTCACACAGAACTTTGTAACTGACAAGAACAAGAGAAACAAGGTTATCTATGTTTATTAGTCTCACGGGAAAGAGCAAACTTATTACAGAATATTTGAAAGGCACTGTGAGACTGTGCAGAAAGACCAACATCTGGAAAAAACCCAAGGTCAAGGCCAGTGACTGTGTAAGAGCCCTACGGTGTGTGTGGGTATGGATACCGGACATATTTAGGGCCCATGCCATTATTTAAGGTATCGGTGAATGTGAGTGTGCTTGTGAATCAAGGGGGTGAGTGTGTTCACAGTTCTGCTAGCAAACGTCAACCCTGATCAGCCAATGAGAAGCAATAAGGTGTGCTGCCTGCGCTGTTCATGCTTATTGTGAGTGCTGCCTGCGCTTATCTTTTCTGCCTCCCTTCCCTCTGTGGCTACCCACATCTGTATTGAGTGTGCGCACCCGTGCAATACATGCGCAGCCTTGCTAGGGCTGGGTCTGTAACCTGGAACAGCAGCAGCCTCCATCTAACAGACCTGCAGAAGAAACCTCCGGAGTTGAAATCCAAGGGATTTCAGTCTGCAATCTTCAATTTTCAAGAATGAATTTTAATCAGAAAGTTACTGAGTAAATTCAGTGGGCTAAGTACACTCTTCCCGAAATTGCAAGTTATTTTTTAAAAGTCTTTCCATAAATTCTGGTATGAAGAATTTCCTCTTTTAGCCTTGGAAATAGTTAATTAAGTAATCATATTTGGGAGAGCAAATATACAAAGGGTGAAATATCACAGTGTAACTTCCTCATTAAAACTATCCACTCTCCCATTAAGAAATGTGTTTGATGAACAGGCGAAAAACCAAACAGAGGTACTCTGTTTCAATACAGTTTCTAAAATAGTTCTGTATTTTCTACTGAATTAACAACAACATAAACAAAACTAAGAGACCACGTAACTCCAAACTTCAGATGGTACAAATCAGCACCATTTCAGTAGCACAAGAGACACAAAATATCTCCAGTTTCCTCCCAGCAACAGCAGTATCACTAGAAGATTCTGCAAGGAGTTTCAAAAATAAAAAATACATATTACACTTAAAATACAGAGTTGTGGTACAATGCTTACAGTGCAGCACCTTCTGAAAGATCCCCTCCTGTGACCTGAAGTCTAACTGTTGTCATACCTCTACAACCACAGCTGTTTAATGCCTTCCAGGGAGGTACGTAACTCCTGCATCTTGCAGTATCAGGCCCCTCACGACAACCTCAGCTTGTTTGCTACTAATACTGCTCAAATAAACAAACAAACAAACAAAAACTTCTAGCCAACTTCTCACATTGATCATCCCAAGTTCACAGCATATCTTACTTGCTAGAAGGTGAGGTAGGAAAAAAAGGCTCCCATTAATTTTTGCTTCAGCATCAATGAGCATTTTTCTGAGCTTGGGTTACAGAAACAGAGGTTATTAAGAAGCGAGATGAATCCCTCTCTGCCACTATTTTCCTCCTAACAACAGTGCATTTTCAGTTGAAAACTTGAAAAATGGAGTGCAAAAACATGTTCTGAATACTTTATTCACTTCTCCCTTTATTGTTGTTTGTAACATTTTACGCATTTCAAAAGAGCTCAAATCTATAGCTTTTGCTGGGCTGTCATTAAATATCCATTAATGCAGAATTCTTTTCACATCATCTTCATCAGTGGTACTGCCCTTTCCCTTGTGCTCAACTGCTAAAATTTACTTTCCTTCCAAAATTTCAATAAGCATTAATTACA
>JAVJGG010000027.1:9441590-9457771 GCA_035590195.1 Aviceda cuculoides
TAGCAACAACTGAAAACATCAGTGTGTTATCAACATTCTTCTCATAGTGAACCCAAACCACAGCACTATAGCAGCTACTAGGAAGAAAATTAAATCTATCCCAGCCGAAACCAGGGCAATGCTGTACTGTGTAAGAAAACACAACACCAATTGCAGAACCTTTATGCCCAGATCAGACACCGCCTCATTGCTGAGCCATTACCAAATCACTCTGCTAATATTTCACTTTACATTAGGGAAACACATGGCTAAGACAAGATGAAAGCAAGCAATAAATCTGATAGAAAGCATCTGATCAATTGTTTTAATAAGCAGTTTAAAAAGGAAACTGCATGTGTTAAGCCTTTATACCAGTCACTTTTTTCAAATGCAAACTGTTAACCTCTAACTGAGGCAAGCTTTATGCTCAAAAATCCATTACTGTCTTTGCCTGTGCATCATTTAATGAAGGTAGTGATAGGTGGGCTATTTACTCTAATACCTTAGATTTCTTTCAAGTTACATCTGTAAAGCAATTTTTATTCTGACTGGAAATTTAATATCCTACTATTCTTCTCTATAAATTCTTCTTAAAGCAATAAATACTTTAGAAATACCAAACCTTAAGCACTGTAGGATATTGCTTCTTCTGAAACCTCCAGAGATGTATTTCCTAAATAAATAGAAGTTTCAATGAAGCTTTTTACATCAACCCAAAATGTTTCTGAAAAATAATGTATTCATGAAGGCAGAAGTGCAAATTTCAGCAAACAGAGGTTACATAATGCAGTAAATAAAAAGCAAGAAGACAAATAGCAAGGTCTGAGAATAAAAGCCATCTGGGAAAAAAAAAACACCAGCAAACAAAAGGCATTAATCCAAACGGGCATCTTCTTAAATTCCTTTTTATTCTCTAAAGATCAATTTACCCCAAAACATTTAATGCATTTGCGTGTTTACTACTTATATTTCTTATAATGCTATTGTTTCTTCTCATGCATGACTTTTTTTTTTTTAAACAAGAGTTATCCCAATAAAACTGGGAAAAAAATATGAAGTAAAAGGAAAGATTAAAAACAAAAAGGAAATAAAAAAGATTTAACAATGAGGTCCAGTCAGAAAGGGAACAAAGATGCAGCACCACAGAGCAGTAGAGTTGTGTTTTGAATCACAGCATTAGCTCATTAGAGACCAAATCAACTTCCACAGGCAGCAAACATCATAAGAAGAAAAAACAAACAAACAAACAAAAACTTTTTAAAAAGCACCACAGTAGTGCAAGGCTAAACTGTAAAGCAATTTTTACTGAAAGACTTTCCAGTTTTATATACAGGAAGGTTATAAAAGAAACGCTAGGCTAACAACTGAGCTCTTCAAAAGCACACAAAAAATTAAAGGCACATCAGTTGGGACAGGAATACACTAAGTGTAAGGTGACACACCAGTGGAGATTAACAGAAAGTTAAAAATTTCTACATTAATTGGTAACACAAATATTCATGATCTGTTAAAAGCAGATTTGAGTATTTGTCTCTGTGTATACAGTCAATGACAAAAAAGCTTGCTTGTTTACAGCAACTACATAGGTCACTTTTATGTAGTTTTATGTGGATAGTCTAAGAAAAGCTTCCAATTTTGGATCATTTTGATATAACTATCATAGTCATTCAGAAGCAATAAAAAAAAAATTAACAAAAGAAGGAACACCATGGTAAAAAAAATAAAAGGGGATTATTTAGCATAATTTTTAACAAAATATAGTTTGCCATTATTAAACTACTAAAAAGAAATATTTTTAGGAGAGCAAAATAAAATTTAAGGACAGAAATCAGGGACATGACATTGAATAAACTTTTCAATAAATATGTAATAAACAAAAACAGCCCATGATTCCTTCAGAGTTTGGGATGAATTATATTATATTATTCAGTGGCTATGTGAAATAAAGATTTATTTTTTTATTGTGAGAACTAACAGATCATAACTTTCCTACTGAATGTACTTGTCTCGGCTTTTGGGGTTTTTTACTGCCATCCTTGGCCATTAATGATCAATAATGTCCGATATGAAATGGACATTAAGAAATCTCTTTTCCTTTCCCCCACGCACTACAGAAAGGTGTCAGAAAAAGCAGTACATATTCCTGTTAAAACACACTAAAGAAGTAAGACCCAAGTAACAACAGAATTAAAAACTATCCGTTTACAATTCAGGAAAGCTGGTTTTTTGTGATCTGCAAATACTTCCCAAAGAGTCAAATTTGGCCTGAGGTCCCTGGAGATGGCATTTCAATCCCTCCAAGGGACCAGTCCCTCTGGTAGCCAAGGGGCCTATGCTTCCCAGATGCAGAATATCAGTGTCAGAAGCTCTTGTGACAAGTTTCACTGAGCATGAAAAATTAAAGTAAGCAACTAGAGACCAGCTCGTGGACTGATCAGCTTCATTAGGAAAGAGGATTTGCCAACAAGTGTGAAATTGTTAAGTATATGTATCTAAGCAAAACCAAATCTGTAGGATTACAGATTTTCCTGAATAAATAACCATTTAAGGACAACTTACTGGGAACCCTACAAGGAGCAGAAATAGGGAGCCATGTGAGAAAGAAATTATCCAAGTCAGCTAACAGGACTGAAGTCAAACTGATTCCTAGGACTGCACATAAAGACAGAGTAAGGCAGAGGATTACAGATTATCTGAACATGCTTTCAGAACGATACAGCGTAGTAACAAATAGAGCCTAAGGAAAATAGAGCAACTATCACCAGGTGACTCAGTGGGATGAAAGGATCTGGAACAACATTTGGTGGTAACGGTAACAGAAGACATAAAAATATAAAATAGGGAAAGATTCAGCAGGGGTTGACCAAAGATGCCAAGCTAAACCAATATTCTTCAGTTACCAAAGAAATTATTTTAAGAAGAGATATGCAGAAAAACCTGCTCTCCAATAAAGCTTTTGATACAATGTCACATGGAAAATTACTACTTAAGTTGAAGAAGAGACACTGGTGTAATTTAGCTACAACATCTAGCTAGACTGAAGATAGCATGAAGGTGTTACTGCAAGTTTAAGAGCAGAACTGCAGAGGGGGGCACACGTCCCTTAAGCACAGCCTAAAAGGCCTGTAGGCAGCACAAGCGACTGATAGCGTAAGTAGCCTATGAATGAACCTCCCAAAATAACAGCAGCAGCTGCTACTGTGTGATGAGACCCCCTAAGCATAACAGAAGGGAGATAAGAAAAAGCCAAAAATCATCCGTGGAAAAGTAAGGAAATAGGAACAGTTGGAGGGAGGATGGAACTGCTGACATAAAACAAAGTCCTAGCAGCTTGTCTGTAGTAGAAAAGAACAAAAAAGTGGAAAATTGTAAAAGGTGACGAGAGCAATGGAACTGCAAACGCACCTAAAGGAGCCGAATCCGCCAGGCTGGTCTCCGGCCATCTCCAGGCCCTCAGCGGCTCTCAGGACCATCTTCCCCCAGCTCAGGATTATCTGCCTCCAGTCAGGCTTGGCGAGCTCCTACCAAGAGGCTCCAACGCAGCACGGCTTTCCGCTGGCACAGCCCAGCACCTCTCCTGCAGCGAAGGGCAGTCGGCGTCTGCATCCTGCTGGCTCGCTGCCCAGCTGCCCACTACCCACATCTATCACTGTGCCCACAGAAATATCCATCTTGGCGTCGCTATTTTCAAAATTCTTATTAATTACTTTTGCACAAAGACTACGTTAATGATATTTTCTGAGGAAAAAGAGCAGGGAGGCAGCCACAGCCTAGAAAGACCAGGAAAGAACATACAGGATGAAATACTGCAGGATGAAAGGGCAGACCCCCTTACATGTTGATAACAAGTTAATTTATAGAAAAGAGTGAAGGACATTTTTCACAATGTAGGAAGGCTGTGGATTTCAGCTAGGATTTATACTGCTCCACATATTCCCAAGAAATTTTGAAGCAAGAGTGAATACCTATATTAGAAAAATCTGTAGACAACAAACTTAATGAGAAGGATCACAGTGCTACTGAGCAACTTGGTAATGAAATGTACTGAATTACAGAAAACACAAAATAACACAGAAAAATAGCTATACAGCCCTATCTGCACATTTACAAGTTCTACATTAGCTATATAACCCACTTAAAGATCTCACAATCACTGCGCATGATTTTTCAAACATGAGCTAACCACTTAAGTACAATCAAAAAGGCAAATAAATCAAGAACAAAACAGAAAACTAAACATATATTCATGATACACTCTGCATTCCGATAGCTACATCTGCTCTGATCATCTTGCCCCAGAGATATAGACCCTTTGCAAGAGATACAGAACAAAGCAACACAGATAATCAGAGGTATGGAGTGGCTTCAGCACAGAGCAGCCACAAGCAAATCTTACATGTTAAATAGACTGTGGGGATGAGGAGAGTGTGTAATGTAACTAACCCTCTAGAAAACTCACCTTCACACAACATAGAATCAAATTATATGCCCCTAAAATTTTGAGAGTAAATACAAAAATTAAGTTATTTAGATTTAAAAATAAAGCCTGCACAGGAAGAGGAAGACATAAATTAAATCTAAAAAAAAATAAAAATAATTAGGCTGTAAACCAGAAGACGTTTTTAATCCTTAGAAAAGTAGAAGTACAGCTTCCCAAACAATAATTCAGCCAAGAAGTCTAAGCCTGTCTTAAGATGGAACTGGGAGAAGAAAAAAAAAGGGGGGGCGGGGGGGGAGAAAAGCTATTATGGTGCTTCTATATGCAGTCGTAGGAACCTGAATCCTGAAATCCAAGAGACCATTCAAAGACTGTGTTCATAAAAAAAAAAGTTTCCAACATGATAAAACTCTTCTAGATTTCAACAGTTCATAAAGAAAATGCTGCGAATCCATGAACTTGAACCAAATACAAGGAAGAAAAAAGAATAAAATAAAATTAATAAATAAAATAATAAATAAAAAAATAAAAGAAAAATTGATATGAAGGAGAAAATTTTGAAGGGCTGTATAGTGACGAATATCCTGGTGGCATACAAGATTCAGTATGACCTTGCAAAGTAGAAATAATAGTCACATTCAGGAAGAGAGATAAAGATATGAAGACTTGTCAAACCCAATATTGTTTCAACATAGATCTGGTACTAGAATCTTCTTGCCTTCTAGCTGTATTCTAGAAATACACCTTTTTGTACAGTAAATTTCATCTGTAGAACTATTAAATTCAAACTAGGCTACTTTATAAACTGCATCAGATACCTAATAACATTTAAAATTTTGTGTCACTGTCCAGAACCAGAGATTTAATTTCTCCCTTCCCTCCAGTGACGTACCTATACTTCGAGAAGGAATAGAGAAGTGACATCATCTGCTCATCTTCCCTGTAAAAGCTGTGGGAGATTTTACTGTTAGAGAAGACCTTAAAGAGTTCTCCGAGTTCTTAATACTGCAATTGCTGTGCAGTCTGGAGACACTGCCTGCAGAAACTTTCCCTTGGTTTGTCCCTATCACCAGCACTGACAAATAGTCCTGAGTAAAAGGCCAAACACTTGACCCAACTTGATAGTTTTATTTGATCTCAACAAACCCTCAAGTAAAATACTGAAAAACAACTGCTTAGCTCCCAGAATCCAATTACTGGCCAACCTTGCAGATGATCCCCATTTGGCTGATACTACCAGGCAGCGTCAGCTCCACACTTGGAAAGCCACACACACACCCCTGGAAAAGTAGCAACGTTTCATATGGGTGTGTAGGCTTAAATTCCACGAAATACACCAGTGCAGATTGTTCAAGGTTAACTGTACATTGTAAGCCCCAATTTTGGACGCACTGATTGGGGCTGGGCATGCTGTGAAATCATTTTTTGTTCATGATTTTGTCACAGTCTTTTGTTTTAAGAGCTTACCATTTTTTACGTCCCCTAATGGAAGCACAGAATTTCAACCAAGTATCTAATAGGACCTTTGGGTATTCAAATTTTACATTTGAAGCTTTCATAAGCAAATTAGAGCAAACAATTATAAATCCTCGTCTCCTCTAAATTAGAAGTCACATTACAGTAACATCTCAACATCAAAAATGAGAACTGCATTATGAACTGCATACACATGCAGTGAAAAAACACTGACCTTGCAAGAGAGAACAGTACGTTTAGAAACCACTATGTCCCACTGTTTGAAGTAATCTCATAAGGCAAGGACTAATGAGAGTAGTAAGTCATGAGAAGGTCCCCCACCCGAAAGGCTGCCCAAGCACAGTGCACTCCTCCATAGCAGGGAAAGGAAGACAACCTGGTCCTGGGGAATGCAGTTACAACACCAAGCTGAAGAGGGTAACCGTCACAGTTGGTTTCAGTGCAAGAAAGACATTACCAAGTGTATGCTGTTACTCATTAATATTGGGACATCTCTCCATCCTGAACGCCTGCCTTAGTCACTACCAGGACTATACTGGGACAGAGGAAACAGACTGTAATGCCTATTGACACAGAAATTGTTTAGCAGAAGTATGTGCATGCACATTTGTGCATATGTGTATACACATACTCATCTAATTTATACTATGCTAAGAATGAAAGTAAATTGATATGGTAGATCACAGGTATTTTATGCTGAATAAATGTCAGTGATAAACAGTAATAAGTAGAGGAAAGTTATGCAACAAAGAAACATGTTTTAAAAAAGGCATCATTTAAACTAAGCCACAAAATATACCATCAACATTAGAGTGCATCTCCAGTGATGTTTCAGTTCACCTGAAAGGACGCTTTTGAAATTATTCTCCTGATTATTCCTACCTACCATGTTTTTGGTGGACATACTACAGCAATCTCAGAGCACATGAAATTGGTTCCTTTTGGAAGAAATAAGACTTGGAGATGCACCCCAGGAGTGCACCTTACATGCTCTGACTGCTTACGGGCAGTTGGTCCACAGGAATAGGTAGATCAGATCAACTCCAAAGTAAAACCCTATGTGCGTAGTGTAGACACAGGGTTTGCTCTGCAGATTCACTCTTACTGCATTAAACTACTTGCCTCTGCAGCCCCAGACACAGATAATTCTGTACTTCCACTCTATCAAGAAGAAAGAACAGAAGCCAACAGATTTTAAACATCTTGCCAGTTCATACATCTACACTTCTCCCTTCACAGCATCAGCTTGGTATACAGTCTTTTACAGAACACAGCCTGCCTATGTGCTGTCACATATGGGAGAAAGTGTTAACATAACTGATCTGTATTTTAGTATAAACAACCATTTAAGGGCTAGAGACCACTGACAGCATCACGCACTATTTGCTAGCTAAATTCACGTGCATACCAAAAAAAGGCTTGCAACCTGCTGACAAAGATTCTTCTTCCAAATGCAACATTAGTTCCCATTAAACTAATCCATAATCACTTCGCTCATCACAAAATGCACTCTATGTACAAGAATTAGGCCTGCTGAACTAACAGTGGACACTAAATAAAATAGGATCAGAGGATTTTGGAGAAACAAAGGCAATAGCTAGAGATGAAATTCATTCAGACATGAATGAGACACGTCTATGTTACTGGTGTGCCCTGCCAGAAAGACTGATAATGATAGATCTAGAATTAAGCAAACTATGTTACGACATGCCCTTATTAGATCTCAATCAAGCAGGCTTCTGACATGGTAAATAATTCCCAAGAAAATAAAGCATTCCTGGAACAGGTAAAGAATGAGCATGAATGCTCCAAAATGTTATTGGGATTGGATGCTTAAAGGTGTCATTCTTCCCAATATAAAGAAGAGCGTTTCAGGTTATTGAAACTCCTGGTGTGTTTTCTATGGGTGCAGTGTGCCTCTGTCAGACTCCTACTCTTCCATTTATGTTTTGTCTATATAAAACATGTATTATAGTCAGTCAGAAAAAATAATTCAAATTAAATATTTTAAAGCTTAATCTGATTACACATGAGCATCCTGTAATGGGGAACACCCAGGTAAGTACTGGCCTCTAGAATCTACTTATACAATCAATGACTCACTATCCTATACATTAAATATACTTCTGTTAGAGGTTATGAAATGCACGGCAGAAATTTATAACCTTGCAGAGATAGAAAGATACATCACTATCAGTGAAAATGCTTGTCACTATTTAAAACAGAAGGCACTAGTTCAGACCTCTCGGCAGACTTCTTTCCCGGTGAATGAGGCCAACAAAAATATGCAACAACTGATGCTTCTTGCACAAGGGACACACAAGAGGCCAGAGCACTTGGTAAGGGCTGAGCAGGCTTCTCACCAGCTCCCACAGAGCTGTGGGGTCACACCGCACTCACTCGCTCCCCTGTCCCCCACCATCCCAAGGGACTTGGCTTCCACACAGTGATGGGGTGACCTACAAAGCACACAGTGCACCCCTGCAAAAGGAATGCAAACTTCAGCTGCAGAGAAATATGAGGTAGAAATCAGCCAGGCCAGTCTCACTCTACATGCAAGATGTGGGCGACTTTGACACTTCAATACTGAAGCCAATGTCCACTCCCCTTTTTAAGCTGCGAGGACGATTATTGAATGATCAGTGTAAGGATTCAGAATAAGAATGGCAGGTTTTCTGATGTTGTTTCTAAGAAAGCAAAACACGAAGTATTCAGCCAATCTGCAAGCTGAGTAAAACACCAGAGCTATGCATCAGGTCTTGACCCACGAAAAGATTAGCTTTTATAACATATTATGTCTGTACCAGTACAAATCATTTCCTCTTGACAAAAATAAACAGGAAGATAAAGAACCTATTTTTCTTTTAAACACACTAAAAGCTCCAGGCTGAAGAGGGAAAACTAAGAATGTATACAAGAAGGTCCACAGTTTTTCTTTAAGTTTAAAAACTTCTTAAATATCAGTAACTCCTATTCAAAACAATTTTCATTAAGTCATCACATTTTCATCAAATTAAGAAAGCATCATAACTAGTTTCAGTTTAGTTTTGTGAAGTTAAACTTCCAACCATTTCATTTAATATCAGCTAAATTATCAATATTTATGAGTAGAAAAGGCCCCAAAGTAAATATGTATTATGCTACTCAGGCAGCAACTTGCTTACCATGACACTGGCACAGGAGATGCAAACTAGTATTTACTTTAATTTACACAGAAGGTTATTCCACTACTTCTTAAATAGCTAAAGGCAACTTAAATAAGCTGTCTCATCCATATCTCGAGGTTCATTACTGGGGAGGGGAGAAGGTTTAAAAACCAGAATAGCATTTTAACACAGCAGTTCTTGGTCTGCAACGACCTTGGGGGTCAGGGGATTTCTCTAAGGACCTACTCTGACTCTATCATTTAAATTCCATGAAAATGAAGGCATCATTTAAAGGAATAGAGATTGCATCAGGTGCTCTGAAAATACAATCAAACCTGTGTGATTCTTCTACGTAGTAGCTCTAAGTATCCCTCTAAAATACTAAAGCACCACTCGAAAAAACCCTCAGAACAAGTACAGCAGCACTTACAAAGCAAAATTTGCCTTCAAAGTTAAGCACAGTATAAGGCTCTTGGTTCTTAGTTTGCTGACTTAACAGAGGGACAGGTAAGTCAACGGCAAGTTGAAGACTGGGTATTCTGCTGAATCAGCACACCACTGACCTGGAACTCAACACTGATCTAGTCTAGTATTTTATTCCAACTGTTACATAGAAAAAAGGAAAGTGAGGCAGATTAAGTTACGCTGTTTAAGACCAACAAGGGAAGATTCACCACAAGTAGCACGCAAAATTTCTTCAGTCCTGTATTTTAATAATAAAACATTACTTCAAGTAAATGAGTCCGCAAAATTAAATTCACAGATTTGATCATGAGTACCTCAGGTTTTCCCAACCACCCCTCTACAGAGCCATGTGTTACACTAGGAAGTGTATGTGCTGTACGGAACAAGCAAATCATTCTGGCTTGGTGATGAAATCCACACAAACTCAGGAAATCCAAAGAAAATCCCTTCTTTTTCTTAAACTCATTTGCACCATATAATTTAAAGCAATATACTAAAGAAGAATGAAGTACATACAGAGGTTAAGACTCTCTTATAAAAAGTGATAACAGTTACCTTAGCTTCAGAACAATTTTGAAATTCAACTATTCCTGTCATTCCTTAACATCTTTCAAAGTGCAGAAATAAGTTCTGTTGGTGTTTTCATAATGAAAAGCACTAAACAAATACAATATTTTCTATTCTATGTTAGGGACAGTCCAGTAATTCTGAAGTTTTCTGCAAGACCTTTGTGGTTTGGTTTTTTGGTGTTGGTTTTTTTTTTTTTTTTAAGTAAACTCCCCACCCCACCCCCCCGCCCCAATCTCCTGAAGTCTGCACAGTGTCAAGCCATACAGGAAAAATGACAACATTGAGAAGCAAAACTCTGGCCTCTAATCTACAATCTCAACTCCAGCATTTGAACCTGCATCTAAACCCGAACGCACAGTTGTCTGCACCAGTGCCAATTTCCATTTGAAACTAGACACAAAGTCAAGAAAAAGACAGTAACACAGTTATCCTAGAACCCATGCCAGAACTCTTCTGAAATCAGCAGTAATATTCACTTTTGCCTGCCTCACTGCAACTGAGGAAATGAAAGATTAAGCAACTGCAGAGCAAGCCCAGCTGTCAGGCTTGCTCATGTCTTCTTATCAGACCGCTAATGACTGGGGACAGTGGTGGCTCACCTTAGGACAATTTAAGGTTGACTGTGCTGCCTGCCATGTTCATGCCACATTAATGTATAAAGCTGTTCAACCATCAGCTCTGGAATTTTTGCAAAGTATAACCATAAGGTTTTTGCTTATCGAAGCATATTACTTCACCCTGAAGTGCCATACCAGAAAAGGCATGTTCAGGAGCTGATTGCTGAGCGTATCAGGCATCCAGCAGCGCTGGCTGTGCTGCAAATTCAGGTCACTGGAGTGAACAGCTTGGGAGCCCTGATGGTAGTCTGGGGTGCCCCTGATACTCCTCAGTTTACATACCTGTTCACCAGGTTATTACCAATCTGTCACATAACCACATTAAAATAGAATCACAGAAGGACCTCAAAAGATCATCTGGTTCAGCCTTTCATGGGAAAGGGAGCCTAGATGAGATTATCTACCACTCTGTCCAGCCACGTCTTGAAAAGTTCCAGCGGCGGGGGTTCCACCACGTCTCTTGGGAGGTTGTTTTCGTGATTAATTGTTCTCCAAATTGATTGTTCTCAAAATACTTATTTATAAAAATATTTTTATCTTGATACTGTGCAGCTCAGAGAATTTCAGTATAGATCAAGCAAGTGCTTAAAAGAATGACAGCCTTTATCCTAAAGATCCTGCCATTTAATACACAGAACAGCAGACAAACCTTATCTACACAGGCTGACCAGCAGTCAGAAGCCCCTCCTGCTTTGCCACGCTGAAACTAAGGCAGTCTCACTTGACAAACTAAAATCCTGTTGACCACACTGCAACAGTTCATCAAAGCTGCCTATTCTACCGGCACCGAACTGAAAACTACTCCAACGATAATCTGACATGTTAACTCTGGGCATAAAGGCACTACATTTTCAAATCAGAAAGCACTCAACAAATATAAATTATATTTGTTTAAACATTTCTGTGACACCCATGCAAATATTTCACAATGTGTGGAGAGACCAGAGATAATTGTAGTTTGAATCATTATCACAAAGTCAATACCTACTACTAACTATTCTGTAGTATCTTTTCAAAAGGCTTTCATTAATTTAAGTCTCAATAAATGACCAAAAGTCTAAGAAGTTATGCACACTTGTAGGCTGGATAAACACACAAACATATAATGGAATACAGCAATAAAACTATTCCCAAATGCCGAGTCTTAATTTTCCACTCGTCATTTTAATTACACAATATTAATAAAATCATAATTTCAAACCCTAGGAACACAATCTGATGTTGACTTTGAATAACATTTTGGCAATTCTGCAAATTAAAATCTGCTTTTTAAGCTATGACAAATATTTTTTTAGAATAATGAAGGGGTTTAAAACGGACCAAATCTTTTCTCTTTTTGCCTCTAGCGCTCATTTTTCTACACCAGTCAACATTTCTAAAAACTACTTGTACTGGAAACCCTTTTATACATTTGTGTTAAAAGACAACAAAAACCAAATATTTGCTTCTGAGACATCCTAGACAAGTGTTAAAGTTCTATTTTGAGCACATATTGGCATCCCAACAATCTAGGGTAGACTAATCTTCCATCCGTGAATAAAGAGGAAGGACTTTGATATATTTACTTCATAACTGTGCTTATCAACAAATGAGTTTTATTTTGGGGAGACATAGTCACACACTGACTTTGGCCAACCTTACCAGTGTGTCACCCTCTCGAATGGTAAGGTTACACAATGGGAGGCCTTCTATAGGGGACATCTAAATGAGAAACTGGAAACAATAATATAAAGACTTAAATGAAAGTTTACTTTTGCCTTTTCATAGACTTTTACAAAGTCAAGTTACTCTAGAAGTCCCTTTTCAAAGAGAGAGCATACAGAATGAGGATGATGTATTTAACAAGGATGATGTATTGAACATTTTCAATCTGCCGCTGCAAGAAACACCATAAAGCACAAAAGCTTTTTTCTCCATACAAATTTGAGTGGTTCAAATGAATGTTTGCTGTGAAACAGATTTAAACAAGTCAGTGCAAATAACATATGTCCAATTTCATTGTGATTCATTTTGGCATATTTTATGCAGAAAAACAAACGTCTGTATACTGTCAGGTTAAAATAGATATCCACATGTAATTTATATTGGGCTCACTCATCTCTTTACACCTGTATTTAAATCTTTGAAATCACCTTACTCTTCAAACGACAGTACTGGTATAGCTTCATTTTCCATTCACTCCAGACAATCTATGAGACCGCGCACTCGCTGCTCACAGGAGGACTTACACTTTCTGCCTTTTCCTTACGCTGCTGTCTAACAGCCACAAGCCAATCCACCTTATCCTTTCACTGGAACCTTTTTCAACATCTAATTTGTAAATGGATCAGCTGTCAGCACTGAAAACAGCATTGGAAATTATTGCTATTCCCCTTGAGAATACCACTTAACAAGATTATGCAAATTATGTACCTTTTATTTACTGCCCTAGTCAAATCTAAAGGGAACATGATGTCAGTAACAGCTCCTTTCCACAATCACATGCTCAGCCCACTCATAAGGGTGGTTGAGTGCAGCACTTAGATTGTCATTCAAGAAATAATAAAAGCATCTCTTGGGTCATATCACTAAGACAAGTATACTCATGGAGTCTTAGTAAACTACAAAATTAAAAATTCAATTATTTGATAAAAACATGCAAAAGCAAAGTGCTTTTAAACTTTTGAGTTATTTGAAGTACATCTTTACGCTCAGGTGAATGCAAGGAAACGCACCAATAGCTACTGCAAGCTGGCTGCTGCCACAGCCATTGAGAAGCATTTCTGAGATTAGAATCATCACACATTTGGTTACACAAATGTATTTTACACATTACTTTACATCTGAAACAGGAAAGTTTAAAACTAAGTACCAACTCTATTTTAAAAGCATGGGGCACGCAGTCAGATGAGCTGAGCAAGGTTAAGATGCAAGTTCAAGCAACAAGAATAAACACTGAGAAAGTTGAGAGGCCTGAGCTGTGCTTTTGGGGGTTTTGACACTGTTTAGGGAGAGAGGAGATTTCAAATTTCAAACTACCTACATATGAGCATACCTTGCTTGAGTACTGGAAAAGCTAGCAAAAGTGAATGCACATACAGCAGTCTGTCAGCCTCAGCATTTAAGTATATATGTAAGATCACATTCATTTCCTGATTTATGAATATTCCAGTTGCCAAAGTCAAGGTATTATTTTAATTTGCCAAATAAGCTGCAGTACTGCAGCCTGCATCATAGAGCTGATTCACGCTTAACAACAGAATGCAACATTTTCATAAAACTTCCCATAAAAAAAGCTATTCCTATAAAGTTAGCAGGTTTTGCTTTTATGTAGGGAAGGGAAGGATTCCAAAGATTTGCATACATATAGCTACTGTCAAAGTAAATCATCCATTTATATTTCAAAACCCAGCTCCTCACTCTGTGTGTATCAGGTAACTTTTCTCACAGCTGTGAAGTTATTCTGGGTTTCATGTCAAAGATCATGTTCAGTAATGACTTTGCCAGGAAAAGTTACAAGCAGTAGTGTACAAAGTCACCTTTACCATACACTAGAACTCCTTTAAGGACAAGTCTGAGTCTTTATCCATTAACTACCAAGTTACGCTGGCTTTTTTGGCACTATACCTGTTTGCTTTCAGAAGGGGTGAGGGGAACACAAAATGCTTGTCTTAAAGCAGCATTTCAAAAGGATATATTAACCATCTTTTGCAAAAGTGCACAGCGCAAGACTGGAAGTGTAGTAACTCCCCTTTCCAGTTCCCTGCTTGCTCTCTCAGAACACAAAGATACCGAAGCTCCAGCTATGACTCCGTTCTTTATCATTTTAATCTACAGCCGTGAAATAAGACTTTCCTGTGAATTAAGTGAAAGATGAGAACAGCCTCCCCTCCACGCTCCTTCCATCTCGAGGAGGCAGATGCATAAGAGACACGTGAACATTCTATGTGCGACCTTCGCTTGGTTGCACAACTGTAGTTATCACAGCCTGGCTACATCACTTGATTTTTGTACTGTTTCCTCATTTAAAAAGAAAATATTGCATCCACTCAGAGACTATAATAGGAATGTTTTTGTTGAGTGTTGTACCTCCTCCACCTTGTCTGCCAAGCAACTACCCAAAATTAACGTCCCACAGAAATACAGATGATGTGTAAGCAGGTACCACTTAATAACACAAAAAAAATCTCCAGCTAACAAAGGATGCTGATTCCAAATTCAGATGTTTGCCAGAAAAAAATCCTTCCTTTTAAAAAGGATAAAGCTGCTTAAAATGATGTAGGGAATAAATGCCGAACATTCAGGGTTGGAGGAAAGCTATATCTCTAGCTAGCACATAACTATGGAGCTGAATAGGAAAGATGCTTCCGTTCTCCATCAAAAAAAAAAACAAACCCTAACAGAAGTAACTTCTTCATTCTGCCTTGCTAGTGGCTGACTGGTATAAAAAAATTCACAATTATTTCTAAAGCATTTACTGCAAATAAGTTTGGTCATGTGAACAGTCACTGATGCAATGGAGCTTTAATATTTGTACTTTTGTTCTAATAAAAACCCTGGTCTTGCTTCATGGCTTTTTAATTCAAATAAATAACTTTCAAATTCTACTACTTATTCCCCTCAATTAAGACACAAAGCTGAAAATCATATCTTAAGGTTGGTTTAGGAAAGCTAAAAAACCAGTCAACAATGAATTGTTAACTAAAATAAACTTAGATCAGTTTCTTAAAAGAAAGGCTCATGCATGCCTGTTTTCCCCAAGGGCAAATTCACACTGTAGTCTTTCCACTATGAAACGGAAATACATCTAGGTTTCTTCACTAAAACAGTCCAGATTTTAAGCCTTGACTCTTTTCTGTGCCAATTTATCTCCTATCTCCAGCTGCTGGGAAAAGTTTGTGTAGGGTTCTAGTAGACCTCTCTAATACATCTTATTCTAGGCTTTGATTTACTAAAATATACAATTTTACCTTTTCTGTTCTGAATACACATGGATGTACGCAGAATTATAAACTGAAGGATGTCTAGAATATTTTAATGCAAACTCAGCAGAATATACCTTGTAAGAATATCCACCGATTTGTGTTGCTGGAGAACATTCTTCCTGCACAGGAGGAGAAGCATTACTCAAGACTTCAATGTGTACAATCATAGAATCATTCAGGTTGGAAAAGACCTTTAAAATCATCAAGTCCAACCATTAACCCAGCACTGCAAAGTCCACCACCAAACCATGTCCCTAAGCACCACATCTACACATCTTTTAAATACCTCCAGGGATGGTGACTCAACCGCTTCCCTGGGCAGCCTGTTCCAATGCTTGACAACGCTTTCAGTGAAGAAATTTTTCCTAACATCCAAACTAAACCTTCCCTGGCGCAACTTGAGGCCATCTCCTCTCATCCTATCGCTTGTTACTTGGGAGAAGAGACCAACCCCCACCTCGCTACAACCCCCCTTCAGGTAGTTGTAGAGAGTTATGAGGTCTCCCCTCAGCCTCCTCTTCTCCAG
>JAVJGG010000027.1:9457830-9473730 GCA_035590195.1 Aviceda cuculoides
TTTTACTTCTTTTCCCGATTTTCTCCCCCATCCCAATGCGGGGGGGGGAGCGAGTGAGTGGCTGCCTGGTGCTTAGTTGCTGGCTGGGGTTAAACTACGACAGCCGAGTACAGGGGGACAATCACTGCCCTAGTCCTGCTAGCCACATGATTTTCTGGTACAAGCCAGGATGCCATTGTCCTTTTCCACTACTATCCATTTTATGTATTTCCTTCCAGACCTCTAGTACTTCATTTCTAACCATAATGTTATTCTGCAAGTCAAGCATGAGTTTTTTTTCCACTCTTGTTTGTTTGCTTGGTCACCTCTGACAATACAGTTTCAGCATGAGAACATTGCTAAGGCCAATAGCTTTACAGTTTACACAGTACAACTTTCAATGACTTCTTTTTCAAAATGAAAGGAGCATAAATATTACCAGAACAAATGATTACACTGTTGAAGGAATATAATTCTCTCACCAAGCTACAAACTTCCCAGAAATTCATCCTTTAAAGCTACTACTTTGTAGCAACTTTATTTTGATTTCTTGATGAATTTGGTTTTGTCTCTATTGAGAAACAATTATAGGAAGTTCACAGAAGAGAGACTGGAAGGGTGAAGAACATTTAAAATAACTTTTATATGCAGAGAAAATAAAAACATTAAGAATCTATGCCCTTAAAAAATACATTAAAAATTTAACAATGCATATAATAAGTGCAGAGATACACTCTGTTTCATAATAAAAGAACAGGATATATGAAATTAAAAAGTCACAACTGAACTAGAAGGCAGGAAATTCTTTTTCATATAATATGTAATTAGACTGTGAAACTCACACACAGGTAGTAACGGACGTCAAAAATTTGGTTTGATCAAAAATGCATTACTCTTTACAGAACTGCAGGTTATCTGGATATAATACTATCTCCTAACAGAAAAAAAAAAAAATCTGTAAAAGCCATTTGTTCAATCTCTTTCTCTCCATACTTACTTCTAACTAATACAGATGAAAATGAACACTCTGGAATCCTTGTGGAATCAAACAGGTATTTTCTACCAAAACATTTTTCTTGAAATCAAATTTTGAGAGACTTCCTTCATACCAGAGAAGTGTAGAGGGAGGAAGTCTCCAATTTAAGAGTATCATCAGATGCTGGTTGTTGGTGGTGGGTTTTTTTTGTTAAACATAGTAAAAAAAATATTAGTATGCTAAAATCTTCCCCACAACTAGAAATAATAGTTTTTACGATGCCCATTGAAGACACCCAGCTCTAAAACATGTGGCAGTTGCCACCACTGGTCACAGAATGCAGTGCAGCCAGCACAGAGGTCCTACCTGTTAAAATGTGGGGGAGGTTATGCTAGAACTTAAGTGGCTTCCATCATTGTAATCATCTGAGCACTCTGAAAGTAGCTATGATTTATCCTCTCAAAAATATACTATCTTTTTTTCACAGGTGAGTAAAGACAAATTATTTAGACATGTGCACCTGTAAATCTGTGAATGCACTTACAGGAATAACCATTTAAGCTTTAAGCACACATGTTAAATGCTTTGCAAAAGGGCCAGAAAGATTGGGTGACCTGCCCCAGGCCATGCAGAAAGGTCTGTAACACTTCCTAAAGCGAACTTTCTCTCCTTCTGAGTTACCTTTTCTCACGTTCTCAGTCTACCCAGAAAACTGCATCTACCTTAACCCATGTATCTCAATGCCTTTAAAACACTGAAAAAGAAAAATGCCTTATTTTGTAGCTTCAAGAATTACATAGTTCATCTGCCAAAAAAACCCACATTTATTCACTGCAGCACTTCGCGGCACTCAGTTTGGCAACACCAGCATGGAGAGTAAGGAATGCTGATGCTGATGCCACCTCAGTGTTTTCTCATTCTGTGCAGAGCAACCATTAAAAAAAATAATATTTTATGTGCTTTTTTTTCCCCCGCACAGACAGTATGAAAAATGATCTCTCCGGTTGTCTACCACTCATCACTCTGCCTACAGCAGTCAGCTGTCGAATCCAGGTCTGGGACAGCTGGCACATTACTCTGACTACACAGCTGGGATTAGCAATACCTCTCAACCTGAATCTCAAGAGGGAGTTCTTGGGTAGGTTTGGGGATATGTTTTTTGGTGGTGGTGGTTTTTTTGTTTTAAGATTCTTTTAACTAAAGTTTTAAGTGCTTTCATCTAGCCTAATATAGTCTAGAACAGCCTAATTAGTCTAGGCCCATTATTTAGAAATGTTGCCTATTGTGTATGCAGCGCGTCACCAAAGCTTTCTGATACGAGCACAGCCCATTCAGATCTCAGAATTCATTTACTCATTAATGATTTGGGGGTTTGCCAACCCAATATTAAAAGTGACAGATGTTCACAAAATAACGTGTGACAAGTGCAGCAGCTTTCTGATAAAACAGAAGTAGGTTTCACTGGCTTAACTGCCATTAGCATATCCAACGCAAAGTAAGGAATACAATAATAAAAAGGTGAAGTATTAACAATTCATACATTTTAAATTAACTCATGTCACAGAACTAAAAAATTCTAATTGCCACTGGTAAACTCCCATTTCTGTTTACATATCAGTGTGTTTCTGCCTTCTCTCCTAAAATCTACTATTTCTCATATACTTTTACTTATTATTATTGTATATGCCTTTTGGTGGAGCAATACTTTCTCTGAAATTTGCCTAGAACAAAACAAAACCAAAAAACACAAATCCCTTCTCTCCCTGTAAGTAATCAGAGCGAACACTAAGCAATAGTTAGGTGACTTCTGCCACTCCTGGTGCACAGAGGGCATCTGCCAAAGTTCAAGCTACTAACCACATACACTGAAGGAAATAATGTAGGTTGAATAACCCAAAAGGAATGACTTGGTTTTCCTCAAGTCTGGCTACTCATTACCATACACAGCCATAAGATAAACCTTATCCTCCAGCACCTCAGTCTCCACCTGAAGGTGAACAGGATTGCTTACATCACATTCCTGAAAAGTGGTTCAGGAACTCCTACCACTGTTCCCTGGGATGAATAGGAAATCTTCACATCCAGCCTTGATTACATACAAAAATGAGCTCAAGATGATATCAACTCATTCACTTTCCTGAAAATCTGATGAGCAACATTTCAGACTAAATACAAGGCTGTGAAAGTCGGCAGATTTATCTTTCTGCACAGAGAAAAATGATTGGTGACAAATTCTCTCTCCCAAGTCAGCTAACTCCTGCATCTGTGATAGAGTCAGCACTAATGAAAGAAAAACAACGTAAAGGAATTAAGAGAGAAGGAAACACAAAGTGAGGCACAGCTCCTGTACAAAAAATAAGTTTATCTTATAACCATCATATGAAATATCTTCAGTGCCAAAATTGCTGAGAGAGAAGTATACCCTGCTTCTCTACAGCGTTTGCTAATTGCCTTTTAAAACAGGACATCTTCCAGACAGTGACAAAACAAAACATGGAAAAACTCCTGGAAGAGCTGATACTCCTAGCTGAGACTGTAAGACATACCACAAAAATTAACATTTTAACCATCAGACTCTTGCCACTTGCATTAGCAAAATTAACCTTATAAAAAACGTGCTGAGTTTAGGGACTCAACAATAAGATTTCTTAAGAAAGACGTTGGAGGAAGAAGTATTTGGGCAGGATCTTTCTCAGATACATATATATACACATACACACACGTATATATGAATTTCATATATATTAAATATATATAATGAGATATGTATAAATTAATATTTTAAATAATACATTTTATCTTTATACATCATATACATATACACTTTGTTTATATTAAGCATAAGGGTTAAATATTTTATGTATATAAATCATATACCTTTTTTTTTTTAAACTGTTTACAACAACCCCAACCTGTCACACAACTTCGTCATGCACTGAATCCTGAGCGGCTGGTAGCCTAGTAAGTCGGTAAATTAACTCAAGTGAAAAGAAAATAGGGTCAATTCCAATTCATCTCTGATCTACTTGCTGACCTTATCCTTATGACAACTATAAATTTAAACTATATTATCCTTGCAATTCTGTTAAAGTAGAAGAATTCAGATGCCCCAGGTCTCACAGCACAAACATTGAATTTCTATTTTGTACCAAGTCCTTTCAGGCTGTGAACATGGCAAGTGCAGTAGCTATACACTCCAGCAGGATCTCAGGAAGGACAGTTTGAAAAGGCAGATTGATAGATAGCCCTATACTGCTCTTGTTGAGAGATTTCAGCCCCTCAGCTAAAGGCAAAAATATGGCAAAAGTCTGTCTCAAGACAGTGAAACTCAGTTATAATTCATTGATCTAGGCAGGATAGGAGAAGTCCTGCTTTCAGAGTGCTCCAAAGATACAAGCTAGAGCTTTTCCTTGTTAAGATATACAAAAATAATAAATAAAAAAGGAAATGGTAAATTTAAAAAGCCCAAATGCACTGTGCATACTCACATTACGGGTTATCATGAGACATAAGCTTTGACCTTCAACAATTTCCCACTATTTTGCAAATGCAAGCAATAGGGGCTACAGATACCCAGTTCACAAACACCAGACATTAATGTACACAAAAATGCCCCATGAATTTTAAGCAACCTATGTGTAACAAAGAAAGAATATTTTTACATAGCATGGAAAATGAGTTCATAGCATTTGCTCAAAGTAAACAAACCAAATACAGAAAAACAAACTGGTTACAGGTTCACAGTTAAAAATAATAACATGGGTTTCTCCCACCGCTTTAAATTTCCTCATCCGCTATATAATCTCATGACTGAAGAACTTGAGTCACCCTATGTTAATGTCACTACACTCAAACACACAGCTATACTTGTTATTCAGAGATGCCTGTACAGTCACACAGGCAAGAAATTCATATAGGTCAAGACCCATAGAAAAAGGACAACAAGTGAGATCAATTTTCAGCTACGTCAGTTACCACCTACCCCGACACTAGCAGAGCGTGGATGCCAGGCCAGCTCTACCCATTTCAGAGACCACAGCACTTAGGCTACATTAAGGTGAGTATGTAACAACAGCATCATTTGAAATTCCTTTTAACTATTATTCCAGTAACTAGATAAAAAATTGAAAACATGCCAATACTTATGTTTCAATGAGATGCTCACACTTCATAGAAAGACTCAACCTAAAATTACATTTCAATTCTCCCATGTTTTTCCACTAGAAGAATTTAACATTTCTCATACCACTATTTATTTGTTAGTCTCTTCTCAATTTACCCAGTAAATATTCCATTATAGCTTAGTTTTAATCATTAGCAGCTGTTCTACATTACATCATGAAATGTTTTAGACTATTATTGCTCATGAGTGGCTGAAGTGTCCAAAGGTAAAATAAAATACAAAGATGTTATTTTTCCAAGCATAGATTAGCAGCAACAGAGAAATGTCAAGATTGATTAGCTTCAATGACCCACTGAAAAATTCAGCTGTACTAAAAAGAATAAAACACTTCTTGAAAATGGAGAGAATTCGAATTAATTTATGCTTTAGATTTCCCACATTAAAAAAGGATTGCGAAAGCAGAGACACAGGAACAAAGTTGGCCAGTGAAAACATAACATTTCTTTGGCTTAGAGTAAATGCTGATCTTGAAACCAAAAAAAAGAAAAATTACTTGCAGACGTGGTACATAAAACTTTTCTCTTTCTTTTAAGGCTTGCCTTGTTAAGCTGATTATAATACTTGAACCAGCAAGGAGCAGAAATTTGACTCAAGTTCAGTCAATCAAAATATTCAACCTTCAACTCCCACACCATCTTTTCCATAGCTAAGGAACTGCAGGATGCCTTCCAAATTACTTGCAACACTTGATAATATTCAATAACAAAGTGTCCCTAAACTAAATGCTGCCTTAATTTGCATTTGCACATTGCATTTTCAATTTATATGGTATCAAATCATTCACCTCCTCCATAACAATATCACATTTTCTTCTCACATTCTTCTGTGTGCTAAAATAAAGTCTCTCTTGCAGGCCAAAGAAATATTTGCCAGAATATCTTTACTCTCAGCTGCTGTCCTCTTTTTATGTCCTCTGTTGTCTTTATTCTTCAACCCAATACACACCTCTTCAATGCAACATGTGAACAAATGAATTAAACCACTGGAAAAAGTTACTAGTAGTGGTGGATTTCAAATCTCTTCATGTCTCCAGATCCAGATAGGATGCCTTTTGAAAGATGGACTTAAGCAAAATTTAATTTTTACATTCAATACAGGAGTGACAGAGTAAAATAACAGGGTTATAATATCCAGGGAAGTCAGACCAGATGACCACTTCCCTTTACATCTATAAAATGCAACTACTGCAGCACTAAAGAGCTGTAGGGAAAGAAAAAAAAAAAAGTATTACATACTAGTTGAGTAGTCAATATTCAAAATCGTGGTAGTGAGCAACACACTAACACGTAATCAAAAATCAGTGCAAAAGAGGTGGTATAAATTTTCATGAAACACGGTGTTAAGAGAGACAGGAATCAGCTTACAGTATCCTAGGGGCTCCCCAAAGATCAGATTGGAAAGATGCCTCAGGCATTTGTCATCCCCGTACAAAACCATAGCCTTTCAGCTCTGATCTCTCACCTTATCCTCCCTTCTCCCTTCAATCCCCTCTTGACATCAGTCCCAATAGCTTCTGTCACAGCTAGTTACAAAGCTTTCTTTTACGATGCGCCTCCTTCTTCCAACACTGTTTTTAACCTGGTCTAAGAGCTGTGCATACTAGAAACTCCCACCCAAAATTTGTGTCCTCAAGCTGGAAATAAGATGAATATTTCTTTTCAGTCCACTAATCAAATACACTTTGCATCAACACTCACTGACCTACCACAGTCTCTCATTGCTACCACCTCTTGATTTCTACTACTGGCCATTGCTTTCTTGTTACCATGTCATTCCGACATGTAGCATACATATAAATATATGCCAGACAGTATACTTATTTTTAAAAAGCTTCAGCTTTTTGTGACCACCATAAAAATGAATAGACAAACAAGAACATAGTTATAATTTTTAGACAACATTGTTGGGGAAGCTATTGGCACAAAAGCTAGAGAAAGTAACAAAAGTACTATAATGCACAGCTGTTAAATAAAAAAAAAAAAAAATTTAGTATTTTATTTGAGACCCTAACGTTGCTCCACAAATGGCAATGAAAACACCATGAAAACAAAGACTCAGAATTTTAACTTCATTCTGCAAATATACTTCCCATATCCAATTCAAGTGAGTCTCAAATTTCAATCTGAAGTGAAAACCTCAAGAAACAGGACACAGTGAAGACCTGTCTTGCAAATACAGTACTTATCCATGAGCCAGGATGTGTAAACTTTCACAGAACTCCTTAGAAGTTACCCTCTTCCCATGCTCAATCTCACATCAACTAGACATCGCAGGAAATAACAGCAACAGTGTTTTATGGTGGTTTCGAGGATTCCCGAGAAGGCGAACACACACACACTGACTATAAAGGAAAAAGCAAGCATTTATTAACTACAGACATGCGTTATGCTAAGGGTATCTTGTAAAGCAAATTAACATACCGACCCAAGGACCGTGGGAAGCTGGACCATCTGTACATTCTTGTGCCATCTTGTGCTGCGAGCTCAGCCCAGCAATCGGTAGGTGCCAGCTTTACGTGGGCGTCTCCACAGAGGCAACGGTGGCCTTGCCATACACTAGCCCGATGCTCTTTGGAAAAATCCTGGTATTTATACATTTGCGGAGCAATGGGTTTTGGCACATGTCGCTAGCGTGTGCCAAAACACGCCTCGGTTACAACACAGGGAGCCTACGATGCATGTGCTCACTGGCCAGGTGCGCTGCACAAGCCACAGCCATCCTGTCTATTGGTTCCTGGTCTTTGTACACACGGCATATTGTCATAATCCAGCAGTCACGCGCCAACCATGCTCACAGCGATGCTGTGCAACAGCCTGCTGCCCGTCCTCCCCCAGTATTGCTCAGCTCTCTTATCTCCATGATCAGCATTCCAAGCAATGAGAAAAAAAACATCCGTTTTCTGTGCTGACTGCGTTTTTCTCGGCTATCTACTTCTCCCCCAGTGTTCATCCACGGACCAAAATTCCATCTTTAAACCCCTCCATATACAAACAATTCAGAGATTTATGCATTAGCAGACTTGATGTAATTCTAGGTCAGCATGCAGCTTCCAAAATACATAAGCAAACTGAGGAATTACCCATTTCTGCAAGCCCAAATCAGTGACTTCCCGTGGCTGGAATATAACAGAATCCAGCAGAACATGTGCCTACTGCATTACACGTCTGTAAACCGCTATGGCTGAGGTACGTTTTGGATTTCAGTGTACCTTAATGTAAACAAGCCTCAAATGGAAAAGCTTAATACAGCTGTTAATATGCATTTTAGTATTATCAGCTTGTTCTTCTATTGCCCTAAGTTTAAAAAAAAAAAAAGTTCGGGAGTGGCATTGGGATTTGTGACCTCACCAGAGGATGCCCTGCCCTGCCCTGCCCTGCATTAACGATGTATAAAGAAGCCAAATGCAAGAACATCACCCTGCAGGACAAACCAATAAAACTCAGACTAGTACTGTACATACAGGGAAAGAGTGATGATGGCAAAAATAGTTATTTCCCCCAAATTATGAGGTATAGCATTATTTCTCCACCAAGGCAGCAAGAGACTTATGGAGACAGAAATATTTACCATCATTTTATGCTCTGCAAGACCAAGTCCTTCTGTTGTGAACCTGGTGGAAAGCTGCCACCACAGAACTGGTGTTTTGAGGACTCTAGCACTCTGACTCAGAGATAAGAAAGGGTCAATGTAAACAAAACATCAACTAATATTAATTTTGCTCAATGCAGAGATTATGGAAACAAGGAAGGCACTTTCAGCAACTCCAGTTTAAAATGAACAGTGGCAGTACTAGCTATTACTTCAAAAAGATTTTGGTTTGTATTCCCTTCCCAGCATGCTCATAGCAAGACTGGCATGGCAGAAGTACCTCAGACACACTCCTTCTCTTCCACACTACTAGCAGATTAAACTAACTTTAAAATCACAATACTAGTGAGTTTGGCTTTTCTTCTTCAGCTGCCTATCTGCACAATCTCTCTGCAAGAAGCACAGTCAACATTGCCACCAAAAAATACCATGAAACACACTTTTAAATAATGCTTTGTGGTCTTGGTCATGTAGGGGACAGATCTGAGAGAAATTATACTGCCTTTTAGCTCCTCAAAAAGTTACCTTTGTCATCTTGTTTTCCCAGGGGTTTCCCCCACTCAAGGACACCAATGCTTCTTCCTGTCGGTGTGCTTTTCTGAGGGATTTACTAACACACACCATTTTCTTCAGGCATGTTTGCCCGACATCTTACTTCTCAAACTCAAGTCTATTACTTCACGGGGGTCTATACAGAACATACAGGACCATAAGGAGCAGGCAAAGCAGTCTATCTTGACCCAGTGAGCATCAGCTAGATCAAGATTTCCTGCAGGAGGAGCAAACACACATGCAGCTCAGGCAAAGGAGAGGAACAACCCTGTGTTGAAATAAGCGGAGAGCAGGAACAGCGTGGTATAGGCAGTGAAGGATGGGAAGACCTCTAAGACTTCCCCGCCAGGCTGGCCCAAAGAGATTTATACTTCTTTTTTTTTTGACTAAAATAAAGCTAGCGGCTGTAGCCTTAATTGTTTTAATTTCCTTTCACTCATTCAAAGCAAAGCTCCTTGAAGAGATTTTTATCCCCAGAGACACTAGCTGTTTCTTTACCCAGGATGGAGAGCAGAGAGCCCAGCCTGCAGAAGGTGAGAGACTCCCTTCCCAGATGTTCCTGCCAACACTACAACTCTTCACAGCTGGGACAAATTGAAGTCTCACAGAAACAAGAAGCATCAGCTCCATGTGACCAAGCAGATTTTCTGTGATCACTGGCCTAGCTCCTGGTCAGTTAGCAGGTCACTATTTGGAAACAGTGTACTACACGCATTTTGCCTTTTTAAAATAGTCATTAAATTACAATCTGCATGTTAGCAATACTGTAATGACTTACTCAGGGACTCATTCTGGCTAACAGCTGATGAATCATCACCAAAACCACTATTTTTTTTCCATAATTGTCAAACAATTCCAGCTAAAAATTACACAGCTCAGATACAAATTCAGAAATCTGTCCCAAAATATCGTTTAAAATGTGCATGGGTAGTTTGTTAAGCAGTGCTTCCAGTGGCAGATGTCTGTATCAGAGAAGACATTCATATATACAATAAAGAATAATTCTTATAAGTTTAACTACACACTGTGCTGACAGTAGTCGGGAGACTGCGGCTATGTATTTGTCAGTTGGTCTGCTTTATTACTATTTCAGGAAACAGTATTTCCTTTAAAAATTAGTGCTGTATAATTTCTAGTAGCATTTCACAATTTTAGCACTCAACTTCTAGAAAATCACTTATCCAAAAACTATGTCATAAATACTTCCAATGCCATCACTCAGCAAGCACTCAGGCACTAATGATTTTAAAGGTAACTGTGGCATTTTAGAATTTACAAATCCTATGGATTCAGAGAATATTGACTGCAACTAGGCAGTTTTAATGCAGAGTATTTGACTCACTCACCCTTATCTATGAAATGGCTGCAATATATCAAATGAACCTATAAGTCAGTGATTAAGCACAATTAAAACCGAGGGTATTACTGCAGGCTTGAGTAACCTACTAGAAGTATTTAACGGATGATATTTTAGTGGATCAGTTTAAATCATACGGTACCGTAATATTTCTTGAAATTCAAAACCACAAATCTCAATCATTTTGGGTCTATTCAATCACAAGACAAAGCACGCCTCATCACAACCTGAATTCACACCAGATGCTAAAACCTGAGCATGTAAGTAATAGTCTAGCCTCCTCACAGCACTCTGCACTGCACAAACCATCAATCTCCCAGAAAGATCTTCACTAAAGAACAGGTTCAAAACTTGCATCGTTAAACACAAGTTTCAAAGTACTTCAGTGAAGTTAGCCACAGAAACACTTTGCAAAAGAGCTTCCTCTTGTTCGATGTGATACTTCAGCAGGCTCAGCAGAGTGAAGACAACTTGTGAGGCTGCTTCAGACAGCATAAGGAATTGAAGATTTTTTTAACCCACAGCTTCAGTAATTAAAATAAAAAGGTGGCACTGCTTAGTTCAGGAGTGTGCTACAGTGGCTACTAACTTGTGAACACCCCTTGTTCTAGAAGACAAGCAGCACATTGCAGCCAGCTGGAAAAGCCACTGACTTGTGAACAACTCCCCGCAGGCCTGGGGAAGCCTTTCCTGGCTCAAAGAAGAAGGTACTTTTCAAACAGATGTAACAAAAACACTCAACACAAGTCCCCTACACATCTGGCATCTTTCTACGCTGGGTTTTTATTTACAAAAGCAACAAAGGCCCACAAAATCAACTGTGGGCATTGAAAATATCACCGTTCACAATGGTTCAAAAGCACCTTGAAATGTAAAATTTTCCACAAAAACAAAACCCAGCACATCAGAATTATGTACTCCATTGCTTATGATACAGAAAGCTAAGATCTGTGATAATGGCAGATATTCAAATAAAATTCCTAAGTGGTACTTTCTATCCCGATTTTAAACGTGATTAAAAATATTTAGGATGACAATTTTATGCTGCACACATACTTTAAGAGATATATAGCAACCATTTATTTGAAATATATAGCTTACTAGTAACTCAGAGAGACTTCTAATCCTATAGATTTTTTCATTTTCCTGAACATCACAGGAATTGGCACAAATATCTGCTGCACGGAACCTAAATATTTAAAGTGAATTTTTCATAAACTACAGAAGTTCTTAGCAAGTTGCTAAAAAATTAATTGAAATAGAAATCATTAGAGAGAAATTTGAAGATGGATGTGGAGCAGACAGAAGGGTGCTAAAGAAGCTAACCTGAAAGAGCAATGAAGAAAGACTAAAACAATAAGTGATCTACGGATCTAGAGTTTAACATGGATTATGGATTTTTACGACGGACTGCCAGAAAAGCCTCTGTTACATAGTTTAATCTAAGAAGCAAGTCATGAATGTTCTACATAAAAATAATAAAGCCTGGGGAATGAACATCCCTGCAAATCTGAAGAGCAAAAGTTGTCCAAGAACACAAATGGTTTTGTTCTGTCCTTTGTGTAGCTTAAAAGAAGCACTCCTGAATGACAAGAATTTTTAAAATTACATAGAATATGTAACTGGATATCACAGGCATTCTTAAAAAAAAAAAAGTTTTGGTTGTATTGAGTTACTGAAGTTGCATGGAGAGAAAACGTGGTTTCTTTAAAATTTTCCATCCACTTTGCAGAATGTATTCTGTGTTAGCTGCTGCACATAAAGAGGCTTGAGGTACCATCAGCAGGTTTCATTTCCATTCATGGCTGATGAAAGATATTTTTTCATAATACTGGATTCTTGAAGCGCTTTGGCTAATATCCAAATGTAGGCCTACTTCACTTGTATGCAAATATGTTGTACTTCATATAAATCATTACTTGCTGTAATTCAACTAGAAATACATAAGCATACTATTACTAGGCTGAGAACCTAAGGCACTTGCATTCTGTAGGAAGGAGCATTTATGGTATATAATGCAGCACACTATTGACTTTTATTTAACTTAAAAATAAATAACTTATTTTCTCTGCCTGAACGCTAGCTTTGCAACATGTCTCCAAGGAATAATGCTCTTTTTATAGCTAGCAGGCTACCCAGAGCAGCTTTCTTCTCTTGGACACAACACCCTGCTACAGCAGGAGCACAGAAGGCAATCCCCAAGGGAAACAATGCTGCTACCAGAGTCAGCCATCTTGGTCCCTTGCTTTTTCCCTCCTTTGGGTATTTTCTATCTTGCCATCCCCTGAAAAGCATCAAGGGGACAAAGTCACCCATTTAAAATGAATTAATATGAAAGCACAAGAAGAGCAGCTAGTAAGAGCTTGTAAGAGGAATGAAAAGATGCTTCACACAGAAAAGCAGTATATAAACACAAGATTGGTCGAAATTCTCTCTCGTAACATGGAACAGAACAAGAGAAATTCCGTTCAGTAGGAAAAGCCAACGTAAGAGAAGCAATCAAGATGAATCACATCTCTGAAAATTAGTTTTGATTTCTGTGCAGGGTTACAGGCTTTCTTCTCAACATCACAGAATAAAATTCTAGAGAACTATGTCCTTACTTTCGTGCATACTAAATGACGTTTCCTTGATCCATTTTCTGCGCAAAGTCCACATTACAACTAGCTAACACTCTCTGCTTCTTGGTGTAGACTCACCTGTCATCTCTAGTTAGGGAGATTTACCCTTGTCTGGTCTTTCCTACTTTTATAAACATGTATATATCCAGGTCATAATATGTTAGCTTACAGTGTTTACGTTCCTGAGAAGTGTAAGAAAATTTCATTGTAATGTTATTGGACTACAAGGCAAGCCAGCTAGCTGAGACAGCATCATGACATATAAAATAATTTCCCTCCATAGCCACAGTATTCAAACAGTAGGCTCTTCGAGAGTCCAGACTAACTCCAAGGAATCTGCAAGCACTATTTAAGGCAGCCCTCTGTACACTTACGCTTACTGCAGTGTTCCAAGCAGCCAGTAAACATCCCACTTGAAAAGTTTCAGGGGTCCATAAAACAAGAGATGGGGGAACAGGGAAGGAGTCACAGCAATCTTAAGAACTCAGGAGTTTAATATCGTCTACCCTAAAACAGAATATTCCATAGCAGAAGACAAGTCTGACAGTATGCGATATGTCTGACAAGATGACTAAAATTAAAGCATAAATAAAACCAAGAAAAAACAACTACAGGCTTAATTTTAGCTCTCAAAATAAATAATTGTTGAAGTTTAAATAGTATAGCCTTCACATTTCCAAATGCAACAACCAGTTTCATAAGATTACCATTAAAAACAAAGTTTGTAACCAGAGAGTACTTATAGTCTTTGCAACATCAATACTGCTAATATTGTTAAATGTACTTTAAATGAATAATTTCCATAATGTTAACACAACAGCTAAATACTGCATATCTGCTAATGGCTCTATGCATATAGCTGACCTTCTTTTTATGCATAAGAACACTGTACTTCTAAGTAAGTCCCATGAGTTATATCACCAGCTAAAACTCCTGACATATTTAAGTCAAATTCATAAATAGGGCAGCTAGTGAGTACCTCTTAAAAAATGAGCTCAGAAGCTTATAACAAAATTGTAATATCTGCCAAGGTCTTTCACCTTATCTAAGGTTTCTTCTTTTGTACAGCAGTGCAGAGAACAGATTTTTCTTTTATCTGTTGTCACAAAACAACGAAGACAGAGTATGCACGTGGCCAAGGGCCACACTAAGAAAGGGAAAGAGTGGAATCTAGCTGCAAGTCGTGCTATTAGAAGAGCTAACATTGGATGTGTCTCACTTCACACTGTGACCTACCTTTCACTGTTTGGTTGGGTACCACAGACATTCAACAAAAACAAAGTGTTCTAAGAAAGTCACACAAATCCCCTTCTACTCCATCATCAGTTTAAATAATCCCTGCTCCTTTTCCCTAGTTCCTTTCTCTTGTTACAAAGACGGATGAGCCACCCCACCTGCAATCAAAGGTCAGGGCATGCATCACCACACAGGATACTCGGAGCCAGCCTAACACCTCCTCTTGCTTCTTCTTCCACTGGAAAGGCTAAGGAAGACACAAGGATGAGGAAGCAACGGCATCTCTAACAGCAGCTATTCAAAAATTGAAACTTAATGTAATGTTTCAATTTACAAAAAACATCCCGAAGTTCAACAATCACAGCAGACTGTTTTGCTGTCAACAAGAAGCATAAGGTAAGAATAGTGAAATTGCAAAATCAATCACACACATTTAAAGCATAAATGCAAACTGAATTCAACCTTTATGGGCATATTCATAATCTCCCGATTAGATGATCACACACTAATGTTTCCACAGGACTCCTACCTTATTTAGAACACAAAAGAGATTTAAAAAAAAACTCCTAACTGATCTAGACAAGTATACACTCTATATTCATACTCCTAGATTCTCTGCAGCATTTGGTACTATTAATTAACGCACTGCCTCGTCCTAGAAATGTAGCAATGATCCAGTACACTGGAGTCAAACTGGTTCCCAAGTCCTCCCTAGAAGGACACTCCAACACACAGCAACAGGAAAACTGCGCTCGCGCTGGTCAGTGCTTCTCACAGCCCAGAGAAACCACATCTTTCTAATTTTTAGATATGAACTGATCTTACCTTAATGCAGTAATAATCACCTCAAAACTTTTATACAGAAAATAAACAAACGGAAAAAAATATAAAAAGTGTTGCAAGTTACCAATTTGGTTTTAACATCCACAATGAAATAAAAGATGCAGAATGCTTGAATCTTTATATGTAATTTCTATTATGTGCATTTGTATACCAAAACATTAAAAGACAATATACGGTTAGGGATAAAAACCTTTATTCTCTTATTCCCACTAAAAACAGAATCCTTACATTTAAAGCATTCCACAATATATCAACAATTTTCACACTGACATAAGGTAATGAACACCACACTACTGTATGCATCAATCAATACTAGTTCCCACAGTTAATAGTAGAAATGCAAAGCATACTATGTTGTAAAAATTAGATACTGCACCACCATAGTGTCCTGGTTTCAGCTGGGATAGAGTTAATTGTCTTCCTAGTAGCTGGTACAGGGCTACGTTTTCAGTTCAGTATGAGAAAAATGTTGATAACACTGATGTTTTCAGCCAGTGAGAAAGCTGGAGGGGCACAAGAAGTTGGCACAGGACACAGCCAGGGCAGCTGACCCAAACTGGCCAAC
>JAVJGG010000027.1:9491971-9514108 GCA_035590195.1 Aviceda cuculoides
CTTTACTGAGAGGGTTGTCAGACATTGGAACAGGCTGCCCAGGGAAGTGGTTGAGTCACCATCCCTGGAGGTATTCAGAAAGTACGTAGACAAGGTACTCCAGAACATGGTTTAGTGGGCATGGGTGACGGTTGGACTCGATCTTGAAGGTCTCTTCCAACTTAAATGAGTCTATGATTCTATCCTATGATTCTAATACAGGAGATACTCGAAGTGCTCTATCATCTTTGTGGTTCTTCATTGGTCTTGCCTCCAGTATGTCCATGTTTGTCTTGTATTGGAAGCCCAGAATCAAACTTTGCACTCCAGATGTGTCTCACCAGGGCTGAGTAGAGGGCAAGGGAAGGGAAGGATCACCTCCCTTGACCCGCCAGCAACGCTCTGCCTGATGCTGGTTGGCTTTGCTGCAAAGGCATACTGTTGGCTCATGTTCAGCCTGTTGTCCACTAGGACAACCTGTTGCCCCAGGTACTCTTCTGCAAAGTTGCTTTCCAGACATTTGGTCCCAGCCTGTACTGCTGTATGGGGTTCCTCCTCCCCAGGTTCAGGTCTCAAACAGCTGGGAAAGACTCAAACAAAACAGTAGAAACCCTCAAACAGCTGAGATGCAGTGACTACTAAATCAAAACTTACTTTCATACCCAAGACTAAAATAAATGTCCTCACCTATGCCTTAACCTTGGCATAACACCAGTAGGTTAGGTGGCTCTTCAGGCATTAGCATCATGAGCCCATGTTGAGCCCATGTCAACTCACACAGGCTACGCAGGCAAAGTTGACACCAACTGCTAATACATGATTATTGTTTCTCCTGATGCCATGTTTTAAAGCTTAAGAATCAGAACAATTTAGCAGTTCCAAACACTGCTGCTAGGACATATATGAGCAGGTCAGTTGTTCCAACAGCAGTTCTGTTCAATTAGCATGCCTCAAGAACTATAGTTAAGCAGATGACTTACCCTTTGAGCTTTGTCTTTTAACTCCTGATCTTGAGCTAAGAAAGCTTGCATCCTCTTTTGGATGTCTGTAATTTTTTCAGGATTAATTCTAATTTAAAAAAAAAAAAAAAGAGAGAGAAAGAAAACTTTAATTATTAGAACATGCAAAAATAAGCACCTATTAAGTTCTCAGGAATATCTTCACGTCTTCTGCAGTGCTTTAATATGAATAAACTTATTACCACTCTGAAACAGCTGAGAACGGAACCATATTAAGAATGAAGTACAAACTCCTCAAACAAATAATACAGAAAAGATAAATGGGAGCTCAGACTTTTCATCCAGAGACAGTTTTTAGTGAACGTGGTGAAACTTCTTCCAAAGCACAGTCAAAATCAGCAGTAAAGAACTTCCTGAATTTATAAAAATGTTGATAAAAAAATATAGAAGTAGTATAATGAATTATTGTACTACTTTATACTGAGACAGTAGTCTTCATAAGGAAATTCTCAGCATTTTTGAACACTTAAATAAGATCCATTACTCTGGGAATACTGGTGCCACCCAAGTGTGTATCACAGAACCTACCAAACATGGTAGGAGGTTACAACTCAAGTAGAGGTCAAAAGAGATGCACAACTACCAGATTTCTTAATCTGGTTCTTGCTGCTGTGTGTCATATCATCCCATACTGTACAACAAAACATAGCCGTTGCTGAAGGAAGTCAAGAAAAAAAAAAAAAAAAAAGAATTGATCATGCCTCTTCACATAGAGGTAAGTCAGTCTAAAAAACATGACTCTGATTAAAATAGTAGGCAAGAAACATTTTATAGTTATTTTTTGTAACATAAGCCATTATCATCAGCTGTTGTTCTTACTAAATATGAAAGCAGCAATTAAGCAAGGGGTTGGAGGGTATTACCAAAGAATACTTTAATTTATGAAGATACCAAGCTTTATTCCCTCACCATTTCAATTTCTTATCTTGGTCAGATACAGAGTGGAAAATGTAGTGTACAGAAGAGCTATTTAGCTACAGTTTTAGTGAAAGATCAAAAAGCTGAGTTCCAGTTTCAAGCTAGCATGTCATTTGCTCTGAAAGTGTAAAGACATAAGACAGAAAAGGCATGAAATATGCAGTGGGGAACAAACTGACCAATGAGTCTTTGAATTGCAATGCAGGATGGAATGCACGCAAGATATCAAAGACAGAAAAAGTAAATAGAGAGAAGGGTCTTCTAGATTTTATTCTATAAAACAACATTAAGAAAGTGACAATGAAAATATTTATGATCCTCACAAAGGAAAAATGGTAGAATAGCAAAATAAAAGTAGTGTCTTGCTTAATACCAAACTGTATTAGAAGGTGCAAACACAAAGTATACTACCTCACAGTAGAGGAAAGACAGGAGGAAGAGTAAAAAGGCTGGCTGGATGACCTGAAACTCAAGAAGACAGCTTAAAGTAGAACTGAAGACAAGTACAAAAACAGCAGAAATACACTGGGATAAAAGAAGAACCACAAGCACAAAATGAGATACAAAAAGTAATGAAGGGGTAGCATGACTAAAAACAACAACAAAAAAATTAACATGAACACCAATAGTAAGACAGCCGAGAGAAGTGTTGGATTGCTGTTAAGTTATGGGAAAGCTATAAAGAGATGACCTCAAGACACTTAAACTAGCCAGTGTCTTTCTTTTTTTTCCCCAGTCTTCACTCAAAGTGGCAGCTGTAATCAGACAGCTAACAGCAGCTACAGCACAGTCCATGCTCACACCAGAATCACAAATCACGGGGTAACAGGTATTTAGATAAATTAGCTGAGTCAAAAGAAATTTGCTCCATAGCAACTAGAGAGAAAGACAAAGTACTTTTGAGTCATAGTTGTATCTATTCTTGAGAACTCATCTGAGATAGATAAAAATCTATGAGACAGGGCAAGTAAACATAGTGGTCATCTTCAAATGGAGCAAAAAAAGAGAAGTTAAAGGATTAACGTTTTTCTTGATACCAAAAACCCAACTTTTAAGCACCTAAAGAAAATACGCAAACACACAATGGCCAACATAGCTTAGTCAGAAACAAAACATGACTAATCAGTTTGATTATCCTTCATGCCAGCATTAGCAGGCTTTAAGAATAGGAAAGAAACAGCAGTTGTCATATTTGATGTTAGCAAAGCATCTAGCAGTTGCACGTTCTCATAAGCTAGGGAAACATGGTCTACATGAAATCTTTAAGTAGATGCAAAACTGGCCTTGGAGCTGTATTCAAAGAGTAGTTCGGACTGTCAAGTACTCACTGTTGTCCCTGTCAAACTCAAAATGCATACCAAGTTCCAATTCTCACCTGGGCCTGCTATTACTCATTATTTTCTATGAATTGATTATTGTAAGAATACGATTCATTATTTATAGGAGACGATACATCATTGGGGCTCCAAGTATAATGGACAATAATCTTAGACAAGATGTAACTACATTTTGTTGACTGCACATACATTTTAGTTTAAGTAATTTAGTTGGAATTTGCAAGAAAAGGGTTTGAAAAAGACAGAAACACAGAAGGTACTTTACAGTTAAAAGAATGGCAAGATAATGTGGTGTAGATCTAAGCAATGTCAACCAAGAATATGGTGCCCTGAGCACATTTTGAGGTTATGTGTTTGTTAATGAATGAGTAAATTTGCAACACTGAATATTAGAAAAAGACTCATAATACTGGATTCTCTCCACTCCAGCACTGTATCATGACAGCCACCCACTGTCATCTTCATCTCATGCTGGGATTCTAAAAATAAGAAAGCTGGTCATTGTTAAATTGGATTTTGGTTTTAATGAGTTTGCATGTTATTTCTTTCTGAACAAATAAAACTCTTTACAACAATTATATACATGTGACTATTTGGAGAGACAAACCTAAAATCTAAACACTTAAATGAATTATCTTAATTTATAAGCTTGCCTAAACAGCTAAGGACCAGTGAGCTAGAACCAACAATGCAAAGACTAGAAGGGCATTTTATGACATTGTCTGTCATTTTTACTAGGCTGTTTATTTCTTTTCTTACTCTGTGAGCACAAATCTTGCATTTAAGTAGCAGTACAACTTTTTGAAACTGTTGTTTTGCCTAGCAGCTGCATAAATGGCCACACTTGACTGTGCCATGATGTAAATATGAACTCAGTTTGCTTGGTCTTATGAACTGATCAGACAGCACTCCAAATTTCCTGGTCGATACGCAGTCTGCTTTCCTCTTATTTCCCCTGTTTTTAAGACCAGGACACAAGCACTACTTTAACTAGATATTCTCTCTTCCCCATCCTCTCCAAAGCGGCATTTAAACAAAAAAGCTCAACCACCAAAAGACCATGCTGCCATGATGTAGTAAAAGTTTCCATATTCCAACCAGCTTCCAAGCAGCTGCAGGCTTTGCTCTGTGCTCTCAGCCTGGAACGTGGCTCCCTATGGTTACACTGAACAACCTGGAAGGCTGGAGAGAGGAGGAAGAGCTGGGACCTAAGGAAGGCTGCTCAGAGTTGCCTGCCTCGCACCAGCAGATCACATACAGGTTCACAACCATACTGGTTAGTGACACCAATGGATTGTCCTACAGTAATGATGGTAATTGGAAGGCAGCAAGTCTTAATAGATTCCCTAGTATTAATATTACTGTAATGGGGAATATACATTCAAGTATTCTCCACTGTCAGAAAAAAAGGTGTTTTGTTATTGTTGTTTTCTTCAAGAACCACATTTTTGTCATAATATTAAAGAAAGCAATATTACATCATGGGTATCTAAATACTTGCACTTTCTTTCCTAAAATTTTCTGGACACAAAATTTGTTATGATAACCCCTTAGGAAGCAGCTCTCATCTTGTTACTCAAAAAACCTGGATGCCATGAAGTAGTCCCAAGGTACTATCAAAAATAATTTCAGTTTACAGCTTGCATCTAAAACTTTGAAATTATAGACTCTTTATAAATATGTATATAATATTTAATATTTTCAGAGTAGCTTTTTGCCATATTTGAATGCTCTAAAATATTGTATTTATTACTGCATATTTTACATTTTCTCTTGTTCTGTTTGAACACTGAAGAAGAGATGTATTGTTAAAACTACTACCTGTAAATTGGCAGCTTGTGCTGATTAGAAAGGAATGGTATACTAAAAGGCTCTTACAGGGAGCTTAGATTTAAAACTGAGAATTAAGAAAACAGCCCAAACCCTAGCCTTTTGAATAGGTAGTCAGGGAAAGAAAAAAGTTCTTCCCCTCTCTCCTTTCAAATTATGGAACTGTTTTAAAAGCTCTGTCTAAATGAAATAAACGTTAAGAGCTGTTTGCAAGTCAGAAAATACAAAACAAGGAAAGTAACAGAAAACTGGTTCTTGCAATCCCTACACAAGATAACAGGTTAACGACAACAGCAAAACAAACACTTTAATTGACAGTGATATTTTAGAAACAAAAAAGCTTTCAGAATGAATTTCAGAAGTTTGAAGAGTTAAACTTTGTTGGCAGCAAGCACTGCTCATTACCTTCTAACTCACAAGTTAGAAGGTAAGACTCAATTCTTAAGAACCTACAATTAGGTGAACATGCACATACACTACCAGAAGACTTCAACAGAAGACCTGGAACATGCATGGGTTGATTCAACTTCTTCAACAATTTATCAACTGACAAAACACACCAGGGTTGTATTAACTGGGAAACTGGCTAGAAGGAAACAACCTAAGACTTGTAGTTAAAAACTTTTAGGATGAAACTGGTTTGCAAACCACAAGTAATTAGAAGAATTTTTTTTAAGGATTTTAGTTAGCCTCTTACAAATACAATATTAAACCATTTAAGCCTTAACCACACTAGGTAGACAATTCTAAGTAAAAGCATTCCCCTTCATTATGATGTTACAAATACTAATAAGACATGTTTTGCAAACTGAAATACTGGATCTCAGGGCAAGCTGTTAAAATGTATTATCAATCCAAAGCCCTGACTTTGCTTATAATGATTCCGGTTAAGAAAGTTACATAAACGTTTTCATTATACATATGCCCTAGTGGCTTGGTACAAGAATGAATTTTGGGGGTGGTGCTTAAAAAAAACAAACAAAAACCCCAAACAAACAAACAAAGAAAAACCACAACCAAAACAAAACAAAACAAAAAAAAACCCAGAGAGTTTTCCATTTATGTAACATCAGATTAACAAGAATGTGTTAAGAGATGCAGCCATGGATGTCTCTCCAGAGACACATCTCACCTGGACTACAAACAGAAGATGCATTTATTGCTGGGGAAATGAAATATTTGCCTTATTAAAACTGAATTGTTATCCTAATACAAAACTACCAATTTGTATTTACATGGATAAATACAGGCTAAAGAGGCTTTTTTACCATCTTCTATAATAAGCTGTCCAAACAATTAACGGCATTATTCAAAAAGTTAAAAGCCTAGCTGTCAAAGAAAGATGAAATATTCATAGTGTGCATGGGACCAGGCATTTATTTAGGGAATATCAAAATAAGATAAATTATTTTAATAACTATCATTTTAAAAAGGAAAAAGATGAAGTTTGGAAAAAGACACAATTTGTTTAGGCTGTGGTGGTTATACAACACATCCTTTCAAAGCGCTATGATGCTTAAAGCAAAATAAAATATCGGACTTTAATTCAGTTTCTTTACTGATATTGTCCTCATTCAGTTGGGGTTTTTTTTTGTTTGGTCTTTTTGTTGTTGTTGTGTGGTGCTTTTTTTTTTTTTTTTAACAGCAATGTCAAAAGAAATCTTTAAGCATAATTAGACTTTTGGTAGTTGTTTGACTCCATTCTAGTCCTTATTTTGACTGTTTTAGCAAAAGTTGTCTTATGTTTGAAGTTCACACATGTTCTACACAGAATTGATAGGCGTTTGACCAGAAAAGGAGTATTTACTTCACTGGCTGCTGTGTACTCCCTTTGTTACATAGAAGCAAAATTCACAAGTACAGTTCACAAGTGCCTCTGAAATGGCATATCCTAGACATCAAAAATACTTTTAAAAAGTAAAACTAAGCCTTAAATCTAGGAAGTGCTATATGCATATTCTCTGCAGAAATGACAACTTGTTAATTTTGAGCAGACCTGAAGGTTTGAGCAATGAGGTAATAACCACCACTTAAAGTTTCACCCTATTTTGATTTCTTCTCAAAAACATTTGTTCCGCAAACACTTTCTGCATACAGTTAAATTATCTTCTTTGCTTAGATATTCACATCTTCATATTCAAACTACAGCTTTTCAAAGTAAAATAGTCCTAGCCTTGCTCATACCCACTTGTACAGAAACTTAATTTTCTACCTTGTCATCCTTCTCTGATTTCTTCTAGCCCCACTCTACAGTTTTGGGCATAGTCCAACCTGAACTATATAAATATTCAAAATCAAGTCAGGCTCATGCAACATTTTCTGGCTTGCTTTCAATTCTTCTTCCAATTTTCTTCACATTCTCTTTCCTCTTTTGATTTAACATCAGACTGATAGGCTCAAAGAACAATGAACTCCTTCCTACCTATAGCTGTTAATTAAGAAATTACCAACAATTCTTTTTGTATTTTTTTATTATTATTTTGACAGTTAGGGGTTTTGGGTTTTCTACATGTCCATTACTCTGCATTCAGTAGAAATTGGAAATGTAAATGCTTTTTTATTTTTACATGGTATCATTATATGTTTCTTCAACTCTTTCAAAGTCAGTTCTCTTTTGTACAGATAGCATAGATCTCTACAGGTTTCCATCAGAATATTCTCTCTAGTATGTAAAATGACCATTTAGCCAGATTTTTTATTTCCTGTTCTTCAACTAACTGATTCAGAAAGATCATGACAAACTGGAGAAATAGTCTCAAACTACAGACAGGTAAGAGAAACAAGAATGATAACAGGTGTAAAAAAAAACATAACAGGACAGATTAAAGAAATTGTATTTGTTTAATCTGCAAAAGAAAAGAGGAGAAAGAGAGCATGATAATGTTCAATTACATTAGAAGTATTGCAAAGGGTAAGAGAATACATCATTTTGCATATATTCTTGGCACAGGACAAAAGAAATATTTCACTTCAATTACTTACAAGGCTTATCAGACACTTGAAGAAAAAATGTTAATGGTGGGAACTGTTGAGTATAGGTGAGATCACTTTGGGAAATTGTGAAGAATTGGCAAGTTAGACAAGCATCTGATAAGAATGGTAAGAATGATTTGTACAGCTGATCCTGCCTTTTGAGAAAGGGGATGGAATAGGTAACCTCTCAAGGTCTTTTCCTTCTACAACACTATCCAAGTCTCCCTTGTTTGTCCAGTTCCAAGCAATTCACGCACTTTACTCCATCAGGACTGTCATAGACTCATCCCACATTATTCCTGTAGAAAGAAGGCTGAATAACAGACAAGCCATTAGTCACTCACTTGATTTCACTGACAGGTACTTTCCTCTGTGAAAGCTGTTCCACCATGCCTTTTTCTTCTGAGGGAAGCAATAATAACAATGCTTCACCACCTTCTTTGTATCTGATCAGGGGAAAAAAAAAAAAAAAAAGCACAAAAGAGACACCTCAAGCAAACATGCAAAAAAATGCAAATTTTTGTTGATATATTCAATAACCAATGAGAATTTACATTTGCTTCCATATAATCAGCCCAAGGAGCAAACAAAAATCCTCACTTTACAAAGAGAAAAGAAAAGGCAAACAAGTCAAGTGATTTGCCTGTATCTCCACTTGAGCTGATTTCAAAACTACACCTAGAGCCCTAAACATCTGGGACTAAGATCAGTGGATCAGTGGATTCAGATCAGTGGATCTTTTCTTCCCCAGATTAGAAATATTTATGTAGTAATCAAATGGCACTTGATCAAAGCTTACAATGCTGGAAGATCTAACTACTTGCATTCATCCTTTACCAATAGGCAAGTCTTAACACTTGGTAGCAACTCATTCCTCTTTGCACATCCTGCAAGTGAAAGAAGTTAAATGCCAGGAAAAGATAAGTGCCTTGATCTCAAACAAATCCTACTTGCAAGTTCAATAAAGGCTATTCTTCTAACAGGTCACAGAGGCATCACTGAAAGAAAAAAATAAAACCAGGAATTCTTTCATTTATAGAAGCAGTTTTTAGGTGCAAAAGAAAAAATACAGTCAGACTGATCCCATAAGAACCTATCTAGAATTCACTCTCCAATGCACTTAACAGCTGTATAAAAAGTAGTTGACTTGGTAATTAAGATACATGATGGGCAAAGTAATAAAAATTCTTCTATTTTATTCATAAAGCATCTTCATGTTCACTTTCTGTTTGTGCAGGAAAATGTCAGTTCCTACTTTCGGCAAATTTACCAACTTGAGCACATTCAAGGAGAAAAAAGTACCCAACAGCATTAGTAAATAAACAAGACAATGGGTGTAAGTCCCACTGACAAAGTAGTAATGATGAGTTGGCTTATCTGCATTACGTAAGTCCATATCTATTATAACATATTATTTCTTCATTTACAGTTACAAATAGTCCTTAAGAGTACAGATTGATAGAAAAATATTGCATAGTGTCCTCCATATAAAAAACTCCAGTTGAACTATATTTCAAAAATATGCCAAAATTGGACAGACTCCAACTCACAGTCAACTGATGACAGTAACGTGTGGGACAAAGCAAAATAAGAGAGTGGCAAGTTACTATGTAGAGAGCTCTAACTGCCAAGAGCTACTCACAGGGAAGTCCCTATGCAGCAGCAGACTGTAAGCCTATACATAAACTGCTATGTTTATGAGTATTCCATTTATTTGAATCAAAATACTCATTGTATTATTTTTCAAGTGCCATTTTATATCAAATTATTTACTACCTTAACAGGCCTTTGGTTTGGTTCCTACTCCAGTCATATTTGTCTTTTTTTCCTACGCTGGTAAAACTTTTCATCCATCTTATGCGTAGCTGGTTTGTCCTTTCTGTTTTCTACATGGAAAGTTAACTGTTTCCTTTAACTTTATTCCACTCAGCCTGCTGCCATTTCATAAATCTTCAGCTTCTGTTACTCCATCATACATTCTCCTGTCGGGTCTTTACTCCAATTGCATTCACTCTTCTCCATCAAGGAAAAGGTATTATACAAAAGATGTAAACTGGCAGCAGAAGGGTAGGAGATGCTATTAGTTTGTCTTTGGGTCAGAGACCACAGAGAACAAGACTATGCCAGGGTGGGCCACATCTTTCCCATAAAAGCTCCAATGACAGAAGGAAACACCAGTTCAGTCTCTGTGCATAGAAAAGGGGACATAAGTGCTAGTTAAGGAAGTATTTGAGACAAGACTACGTGGCTGAAGACAGCTTTTAAGCTGCAGGTGAGACAGTGCAGAAGGATGTTCTCACACACACGAAACAATATTCATACCATTAACTGATAAAAATAATTTCAGATAGAATATAGGGAGCCCACATTTCTCCAAGTATAAACAGTTATCACTTGGCAAAAACAGTACTATGGAACTGTTTGAAAACTATAAACACTATCTGTCACAGCAGAGTAAGCAATGCAAGTAGCAACAAAATCTGCAGTTAAAACAGTCTGACAGCTTTTATTACAGCTCTCTGCTTTCATTTGATGAATTTGGAAAAAAAATCACAACAAAATGCTCTTGGATGCCTCCCCCAGTGCTACGCATGATGGGTTTGGGGAATGACTTTTAAAGATAATTTAAAAATGTTTAATATATGTTTTTGTCATGAGATTTTACCCCTTACATTCTAGATTTTGAAATTTTATATGGAAATCAAATTTGCAAAGAGGAGAGTCTCTGCCACTTACTAACGCAATGTAAATTTACTGGGTTTTATATGGTTTGGTAAGTGTACCAAAACAAATGGTAAGACATTTGGACTTTGTCCCAAAAAATACTGCTTTACAGTTGTGGGTGAGGGAGAGATACTGTACAAAAACTATACTAACTTGATTTTAATCCATTTAATTATTAGACCTAAAATGTTCTTAATGCAGAAATATCAGCTTGCAGAATCCTTCTAAAAAAGAGTTCTAAAGCAACCCATATGTTTGGTTTAAGACAATTTATTATCTTTACCAACAGCATAGGAGGATGTACGTCACTGCTGACCAAACATCCCATGTATGTTTTGGCTCTTTATATAATAATTAAGGTTGGGAATGATTTGGTTACCCAGACTAAGTGCGCCTTGTAAGAAAGCTCTGTATATCCCAACCCAGACAAATTTGAGATTATATTTCCACAAAGTGGGTGCATGTCAGACACTGCCACTACTTGAACAAGCAATGAAGTCCCGGAAAGCCACTGAACCTTACAGGACTTTGCATTTTATGGCACAAATTGATGATCACAGTTCCAAGGCAGGTAATTTTTCATGAAAAGAACCTGACATCTTAGAGCACTGTTGGAAAGGATGAAAATACTCTCTTATCTACCCAAGGGTAGTAACAAACAGGAAGACAGAGAGAATATTGCTGCCAATACCAGTCTTACCAATTTAGAGTACAGAATAACACACAGCTATGCTCTTCTCTTCAAAACAGATGCTATGAAAGGAAAGGATTCCAGAAAAAGCTATGAGAATGATCCAATATCTGGAAATAATGTATGTTTAATCTCCTAAGAAGAATCTTCCTCATTTGTCAAGAAGACACAAAAAGTCTTGATCACACTATATAAACACCTACAAAGGATGATTTTTGCAGATTCCTTAAATTTAGTCAAAGGCATGAAGTGATTTGTGCAGTTTTGTTGCTTCTGGCATTTCTTAACCTGGAGTGCCTGGCTCAGCATTCTTAAATTGTTGCTTTATTATAGTTATTTTATTCAGTGTGCAACACACTATGAAAGACCAGTGCTGTACAAATCATGGAAGAAATACCCATCAAGGGTCAGGGAAATTATGGTCTTAAAGATAAATTCAAAGAGAGGTTTCAGTGGAAAATTTAAGTTTTCAAAAGTGTTTTCTCTGTGTCTTTCATACTAAAAGCTTCTATACTGGCAAACTTATGAAAGCACAAGCTACTAAAAACTGGCATAAACAATAAAGAACACTTAGATCTTCTGCTAAAAATTTGTTTCCATTACAATGCCTAAAACATGAGAGAAAAGAACATCCTTCAGTATCCTAAGGGAATAAAGTTCTCCACTAAAGCCAACAAAAGAACGTTTCTGTAATTATTTTCAGTAGACAGTAGACCTTTAAACCTTTACAGATGATAAAGCGGCAAAGAGTCAACCTCAGCTACTGAAATTCTTCAGGAGGCCTACTACTTCTGCAGATGAGATTAGGAGTTCCTAATTCCCCATTCCTGATGACTGCAGCCTTCAAGTTGTCCATCATCACCAAAACAAACATCTGTCCTAAAAGGCTAATTCACTTTGGTGATTTATTATTCACCAAGTATGCACCTCAACTGTGCTGGAGAAAAGTAAATTAAAAACCTCAAAGTAATCAAACTTTCTTGGACTACGCAGTAATTGATGGTATTACTTATCTTGACATCTCCTCAAGGTAATCAAGAAACCAGAGCAGGGACTCATCTTTGCATTGCGATTTTAACAGTCTCTCAGGATACCAGATACAATTCATTCCAGTTCTGTGGAAAATTTCATCTTATTTGCAGGAAGTCTTTGGGAAAAAAAAAATTTCACGTATTTCTAGTTCAAACCTGTCTTATTTTCTAGAGTCTTTTGGCTTCAATACTTATCAAAAAGGCAAGTAACTTCTCTGCAATTCAGTCTTGACTTACAAGCAAGGAAGCTGTGACATATCATCATTAGCACTATAAAGCCAAGGATAGGAATGATATATTTACACTGACTGCAGATGAGAAAAAGGATGCCTACAATCAAGGGCAAGCACCAAAGGATGGACAAGAAAATGGGAAAAGTTATTTAGGACAATGTGGTACTGGCTAATTAGAAGTAGAGAAAAATGGTTTAAAATGTCAAGAGCACCATTTCCCTAGCAAAGAAACACAAAGAGTTGCCAAATAGTTTCATTTCATACCAAAAAATAAATAAAACACTCAAATCAAAAGGACAGGTTATTCACCATGCCAGAATCTATCCTAAAATTCTGCTAAAAATCACCCTGAGCCAACAGCTAGTATCAAACATGAAGGAACTAATAGCATGGCAACAACTCAGTGACGACAGGATGAGTAAAAATGCTTTTTGTGCAGGCCAAAGAGACACTCAGTTTTTGCTGATCTTAACCTATCTTAACCTACCCTTGATCAGATGCAGCCAAAGGCTACATATACCCCTAGCCAATACTATCAAAGCAAACAATACTACTATTATCACAAAGGCAACAGATGAAAACATACCACGGTTATTAATCAATTCCACCTTGCCATGCAGCTGGAGTTGGGCTTGTTCTAACTACGTTCAAAGTAATTTTACATACTTGCCACAACCATCGTAACGTATCACTCAGTCGAATGCACCATATTTTAGTTGTCAGTAACATACGAGTCACAGTGATACCAGAATAAAATAGGAACGGGAAATATCTGATTGATGGTCATCAGGCACCAGTGCTCTGCTGTGGGGCAGATATCCAGTAGGAAAAAAAAATGATGGGAGCAAAGGAAAGAACTGTAAGGATAGCCTGCATGGATATGCAGGCCTTACAGGAAATGTTATACAGGTTGTCCTGAACAGATGTATTGCAATGTGTTTCCCTAACATTTGTATTTCAGAAGATGTAAGTTGATGCCAAATTTCGAGAGAGTTAAAGGCAGTATTTCTGCTTGCTTTGGCAAGACAAAAATAATCTATTTTAAAAACTGTCAAAGGAGAAAATGGAGATGATGAGATAATCATAAAATTTGGGGGAGGAGGGTTGCGGATATAAAGATACTTGCATTGCAGTTTCTTGAATTGGAATATTTCCCATTACAGAAAACCCAATATAAAGGAGGTGATGTTTTTGAAGATATTTACCACACACGAACATGCAAGGAACCTTAAGTATGTAATTTTAAATGCTTTGGAGGTCACACATCTACCACCGCACTCAAAAAAAAAAAAAAAAAAAAAAAGTGGTTTGTGGTTGGGTTTTTTTTAGTCTGTAACTTAAATGGGACGTTACCAAGTTGACTTGATTAAAGATCTAATTTTAGCCTAACTGGGCCAGGATGGATAGTATCAACATATGCTGTCATCTCATCTGTCAAAAGACACAGAAGGAAGTAAGATATCACTGCAAAACTTGTGAGCTTAAATCAAAGCCCTTCCTAAAAAGTCTTGCATTCCAAGCCAACAAGCCACCTTCAAATACATTAGTATTGCAGAAACTCTCCACAGTAGATCTCTTCAGAAAAAGGAAATCAGGCATCAAGGAAGCCAAATCAACTTCTCAGCTGTGTCTTTCTCACCCAGATCAAATTTGCTAGAGACTTACCAGAAGTAAGCAAAAGACTGCTTTCTTTAAAACGTTAAGGTCGGTAAGTTAAGCATTTGGAATAGCATTAAAACCAAGCCCACTAAAATTGCCTGGTTTTGCATATGCATTATGATACACTCTAATTACATATTTTCACTCTTCTGCTGGACCCTTTGTTCATCATACATGGTTGCCAAACTATTAACACGAAATTAATAGTTACTTCCACTATGAAGCCAAATTATTCACCATCTAAGGTGATCATTTATTCACTGTGCACCATTCACACCCTTCTCAGAACATAAATATTCAGGAGCACTTGATTTTGCAACAATAATATTCTTTACATCTTTGCATACAATTTTAGTTTCCATGAAGAACCCAGAACAAGACAATTCCATCAACTGGAACAACTGACAAGCAAAATTCAAAAAGCAGCACAGATGCCCGCTTCTAGAGCAAAGATTTACCCCTGTAAAGATGGAAAGAATATGCCAGTGAAATTACATAGGTATTTGTTAACATACACACTATTGCAATTGCGTCTTGAGGATGAGAAAAAAAACCCGGCACAGTACAGTTCTTCAGCTGTGGTAAGAAGTACACGAAAAAAGAGAATCACCATCTGAGTGTGCAAATATACATCTAGTTTTTGGAAGCTAGTGACAGTGACTTCCCTATCTATAGATTAGCTAAAAAACGAACAATCATGCTTAAAATAATACGGACTAGGAAAAAGTTAGAGCGAGTAAAGTTCTATTATATCTAGCTTGTAATTTATATTTTACTTTAAAATTATTTTCAGTTCCTTGATAAAATAACTATAGTAGTGAAGGAAAAAGCATTTCATTGATGCAAACATTTGTCTGTGTTGCACTCTTATGTAAAGGAACAATACAAGACAGCTATAAAAATATATCTGAAACATATCAGAATGGACAGTTTTATTCTGAGAAGGCCTATTTCAATCTGATACACATACAAATAAATCTGTTCACCCACACACTATCCTTCAACAAAGAGAAACTAATATCCATATCTACCCCTACGGCTTTCCACAGAAATACAATAATTCATAGTTTTTTGTTTTAAAATTCAACTACTAAATCTGATTATATAAGCTACCATTTTTAAACATATTTCTTAAAGTAACAGCTTTAGGTCTCTCATATTGGGCTCAATTCAGGCAAAACTTTGTTTCCAATTATACTGCCTTCTGGGCCTTCTGACATGATGAGAACTGGTGAAATCTAAGCTTCAAACCAATAAAACATTATTTCTCCAAGCCCAGGAGCAAGAAGAGTTTTATCTACTGTTTATCATACCTCCTACACTGCTGGGTTTCTTCCCTAATGTGGTAATTTGTTATTCTATTTTAAGTGACAAATGAGCACACAAAACATATGCATGAATATTGGAATTTCTATCCGATCTACACGATCAACGGTCTCTTTTTGTAGTACATATTTTTCTTTAAAACAACAAATCTTTAACAACAGATGTGTGCACTGCTAACTGAAACTGCGCTGTATCATCTACAGCAAGTCCTACTACAGCAGCCCAACAAAAATTACAAGAAAATTGTAAAGAAAAGCGTGCTTGCTAATCACAGCTTAGCAAATGCTGCAGATGGGCTGTGTTCACTGCTGGTTCCTCAATCCAGCCACAGAGAAGAGCTCTTTCCCATCAGTTGTGAACAGTCCAACATCCCATGGAGCATTTAAAAATAACAACAAAAAATGAACTGGCTTCATTTTTTTGTTTTGCTTTAGCTCACTTCTAATGCTTTGTTCACTCTTGTTTCTCCATTGCATAGACCTTAGCTCAGTATCCCCCAAAAAGTATCAGTGAATATTGCTATGAAGTCAGAGATTGCTTTGGGGTTTATTTTGGGGTTTGGTTTGTTCTGTTTTGCTGTGATCACTTAATATCCTTTTCCTTCTCCTGTCTGAACAGTAGCCCATTTATATCTATTGCCAAGTTCTGAGAACCATGCAGCTGGGTTTTTAGTCATACTACAAAACCATAATCCCCTTCATTCAATCATACTGGATAGGTGTCCTTGTTTGCCAGACAGACTTAGTCACAAGACTTAATGGACAAGAACAGGCAGCGGTTAACCAACCTTATCATGCTAGTCTCAGAATAAATTGAACTCAAAAGGCCTTGGGATGTTGTTGGGTCCTCCAGCCTAGACTGTAAGCAATCCATTTCCCACAGCAGCTGTGTCCACTCTGCTGCATTAAAATACATGTGTTTATTTTTTATTACAGGTTACAGTATAGCTTCATATCAGCAGGTAATAACCTTAGCCACTTAATATTTCAGTGTATTGGAACGTCCATACCATGCCATCATGAAGAGAATTCTAATGGATAACACAGTGTCAGTCAGTACAACTGCAGCATCACAGGCCACTGTCAGGAATGTAGCTAGGGTACACCATTTATTTTTAGAGACTTTAATAATGTGAATTGCAAGTTAAATATATGGTGTTAACAATTTCTTGTGACCTCCACTGGCAGCTATTTTTACTTAAGTTAGGATGACGACTTGACTGCAATATAATATAAGATGGTCTAAATACTGCATTTATTTTTAAAGAAACATCAGTAAAACTGCTTCAGTGGGTCTTAAATATAAAAAAAAAAAATAATCAAACAGGGAGCTGCCATCTTGACTGTACTGTCTATTCAGGACCCAAGACGTGTATTCCTGGGATATTTTTCCCAATTAAAATAAATTGAGCTTCCACCATTGAAAAAAGTTCCATTAAGTCACTTACATATAAATGCTTTATTGCCACTTGCACAGATTACTCTAAAGGCTTATTAGTCTCACTTTCACACATATAATGTGCAATTACTTAAGCAGAGCCCCAACGAGCATGCTTCAAAGCTTTTTACTTCATGACAGACTAAGATCATTATATGACCTGCCCCTTTCACCTTTCCAAAATTTGATGTGTGTGTACTCCTCAGTATTCACAAGGCATCAAAAAAACGCTATAGATCTTTTAAGTCTTTATTCACACTTCTTGGTCATCATACCAGCCAGTACAAAGATGGTAGACAACAGAGTATTCTGCTTTGGGAAGGTGAACTTTTATTATTCACTTGTTTTCAGAGCATGATTTACCAAAAGAAAAAAAAAACTTACATAGAGCTAGACAGAACATGCATGCCTGTATGCACACAACATTTAACAACAACAAAATTACAGTGACTTTCCTTAGTCTGTTTAAGCACCTAAGAAACCTAACCAACTAGCCTGGATTAAATACCATCAGAAGTCTGAGCCTGAGTCAGACCTAAAGGCTATATAAGGTTCTGGACATATCACAGATAAAAACTGCAGAGCAAAAAGGTTTATTCTGTTTAAAATTCCACTGTTAGTGTCTTAAAAAAAAAAAAAAAATACTCCTGACAGAAAAATCACTAAACTCAAGTAACAGTTTTTAATAGTCTTCTCTGAAGGAAAAGAAAAAAAAAAAAATACAGAGTAGAAGGAGGAATGTAATGCTAGTAAAGAAAGAAATTAATTACTGAGACGTGCCAGGATACAGGTACATCCAAAATACAAGATATTTCTGCATGAATAGAAAGCTAAAATAGACTTTTCAGGGTCTTTTCCACTCATCAATGCAATCACGACTGTAAGAAAAACATCCCTATAAATGTTTTTTTCATGCCATACAACTTACAAATTACATTAGGAAAAACAGTTGGGGAAAAAAGTGAGATTCGGTGTGCTTCAAAAATGATTATCTTCTGCTGTCCCCTAGCGGCACTGCAACTTTTTTCACAAAATTGATCAAAGAACATTTTCAACTGTAGGTTTCATAGGCTACAGAACAGAAGGCATCAGTAGAAATTAAAAGCCGGAAGAAATTAGTTTTGCAGGCAAATGCTACAAGCAGCTCTTATTTACTTAGAATTTTTGAAACTAAAACCTACAGGAAAACACTGTGATCTAGTATTTTCAATTACAGACTTTTCTAAGAGATTGTGTGGCAAAAATATAGTCAAAAGTATTTATGGGCCTGGCCATGATATTGTCAGTATTTTAGAAACTCTTTTACTGAACTAGTTAAGACTTTAAAAGCAGTTGCAAGAAATAGCTTCCCATCACTCCAATCATAGCATCCCTTTCAAGTGTAACAAAAAAAAAAAAAACAAAAAACCACCACCTCACTCAAGATATGCCAAATCTACTATAAAGTAAAAGCATTACTGGACAACACCCAGATTTTCTTGATCTTACTTTACCATAAATCAAAAATGCAGGAGTTGCATTTATGTTCTTCAGCAGGATAAAATGCAAGTGAAACGCTACGTGGGGAGCACAGTGGTCTTATCCACTTAAAAATCAATCATTATCTTTCATCTTAGATAAGGCTTTGCAAAACTACAAAACAGATGTGGGAACACATCCACGATTGTTAGTCAAAGTTTTTTCAGCTCCATCCCCAAAATAATTTCTCTTGACTTTCATGTTTACTTTTGTATCACAAAATAATTTGATTTCAAAAGTAAACAGTATTTGGCATCCCAGTTTTAATTACAGTTTAACACAGTCTCTTAATTAGCTGAGATTTTTCATTGAGCTTTCATTCTATGCAATGATACACTCTCATAACCCATGAAAAATTGTAATTATCTCTAACCTCGTTAATGAGGACCACTAAACTGCAGTTCAGTTCATTTTTATCAAGTTTCTAGAAGAAACACAAGCTTCTCATGCTAGCTATAGCTATTGAAAACAAGTGAAGTTTCCTACTCAACACTTCAAGTTCACTGAGAAGTACATTCTCAACAGTCCACATCTAAAACTGCATTAGCATATTTACTTAGTGCACAGTACTTACTTGAAACTATTAGACATCTCCCTTGTTTTATTTTCAAAGATCTATTTCATGCCATTAAGTTCACTAAACAAACCTCTTTCCATGACTGCTTTACTTCAAGGACAGAGAGAGCCTGCATGTTCCTCCAGAATGAAAGCCCAGCGTAAGTAGAACCTTCCTTGACCTTTGTATCAATTAAGAAACAGAAAATACCCATAAAGGTTTTCCTACAGAAGGAATTTGCTTTCACTATCAGTCACCACCCTGCCAGCTCAGATGTACTCCGACTTTCAGTAAGGTCTGGCTACTGAAAAATTCACATAAAAGGGAATGTAAATAAAAGTCCGGTAAAGCAAGGGGCAGGCATCCAGCACGGCCCATGGGCTACAAGACAGACCCTCTGTCCCAAATTTGGTCTAAATCTGTCCCTCAAGCAACCACAGAAGGTTGTATTTAAGAGGCTGCTGAAGACAAACCCTTAAAGTTGCAGGGCTAACATCCTCATCAGAGTGACATTTTTATTAAAAGCGTTACAGAAAAGGGGGATTATTTGTCTTCATGTAGCTGCTTTCCCTCTCTAAACCTACTTAAAATCGCTCTTCTCAGCACCTAATGTGAATCGGGAACAGGACTGAGGATTATAACTCCAGGGAGGTGCTTTAACTCAGTGACACAGCTCGGGAAGAGCTCAACAAGTCTCCTAGAAACTGCCAATTAAACAGTGCCAAATACATTGTTTTTCCCTCCACAATGACAGTATGCCATAAAGACAAAATTACAAGCCTTCTGTGGAAGCCACACAGGATTAAGAGGAAAAAAAAACCCACCAGAATTCTAACAGTCTATATGCTTTTCACTCAATTGGTATGCATGAGATTACATCTAGGTTTGAATTTAGCCAAATAGCTACATCTTTTATCTAATTATATGTAACATTCACTGATTTTGCTCATAGACAGGTTTTTTTCCAAAAGCATTTAAAAATCTGTTATTCCATTCTATTATAACAAGTAGATGGGAAAATGGAGAGTACAGGACAGAATGGGGCAGAGATGTTACCAATTACAATGAAAACATGGCTAGAACTTCCACATTCTGAAAGAGGGCTAGAAGCACACACTGCTATTACTGTCACCAAAATTTAATGCCACTTCATCCAGGAAGACAGTTTTCAAACTCCTATAGCACAGAGTGCTGAAGTCCTATTCTAAGCAACTGCTCTGTCATTCGGTTTGACAAATGCCTATATTGCAAACACTACTACAAACAAATTAAATCATGTACAAGATATAATGCCAAGTCTTGCATTTCGTGCTTCAGATAATTGTGTACAGGTTTTGATCTACTGAATTATACACAATGACAGCTCCTGTTTCTCTTCAAAATCTAGTTCAGAGATCAAGGACCAGGTTTTCAACAGTGTAACTCAGTAAACTCCCTTCCATCATAAAGGCTTAGCCACAAATATTTTAACTAAAGCTATCCCTAAGAATATAATTCTCCAGAAGACTTAGAAAATTAAAAATTTAACCTGTAATTAACATTATTTGATTCCTTCCTCTCCAAATTAAAATAAGGAAGAAATATTTCTATCCTTTTGAAGTCTTCAATTTCAAAGAAATTGGATCCACAGTCTAAAGGGTTTTTTATCTATAAATGGCAGTGGCAAAACAAGATTTTCCACCCACCAACATGCTCAACTCAGCCTTTGAGGTAATAATGGCAATTGCAAAAGATTTTTGCTTCCTCACTATTAATCTTCCCTGATGAGATTAAACAACTGGGGCTATTTTTTCTGTCTGCTCTAAGTAGTGTCTGAAGCTCACTAAGAAAATATTAAGTCAAACCATTACTCTTAAGTAATCAAAAGGGTCTTTTGTTAAACATTAAAATATTAATGAAAAGTGAAAACAAACCTGGCTGTTCTTCCCACTCTGTGGATATATGTGTTTGCATCTTCTGGACAATCAAACTGAATGACCCAGTTCACTGCTGGAAAATCTGTGGAAAGAAAAAAAAATATGTCAAAATTTAAGCTCACTATACTCAAAATCCTCCTATTCAAGAGCATCCTCCTATTTTGGAGCATTAATTCCTGTAAGAACCATCATTTAGACCAATTTATAGACATTGGGTGCAACCTCCGAAATAAAAATAAAATTAATTGCATGTATTAGCATATCGTAAACAATCACTCTCTTCATCAAAGAAAGCTAAAATTAATGGTGTCTTCATTTCCTGAATTATGACAGCGCACTGAATGGAACATAATTTCACACTTGACAAGAAAGGACATGCTTTGTGTCACACATGATAAAACACCACTACATTTAATAATTAAATAACAATATCTGACCCACTTTTCACCTACAGTATCAATATCCTACACCACCAGGGTTTGAAGTTAGCTGTGGTGAGGGAGTCCTCCTTCAGCTGTCCCCATACAGAAATATCATAGTCCCTCTGAAAGATGGGAGGGGGCAACCAAGCTTGACAAACAAGTCAACATTTAAGGTGAATGACACTATTAATAAGCATTTTCTAACTGCTGCACTTCACCCAGTAGCAGCACGCTTTGCATTGGAGTAAGTTCGTGTTACTTCCTGACCAAATCTGTAGCTATGCTGTATTCCACAATTATACTTACACTCTAAACCCAAACTACCATATTAGATCCTCACTAGTGAGATTTCAGTAGTGTAGAAGGTATGATAAACAGTATTCATTTCTGCCTTCAGTTTTTAGAGCACCTTCCTTCCTTTTGTAGCATACCGACAAAACCTTATATTTTGTGCAATGGAGTTTTCTATCTGAAAGAAGAATGTGTAGACTCCTGAAAACAGTCTTCTGTCATGCCTAAATGCCTCCAAGTAAAAAAAAAAAAAAAAAAAAAAAACACACCATCTTTT
>JAVJGG010000027.1:9514493-9525994 GCA_035590195.1 Aviceda cuculoides
CTGTCCTTATCTCGACCCACAAGCCCTTTGTTATATTTTCTCTCCCCTGTCCAGCTGAGGAGGGGGAAGTGATAGAATGGCTTTGGTGGGCACCTGGCATCCAGCCAGGGTTAACCCACCACAGTTAGTAATTTTTCATATCCTTTGGAATAACCCACATGATACAGGCACATGAGAAATACTTAAAACTGCTGAAATCTCTCCTTATGGCATGTAGTAAGCAAATACATCACTATTTCCATTTTTCTCTTGTTCCAGCTATTTGTCACAAAACATGGCTGGAAAAACTAGATTGGCTACACTTAAATAAATAAATAAATAAAAGACAGCTTCCGCTGAATACCTCACTAACAAATGCCATTACAAAACTAGTGACAACATAGGTCCTTCTGGGACAGAGAAAAAATAAGCACAAATGAAGTGGGCCTCTTCGGTAAAGAAACAGCAGAACTCTAAGAAGCATCTCTCTTCTGAGATACCCTAATGAGCTCTTCAGTGAACTACAGCTTCATTTCCTACAAATCAGGTTGGTTTTCAGAGCATAAAGTCTTATAAAGTCTCAGTAGGGTTAGATCATCACTTTGTGAATAAGTATTGCTTCTTTGGGTACATACCCAGGCCACGAGCTGCAATATCTGTAGCGAAAAGTACTGCTGCCTTTTTCCGAACAAAACAAGTGTAGACCTCCATTCTCTTCATCTGATGCTGCTTGCCATGGAGTGCCAGAACAGGAAGACCAGGCTGAAGCTTACAAAACACTCTGAATAGATACTGGACCTACGCAACAAATCGGGAGGGCAAAATTTACCATGCAATGTCAAACTTGTTAAGATCCTATCTAGTATATAGCAACTGACTTACCACATCAAATAAAATACACTGTTCTCCACATAAGAGACAAGAGATCCTATTTTGAGACTCTGTCACATGCCTAGGTACTAAAAGAGGAAACGAATCGTGGCAAAAGACTGGCATGCCTTTTGATGGCATTTCCTAAAAGGAACCAGAGTAGGTAACAGCAAGAACACCTTGGGACATACTAGTTAGGCTGTATGCAAGGGACTGAAGTATCAAAGTCCATCAGAAGCACTGCTTTTAGACAATACTGGAGGGTTGGAACGTCTTATGCATGCTACTCAAAGCAGTCAACAGAGTCTTGGTTTACTACTTCAAGCTTCAACAGCTTCTTTTATAAAAGCAGTGTTTTTACTCTCACGTACAGTACCATGATGTAGCATTATTTTATAGCAGGCAGTTATCTAATATTTTTTTACGAGAATAGTTACAGAAATTGCATACATTGCAGGAACAGCGACAGCTCAGAGGACTTCTGTACAACTAAGTCAACCACCTTACTGTATTCACCAGCCAGCTGCAGAGCAACAAAAATATTTTAACTTCTTGCACAAGTGGAAGAACTGCAACAAATATTTACTAGACCACTGTATGTTGTAAAATATTCGATATGTGCAGTAGTTACAGAAACACATACCTGTGCTATACAAACACATCCAAGTAGCTTTAACAGAATAGTCCCCAGACATTTATGTAAGTAGATATTTGAAGGATTACTTCCTATATAACCATAAGAAAAACCTTTCCCTGCACTATTTCACAATTATAGTTTCTTATATAGGCAGATTCAAAACCTTGTAAAGTAAGTAGGTACAACTATTAAAATACTTTGTAACCCAACTACAAGATGTGTCATGAGACAAAACTGAAATAGCTGGCCCTTAGTGACATAACTTTTGGCATTCATTTTTAACAGCAGAGCATAAAAATGGCTGAGTACACTGAGGTGACCAGGACCCTCCTGCATCGAGCCTGGGTCAATGAGCTTCCCAGCAGTCAGGCCCTGCATGACATGCCTACAGAAGTAGGTGAGGTTTGGTTTCTCCCCTAGTTTCCTGTTGCAAATTAGTCCAGAATCTCACCTCTCTGGTGCCTTGACATCTACATGAATATCTTAATTTTAATTGTTTTAAAAGGGGAAGGCAGGGGAATAGCCATACCTCTTTACAGCTTGCAAAAAACACAATGCTCTTCTTTTTCAAGTGACTTCTCAGGAAAGAGTATAACATGTTAACTTTTTGCTGAAGCTCACAAACAACATAGTTCTGATCCAAAGTTGCCGGGGTACTAAAAAAAAAAAAAAAAAAAAAAAAAACACACAACCAAACAACAGAAAGTACATTTAGACAACATTAGTTCCCATAACATTAAAACAAGAAAGAAGGGAAGAGAGAAAATATACAGGCATACAATATTTACAGAGCCACTTGACCTCTTTTAAGTCAAGAGTGTCTGACAAATACCCAGAAAAAGGAGAAAAGAAAAAGTTAGGCTGGAAAGTTCTGCCACTTTGCAGAACAAGTCTTAGCAGCTCCACTAGAAAGCTACTCTTGAAAGATGAATCAATTTCCTTACTAAAAGCCAGTGGGTAGGAGGGGACAACTTTTGACATTACTTCTAAATTCACTTACTGCTAGCAAGCCAAACTCCTTCCATGTCTAAGCAGCGACATTCAAATTGCCTTGACTTAAAATACAATTTTGTCTATTAGTCCTATTAAAGCATCATCTGTGCTTAAGGCAATGTCAAAGCACAGTCTAATCACACACACAAAAAAAAAAGCATTGATGTACTTTTACTGATTACTCCCTGACATGCAAAATGACTCTGTAAGGCTCTGAACTGTCATCTTAACTCACCTTTCCGTTCTTTACAAAATAAAAAAAAAAAAAAAAAAAAATTTAAAAAACTTCTTTGGCATATTTGCTCTTGAAATACATCTAAATGCTCATCTCTTACAGTCCCTCTGCTTCACCCTAAACAGACCAAGATTATTCAAAACTACTTTACTAAAGGTGGGCACTTAGGAGGATGAAAATAAAAGACACTGTTCCAGTTTTTATTCTGCTATTCAATTTCAATTATGCCACAGCACCTTTTGCTTTATAAGTCTTTCAGAGGAAACTGTTTTCATAAGGCAATAACCTATTATATACTAAGGCAGTAAATTCTAAAACAAATGAATACTTTCCTTTTTTTTTTTTTTAATTCAGTGTATTATCTAATTGGACTCTCCCAAATATTTAAAAAAAATTAAATGTACTTTAAAATAGACTTCACAAAAAAAAATGCAAGATCCGTGAAACAGATGTACAGTCAGTCCTCAAAATGAAGACTACATACTAGGCTTGTACATCCTCTTCTGCTAAGAGGATATTAGCCACACAATTTTTTCTGGTAATCATGCTTATTTAAGATGCCTTTGATAGTACTACTGATTAAAAAAAAAAAAAAAAAAATTAATTCACAGTACAATACCAAGATAATCAAATCAAATAGTTAAAACTGCCTCAAGATTCAACCTGCCTCACTGTTCATTTTGCTGATGATTTTTCATTTGCTCTTGAGAAAGCCATTTTTATCACTATGCTTCACCCTTCTCCTGCATCTTACATGTGGAAATATATGCATGTTTCATAGAAGAGCAGACAAAGAATCATACATGCTCATAAGCAATTTGACACTTAGACGATCGAGCCCACAGAAATGCAAAATACTAAATAACGTACTTCATTTAGATTTCAAAAAGAAAAAAAGTGCCAAAAAGCAACACGTACATTTTTTCATTTAGTGACACATTATATTTTTTGAGTTTGGCAGACCACATGCTTCACTTCTAGCAAGGGCCTTCCATTCTGATCCAAACTGTATGGCATAAGAAATTTATTTCATGCACACAGGGCTGGAGTCCTGAACATGCACAGTGAACCCAGCATCTTAGGAAGCCAAAGGACTTACTGCACATGGACTAATGCCACATGCTTTTCTTTGGGCACCTAATATTGAATACGCAAACAAGACTCTCATCCTGTACTTTCCCAATAGGGTAGCATTTCCTTGGAAAGCCAGATTTATGAACAGCACACAGAAGACCTGTATTGTGCAAAACATCTGGTGGTTCTGCACAGTTAAGTATGCACATGCAGGTGGCAAGGAAGCCAAACAACAAAAAAAAGGAGCAATTCACGGGTGAGTGCTGCTGGAGCCAGGATACTACTCCACTGAGGCCATAATCCATGCTACAGCTTACTCCTGAGGAAACAAATTTCCAGCCTGAGAAGCTGCCACAAGAGAAGTGTGCATTCGGCCTCCCTGTAATGATTCGGTCAGAACTAGTACCCTTTTATCTGGAAATCCCTTGCTTTCAGGAAGGCACACAACAGGATCAGACACCGTAGGAAGGAGAAAGATGCACAACCTAACTTCTGATTCAGGGAACTGATAGTCAGAGAAGCAGTTAAGTAGGATTACTATCTGTTTAACACCCCCCCATAAAAAAAAAAAAATTATCCCAACATACCTGAATTTGGCTTTCTCATGAACCCAAACATATTCCGGATCTTTCAGACTAAGCCGTGCAAGATCCTTCACTGATTTTGTTTGTGTTGCAGAAAAAAGCAAGGTCTGGCGTTTCTTAGGTAGATTTTCTATGATTGCATTCATTGTATCAGCAAAACCCATGTCTAGAATTCTATCAGCTTCATCAAGAACTGAATTGAGAGACAGATTTAAGAAAATCCAGTTTTAGCTTTATTTATTAAAAAAAAAAATCATACATTAAATCCATATAGTGCAAAATTCCATGCCTACTTAAACTGCACAGATTAACTTAATTACTGTGTATGACAGGATTCTTTTCATTCATGTACTCCACATAATATGTTCCAAAAAAAAAAAAAAAAACAACCCACCATACAACAGAAACCACAGCATTTCCCATAATCTATCAGTTTCACACACCGAAGCACAAAAGATCACCATTTCAAGTAAACAGTTCAGCAATTTGCAGACAGACTGCAAATTACAAACTCCCTGTCCTATTACTGAAACAAAAGCATGGAATATAAAACAGTGCTGTACTATTCATACCAGAGCAAAACAGACCCTTCTGTACCTAAGCTCAATTTACCATTGAAACACAGGGTATAAACAGAGTAGCACAGAGACAAAGCTTTAAGAAAAGGGCCTACATTTCATGCTATTCTTGTCTAACTGCCATGAATTGTACTAAGCGTAGTAAGCATAATTTCACAGTTTATCAGCTTCATTGGCTTCTTTATTGCTTCTAAGTTCCTCAAGTTATGCTAAAGATTATGCAGTTCTTAGTGGCAGGCAAACCTTTTCATTACACTTCAATTTTTATTCAGGTTGGAAGGATGAAAAGAAACAACAGTAAATATGCTAACAAAACAATGAAAGGAGCAGCAATCTGTATTAAAATTCAAAAGAAAAGTGTTTTCTACAACTGGCCCAAAATAAAAACACTGCAATGGATATTCCATATAGTAAATTACCATGTCAAGAAAAACATGAGAGCCATAGCCAGAAAGTAAAGGCCAGCGTTAGTCAAGACAGATCTAAAGGATTATATGGAACACTACATTTGGTTTTGAGTTCCTTACTAACCAACCTACTTGTTCTTATCATCCTAAGGAAAGCATGCTCAGCAACTGTTTCAGAAAGAGTACACACAAGAAAGGGGTTTTGTTGTTTTCTATTTTATTTTGTACATGTGTGAACTTAAATGCCATTTCATCTACATACCATGACTAGGATAAACTTTTTACCCAAGGAAGTGCTCCACACAATTATGAACTGTTACAAAATATTTCTGAGTACTTTTGAGTACTTTCAAGTACTTGAAAAACTTACCCAACATTTGCAGATCAGATGCATAGAAATATGAAGTTTCATCCATGTGCTGTAGAAGCCGTCCTGGAGTGCAAATAAGCATATTTATGTTGTGGATTCTTTCAGACTCTTCTTTCAGATCCTGAAAAAGAGTTAAACCAGTTTAGCTCTAGTTGTTCACAGTAGAAGCCCAGTTCCAGAGATGGTCAGGTCAGCTTAAACTATTGATAGTTTTTAGAAAGAAGAGTCAAGGATCAGCCTTTCCTCCTTCTACAGAGATACCACAATTTCTTCAGCATGCTCACACTTGTAGCTTGAGCAAAAAGCATTTCAGACTAATCTAAATTAACAGGGTAGTCCTGGAAGGCTTGGCAGGAAGGTCCATCCAGTCATGTAACCTGGAAACACTGTAAATATGCAAAAGCCTCAAAAGACACAGAGTACACAGGAAAACAAGTGGGTCACCAATAGGTTCCCATTAACTACTCTCTTCCCTGACTTTTCATTTCCAGGGTTTCTTCCTAAACTAGCACTTAATATAGCACTCATTTATGCCTCCATACAGCAAACTCTGAGAGAGGACACACCTTTCCTCCAATGATAAGGCCAGCTGAGAACTCATGATTCCTTCCCACTTTACGCAGAACCTTGAAGGTTTGATATGCCAGTTCCCGTGTAGGTGATATTACCAAAACTCCCAATCCATCAGCTGAAGTCCATTGATGGCGATACAGGAGTTCCAAAGCCTGAAAAAATTACCATTATAAAAATCTCAGAAGGAAAATATGTAACAACAAATTTGTAACAAAAAGTGTAATAAAAAAAATGAAAGCCACACAAATTAAAATAATGACTTGAAGAAACATCAGTATACATTTCACAGTTTGATTATATATCAGTTCTAACTGATGGTAATGATACTTGCTGTAGCAAAGTTCCTTAGTACCAATCTATGACAGACAATTATGGGTGCTAAATCATAAACATTTTACTGCACAATTAATCCTACTCTGCTAAATTCTGGAAATTAAGCCTTAATCATTTATACAAGATTAGAAATGAGATGTAGAAAAACACGAGAAAATTCCCTGCTCATAAGGTTTTGTGGGAACCAGAAAGTCAAATTATTGCAGCTTTAATACTGGTTATAGACTTGAAGCAGTACTATCCACACGTGTTATAAACAGAGCATTCCAACTAAAGTTTCATACACCTCAGACCAGGACTGTTCCTCCTCTTATGAATTCACATTGCAGAAACACTTAGTCGGCTAATCCTAACACAAAGATTTCATAGGTATGAATACCTGAAGCATTCTGAAATACTAAAGGCTGTTAAGCACCCTTGTACAATTTTTTTTTTCACTCTTCATCTCTCCAGCTCTTCTCTTAGATCTTTTCTCCCCTACAACTGTTTCAAAATAAGGTTCACAAAACAAAGTACTTCTGCTCCTAGATTAACTAATTGAGCAATCTTACTTGTTTCTCAAGTTCACAAGACTAGCTTTTGAAGCCACATATATTTTTTATTCTTTACTAATAAAAAATAATTTAAAAGAAAAAGCATAAAGCATAAAGCATGTATCTTCTCAACTAGAGAGGGTTATTCAAAACACCTACTACTATTCCCAGTTACTAACAGAATAGGATCCAAAGAAATTTATGCTCACAAAAACGCAAGTAATGTTTAAACCAAAAAAACCTCCATAATCAAAACAACATATATTCTTCCCTTTATCTAATCACAACATGATGGGTTTTGTATCCACTTATATGCACACTTCAAGCAAACGTCTCAATTATACTTTCAACTTAAAGAAATTAAATGCAAAGCATGATGTTTTGAGTAGAACAGTCAAACATGTACTATCCACGACAGGGGTTTTCATCCTGTTTTCCCACATGCGCCTAGAAGCAATTTCTAAGGAGTTCACAAAAGACAACAAGGAAATGGAAGTCCACAATCACTAAGCTTAAGTTTGATATGTAAGGTCCAAATACTAAAATTTCAAAGGGGTGAAAACCACTTATTTTAAAAAAGTCTAAGGAATTGAAGAAACTTCACCATTCTATTTCATACACTTAGTTTTCAAATCTTAAAAGAATTAGACAACCAGAGTTACACCAGGAAAACAGAGTCCTGAAAGAAAAACAAAGCACTTCCTAAATCACACAGGACCTACTAATGTAAGGATCAAAATGGAACTCCTAAGTGTCCAAAAACTCCTAGGGTCAAAAATATACTTCTTTAAGAACCTCAAGCATAATAATTTTATTTAATTAGTATCTTGGCTTTCTTGGAACATCTACATCAGTTGAATCATGACTTTTCTCCCAGGATCTATTAACTGAAGCTATTTGACATCCAGTACTTCCCAGCTAACTTGGTTTAAGTACAAATGGAAGGATGTAAATTACTTACTGGGACAATAAAAGCCAAGGTTTTGCCTGATCCAGTCTTTGCAGCTCCAAGTACATCTTTACCTTGTAAAGCCAAACCTATGGTTTGCCTCTGTATCTCTGTTACCACGCGATACTGAGCTTCCTGCAATCCTAGTATTTGCAGCGTGGGAAGAGAAGAGAGAGTGCGGGAAGGGAAAGGGCACAGGGGGAGAAAAAAACAAAACAAAACATTATTTTTGTCTTGCCCAGAGATGTATTTCTCCGTTTAGAAAAACTGTACACGGCAACACTTAACCTAAAAATTAGTTTAAAGCAAAAAAAAAAAAAAAAATTCAGATGCAGATAAATAATACATTCATTTTTATTTAAACTATTTTCCAAAGAAAACTTTTGTACTCACCTTTTAGTGTTTTCTTTGACAATGGAAAATCTGAAAATCTTTGAATTTCACTTGCATTTATCTGAAACAAAGTAAGTTTAATCAGTGCTACAATCTAAGCCTAACAGAGATATTAAATAGGATTCTTTAAGTTGCTGTTAACATAAATATGCAGTAGTTCAGTATGACCTGATCCAAGTTAGCTGGTCGGACAATCTATACTAGTTTGACCTAAGCCAAACCGCTCTTCTACCATAAACTGTTTATTAAGTATTTAATCACACAGGCTAACAGCACAACTTAAAGCTCAGATCCATCATGAAATGACAGAACAATTCAAGTGGAAAGGGACCTCAGGAGGCCTCTGGTCCAACCTCCTGCTCACAGCGGGTCAGCTCTGAGGTCAGATCAGGCTGCTCAGGGCTTCATCCAGTCCAGTCTTGAAATCGTTCAAGGACAGAGACTGCTCAGCCTCTCTGGGCAACCTGTGCTTCTGCCTGACTGTCCCCATGGGGAAAAAGTGTTCCAGGCTGAGCCTCTCTTCTGTCAAATTACACCTGTTGTCTCTTGCTCTTCCACCCTGCGTCACCTCTTCAATGATCTCCCCATGGGCACTGGGGGCTTCCGTAAGGTCCCTGTCCCAACCCCAAAGCCACCTCTGCTACAGACTGACAAGCCCAGCTCCCCCAGCCTCTCCTCACAGGGCAACTGCTCCAGCCCCCCACCATTTCAATGGCTCTCCACTGAACTGGATCCATTTCTTGATGTCTTTTTCTTATTGGGGGGTCCAAAACTGGACGCAGTATTCTTCAGGAAAAAAAAAAAAATTGCAAATCACACTTTAAAAGATACTGAAACACGCAAGCAAGGTCTAAATTTTCTACAATGCAGCGTGCCACAAGCCCCAGATATAACCTGCAATTAAACTTCATGCTAAGCATTTCACATACATACAGTATCTCCAAAAATCAGAACTTCTGTAGCCTCCAGAATTGGGGACCCAGAACTGCAGCAATCTTGCATCCACCTGATTGGGACAAGAAGAGTCCACCTACATCCTGAAGCTCACCAGGTTCACCAACCTCTAGCGCTTGGTATACTTAATTTTTTAGAGCTGTCCTACAGGGTACAAAACATACTAAAAAAGTAGTTCATTGTCCTGACACCTACTAATTTACTTCTCTGTATGCATACACACACACACACACACACAGGAGCATAACATCTGAGTTAGCTCAATGATTTACAAAAACGTTGAGATGTCAAGTAGAGATCTTAAGAAAAATGTAATACTTTCAAGTCTGTTCTAGCAGATAGACATCATCAAAAGATGTTGACGGCTTCTACTGGCAAAGTTCACAACCACCAATAGAAGCAGGACAGAAAAAAAAACACACAGAACTCGGGGGGGGGGGGGGATACTACTGTATTTATAAAGCCTGAGCAGATGAAGAGGAAGGTAGACCACACATCTTTGAATACATACTCACTAGCATCCATAAACCGAGATTTCTAAATGTCAAACTCAGAACTTACACGATTTGTGCATTTCTAATAGGTATCATTTATCTCTGACAGACTGCTGAACAGAAATCTCCCAACACAGGGACCAAGCAAAATGGTCCTCAGGCATTCCTGACAACTCATAACAATTCCAGAAAAGGCCTCAGATGAAGAGCTACTGAGCTGTCAGATCAGCCTTATATCTACTTGAAGTACCAAGCCTTCTGCAGGCTCTGCTATTATAGAAAACCGAGGGTTTAAACCTGTTTAAAGCACCTAGATCGCAACACTACTCTTTTCAGCCTAGTTCTCTCTAGTAAAAACAAGAAAGGTAATTTAATGCATTAATTCCATCTCTAGATAAAAGGTAATAACACCCTTTTTAAAACCCATTTTTGACATATTTCAAGATAAAGCTCTTGCAAGGTAGATTTCAAACTTTCACTGGGTCCTAGCAGAGCAATTAAACTTTTGCCAAATGTTACTTAAAGGTGAATTGTTTTTATAAAACCTACTTGTGCTGAGAAGCACATACTTCAAGGTAGTACAGTTCTGGGAAGGGGAAAAAACTATCAGAAATCACCATTAAAAAAAGTCTTTTCTCGACTTTCACAGATTGCAATTTCTGACAAATATTTCCAAATTCAGTTGGTAATTTTGAAGATATTATATATCATGTGCAATACTGCATATTGGGCTAATTCCCAGTCTTCTTATTTTGCATGCTAACAGATCACAACTCAGTAATGTATATAGGTTCAGTTTAATTTCAACCAAGAGACTGTCCCCATAGGAAAACAGATGCCTACAGGAGGGAAAACTATCTTAGTAACATCAAAAAAAGAATTCAAGCAACCCATTATGTGCAACTAAAGGGATGGATTTTAACAGGTTTGTGACAAATGAAATGGGCTGTTGCAGCAATGTGAAATTGTTCTAAATAATTAAGGCTGCTTTAAGTATTTCAGTGGTCAACTTCTTTTTAACTCCAGATGACCCTGTAAGAACAGATATATTAATCTCAAAGGAGACAAATATTGTTCTTCTCTTCTACCTTAAACTCCTCTAAATCATTTTAAAAATCATTAGATGCATAAGCCTAGCTCTTTTAAAGATGTCCAAAAAGGGAAAAAAGTGACACCAGTATTAAAAGAGCAAGGCACAGGAATGTTAAGAAAGGCCATGTCACAAAGCTTCCTATGTTATTTCTCTGCCCTACAAACCTCCAGGAGCACAAGAATGATCTGTTGTAGTACCCTGAAACTTCAAAGATACTGGTTTATTTTTAAATAAAGTCTGAATGGCAGGAACAAGGACTGGTGTTAGAGGTAGATCTGATAGATCTATTCTGTATCTACATGCACCAGGGGAAAACACCACCAACTTCTACTTAGAATCATAGAATCATTTAGGTTGCAAAGGACCTACAAGATCATCGAGTCCAACCGTCACCCATGCCCACTAAACCATGTTCTGGAGTACCTTGTCTACGTACTTTCTGAATACCTCCA
>JAVJGG010000027.1:9527960-9556221 GCA_035590195.1 Aviceda cuculoides
TGGGGCGTCGCCGACCTGTGTGAAGGTGAAGAGGGGGTAATATAACCCCCAAAATGAGCTCTTGGCGCAGCACGCAAAATGTGCTCTGTGATAGAGATTATAAAGCGGAAAAAAGAAAATAAATAAAGCTCTAATAGAAAAGGAGTGTGTGCTTGGTACTGTCATCAATTTTGTCCTCTGAAATACAGTGCTGGAGAGGCAAGGGGAAGAGTTCAGGGGTAGGTCCGTGAATGCTTTATTTGCTAATTCACTAGAGAGAAAAACTGACAAATTTGGAAGAATGAAAAAGCAGTTGAGAGACAGACGGTGGGCCTTGGGTTTAAGGTGCTGGATGTAAGTTCTGTTTGATGTGTGTCTTGACCCTTCATAACACTGTTGCAGTCTTAGTGGCCTTGGCTCAGAGGCCTGAACTCTGCAAAGCGTTCGCAGAGTATCACAGGGAGAGCTACAAACAGGCAGAGTTGTTTTACTCCGGGTGGTAAAAGGACGGTCTCTCTAAGAGGCACATCTCTCTCAAAGTAACTAGATTAAATCAACCTGCAAATTTATATTATGCTATCTTTACATGCACCGATTCTTAACCCCTCCCTACGGGGAAGGTCCGCACCACTCTGCAGTTGTTCAATGGTCAGAAACAATTTGCTGAGTCGGTTTTAGCACTTTGTCGGCACACAGAATTAAAAACAGGCTGCAGAGTTAGTGTGCCGCATCAGGAAGAGAAAATCACAAACATATTTATGCAATGTTGTAAGAAGGAAGTAAACACGTTGACGAGGGGAACAGTGAAAGACTCCCAAGATAATTACTGTCTCTGATGAGGGTTTGGAATTCCAGAAAGCCGAGGGAAAAGGGAGTGTCTTCTTAATTAGCTCCACTTTTGCCATACGTATGTTGAGTGTATCACTGAAGATGTTTCCCCTCCTCCCTGAAATCAGGGAAACCTGTGATCATATAAATGTTTGTTTTCCCTTTAAAATACATTAAGTTCCTAATTTTGGGAAGGTCTGGAAAAATCTCCATTAAATATGCCCCAATGGGATCTCTTCTCGCTGGTACAGCTTTGAATGCAATGTTTTTCTCTAGGGGTTTATTTGCTGTTAAGATGAATAAGGAAGGCTACTGAAGGTTTTATTCTTGAAACTTTTTTTTTTTTTTTTTTTTTCCCAGAATTACCTAGTAAAAAACTGTGTGCAGGATGTGCTGTTCCTCCCTGAAGGATGTGCTCCTGGGGGGTGGCACATCTTTCCCACAATTACAGCACATTAACTTGACATACAAAACAAAGTCCCAGTCTAACACAATTAGACTGTCGCAGGACTCAGCTGCCACTTTAAGTGTTCTATCTGTAATAGAAAAACAAACAAATAAAAACCCTCCTGTGTAGAATTCCTGCTGTTGCAGCACTGGAGTAAGTTTAACCTTGTTGTAAGTAAAGGTACAGGTAAAAGTGTTGTGTTTGAACATGCTGTCTTTGCTCACCTGGTCTATGTTTTGCCTACAGGCTGATCTCTCATAGCAGAACAGCAGCAGTGGTCTGTGAGTCACTACAGACATAAATCCTCAATGAGAAAAGATATATGGAAAATAGTATCCTGCTGTCCTATTTCTAAAACAACTTTTTATGCTGCTGTTGTGAAAAACACTGTTAATTATGCATATATGTTTCCACTGCTTTTTAATAATTTGATTGCTCATTAGCCAAGAGGTTTATATACCAGGAAAGCAAAACCAGAAAGTCAAAAGCAGCCTGTCCGGTATCCCACAGTAGAAGGTAAAATGCTGGAGAGCCTCTCGGCCCTGTGCTGGAGGTCTGGGAGCCTGCAAAGTCCTGGGAGCCACCTTTCTATTTTCTCTGCTGTCCTCTCACCTTGAGGGGCTTGCCTGAGAAACAGCCAGTGGTTTTTAAAAGTTTCCCTTTTATACAGGAACTAATTCTACCATGTTAAATTTGATTTATTTATGATGTGCAAGACTACTTCAGTTGTCTTGTAATAGTACTATCCCTAAAACTGTGGCAAAACCAGAGATCCCTCTGAGTAATAAAGAGAGAGAGAGAAAAGAAAAATTTGTTTTTACGAGCTGAGAAATGAATGATTCAACATGGTTGCTTACTTGCAATTTAGAGAAATGAAGGAAGGGAGTATGGCTTTAACAATAAATGTAAGAAGACTCTATACAAGACCACAGAGAAGGTGGCGGCAATTTTTTAGTTTAAACAAGACCTGTTTCAGTAGCATTTTCCATAGATTTCACTCTCATGCATACCAAGTCTTTCCTACTCATAAGCACAAACATGTATGTGTCTGAGCAGGTTTATTTATGGTTACAAGGAGGACAAGGGGCACCAAATGTCAAGGTCAGGGCCTTGAGGGCACTCGTAGACCTTAATGGCCCTGACCAGCCTCACCCGAGGCCTCCCCTCAGCCCAGCTCCAACCTGCGGCGTCGGGCCCTGCCTGAGTTGTCACATCAGGTTGGTCCCCAGCCCAGCCACAGCCGTGCCTCTCCTCGGCTGTAGACCCCACTGGGTGGGACTCTGAGCTGCAGACTGACTTTCTGGCTTGACCTGAGACCTGCTTCGTCACTGTGGACCGGCCCGGTCATCAACAGCTGTGTCCGACCCTGATTATGGCCACGAGACCTGATTCTCATCCTGACCCTGACCAGGGAATTGATTTCCCAGCTTGACCTTGGACCTGCCTCATCATCACAGACCTGTCTGATGGGACTCTTGGTTGAGCCCGGCTGCCCCCCATGAGCATGCCCTGCTCCCCAACCTGTTTGTACTAACCTATTTCCTTTCCATTTTTCCACATCATCTCGATCACCTATCTAAAGAAGTAATCAACAAATCGGGGGAAGTGACCCCAGAAGTACAAGATGCCAGTGAAATACCACTAAAGCCTTTCTCAATGAAACAGCCAAGTGCTAGGAGAATTTCCTCAACTGAGAGGCTCTTGACACTCTTCTTATCTTCCAAGGCTTACTTGCTATGCTTCAGGAGATTGGAGAGAAAGCGTGTAAGAATTTGCATCTGAAGAATGTGCTTGAGTGTCTGTGAATGAGACATGGAAGCTTGAAAACAGCCACAGTGAAAGGATGGATCTTCAACATAATATTTGCAGTACTACAATGTAACTTCAGACTGTTTTGAAAAAAATATAGAAATGGCAGTCAGATTTGTGAATGTTACTTTTAATAGAAGTAATGTTCCTATAAGAAATTATTATGAAATTTTATCTAAAGGATGTACAGTATGACATAGAAAAATGGTAATCCTACTTGGAAAAAGAAAAATCACTTTAAACAAACATTATTAGGTGTGGTGGCCAGAACTGTTCAGAGAAGAGGTGGGTATTAGGGTGGGTGTCAGGGCCCTGAGGGCACCATTGGACCTTACTGTCCCTGCCAGGCCTCCCCCGGGTCCTCTCCCCACCCCTGCCCACCAGCTCAGGACCTTGTTTCAGCTCAGCCTAGAAGTATTACTCTGAGCACTGCAAGCTAAAAAAAACCAATGGTGTCAGTTTAAAACAGAGATTTCAGCACGGAGATTTATGCAGACCCAGGGTAAGCAGCTCTAAAAAGGAGGCACAGTAGGTGTCTGTAACAAACAACAAAAAGACAGAGTACAGAAAAAACAGTTAAGAAAACCCATAGAATTGAGTTTTTGTATATTGGGTAGCCCTATAATAAAAGGGCTATCACCCAAGAAATTAAATTTTAAAAGTTAAACTGGATTTTCAAAAACACAATAGAAACACTCTTTCAGCAATTCCTGGTCTGAGCAAATGGGTAAGTTGTGAAGAATAAATATTGTCAGTTATGACCAAGAATATCGTGTGGTGTAATTGAGAGCTTGCACTTTCCTCTTAGTAATAAGCTGCTGTTCCCAACAATAAAATAAATATGATTTTGCACATGACATTGTGGGCTTCTCTTCTGGAAGTAATAAAATGAAAACACTTTTACTAGTATATAAATTACAGGAATTTAGTTTGATGTGGACACTCCAAAATGTATTCTGCTCCGGAAAAATAGTAGTCATACTATTACTCTAAACATGAATGCTTGGTCCAGCTTAAGAACTCTTGGAACAAACTACTGGTTACAACTTTGGCAATACAGACACACATAGGCAACACAGAGTTAATTCTGAAAGATTTCTTACAGGTATCTGGATTTAAATGTTCCTACCACAGAAAATTTTAGAATTAAGTCTTTTCCTTCCACATTGCTAAATAGTTTTATATTTTGAAAAAGCCAACTATCATATATAAAATAATATTGGAAAGTAGCTGCTTCTTTTTCAAGCCTGAGCCTACCAGAGGACAGATGATGTCTTTATGGAGAGAAATAGGGCCCTCTTCAATCCAGTCCTTCACTCAGTCTCTTTGGCCATGAACAATTTAGTAGCCACCACTATGGAAACAGCCCTCAATTCTTAAAACTGTCCTTCAAAAAGTATCCAAATTGTGATTCTTTTAAGAGACACAGGTTGTAAGCCTGTTTTCCTCTTAAAACCTGGGGTGAAACAGACTGGGAAAAATGGGGGAGGAGAGAGAACTTATGCTTTGCTGTTCTCTTGATTACCAGGATTTTGACTAAATGCCAATTACATTGATGAGAATGACAGCAACCAACCTACTAAATGTTTAAATGAAAACAACTCTCCAAAGGGCAGATTTAAGTTTACCCAGTAAAATTAAACTTTGTGGTATGATGCTTCAAAAACATTCAATGTATGTGAAAAACAGCAATAGGGAAAAATTAACCAAATTTCTTCAAAATCAGAAGCAAACCCAGCTTGTCAAGTCTCTAGAAACACCACAGAGTATTGATACTGTTGGTCAGGAAGCAGTGGATGATATTGTGTGATACAACAGAATGCTTTAGGAAAAAAGCTAAAGGGTTCTTTAATAAGATGGCATAAACACATTTCTTCTGGAATGACAAAGGACTTTTTGTCTTCTAGGGGACTGCTGTTGGTGATTCTAATATTCATGATTTAGTCTGCAGGGCCCTCAAAATGAACTTTTTGCAGTGAAAGCCCATCTGAACATTGGGAATGTTGTGATGAAAGTCCTGGCCAAAGAGAACACTTCCTTAGTCAAGAAAAAAGCTTTCACTCAGATTGTCAGACAAGGTGACCACCTATAAAACAGAAATTAATTTAAAAAATTAATTACTTACTGTGTCATACTTTCAGTCTTTAAATAAAACCATCTGTCTCTTCAAAATGTTATGATATATAGTTGGTTTGGGTTTTTTTTAATAGAGACACGGGATGGAGGTTAAAACAAATACAAAATCAAAACATTTTTCCTTTAAGCCAACAAAGGTGTTTTTATTGAAAATTATAAGGATGGCAAATCTTGCAAGAAATGTATGACGGGGTTTGCTGAAACATGTTTTCCCTTACAGAACTGTCAAACTCACCCAGGCTCTGCATGCAGGCCCTTTCACTTCACTGCTTCCTACAGTTTGCCCTGTAGCACTTCACACTTCACAGAGCTTTTGGTGCCAGGACCACCGTGATGTTTAGGTATATCTAAGCCACTAGGGGCCGTAACAGACCTGTAGAAATAAAAATGAGTAATAAACTGTGATCGTAACAGGTACACACTGAAAAGAACCATTAAATAATCAAGCCTGCTTTTTTGTGACAGCCGGGATCAGTGTACAGACCCAGGGCACAGGCTGTTATTCCAGTTCAGGGAACTCCATAAATATGTGTTTAATTTTGAACACGTTTGACGGTTCTTTTGCAAACTGAGCTGATTTCCTGACTCAGATACAGAGTTGACAAATCAAATTACAAAAGATCAGTTAACCTGTCAGATGATCACACATTTTGGAAGAATGCCATTTCCAAAACAGAATGGTATACACCATGGTGCTGCTGAAGCTTAATATAAAAATGACACACTTAAATGCTACCCTTTAATTAGGAAAGAACTTTATAGGAAAAAAGGACTTGCATTTAGCATAGTTCTTGGGCTCTTTGTATTTCAGAGTCATTTCAGGAGACAGTTAATGTATTGTTTTTCCCAGCCCATTAGCGTAGTACGATACATTTAGTTTGTCAGATATGTAAAAAATGGCACTGCACCTTTATGCAGCAGACACTTATGCCTCATTATCCTTGTTTTTACATGTTTGATTATTCTTGCATTGGAGAAAGAGTCATAGTTTATTATTTTGATTCTGTAGTTTATTCACTAGGTGTATTGCTCAACTCTGAGGAGCACATTTCTCTCCTATTTATAATGACTTAATAACACCTCTTTGTGTGACTGTGGAACGTAATCCACCCAGGCTGCCCTATCTATCTGCATATTTCTGGCTGTAGAAATTAAATTTGGTTTAAGTGTTCATACTCATTAGACCCATATTTGATAGTAATTGGTCATGAGACCAATTTTAGAGAAGAGACATGGGCTGGGAGTCGGTCGCAGAAAGGCCATGTGGGAAGGCAAAAGGAAACTGAAGATAAACTTCCTTGGTAGTACCTGTTTACGCTGGCAGAGGTGAGGGCAGACCCATGCCCATGTCCATACCACTCAACCATTCCTGCTGACAATCCCTATACTTGTGCTGTGGTAGGAATCCAGTGTGGGCCCATATGGATAACAGCTGCGTGAACTGTAAAGTTGCCAAACCAAATTCATCCCGTATAGAACTGCAAAGACATATAGAAAATAAATTTATCATCATGCTTTATTATTTCAGTTGTACTAAAATTCTCAAGTTGAAGGTGTTGTCAAGACTCAGGTGATAAGGACACTGTTACTATAGCATGAGTAGCTAAATGTGACCTCCAAAAACCAGAGTGATTGAAGCATTCTAAAAAATGGAGACAGAAAAGCTGCTGCACTAAATCCCCTCATCTACACACTTGCTAATGCAAGGAAAGGGTACAAATTTTTTTTTTCAGGGGAGCAGTATGGTGATGAAGCTGTGCAGATTTGTCTACAGTTCCCTACTGAAGGTCAGTTCACGATGGATGGACTGTGTGCTGCACAGTTGGATTTCTGAATCTAGCAATAACATTTCTGTACTACTGCTGGTTGTAAGAACATAGGAAAAATCAAAACCAGCAACATTGTTAAGAAAAACACCGTTTTTTATGGGGGATCCTGGATACTTTTGTTAGAAAAACCAGCACAATGATTTAACGTATTTTAACAATCAAATCACAGGTGTGGGATTCAGCACCAGACTTTAGATACGTACATATAGACATCTAAATGGAGTGCCTTGGTTCACTGGCTCTATTGCCTTCTGAGATGCTGTAAGGCATCCTGCCTGAGCTTCAGCTGCTTCTCCAGAAGGGCACAGATCTCCCATATGTCCCATGTCATATCTGCCAGCCTTGTGCAGATGCTGCTATACCCTAAGGCACTCGATGTTTATGTTTAATCCCCCTGGAAACTGCAGAGCTATTTGGCTCACTTTGAAAGAGACATCTCATTTAGTCATCTGAATCCCCCTCTAGAGTCCATCAGCTGTATTGACTGCATCTCCACTCACTATAATGGGAGCATGACATGTAGACATGACATTTAAGTGCCTACAAGCTGGAACTGACTGTCCCACATTCCTCCCCAAAGAGTTTAATGCTCACCAAATGTAAAGGCTCAATAAGAGGCATGTGAAAACATGGACCTAAAAAGCTTCACTGAGCCTTTCAGCAGATTAGTGTTCTAGTTTCACTTCATTTAGCAATCCTTTAAATCATTTTAACATCAACAATAACAGTCAGGGAACAGGTTGTTTCAGCAGATGTGGTTGATTCATGGGCAAAGTTAAAGCCTAAACAAATCTTTCAGTGGCTATTTTTTTGATCCGGTTCACAAAATGTTCAGTATTCTTTAATGAAATTAGCATCTCTATTTCAGATTTAAATTATACTGGTTTAACAACTCATAAAAACAACCAAACAAAAAAACCCATAAGAGCTCTACACAGCTCTACAGAAGATTGGTTCCTGCCAAATTCAGGAGCTTGACAGCTGCAGCTGCTCAGTACACTTTGGCAGCATAAACTTCCCATCACAGAGCTCAGGCTCATGGCTTCCAGAGGGGACATGGATAACCATGCAACCATCGGCACTCATCTATGCAGATGTTACTTGGCACTCTCCTATTTTGCTCACAAAGGAACAAATCAAATATGCCTGAACAATATTTAAGCTATATTTATAAGTGCCTCTTGCATAAATAAATATTTTGAAGAGTAAAGGGAAAGCACCACTGGGAATCTGTAGGGGGTTTTGGCCCGTGATTTTCAACATATTCAGAAGTGATCTGAAAATGGAGTTAGAAATGGGGAGGCAAAGCCTTTAGTACTGGTCCGTGTCTGAGCTACGTTGTGAGTACGCCTGTGCCTGGCTATGCACCTCACTGATCTGGACATGGACCCTGATGCACTGAGTTGACTCCCTGGCTTGACCTTGGACCACCACAGGCTTGAGTGTCTGGTAATCACTGGCATGTGGCTGAGCTAGGTGACCACCATGGGACCTGCTCTGCTCATGCTGCTCAGGCACAGTGGGACAGTGCCTTGTCAGCCAGGAGGACAGTGTCCCTGCCTGCCTCACTGTCACTCTGCCCTCCTGCCTCACCTGTCCTTGCAGAGCAGCCTTGCTGCTCCCAACAGTGTGTTATCCAGTGTGTTTTCCTGTGAAGACTGTAGAATAACTGGCTAGGTAATAAAATGGCAATTAAAATTCAATGTAAATAAAGGTGAAATTAGGTATATGAGGAAAAACTGTTCCAACTTTATATGTACCAATGATGGGCTCCGAGCTGATTTTTACAGCCCATAAAGTCTGGGCGTTATGAAGAAACTGTTTCTATTATAAGATTCTTATTTAGGCATTCATCATCTGTCTAGCGAGAAATTACCCCGCAAGTGCAAATATGAGCAACTGAAAGTAAAAGCAACAAAAGCTCCCGTGCTATTGCTGTATGCCATGATGTTGTATACACATATGTTGTCCAGCTGGATGGCTACATGTAGAGCTTTAATAGTAGCAGTACTCAGCTTTCTACCCCCAGACTGTAAATGGTCTGTGAAGAATTTATACTGCTGTGTCATTCAGTAAAGTCTGAAGAGAATATGCTATGCTCTGGCTTGCCTTGTCTGGCACAGAAGAAAACTGCATGCATTCATTCACATCAATCTGTATTGGTCGGTTTGGGTTTTCCATACCATCCAGTCCCTCGACAGCCTTGTGACATCAGGAAAGCAGTGGCACCTTCACTGCACAGAAAGGGTAAAAAAAGCAAAGAACATCTGAGTAGCCTAGCTTCTCTTAGAAGAAGATGCAGAACACTTGCTTCCTTTTAAACACAGCAACCCAAATACTGCTAAAACTTGAAGTCCAGTGTTTGCTGGAGTTTTGCTGTAGATGTCCACAAGGCTTAGGTTTCAGCTTGATTGCAATAATTCAGGCGTGGAAAGAAGGTAGCTCCTTTTAGGGATGAGTAAAACTGTAAGAAGCACATCTAATCACACCGAGTGTTTGCAGAAGCCCACCATGGCAAGACTGTGTCCTTTCATTAGTCATTGCCTCTGAGCTGGGGATAGCATCCACAGGTTCAGAAAAAATAATAGGAATTTAAATTTGGAGTGACAAAAAGCTTCTGTTCTTTCTACTATTTACTATTGTTACTGTGTTTCATTGTAAATCTGTGCTTACCATTTGTTGTGCCATAAAATTTGGCATAATACGTATCAGCATAATACAGCATATTATGCTATTGAATGACATACAAAGACAACATGAAAGACAGATCTTGCTTAAAAACCACATGCTTGAAAAGGAACTAAAGAACAGAAGAGAAAACCCAGGATACACAGTAAGAGATTTCAGTTAAACTTGGGAAAAACAAAGAGGCATTTGTGTTGCTATTTATGTTCTTATAGAGGAGAAGAAAAAGATTTTTTCCTAATGTGGAATTGTTTTAAATAGTGCACCACAAGTGAACTTGGTGGACTGAGAATCCAGATAATTAGCCGTAACTTAGAACAATTTTTATATGTGTTTTTTGCTTTGTTTTCCCTTCAGTCACCTTTCAAAAGCAATAACAACCAAAACCAGCCATTCATCACCTTCTCTTTGATCCCCGCTCTTGATAGCAGCTATTTTGCATCTTCATTCTAATCACTCCACCCCATTCCTTGCAGTAATATTAACAAAAAACTTCCTGTTCATGGATGCCTTTCTGCAATGAATCCAATTACTGAGGCTCCAGGGAGGGGTTCAATGGGCAACAAATACAACAGGAAAGACAGATTGGTGTCACAGATAGATTTTTAAAAGCTCTTCACAGTCCTCAAGATTGTGAGGCAGGCAAGGCAACCACTACAGGTTGGAATAGCTGGCTGCATTTTTTTAGGCCCTTGTATAGGATGAACAGATTCTGTGCCAGTTCTTGGCCAGTATGGACTGGAAAAATATGCTTTGCCAAATAAAGACCTTGGAGACATACTGTAATTCATGAAGGATGTGAGCATCAATTCAAATTTCAAAAAATGTAGTGAAAAATAAGCTGTTGAAAAACACACACTTTCTAAAAAGACAGAAAAGCCTTTATAAATCCTGTAATAGACATAGTTAATGGTATCTTTTAAAGGAATTGCAGACTAACCATATTGTGAACTATCAAATCAGATGTCTACGTGCTGATTTGATGTGCAAGGCATTTATCTGAAGAGTTCAGGCAAACGGTTCCTTGCAGTACCTAGCCTCAAACGCTGCTTGCCAACATAGTGATGGAATGCTTAAATTCAATTCATTTCCCTGACTCTTCAACAGTTCAGCACCACGCTGCGTGCAGGGAAGCCTGGAGGAGCAGGGATTCACAGCAACTCTTCTGCAGTGCTTACAGCTGTCAGGAAGAGGCTGTGCTCAGAGTCCTAGAACTCTCACAAACAGGGAAGTTTCTGATGAGCTGCAGATAGTTAAGGGTCCTTGCTGTAAATTTATCACCATTTCTGTTTTCTTTAGCAGTTGAAATGTGCAAGAAGCATTCGCAATACATTGCTTTTGAAGTATCTCAATCATCTCAGTTGACGTTCCCGTGTTGGATTAACTTTTAACTGGATAGATGGAAGCTGCCCTAGAAACCTTGAAGCTTAATTTTCTTTTGTATTCCGTGGTCTAGGATCAACATTAACAGGTGTAAATTTTGCTCCAATAATGGTTTAAATTTGCTTAAAAATAAATGTCTTGGATTTACTTCATTACTTTCTTCAGCAGTAGGAGACCATTATCTGAACATAAGCTCACAGTTCATTACCCTGTTCACTTAACCACATCATTTTACCTCTGCAGCATGTAAACATAGAAACAATAAAAGGAGGAAGAACAGATTTTGATAAGAGAGGAACAAAACCTAGAAGCATTTGAGACTTTCATTTTACTACCATAATGCAGCCTTTAAAAGCAAGTTGGGAAAGTACTTTACAGGCTGGATAGTCTCCAAAAGGTAGAAGGCTCCTATCAACAGTTATCATGGTATCAGTAGTTGCTCATACAGAATTCAATATTAACACGTTTTTAGTGAAGAATGCAGACATAGAAGCTGTGGGGTTTTTATATTATATCCATTTGCATGCCTTCAGAGACCTTTCTTCTGACTCAAGGCGACATATGAGGAGATGAGAACTGGTGACATGAGTTCCCCTTTTCTTCTGACTTTCAAAATAAACAAACCAAACTTCACCTTTCTTAGAAAACAGATCCTTCAAAGCCAGTGGCATATGCTAGTTTGTTTTTAAACGATTTTACAAGTATTTATGCACTTATTTAGTAATTTGTCATTTTGGTCTTCCAAGAGCTTCCAATTAGAGCAATAAAGTTGTACCGTAATTTCTAAGATACCACTGTAGTTTTTTGCCTCATTGCCACTTATAATATCCATAGCATAGCTACATACTAGGATAGGTAGATTGTTACATAGAAGCTCTACAGCTGTTGAGGTGACATCATTCACAAATGTTTAAATGGATACCTGTGTTGATACCACATTTAGTGAGATGAATTGATGTCATTAGTCTTCTGCAAAGGCTTCTACATTTAATGGTGACAGAGAAATAAACTCTTCCCACAGATACACATAAATAGTACTGAAAAAACCTCACCAGCAATTTGACTCAAAGAACACTGAATAAAGAGATTCAAATCATCTAGAAATCCAGCATTACAGTAAAATCACATGCAGTTGCACTGGAAATACGAGGTTTATCTTTTTATCGGGAAGACAGCTTAGGAGTAGTAGGTGGAAAATAACAGTAATATTCAGGGGACTGAAGAATAGACAGAAGATAAAAATACTCAGTGACTCCATTGCCTTGTACTTTGAGCAGTAGTTTACGTTATCACCACATGAACATAATATGCTAGTATTGTTATTAACAATGCCTCCAATTTATAGTCACTTTGCACCGGAGCAAGATCTTATTTCATAAAGTTACTAACAAATTATTGATATTAAGTGTATGGTTAAGTGGATCGCCGTTTATCAAAGTTACTCAGCCAGTTTGCAAATACCTCAGTATATATAAACTACGTTTACCCATAACCCAAGCAGTTAGACAGTACTCAGGACTATTTTGTTGGATCATTTTCACTGGAAGAAAAATATCTGTTCTCTCTTTGCATATCCCAGTTGTGGAAATCATGTATCCAAAGTCCTGTTTTCTAAGTACCGTAACAACACAAAACAACAGGAGGGTAACTTCCACATTCAGAAGCCTAGCTCTATTTCCAGATAGGTCTGAGTTTAGAATTTCTGATCCATGTAGCATTACAAGTACTAGATTTTACTGTTTGTTTTATTCCTGTAGTGAAATACAGGCATGAACATGAATATGATGTTTACTGTTTTCTGTTAAATGAGAATTATATAATTCTATGACAGTGGTAAAAGAGAATTATATGTCATTAAGTAATGTGAATTAAAAATCCAATAGAAGATTTGAAGAAGGCTGTGAGCCAGCGACTAAGACTTACTCCTTTTGGGTTCCCCTTCAGGCCACAGTACCAGTGCTCTCCAATGCTCTTTCTTACCTCCTGGTTGCTTTCATACACTCAAGCAGTCTGATTCTTATGCAGCCAAATCAACATCCTTCCCCCTCCCCATTCTAGGAATCACCCTGGTTTGATCATCCACTAGAGTGGAGCTGAAGCCTCGTACAACTAGGTCAATAATACTTTACCTTCATGACACAAATCAACGACCTAGTCAGAAGTGTTCTCCCAGTTCAAAGTTACGCGAAATACGTTGCTGCGTCAACTACACACTAGTAGGCTTTGTCAGATTAGGCACTGCCTTTCTGTGCAAGTGATCTGTGAAACTCTCCACAGCTGTCTCACCACCCTTTTCACCAGTTTCTCCTACCCTCCCTCCTAGTCACTAATGCTGGTGATTGTTGGGTCTGGATGCTGTAGGTTCCAATTTAACGTATTTCTTTATTTTCAGACTCTAAGCTCAGTCAGAATTTTCCTAATTTTTTACTCAATCTCTCCACACATTTGACTTCCTCAGAGCCTGTTTTGTTCCACCCTCGGCCCTTGCTCTTGCTTCCACCATCTCGTGCACCAGCAAAGCATCACCACAGCCCATGCTGGAGCCAAAATTAGGTTTCCCAGATAAGAAGGTCATTTAGTAGGTCCTTTCCTGGTTTCCTCTTTTATCATTTTCTGGGCACAGGGCCAGGATCTGGGCATTTTGCCAGCATGCATGCCGCTCTCCCACCCCACCCTGGACCTCATATCTTCATGCCTACCTCACCTCTGGAGCCTTGCCTGGGGCTGCACCCCTCGCTACACCCCTGCAGTGGAGCCACTCCTGGTCCTGGCCCAAACACCTCTGCATCAGCCCCCGCCCCCCCCCGCGAAGCCATGCCCTGGGCTGGGCTCCTCCCTGCACCCTCGGCCTTCTGCTTCCCTGCCAGCTGCCTCACCGCATTTACCCAGCAGTGGAACCCAGCCTGGGTCCATCAAGCTGTAGCGCTTGATGACTTGAATTTTGAATGCAGACAAAACTTATACATAGGTACAATTATAATTTATTCTGCTTGAAAAAAGTAGAGAATGTGGGCTGTAACAGTATGCTTCTCTCCCAGATAAGCATCAACCAGACATCTAACATGTTATGGATATTTAATGGATATGTAGGTTGACATAGTGATATATCTTCCCCAGACACTTCCCCAGACACATCAGGCTCCTCTATAGGTACCTCTTCCAGCACAGGTGTTTGTCTTGTCTTGTGATGACTTTTGCTGCAGCAGCTGCAGAACATGACCATCACCTGTACTGGGTCTAGCTGGGATGGGGTTAACTTTCTTCACAGCAGCCCATAGCCTGCTGTGTTTTGCATCTATGACTAAAACAGTGTTGATAACACACCAGTGTTTTGGATGTTGCCAAGCAATGTTTGCACAGTATCAAGGATTGTTTTTTTTTTTTTCTTTTCCCCACTCTGCCCCACCAACAAGCAGGCTGAGGGTACGCAAGAGGCTGAGAGGAGACACAACCAGGACAGCTAACCCAGACTGACCAAAGGGATATTCCATGCCATACAATATTGTGCTCAGCAATAAAATCTTGGGGAAAGGAGGAAGAAAGCAGGATGTTTGGGGTTAAAGCATTTGTCTTCCTAAGTAACCATTATGCATGCTGAGGTCCTGCTTCCCAGGAAGTGGCTGGACATCTGCCTGCCGATGAGAAGTAGTGAACGAATTCCTTATTTTGCTTTGCTTGTTCATGCAGCTTTTCTTCACCTATTAAACTGTCTTTATCTCGACCATGAGTTTTCAGCTTTTGGTATTCCAAGTGTCTCCCCCATCCCTCTCAGGGGGAGTGAGCAAGAGACTGGGTAGGGGCTCAGCTGCTGGCCAGGGTCAGCCCACTACCGCACACAAACTACCTTGGCCTTGTCTGAAAAAGTCTTTTCATTGTCATGAATTAATACAGATCTGTTCTTTGACACCAGAGCTGATGGAAAACAGGTACAAGTGTCACCATCAGGGCATAGAGGAAGAACTGATTTTGCTCCTCATCTTGAATGAAGAGATGTTTGAATGAAAAGGTATTTTTGGTACTCTGACCTAATCATCCATGACAAGGGTTAATTGCAAAGGCACAGAATTATTTCTGCCTCCTGTTCAAGCATCTTCTGCCAAGCATCACAGTGCCAAGGAAATTAAGGAGAGAGGGAAAAATTTTGTTGTTCTGGGTAGCAGGATTCAGCTCATCCTTAGAAACAGACTGTTTTTTCATTACTATTTTTCCCATCCCCATCTCCAGGATAGCATGTCCAGCTTCTGACAACATCGTGATTTTTAAGATCATACAAAAAGTAGCTACCATCACCAGAGGCTGCCCATACAGGGGAGAGAAGTTAAGGATGATAGGCAGCTCCTAACTCCCTCCAGATTAACTATTTGTCCGGCTGGGAGCCATACTACTACTTCCACTGCTGCTGGCAGCTGTTGCTGTTGCTGAGTAATAGTGTGTCACCCAGGTAAAGCAATATGTTGCTTTTCAACGTGCTAAGACACTTAGGTAGCCAATCCTGCCAGATTAAGGCAGTCAATCCTACCGGTGCCATTTTCTATTTCCTGGGGCAGCAACTGATCTCAAAAACAGGCTGTCAAGTATACCAGCACTACTATATAAGGATATGCAATAGGACTGGTATCAAAGGACCTGCAGGGTAGGCAAGTCCTTGCAAATCAGCCTGTGATACTAGACAGAATATCCATGCTATACATGGCACAAAATCATTATTGTGCAATTTTACTAATTGGGTAATGACTGTCGCCATGTTGATCATGTGGCAACATTTCCACCATCAAATCCAGCAGAGTAGATGAATGTGATTGTTTACTGAACATACATATCTCAGATAAATACCCTTGCCTTTAAAGCCCGGCTGTTACTAAGGCTGTGCCATCTTGGTTCTGTATTTTTCATTTGCTCCTAAGAAAGAGGCTTTTCTGTAGTTCATGTGAGCTGGTAAATAAAACAAGCAGCTAAAACCGAATAAGTTATTTCAACAGCTCTTGTGCCATCAAAAATGCTTTTACTACCATTTTTGTGCTAGTAATTAAGAAAGTGAAACTCATCCTATCTTTATAGTGTTATAACACTTGTGTGTAATTCTTTTGTCTGTTGAAATAGACCTGTATAAGACAAAATTTGTGGATGGTATTACAGGAGAATGAGATTATATATAAATACTTCAGCATGTTACTGTATCAAAAGTTACCAGAAAATGCTGCAGTTATATCAATACATATACACAGCCTCTAACACCTTCCCTGTGGATTATTAACACAATTTCTCTGTTTTTCATTATTCCTCATAAAAAAAAATAAGTAATGGATTACATAGCACTGTCACATCTAATGCACTCAGACTTCATATTTCTTTTAGTATGAAATACAAAGTCTGTAAGGTTCATTATCAAAGTGATAATTTGCAGGAAAACTACTAAAGTAGTTAATTCAATTGGAACAGGAAAGACTTCTTAATTCTGCATCCCTTCAGGACCCAGAGTTTCAGTTAGCCTGCATCAAATTTTCTTAAATACAGGTTGACATAATTAGAACAATTTAAGCACAGATTTACCCAGGAAGAGAGCACCAAAGGTGCTGAAGTTACCTTACTAGCATTACGTGCTATCATCTTCAGTACTCCCCATTAAAGAGCTCTGCAGAGCACACAGTTCTCCCTTACACACTTAAACAGACCAACTATTCATAAGTGGCTGGATTTGGTGCTGCAATCAAAGGTAGCCAGGATGTTGAGTGGCTGAAAGCTACGAATGGCACAGCAAAACTAAGCTACGGATAACTGCTCGTTTAGCAATAATCTCATGCTACAAGAATGGAGTACAGAGAATAAAAGTAAAAGCATTTGTTTTTGTATCATTGTTTGTTTCTAACCTCTCAAAGCTACTTATATTTCCCACCTAGTTAAATCCTCTTCTTTTACTACCAGGTGCACTGGAGAAGTCCTTTGCCTTCAGCCACTCCCATATGGATACAGTCCTTAGAATTTAATCCTGTTATTAATGTGCAGAGTAGCTACTTCAGTCTTTAATATGTTTAAAAGAATCCTTCCAAGCTGACCTCTCTTGTCTTTGCACCAGAGTTGTCAAATGGGCATTGACTAGGGAACCTGTAATGCACAGTTCTCAGCACAGACCCAAGGAAAGTCTCACGCTGCTCACATAGCTCCTGGTAATGTTCTGGCTTCAGAATCTCAAACCTGTATTACTCTGAAGCAATTTTTTTGATAGAAATAGAAACCGAATTAGAGAATAGAAGTTTAGAGTTTAACTCTAGAACTTGTTAATCTCACTCGGATGCTAACTCCTTTGACAGAATTCCCCCTCCCCTCCTTCAGGACCTCTGTACCAGTGGTACATGCAAATCAATGAACAGTGGAGCCAGTTAGATATTTAGCATGAACACAGCAAGGAGGAAAGAGAACACAAATAATTTGGCTTCATCTCTCCCATTAGTGCCAGCAGAGGCTGCTGTGTTACATGTCACGGTCACAGTCATGTAAGTGCATGCCCACTGTTTCCTCAGTTCCCCACACTGAGATCAGGACATATGAAATCTTCAATGGTTTCATTTACACAGCTGTTCATTTTCATCACCTATACTAGGCTCCTAAAGTTTTTATCAGACTTTCCAACTACAACTCCATTGTACTGTGTGTCATAAATAGCACTATATGCCTATTGTTATCTGGGGTCCAGCACTGAGGAGCTCTGCAATACTGACGGTGCAAAGCAGGTTTCAGAGTCATCACTTAAACAGAGCAATAACGTCCTGCTGGACTTTGTTTAATATATTACACATATTAATTAAAGGGTTAATCATCCTGTGGAAGGAAACAACATCTGTACTTTCTGGTGTCACTTCAATTAGAATTATTAAATAAATTTATCACTAAGGATTTATCTATACTGCTCACATATTTAATTTAAAAGATTGAAGGAAAAACTAATTTACAAAAAAATCCTGTTCAAAGTATAACCTGTATTTATAGAACATCCTTTCTCATTAAGCATTGGGTATCCATTTCTCAATGAATTTAGTTAAGTACGCTTAATGAGAGAGTAAACAAAAATAATTGACAAGCCTCATTAAATTCCTCTTAAAACATACAGCTATTGACTTCAATGGGAGTTGAATCAAACCCTAAATTAAGAGCTGAATTGCTCAAGATTAAAACAACTTGTTTTAAAGCCTACAGACAGTTTGTTCATTTTTATACTGTATTGGTATTCTTCTTTCATTAAGTGTACAAACAGGTGGGATGGGATTCCTCTCACCTAACTTTAGACATATACAGTGTACACTTCTGAGCTAGTCATGCCAGACTCCCTTTATATTCAATGGAGAGAAAGAGCCTCTTTTAAGGCATGATTCATCTGACCTATTTTAGATGTCTGCTTTAGAATGAGATAAATTGTGTACTATAAGCATTTGGTTTTCTTCATTGAAAGTAAAGGTAATTAGGCAAACTCATTTAAAGGGAGCTGTCTACACTACAAGTGTTTACATTTAGTAAAATGAGAATACTTTCTCTGGCAGCTGAAGATATTTAGTCTTGTCATCAATGTATGTAGAAGAGGATTAGCTAGTGAGTTGAACTGAAGCACAAATGTGTCTTTTACCTGATCCTCCAGGTGGAACTTGATTGCTATAAACAAAGCAAGGGTAAAACATTTTTTATTCAATAATAACTCTTTATGTTTGTTCTTCTGACATACTATACTCATAGCGGACCAACATCAATAGTCACTGATATTTAAAAGAAGGATGCGAACAGAGTACTCCTCCAACTTCCACTGTTAAGGGTATTTATGCAAACCAAGTAGAGTAAGGATTTTGCCTTATCCTAGTGATCCTACTGCAATAAAAGCACTCTTGGAGTTAAGCGCTAAAAAAGATCACAGAATTATCTGTGATATAGTTAAGTTCTAGACAATCTGCTGCTTAGCTGGAATGGAAAGCATTTTCACACCACAATTTATATTAATTTCCCCTGGTATATTCACAGAGGCATTCTGATTTTGCTATATCATAGTTGCTGTACCTTGTCCTCCAAAACAGAGTCTGTAAATAAAACCAGTTTTCTCTGGGGCATTGATAACTGTACTTGCTTCAGGGTTTAAACAAAGCATGGTACGCTTTTAACTCAAACAATATAACTAAAGATATCATTAAGTTTTTCTGTTATGCAATTTTATTTTAGATTGTGAGATTTGTATTGTGTTTCATTTATTTTAACTTAATTAAATTAATATTGAAGTAATAATTTTTGTAAGATGTACTACCTTTCTTCTTCACCCAGCACTGGAAATTATGAGATTCTAAGGACACCAATCACTGTTGCTGATAGTTACTATCTCTGATAATCTGGTTATTATTCTCTAGTAAAAGATGAGCTGTTGTATACCATGAAACAAACTTCTTCACAATGGGTTACATCTACGTCTTGCAGTCAGTACACAGAAACTTTATGTATCTCTGCAAATCTCTGTTTTGAAGATTTAAGTGTGACATATATGCTATAAACCACTTGGAATCACAGAAGCATAAAATAGTCTAGATTGACTTTGGGAGGTCATCAGGTTGAATCCCCTGCTCAAAGCAGGGCTAACTTCAATGTTAGATGCTCAGTGCCTCCCCCAGTCAAGTTTTGCGTATCTGCAACCTCCCTAGACAACCTGTTATAGTGTCAGGTTGGGCAGGGCTTTGAGCAACCTGGTCTACTGGAAGGTGTCCCTGTCCCATGGCAGGGTGGTTGGACCAGATGATATTTAAAGGTTCCTTCCAACCCAAACTATTCTATGATTCTATGAAATTTTTTTTCATAAAGGTGAATAAGAATTTTTTTGATGCAATTTATGTCCATTGCCCCTTGTCCTTTTGTGGTGGACCGCCAAGAAGATCTCTCTATAACCACCCACCAGAAAGTTGTACACAACAATTAGATCCCCTGAACCTGTTCTTCAGACTGAACAAATCCATTTCTCTTAGCCTCTACTCCTGTCACAGGCTGCAGCCTCCTAATCAGCTTTGTTCTTCTCCACTGGACTTGCTCTAGTATGCTAATATTTAGAATTGTGTCCAAAACTGGACACAATATTCCAGATGCAGCCTCTTGGGTTCACAGGGAATAGCCACTTTCCCCAGCCCGCTGGCTATACTCTTACTAATGCAGACCAATGTGCAGTTAGCCTTTGTTGCTGCAAGGGCACATTGCTGGCTCATGTTTGGGTTGTTCACCATGACCCCCAGGTCCTTTCCTGAAAGGCTACCCTCTAGACTGCCAGTCTCCAAATAGTACAGTGGCATCTTATTTTTCATGCCCAGACAGAGCTTTAGATGAGCTTTACTTGCCTTTTGTTTTCTTTTTACTTGCCTTTTTGAACTTCAAGAGGTTTCTATCAGGCTATTTCTCTAGCCTGTTGAGATCCCTCTGAATAGCTGCCCTGCCCTCCAGCACATCATCTTCTCCCCACAATTTAATGTCACCTGCTAATGTAGTGAGTGCATTCCATCTCATCATTCAGGTCATTAGTGAAAAAGTTAAATAGTACCAGGTTCAGTATCTAACTCAGGGGAATACCACTCCTAACTGGCTGCCAATTAGACTTTCAGCTACTAACCAGAACACTTTAAGCCTGATGGTCCAGTCATTTTTTTCATCAATCTTGTAGTCCACCCATCCTGTCCATCTCTCACAAGTGTGGTTACAGGGGTACAACCAAAGATGGTCTTGATAGTCTTGCTAAAATCAAAATAACCAATATCCATTTCTCGTCTCTCACCCCCAAAGAAGTCATCTCATCATTGAAGGCATCCAGGTGTCTGTGGTAAAGCCATGTTGGCTGCTTTTAAATTGTATTAGTTTTCTGTGAAGAAAGAACAGATATATCACCCTACACAGCTATAGCAATTCCAGGGGCTGTAGATGGCTTTATGATGCAGCGGTCAGATTTGGCCCAGTTTTTATATAACCACACATGCAGAGGGAAACACGGGGACTCTTGAGCTATGTCTATACTGTCATGTTAGCTTGGACCTGAACTTGCATGCCTTGCCTATATACCTCAGGTGCTGGTTCACATAAGCCTGAGTCTAGCATAAGCAAGAAAGCTGGCCTGATAAGTACAACTGGAGGAGTTTTGAGTTTGAACCTAATTCCCAGAAGCAGTTTGGATGTAAAAAATGCACAAGTCATTTGAATTGGCCTCTCCCAATCCTATAAAGTTATCCCATCATACAGAGAAACCTCACCTATCCCTCTGTATGCCTTCATATCTTCTCACCACTCTGCTTCAACTCTGACACCTCTCTGTTAGCTGTAGTTGATGAGATGCAAAACTTTTAAGACTTTTGACAGTGAAGAATGTGGGGTATCAACAGGGGATCTGTTTGAGTCCCAAGGATATAACATTTAGTAGTATTTGTAAATATCTGGAAATTGTTTGGAGATGGCCAGTCCGACAAGATGTCATGACAGCTGATCATGATCACATTAGCAGAACAGCTGAACAGAAGGCATAAAAGAAGATAAAACCTCAGGGAAGTCTCGTCTCATCTAAGACAAGGAGCCCTCTGCAGCCACATAAAACATATATTCATGATTGCAGTTATGGATCTAGTCTGGCAGGTAAGATCCCATAGACAGATCTCTAACACTGAGGCATTATTTTTCTCAAAGAATGCGCAGCTAAGACTCCACAGCTAGTCCAATTCACAGCCCATCCAGAGGCGACAGTACCCTGCCATGAGCCCATCTCCCCAGCTTTCACATACATGCTCTCCAGGTATGTTCATTAGAACATGCAAATGCTCATACTGCTTCAGACCACATGTCCATCTAGCTCAGTATCCTGTTGCCATGAGAGGCCATAAGCAAATGCCTAAGGCAGAACAGGAACAGGGCAAATGTACATGAAGCTCTTTCAAAATGTGTCTATTCTCAGCTCATGGTTTTTCCGAAGTGGTTTCTTTATTAAATAATCTTGAATGAATCTCTCTTTTAACTACTTCCACAGTCTCCCCTTGAAGCCTTTTGCATGTGTAAAATCCTTTGGCAAGGCAGGGAACAAGTCCATCTCCTTCTGTTTGCATTGAAATCAGCTTCTGTTAGCTCTATTTGATGGCCCCTCATTCTTGTATTTGAAGAAATGCCAAAGTCAATTCCTTTCCACCCTTTCTGTGCCATATAGAAATATAGAATATATAGAATTCCATATTCTACCATCTATATAGAGAATATAGATGAATATATATTCAGAATATATATTAATACTATAAAAATAGATTAATCTATGTTCATATTGTGTATGAATAAGTAATAAAATCTATACTCCATACAGAATTCCATATTCATATACAAGCTGTAGGAAAACCATGGATTTATTTTTCATCCCTAATAAATTCTAATATTTGGTTTGCTTTTCTGATGTTTTCACAAGTTATGCATATCATAAAGACTTTGCTTCAAATGGTAGTAGTCAGGTCAGAGTCCATTGCTTACATGTGAAAGCTAGCTTTTATGTGAAGCTAGGATCTTCTTCCACACATATTTCTTAGTCACTCTGTCTTACAAAGGCCTCTTGTGGTTCCTCACAGTCTGCCTTTGTCCTTACTATCCTGAATATCTTCATATCACAAACTTCCATACCATACCAGCAAACTTTCTCACCTCACTTCTTTCCCACATAAGGTCACTTAAGAGTTTAATGAACAACACAGATCCCAGCACAGAGCTCTGGGAAAGTCCATCTGTGACCTTCCTCCACTGTAATAAGTAACCAGTCCTCTTACCCTCAGTTTCCTTTGTAACCTGTTATTTACCCATAAACGGACCTTTTATTTAATCACATGACTACTAAGTTTCTTTGGAAACTGTTGATGATGGTACTGTCAAAAGTCTTCAAAAGTCCAAGCAGATTGGATCAACTTGTCTGTCTCTGTCCAAATATTTGCTGACACCCTTCAAAAAGAGGATTGTAAAGTAGGACTTCCCTTTTTAGAAGGCACACTGACTCTTCCAAGGTAACTTGTATGAACCCAGGTGACCACTCATTCTGCCCTTTATTACAGTTTCCACAAATTTGTCCAGAGCTCTGCTGCATAATCCCATAGTTCCCTTGATCCTCTCTGAAAACTATTTTACAGCTGGTATCTATTTGCCACACTCCAGTCCTCAGGTATCAAGGACTACAGCAAGCAGATATGGGCTACAGTAAATCGTCTCAGAACCCCTGGATGAAATAACTTCTAGTATTGGTGATTTGTTAATGTTCATGTTGCCAATTTGTTACATAATCTCTTTTACAGTCATTCCAGTTTCAGTCAGACCCTCTTCTGGAATAGTATTCTGGCATGTGGGCTTTCCTAGTTTCCTCCACACTGAACAACAATTTCTTCTGTGAAAAGGTATTCTGCTCTCTGTAGTGCTTCTTTTATACCTTAATCATTGATCAGCCCTACAGACTCTCTGATGAGCTGCTTGATATGTTTGAAGAAGGGTTTAGTGCTGGTTTAGAGTCCTTTAGCAAGTTGCACCTCCCAGCTCTTTTTTTTTTTTTTTTGGTCTGTTTAATTTTATTTTTATATGTTATCAGCCAGGATTTATGAATTTTTCTATTTTCTTCATTTGGATATGACTTCAGCGTTTTGAAGGCTGCCTTCTTGCTTCTAATAACATCTCTTCCTCATTGTTTAGTCATGCCCGGTTCTTTTTACCTTTACTCAAGCCTGTCTTAATAGGTTGCATGCTCTGGCATATAACCTTAATATATTAAATGCATAACTCTGCTGTGTCCCAGGTATTGGCCTCTGGTGATTATGTTTATGCACATATTAGTTAAGGAGGAAGAGAAGGTTACATAGTTTCTGCCAAGAGAGCAGATGTCATACACGGTACTAGCCAAACTATGGCTCTGACAGTCAAGACATCAGACCTACAACAAAGCAGAAATCCTGCCATCATTTCAACAAAACATGTGCCCCTCCCATTCCAAGCAGTGCTCCTATACTGCAGAGACATACTGGTAACAACCTTCTTCATATGCCTCTTCAGGCCACAGCCCTCTGCAGCAAGCTCCTAAAATCCCAACCTGCCTTGCCCTGTGAGGGATCCTGCTCACAATCTTCTCTTCTCTCCAGCCCGGAGAAAGTGCAGTCCCAATGAGTATTCAAAGTGAAATTAGTGATTAACTGAATCCTAAAAGTAAGGGAGGAAAAAGGACAGACAAACAGTCATAAGCAAAAAGCAAAACAAAGGGGTGTCATGGAGTCATTGTCCAAAACAGCACCAAATACACCGAGAGTAGCGTCACGAAGTGCAAGGGTCAGACTGCAGCCACATTTTCAGGCATCTCTCTCATGACCACTATTCCTTGCTGCCATGCAGTGCTAATATCCTTTTGGGATATCCCTCTTAGCTTTCTTCTGGTAGGCAAAAAACAGATCATATTTTGCTGTGATGGCCTTTTGCCATTCTAAGTGATCAAAGAGTCTATTTCAGCAGAAACAATCCTGTACTAGAAAAAAATGAAGTGTTCATATAGACAATGTATGGGGCGGGAAGGCGTTAGGACAAGAGGCAGCAGCAGCAGCGGGCAGTACTTGTAAGGTGAGGAAATCCGCCATGTTGGTAGGGCAGAGTCTAAAAATGGGGGAAGGGAGCAGCCCACACTCAAGGGATTGGGAGGAAAAGAAAAGCAGGTGAATGAGAGACTCGGTGAGAGGAAGTGCTTGAGGAAATTGTGAAAAGGAGCAGTATGCAGCCACACAGGCTGCAAGATGTGACTTTTGAATGTGGCGTACCTTGAAGATTGTCCTTCCCTGTGGGAGCAGGCCTGCCGCCTGTGGCGGTTTCAGGGTGGACAGCAATGGCCTACGCTCTGCAACCTGCTCGGCCCAGTCCTGGCTCCCTCCTTGCCTCACAAGAGGCTGCGTGGCATGCAAACAGCTATAATAACACAAGCAGCATCTGGATGTTGACATCCAGGCAATCTTCAAAGGGTATCACTTCACAGTTAAAACATCTAAATGAAAGTCCAAAGCCCTTTTGAAATGGGAGCTGAGGGCCCAGTGGCAGATCCTGGAGGACATCCACTGTTCAGTGGAAATGTCTACTGGTGGCAGTGGGAACCTTGCACTGCAAGCCACCACATCCCCTGAAACTCAGCTAGACCTCTTGTTGTTAACTTAATGCACAGAAATCAATAATGACTATTAAACTGAGATAGAAATGATGGGCTTGTTAAACAGGGAGAGTCACTGCTTTTGTTCTTACGAGTAGTATGATCAAACTGTTTTTGACCTACGTTAGTGTTAGAAATACTTATTTCAAACACAATAAGCAGATTTAATACATTTTAAATGAAAGACGCTTCATATTTATTGTTTGCCTTGCCATAAAGTCTTTTTCACATAGCACAGGGAGTTAATTAAACTAGCCTTCACTAACCTGCGTGACAATTTACGCAGTAATTAGTTCAACAGGAATAGACAAGACCTTACAGTTCTTCCAAGCCTCAAGGCTGATAAGAGCCTCAAGGCCAATTGCTACAAGATTCAGCCAACCCTCCTGCACATTCCCCTCAATTCCCTAGCTACAGATCAACATTTAGAAACAGCCCCTCTGGCTTTCTGGAGTCCTACACTTTGAAATCCTCCACTGAAAGTAAGTGGAGTTAACACCACGCATTAGTACAACAGTATTTGTGAAATGCAGGTTTTGAAGAATTTGCCCTATAATTAAGGTATGTGTGTCAGCATCCTCTTTAGTGGCATGGGTAATTAACATTACTAATAGACGTCTCGCGTCTGCAGCCTCTCATATGCTATTTTGGCCCTCTGTTTCAGGTTGCTGAACAGAAGAAATGCTACTTATTTACATGAAAACACTTCTGTATCTTCCTGGAACAGCTGTTAGCTAAAAACCACGGAAAAAATTTAGAACATGTTATCCTGTCTTAGGTTTATGCAACAGAAATTAAAGCACATAAGGCACTAGAGACTGTAAGTACTGGTATACAGGCAGTGTATCCTTGCCATCATGATCCATATATGAAAAAGACATAAACTTTAAAGTGAGGTGGAGTAATGATGAGACATACAGAAAAGTGGTTATTTTTCACAAAATAAATTTCTGGTAGAAGACTCCATAGATAGCAGCTGTTTCTAGTCATGATCCAACGCACATTTTGTGATGCTGATACAACATACCAAAGATGCTGTGTAAAATTAATGTCTTCTTACCATACAAGATGGCTATGCCCATATCTCTACGTATTCTGGATAAAAGCCACTGAAATAATAACTACTGTGATGTCTGGCAGCATCTCTCTAAAGCCAGTAGTGTATGTACTTGTCACTCTCCTAAGTAATTCCACCACATTGCACAGAATGAAAAACTTATTTGTTATTACCTGAAAGACCATACATTGCTCATATATTAAATGAATGTCTTGTCCCTGCTGCCCTCAGCACTGAAAATATGCTAACATACATTTTGGTGATTAAAAAAAAGAAAAAAGCCAATTAATCAGATTGCTAGAAATGAAGAAAAAGGATGACAGAAACTTAGAAATCCGATTCCACTCTTGACTTACATGCAGGATAAATACAATTATAGATAAAGTCACCAAAGTTATGGGGAATGTCACCCTTTCTTTGTAAGGCCTGTAGTACAAAACTTCCTTTGCAAACCTGTAAGAACACATGCATCCTTCCTATGTATTCTGTATGTATACATTTATTTTTTATCATAGAATGCTTTCGGTTGGAAAGGACATATAAAGGTCATCTAGTCCAACCCCCTGCAATGAGCAGGGATAGATCAGGTTGCTCAGAGCCCCATCCAACCTGCCCTTAGATGTTTGCATAAGAAGTTAAAAAACTACAACCTCACCAATAAGATAAAACATTGTTTTTAAGGCGAGAGTGAGCATTGATGAGGTTCATTGCAATGGATGTACAGAAAAAAATGTCATCGCATTCCCCCTCAGCTCTGGCAGCAAACCAGTGTGATGCAGAAGCACCATGAGCAATTGCTTCCCATGTCCTGCAGGTGCCAGGCAGAAAGGGAGAGTGATGTCTAATCCACTGCCTGGGAGAGTCCCAGGGAGAACTCCATATGCTCAGCTTCTGCTGGTAAAACAGTCACTCCACTATGCTCAGTGCAACAAAATGGGGAGGACAGGACTTTTACCCTTAGAGAAAAGTTCTGTAAGTTCCTAACGCACCAGTGATGGCTGTGGCTTTTGCACCTCTAGAAACAACAACACTTGGACTTTACCCACAAGTGTCTCCTATACCCTATTAAAAATTCACTGTGTCTTTTCTCTGTGGGAGACACCTCACCTCGACATCTTCTAAACACCATAGTTCTTCATAGATTTCACTACATTTTCATCAGCTGTCTCATAGCCTTGGGGGTTTTTTTGGTCACCAGGAATCAGGTAACTTCCTTTTTGGGCCAGACTAGTGATGCCAGAAGCTACATCACAACAAGGAGCCTCCTGCATCCTGTTATTCCTGCTGCGCCCTAAGGTCCTTATTTCCACTTACACCACATGACTTCCTAGTGGGGAAGCATTCTTCTGTGGCCCCACATCAGCCTGCTGCGGGGTGGGAAGGCGGCTGTGTGCTGCTCGGCTCCACTCCTGCTGCACGCCGCCATGCCAACTTTTCCACTGCCTCGCTTTTCCGTAACAAAATTGAGTTTAATTTTCTTTCTCCATACAGCTGTGCTCACATCTGCAGTTCAGTCCTGAATAAAGCCCTTCTTTGACAGAAAAATTTCAAAGGACATTTTACTAACTCTTCAACTATTACACTGTACTAGATAGACACGTACTTTGGAGAGAGACACCTGTTTGTGCTGCTCCCACCAGCACCAGCACCCAGCTCAGATGCATTACAGCCGTCAGAAGGAAGTTACTCCTGAGATGCGGTTGTAACGCCCAGGTCAAAAACTTCTGTTCTCTACTGTTTCTTCGGGAAAATCTTAACGGAGAGTCGATATGAAACACTGCCCCGTTCCTCCCCCGTGGAAAAGCTACCGCTTTGCATCCACTCCGCAAGACTATGCGCATGTCCTTCTACATGGGCAGGAGGCTGCGGGCGGCCGAGGGGCCGAGCGGCGCCCGGGCGGAGCGGCGCTGCTCCGGTGCCGCCGGGAGCGC
>JAVJGG010000027.1:9567656-9598129 GCA_035590195.1 Aviceda cuculoides
AGCACTTGCTGGTGAAGACTGAGGCAAAAAAGTCATTGAGTACCTCAGCCTTCTCCATATCCCAGATAACCAGGTCTCCTGTTCCCTTCCAGAGAGGGCCCTCATTTTCCCTAGTCTCCATTTTATCACTGATGTATCTATTCCTAATCCTTCTTTGCTGCTAGATATTTATGTTAACACTGTTCAATGTAATAAGTTGTATTTCAGTGCCTGCATTTTAAACTCCTACCTGAAACTATATTATTTTTATCAGTCTTACCTCACAAATAAATAGGTATGTATACTGTTACCATACTAACCGTGACCAACCACATCAAAACAGAAATTAAGAGGAAATGAGGAAATGTGCAGTCTGTTTGTACTTTATTGTATGTAAATTACACACAGGTTAATTTGTGTGGTTGGAATAATCAAGGAACTGCAATACTTTTGCTTGCCATATCTTTGGATTTCTAGATACAGGGGTCTTAGTGCAGAGAGCTGCAGCCAAGCAAAGCTGCAGCAGTGTGGCTGGGGTGCTCTGCAGTCTGCTTGTTCCTGCATTATAGACTTGCATGTTCTTAAATATATGTTTATATATAAAATGATATATATATTAAAATATTATATTTAAAAGTATTATTATACTATAATATTTCTATTTCCAGTGGAAGAGTTGTGATAAATTACGAGATTCTGAGCTACTATAGTAGAGGATCTGTGTAAGTATGTGTTATATACATGTATATAAGCATTGTATTTCCAGATGAAAAACATCCACTGTGTCAACTTTTAGAGCTTACTTTCATTCTTATGACTGCTTTCCTTAATTTAAAGCAATGTAAATGAGGCTTTTGTAGTGTTGTAGTAACACATAAACTGTGTGCAGGTACACTCTGACCTTCTGTCTTACTTCTGTTGACCAAAATCTTGTTTCAGCTCTATGAGAGACTCTGCACAATTATCTGAGATTGCAAAGGTGTATTTTGAGAGCCCTAGGCTTTAAGCTTAGCTCTGTACAAATGAGTATCTAAGCCTATCTGGAGCCTCTTAATTTTAGAGCTCTGTCCAGACTCATGTGCTATCACACACGAACCCTCTTGCAGAGGCGAGACCTTGGTCTTCATTTGAAACCAGTTCCCCTCATTCGAAGTTCTCAGCTGGCCTGTGTCTGTTTTCTTGTTTTTCCCTTTACATTGTTACCTAGGCACAGTTTTGCATAAAGAAAGTTGCACAATAACATGAGGAATAGCATCTGTATTGTATGTCTTTGTAAGACAGTTACATTTATACTGCATGGCTGAGCTGTAAATTACTTGCATAGATGGCTGTCTCTTTGCATGCTATCAATATTTATAAAAGGTCTCACAATCAACTAGCAGCTCTACCCTGGAAGAGTAAATGTGTCTGCTGTTAATCATTAGCTTCAGATTTACTGAGACTCCTAAGAAGACCTGATACCCAGCCTTCCAGCCCACCATGTGGCACACACAGTATACATCTGTATTTCCGTGTAAGGCTTCCGGGGCAGAAATTCAGGAGCACAAAACTTACTCCTGTCATATGATGGTTTTGGATTGAGACTGAATCTATCCCTGCAAACAAATCAGAATCTTTGCATGGAGAATTATATCAGTTGCATCTATTAGCATGTATTAATGCTAATGGAAATTCCTATTAATGAAGTCATCTCATTAGAGATATTAAGTACTACCATTCAGAAGCTATGTGACACACTTTAAAAATGATAGGTAGCCTTCCTTTGCATTGCATCATGGATTTGTTTTGTTATTACCATATAATGTTGGTAGGTAGCTTGTGAGCCTTGACAGCATAATGAAGTAACACCCTTTTTTTTTGACCTGTTATTTGCAGCCTGTACAGAGAGATTGTAAAACATTCTTAGTGTGGAGCTTTCCCCTTTTTCGCACTCATTGTTGTGACAATTGTTGTAGTTGTGACATTACTAGCGGTATTTCACCTCATTCACTCTTGTTGACCAGCTGCCCAAAGGACTAAAAGCTTTCACATTCTAAGTATGTATAAGCTCAGTTAAAAGATACATACTTGTAGCCTTTTCAATTTCTTCCAGCAGGGCTGAAATAACATTTTCACTGTAAAGCCAGGGTAGCTGCTAAAGAAATAGTTTCATATTAAAAGTAATATTTTGAGGCATCATTACAGCTTGAGATGGGTGATTAATCACCCTCAGCTCCCATCATCTCAGTTTTCAATGCTCTCTGCTTTAAAAAGTTAACTTGATGAAGACAGTCATTGAGGTCCTGATTTCTGAGCTTTAACTGAGAACTTCTGATTCCTGAGCTGCCAGTGCAGAGAGGAGTTATGTGGTCACCATAAGAATGAACCTTGTCCTTGCCCTTACAACATTTCCTAGGTTTCTGTTTCAAAAGAAAAGTGTGAGTCTATGCTCTTGCCCATGTGAACAGACAAAGCTTCAAGGGGAAATGGAGTGTTGGACTCAGTAAAGGAAAACCGCAGTTAGAGTAAGTAATCTGCAATATATTCATTTCATATAGTTTAATATGAGAAGTTAATGCTTTGGGAAAAAACACAAGTAACTTTTATCCACTGTACAGAGTGTGCTTAAGTTAAAAAATTGTAGATACAAAAGGCATTGTGAGTTAATAGAGTGGAAAGAAGTATTTAACACACAGTGGGAGTCTGATGAGAATGTTCAGTGTATGCTGATAGTCTAACCGTCTTTGTGGATTGTGTCTAATGAACGTACACATTGCCACCATAGTAGGCTATCTCAAAGCAGGTGATCAGCTTTAATTTGTAAGAATAAATCTGCTGAATAGAGGTAGTGTAATAATATCAGATTTTGTGATTTTTCTCCTTTTTAATTAAGAAGAAGAGAGGTGGAAATGGAAGGATTTTCCCCATGAGCAGACAAGGGGGAACTTCAGTAAGTGCAGAAAAGGTGTTCTGTCTTTAACTCACATATTCCCTGCCTGTATCCCTGACACACACGACAGGACTTAATGTGTGAATCTGATGTCTGTTGTCAGAAAAGTGTTCTGGGGACAAAATGACATTTACCATTTGCAGCTATCTCCTTAAGTAGCCCAGCTTGCTGCTTGAAAGAGTATTATGGGGTGCATATCAAAATCATGTGTAGAAGTGGTATCTTTGTGTTTAAAGTACTTCTGCCTATTAAGTGTACAGTCTGCAAGGAAAAACTAGAGAAGATTCATTCCCTTTTCACTTCCTTCCTGCTTCCATCTCCTGGTTTTGGACATTTCTGGAATCTAAATATTTAGGGATGATTGTGAGCTGGCAACTTGAAGTGCCCATCAAAGTGGGGTTGAAAACAGATCCCATACAGTTCAGTGCTGGGCTGTGAAGTGTTTCCCCAGTCCTTCACGTGAACCTTTCTTGGTACTTCCAGTTACTTCTTTCCATCCAGAGGTGTCACCACTAGGTGACTCTAGCAGCCTGACCTGATGCCTGTTCAGGACAGTGAAAGTCCTCCCATTACATTTGTTGATATTTGGGTCACAGTCAGAAAGAAACACTGAACCAACACACAGTCTTTGGTCTTCCCTGTTGTGGCACATCCTCTTTGCCCATACATATCTTTAGTTTTAGTTGTATTTGTCTCAGTATATGACTAAGAAATCTTCTGATGGCAACTTAGTGGGTTAATGGGCATAATAACAAAAAAGAAAAGAATGAAGACTTAGATAGAAAACTAGTATTTTGGGGGAAGGAAAATTAAATGAGTGGTTGATTAGCAGTGACCTAGCAAGTTAGATTCAAGCATTATTGCCAACACATTTTGTTCATCAAAATAGAGGAGGCTTTGATTTTTCAGAGAATTACTGCAGAAATGCTTAATTTTATAAATACAAAAGCCAAAGAAAAAAATAAGTGCATTTTCAGTTAGATCTTTTTACATCGTCTTGTAGTGTGTGCAACCAAAACATGGGAGTCAGTTTTCCTCTCTGATTCACCTACTTCTGCATAATGTTTTAAGTGTAATAATGAAGCTGACTTGGTTTATTGACATGAGCCAAACAGAAAACAGTAAGAGAGAAAAATAAACAAAAGATTGCTTTAATGTGAGTAAAAATATACCAGCTACTAAGAATAAAAACTGCCTTAGAAAATATACCGATTGTGTGTCTGATGTGCTAGGAGAGAGTATCTTGGCTCTGCATATCATTGTTTTTCTTCCTGGTAGGATTAACCTGCCACAGGAGCTTCTCTGGCACCTTAGAAACCAGAATGTTGTTGTTGTTGCTATTATACTTGTGTATGAAATGGCAGATAATAATTTTTTCAAGTTAGTTCAGCTGTGGTAGTTTTTGCTGTTTTCAGTAATACGTCTTTGTCCTTTTTTTTTTTTTTTTTCCAAATAAGATGACAACTTGAAAGTATGTCTTTGAATTATTTTTATAAAATTAAAAGGAACTGTGAGTAAAAAAATATTATTGCATATGCATTTTAGAGCTACCCATGGCTGTGATCGTAGCCAGAGTTTTCTAGAAAATTAACTGGCCATAGAAATGATAAAGAGATGCACAGTTCACCAGTGTGGCATAATGTATAAAGCAGTGGGAAGGTGGTAAATCGAAGCAAAAAATTAGGAAGGAACTGGTTCTTCAGGCACTATTTTTTAACATCTCTAGCCTTTTCTCACTGACGAAGTAAGGAATATAAACAGAGTAAAGACATAAGCTTGGTTTAGGTAACTGTTTTTGCAAATTATCTGCCCTGCTGTAGTTTTTATCTAATGCTGTCAGCACTGTTTTTATCTGCAATCCTTTCAGCCTTGTCTTCTCGGACACTGAGAGCTTTGATCCAAGGAGCAAATACTGGTCTGCTTATCCTTCATCTGGTGTATTTCCTTGTGCTAGGTGGTTGCTGTGTATCTGTTCTCTCGTGAGGGGTGTCATAAGAGTCCTTTAGGGACAAATCCTGCTTCTGCTGAAATCTACAGGAATCATAATTTCTGCTTTGGCAAAAGTGGGAGTCCTCTGTTCCCTGCAAACAGCAGAGATGTCCCCAGAGATCCTATTTGGCAACCCAGTTTCTACTACCTTACACGTCTGTCTTCTGCTTTATATTCTGGATGAAGATGGTAGAGAAAATACCTTTCCTCTTAGAATAGCAATTAAAGCTCCTTATTATCCTAACAGGAAGTGGCAGGGGGAGGCTACAGCTCTTTTCACAATATTTATGATAACCCACATGAAAGTCTAGTACATACAAACATTTAGGTTAACTTTTCCCTGGAGATGTCTGTATAAGAAACACTAGGACATCCTTGTGCCAATAAGGAAGAAGATGTTTTTAAAAACAGTGCAAAGGAATTGCTCCTGAGTGGTTCATTAGTTTAGGTGGTGTGTAGGATAGTAGATGGGAAAAGGTAATGAGGTGTAGCCTGTGAGGTCATTTAGGATTGCTGCCTGCTGCCATTTGTGGAGCAGTCTCCTGTAAGTTATCTTGGGAATGGAGTTGCCTTTAATCCTGCAACAGCTTACAGGTACTTTTCCCAGTCACAGTGATGTTGTCTCCTGTCAAAACGAAGTGGCTCCGAGTGTCCAAAGTAGCTGTAGAGAAGGGAGGAGGACGGATGGAGCAGACAGGGAAGCAGGATTAGTACATTTGGTTTAGAGAGCATTAGGTGTTTTGACACTCCTACAGAGCAATGTCTCAATATATAATTTGCAATCCAAGTAACAATAGCGCTGCCTCAAAGGCAAGTTCATTGCAATACTGACTGCAGATACCATCTTCTGCTGTAATTGTTTCTTGAGACGGGCTTTCCTTCAAGTTCACAACTGTTGTTCATTAGTATCGTGAGGGGGCATGTAGACTTGACAGAGCAGGTACATAGGGAGATGATGTGGTTTGGCTGGGAGTCATCGCAGATGAGAAATACTTAATAGTCATGTGATATTGCAATTACATATTGTGTATCATATTAATATTCAGTGCTCACATAACTATATATACAGGGTTCAATACAGGGGCCTGCATGCATGTGTAAATACAAATACGCACAAGCAGTTTAAAGGGTTTATCTCATAAGTTGGGGATGACAGCACAATTCAAAAGCAGCACATTCACAGATAATGGCTACAGATAATGCCAAGCATCTAAAGGCTTTACAGTGTTTACATATGAATGTCAGTGTTTGCGCAAGATTTTGAATACGGTTTTTGGGTGGAAGGCCTGTTCGTGCGGCACCTGATATGGTTGATGCTGGAATAAGTGTGGTTTTTTGTAGTTCTTCTTCTCCTCTCTGGAATGCCTAAATGTGAAGGAAATAGGTGTTTATGTGTAAACGATGCCAGCGGTGGGCGCGGAGGTTGGAGACCTCCCCTGGGACAAGCACGGCAGCGGCTGCTGCCTGGCGGGCGCTGGGCTGTGAGTCTGGCGGCCGCCGCTAGGGGGCGCCCGCGCCCCAGCCGCCGGCTCCCCCGCGGAACCGGCGGCCTAACCCGCCCGGAGATCCAAAGGCGTCTGTCTGGTTCTGAGGAGAAGAACCGATTTCGGCTGCCTGGGTTTCAAAAGACCGCAGGGATGGATTCTAAGAGACGGTCTCTGCTTTCGGGACTTCAGCAAAACTGCTGTGTCTCTGTTTTCCGGGCAACCGCTGTGACTGTGGCCACTCCCGAAATACCTCATGCTTGGCTCCGTGTGGTATCTCGGATCCCCTTTGCTAAGGCCACAGGAGTGAGGTCATGAAGCTGGCACTTGAGAGCACTTTGTTCATCACCTCCTCCTGTTTCATATTACTGCTAGGCTGTTTTCCATGCTGCAGATGGCGTTTACGGTGTTTAGTCACTCCCATGGTGCGGCAGTTATCTGTGATGATTAAGGTTTTTGCCTTTGTAATAAACTTACTTCAATGGCTAGTTCTTGTGCATGTGTCTGTGTAATCTTCTTCAAGGGAAACAGTCACTCATTTACCAAAAATGCCTCTCCTGCCCCCCTATTCTTCAGATGCCACCAGATGAACAGTAGGTGCTAGTACGGACAATATAGCCTGTATCAATTCCGGTTGGAAATATATCCATTTCCAGACTAGGTGTTTAATTTTATGTTTGCTTTGTGAGGTAATGCTGTCTCAGAGAATATGAGTTTTTATTTAAATTGATAACCGAAATAATTTGTGTTCTCTGAGAGCATCTGTATTCCTAGACATGGGATTTACCACTGATTAAGGTGGAAGATTTACATGAAAGCCTTGCTAAAACATTGATATTACATCTCCAGGCTGTGCACAAAGTCTTGTTCTGTTGCCGCCAGAATCAGTTGGGGTGTGGATTTGCTGTGTTTTCATCTGTGCTTTAGGCACTTGTGTAATGTAATTTGAAAACAAGTAACTTTGCATGTCCATTGCACTATTCCGACTCCTTTGCAACTGTACCTTGTTCTTTTATGTCCAGATAAAACAATTCATTACTGTGACCTCTTGGTCTAAAACCTCAATTTGCTACTAAACAGCTGCTTCGGTTGCAGCCACATGTGTGTAGCTTGTTCAGGCTTCATCTCTGCATGGCAGAACATTCATATTCATTATTAGTTGCTTTCATACATATTAAACACAGGCAGAATCACTATGCAGCAAGGAAAGAGGCAAACGCGATGAACTCGTTGAACATGTTGCATGAATACCTATTAGCTGAATTCACAATTTATTATTCTCCTTTACATAGAAAATGTGTGGTGGGCACCTCACTGGCAGGGCCTCAACGAGCTTCCTCTTGAAAATCAGAATAATCTTTATTGCTTCTGCTTAAATGAGCAAATAAACGTTTCAAGAATTGCTTTGTTAGAGTATTATTTATTCTACTTTGATTATTGGCTGAACTTAAACTTAACTTTCAATTAGTTTTACAATGCTTATGAATTATTACCTCATTTTTGCAAGGAAGAAGGATGTACATTGAGGCAGAGAATAATGCAAGCATATGAGTCGTCCACTTAACCTGGTCACATAATCTCATTGTTAAGGTGGAGAATTGTGCTGTCACTAAAACTTTTATATGGTTGCTGTGCATGTATCATGTCTCACGTCCCACTGTGTCTTAAAAAGTCATTGTAAGTAGAAATATACTGTAAATACTTAAAGGAACAACAGGGAGGGTTCCTAATGATGTGTCTGTAATATCTAAAATGGCTAAAAATAAATTGGTGGGGTTTTTTTCCTTTCTAGCAAACTTCTGAAGAGAAAGAAGGCTGAAACAGGGCTACAAGGATTGACTGGAGAATGGTTTGAAGAAATACGAAGAAATAAGTTTCAGAATTACATTGATGTCAATAGAATGCTAAAACCACCATTAGAGCACCAGCTAAGGAACAGCAAAAACACCAGTGAGTTGCATTTTTCTGTTTCCTTATCTATATGATAATCATCACCAAAGCAATGTCTTGGAGCATTTCGGAGTGTAATAGCTAAGGAGTTTCTGAAATTGTACTGAGTTTCTTCTTATGTCAAAGTATTACCAAAGATATATTTTCAAAATGACTACATTTCTGTAAGCATATTCTGTTAAAAGCACAGCTGGGAGTCACAACAGAAAATCCCTGATATTCTTATCCCATAGGTAGAATCATAGAACAGCCCAGGTTGGAAGGACATCAGAAGATCATCTGGTTCAACCTTTTGTGGGAAAGGGGGCCTGGATGAGATTATCTAGCACCCTATCCAGTCGCATCTTGTAAACCTCCAGTGATGGGCACTCCACCACGTCCCTGGGGAGGTTGTTCCAGTGATTGATTGTCCTCACTGCAAAAAATTTCTTTCTTAATCAAGATGAAGTTGCTGTAATTATAGTAAATATAGTGGTGGTTTCCCAATCAAAGCAGCAATGTTTACTTTGTACAAAAACTGTTTCAGTTTTACCTAGTTTTCTTAAAGAAACTAGAAGCACCTAAGTGACATTTGGAATAAGTAGGTAATCTGGGTTTGGGTGAGGGAGGTTTGACTGTACCAGTGGAAAACTTTTCCTGCTAACACTGGGCTAAAGGCATGCCAGTGCTGATTATCAGGGTGGGTGACAAAGTCTGGGAAGTTGGGCTGACCAGGAAGCAACTTCTGGAGATCTCATTTCACAGGTTCTGTTGTCCATCCGTAATGAACATGCACAAGAGACATAGTGTCTCTATATCAAGCATGGCATTCTGTACTCTTTTTCATCTTCCATCTAGATAGTTTTCATGCATAATATATACTTTTATTCTGTGCACATTTCTGTGTGTTTTCATTGAGCTCTTCCTATCTGTACTTCATAGCAGTTGGAAGCAGTCATGTATTTCAGAAGAAAAGTGAAACCCTAACAATTTTCCTGAAACTACAGATCCACACAGAACAGATATCTGTCTGTCTTAACCATTTTCCCCCAAAATCCCCTCTAGTCCACAGCTATCTACTGTTTTTCTCTTTCAGAGATGGTCCAACTGATGCATTAGCTAACTAAACTCTGTGTAATTGTTCCCTGGTATTTAACTTTGAAAGCTGCTGTTTCTATTTCAGATCTGAAGAAGGGGTCGTGTGCCTCAGAGGCTTGTCTGATATTTCCAACTGTGTAAGTTGGTTTAATAAAAGGTACTACTTCTACCTGCAAGCCTTGCTCTGTCTATATCCCTAGACCTCCTGGCTATGGCAGAGTGCTATTAACACTCTCCTGATGTCACCTTCTTTGTCAAGTCAAACAATATCACCAAGAGGTTAGGCTCAGAAAGGGGTGAAGGATGCAGCATTTTGTAATACACAGTGATTGTCACTAAAGTGAAAGCCCTGTATTACACACAGGATTTAAATCACATTACATGAATTATTCACTTCATTTTGGACTAGGTCCAAAATACTGCCCCTTGCTTTTGTTATCAGTGACACTTTGCTCTCATTTCTGGTTTTGCTTTCTCCTACAGTCATTGGATAAGCCATTTTTAGGCTGTTGTATTGTCTCAGGCATGTGATGTTTTAAATGGGAAAAGAAAAATTATACAGTACGTTATACCTGAGTGAAGTCTTGTTTCCTTATGTCCTCCAGTTTCCTGTGGCATGTTTTAATAGCAGACCCTGCAGTTTCTTTCCCTAATCTGTATGCAGTACTCATCCTCGCCTTCGCAGCAATTGCCAGCTGCTTTTACAGGCAGACTGGGTTTATGTTCTGTTTGAAGAAATCAAATCATAACTTTCCCAAAGAAATCATTTATGATATCTTGCATTTAAAATACAGTTCTGATATGCAGTTTGAAGCAGAAAAAATGTACTCAAGTGGCCATGGGAATCCCATCAAAGAATCATATGATACAGAAGACACCTTAGTCTGAATTACTGTTATGTAGTTACATTAAAGTCTACTAAACCATTGTATATTCAGGGTTGACATATTTATATTTCTTACAAAGATGAAAAGAAACTGACTAATGATTGTGGGTGCTTCAGTTTTCAAATGTCTAATTTGCCTATATTTTAAAACAGTTCTGGGTTTCAAATGGTTGAGTGCTGATTACTTTCTGAAAATCAGCCTCATGTATCTCATGTGTGTCACCCAAACCCAATAATAGTTTTTGACATTTTAGATCTGTTTAGCTTTTTCTTAATCTTCTAGCTAGTCATTATAAACCAGCATGTCACATGGTCTGTCCAAAACTGTCAATAAAACTGGATTTTCTTGGCATAAAAGGTAAGCAAAAAAAAATTGTTTAGCAAAAGAAAATTGTTTATGAAGACGTAACTTTTAATGTATATTTTAATACTGTATTTAGTAAGAACTTGAAACAAATCAAATTTTTATAATATTTTTAGATAATAAAGAATTAAAAATGTCATCCCGCACAAATCCTCAAGCACAAAAGAACACTTCAGCTTCCTTTCTGGGGTTCAGATCACCGTTTGCTTGGCTTTTCTCCTTTAGAAAATCAAGGAAAAACCAGACTCAGAAGCAACCACGGTGAGCTATAATCAGAACATACATTATTTCTGGCTTTAAAAAAAGTCTATGAATGTTCTGTGTTTTGCTTAGCAAACTTTGTTAAAATTATTTTTCCAGTCTCTTGCCTTTCACCTCACTGGGAAGACTGGGATTTTACTTGGTCATGTAATGAGAGATTATCCGTTCTGTGTCAAAGAATGAGGGCTAAGTGGCAGGTAATAGGTAAAGTCTCTTGGCTAAATGTATTTTGCTCAGGTTTTGCATAAAGGCTTTAAGTGTATGAAAGCCCCTAGACTTAGCAGCGGCTGCATCCTATTTCATTCCCTGTCAGGAGGACAAGGTGTAAGGCGCATGGGGATCTGGTGCCCTATGGCTGTAATATAACAGGAAAGCATAGCTTTCCCAGGCCATGGCAGAGAGTACCGGCCCCAGGCAGCTCTCCTGCATCAGTTCCCTCCATTTCTAGCCCAGAGGCAGCTCAGACGCAGGCCTGCAGCTTTAGCTCTAGCCGGGCAAACAGGGCAGGTCTCCAGTGCTTTTGTCTTCTGTGCTTCGTCAGGGCTTTGGTTTCAGCTGGCTCTGAACCAAAGATGGTCTCGTACGCAGCGCTGGAGCTGCTGTTTGAAGAGCATCCTTCTCCCTTGCTCCCTTGCCATTCACAGGGTTAATGCTGCTGTTCAGAGGGAAGGGGGGGGCTATGCTCAGGCTAGTTAGGCTGACTGTTCTCTCCTAAATTTTGTCCTGTATAGTTCTGTATGTCAGCAACACCTAAGTGAAATATCATTATTTTTGTGTGCATCTTGGGGTAATGCTTGGGACTGGACAATCATAGCTAAAGGTGCATTATGCAGTGCTGTGAAATCTAAGTATGAAGCTGCAAGATCTTTGGCACAAAGAGCTGATTTTCACTCTGTGAGTCTCAGGATAGTATTCTGGTCCATGCCTGGGGCTCCTAGGTGGCATGATGCTAAGACAAGGAACAACTATAATAAACAATGACAGGGAATGCAAGTCTCTAAATAAATGATGATTAGTCTGATACATAGGTTTTGTAACACAGCAGCTTGCCATTGTGGAGTGTTTGTATCAAAGCAGAAGGAGATTTAAGTGAGAGGTTTGAATAGAGGCCTGAGGTTAGCTTTGTGGATGTTTACTGGTAACAACTCTCCTACATAGCAATGCAGCATAGAAAAAAAAAATTGCAGTTTTAACGCTGCTTCATACATGTCATCTGCTCCCTCCTCTTTCCCGTGATATGGTAGTGCCCCTTATGCTGGGACACATCAACACCAGACCAGAGCCCTCCCTGCAGAATAAAGGGGCACTTGTGTAACTGAGAAGCAGATTTCAAGGGCGCTTTATCCTGGTGCAAGGTAAGGTAACCAGTGCACAAGCAAAGGTCTAGGCTTTGCTGTAGAACCTACACATTGAAATGATTTCTTAATTTAAGAAGGCAAAAAAAAAAAAAAGCAGTGCAGTGCCTACTCATAGCATCAGCTTTTCTAATATGTGTTTATTTGGCTTTTCCACAGAAAATCTATTGTATCTTAGGGTCAGATGCCTTAGATTTCTTACCAAGCACAGCTTGAAAAATAAACAAGTCAATCCTGATGTGTAACTGAGCTGATTGCTACATTTTCTAGTCACGCCTTTCTGTCGAAAACTTCCTCCACCCTCTTCTAGGTGTTGCCGTGGCATGTGGTTTGCTTTATGCATAGGCAAAGCAGTGAAATAATCTGCCTCTCACCAGGTAGAGTTATTTTGGAGAGCTAGTGAAACACAATAGGAGGCAGCACTGTAAATGCTGTAAGTAAGCCTAACTGGCAGAAGCTTTTAAATAGCGAAGTATTAATGGCTGTTTAGAGGGTCCTTTCTGTACTGGAGAGACAGTTTCATCATCTGCGGCAGTGTTTTGCTCTGAGAATAAATTATGGATACTGCAAAACAGACTATGCTTATGTGGAGATACAGAAGATGCTAATAAAAGGTTTGTAACTGTAGTCTGAAGGTAGTGAAATGTTTGATCACTTTTAGTTCAAAGGTGTTCGGTGTTCTTGAATTCATCCTTATTCTTATATGTAAGTGTGATTCATACTAGAAAAGAAATGCTGTTTAATTGTGTTTTCAGCATATTTAAGTTACGTGTTTGTTGCTTAGCTGGCTTATGTAGTACTGATAAGAAGAGTGTAGAAGAAAACAGATTACACTGACATCAGGCAACTTGGAGATGGCCTGGGGAAGACAGGTGCCTCAGTGAAAATACTAATTCGCAGCATATTTTAATTCATGGATTTATATTATTGTTACCAGTAGTGATAGTAGTAAGTAGAGTAATCTTCTACTTTTAATCGTACATTTGGTTGTCATAAAAAGGATACATATGTATATAAGTGAAAAATTATAAAATGTAACGTCTTGGTTTCCACAGTGAGTAGTATTTTTCTGATGGCAAATATTTCTGAACTTGAGCAGTAATTTAACTTCTTTTCTGTTTATGAATAATAGATAATGTTTACAAGTATGTGTGTATGTATGCTGCATGCATGTGCAAAATAATGTAAACATTGCTCAATATCCTTAACCAAAAAAGAAACTGAATCACTTTTTCCTAAAATTAAGCAATATTTCTCTGGAAGTAAGCAAAACTTTAATTTTGAAATGCTGAAAAACTTAAAAGAGTTAAGAAAAAATAATGAGGCAGTTTGAGAAGTGGAAGGATTGGCATAGGGAAAAGATTAAAATAACCTTGTCTGTATAAGTTGGCAGGGAGGAAGATAAAGCAGGATGCAATGACCAGTTATTTCTGAAAGAACACTGACAACAAAGAGATGGAGGAATTTAGAATAGTGCCAGAGGTGCAAATGAAAATTTAATTTTTGCCTAGACTATCAGAAAACTTTTCTAACTAACATGTCAACTTCATGTAGTTTCATTGCAAGGAGCAATTAACGCAACACCAAGCACAGCACCAAGTGGGGAGAATTGTAGAGCAGCTTTGCACAGTAAAGCTGAAGAGGAGAGCTTCTAACAAAGCTTTTACATTTTTGTTATGCTCGTAATTAAAATTGAGGTGACTCGCTAAGCCACAGGATTTCATTGAACTTGGTTTGCAGGAAATCATTGTAAAAACTCCAAAATGTAAGTTTCATTTTTATTTTGTTGTAGAAGCATTAAAACATATTCATTATTTTAATTTAAAGGAAGAGCTACATACATCTCTGAGTCCTGGTTCGGTAAACTTCATTCACAGGGAGCGGTAACCCACTGAATTAGTGGCTGTTCATATTCAGTGCTACAAGGAAAAATTAGGATTTTTGGAATCAGATTGTCTGGCCAGAATCTAAGCCCACTGAGGTCAACAGGCTTGTTTCCTTTGGTTTCAGTTGGACCCCATGTCAGAGAGGAATCCTGGTTTTACAGATCACAATTACAGAAGCAAAAACAAATTGCACCTTTCAACTGTTCTTCCCTGCCTGCAAGCACATTGCAAACAAATGACAAAGCACTTCAGGAGGAAAGGCTGGGCCACAAAGAACCTGCCAACAAGCCGGTTTCTACTTGCTGTTGAAGCACAATAAAGTAGTCTACCAGAGCACAAGAAGGTTTTAAGAGCCTAAGAACAAGGTCATTCAAAAAGACTTTGAGACAAACAGGACTGAGCAGAACCATCTTTCCCTACTTCACTTTCCCTCAAGAATTAAATTCCTGGGAAAAAACAGTTTCTGGGACAAGGAAGAACTGGCAATAACCACAAGCTGAGCAACATTTCCATCAGGGCTTCTGAAGGGACTGGGTTTGCTTAGTTCTAAAATAAGCACCTGCAGACTCGAATAGACTCAGTGGAGTCAAGTCCTGTTCTTGTTTCTTTAGTTTATTTTGTATTTGTATGTCTGCAAGTCACCAGTAGAGCAGAATACCTTTTATGTTCAGGGCTTCTCAGCTTGTTCTAACCACTGCATTACTCACAGACGCTCTAGCCAGTTCTCTGCCAAGCCCTTGCAGTCCTATATAGCTTAGGAAAGCAGATGAGCCTTCTACCATGTGTTAAAAATTGGTAAATAAAGGCTGTTTTGGGTGAGTAGCAGCAAGTTCCAAAGTTCACACCAAAAATAATCTGCTGTCTGTCTCTCCTTCGCAGGGGCAGAGCACAGCTCTGTGTCTGAGCAGGGTGAAATGGAAGAGAAAAACAATAGAATTGCAGGTGCAAACCACTTACAGATATACAAGTAGTTAACTTCAGCTATTCGTAGTAACTACTAAATTATTGTTGTTTGGAAAAAGAAGTAATACCATCTTATTGTAATGCCTGATTGAAACAATTACTTTATGGGTGTTCCAGACATTGAGATATCACTAGGTTGAATTAATTCTTGGCTGTGCAGCTACGACATTTGCAAGCTGACAAGGCCAAAATGAATGGTACATTTCCCCAGCATTTTGTTGTTGGCAGGATTTTGGGGGGGGGGAGAATGGATTCTTCATAGAGCAGTCTTTTTTTCAGATGCTTCTCAATAGTTGTTAAAGAGAAAATGCTGGATATTTACTACCTGGTAAAATTACATCGTGTTTCTTTTCAAAGCCAACATTTAAATCCTTCTGTCTACAGATATGACAATTCTTCTAGCTCATCTTCGAAAGGAGAAGAAATGGCAACAGTAAGTAGCTTATCAACTTTATTGTCAGCAATGTTTAAACCACAGATTCTTCAAAAACTAGTCCCCTTTGTTTAGGCTGTTGCTATAATGCCTGTTTAAATAGTGTTCTTGGTGTTCTTGTTTTAAACACTGATTGAAGTGTCTGTATTGTGAACCTGTTGAATGCAGTAGAATGAGCTTGCACTGTTAATTATACAAGTCCAAAGCTTTCCTAGCTAAGCCCCAAGTCTAGCTCTGATCAGGTTTCAGTTTTCTCCTAATGAGGTAATAATTGCATGGATAATTTCCTAGGCCAAAACCTCATATGTTTTGGCAACTGTAACCAACCTGCAACTAGGTCAAAACTCACACTGAATAAATAATCTAGTGTATTTACTTTGTTTCTTTTCGTTTGTACAAGAATGAAAAAGAGGAGCTGACTTGGGCAGGCAGTAAGCTAGAGCCTCTCCTGCAATATTTCCGTGTGCAGAATTACCATGTAAATGTAAATTTTGACAGTATGAAATTATTTTTTGGCTGAATGTTCCATTTTGTAAGCACAAGCTCAGTTTAATGATGAAACAACAGATTTATTTCTGATGTAATTTAAGTGCACACTGTTGAAATAAACAGATTTCCTCCAAGGGTGATATTTGCTACTTTAATTACTTTATTGGCCTGTATTACTAACATGTCTTTCCTCCTCTTCAGTTGTGTGGTATAACCACAGAGGGGACTAAGAAAGTATACAGTATATAATCAAAGTTATAAAGGAGGTAGATTGGCCACCTCCCTTCTCTCATATTTCAGAAACAAAGGGATAATATGTATTAATATATGAGTGAACAAAGATCATATCAGAGAATGCTGCCAATTATTTAAATGGACTATTACAGCTAGACAAGCAAAATATTATGAATATTGAGAACTAAAAAGTAGTAAGGGGTTTTATTTAAAAAAAGGAGGAAGAGTCTCAGCTAAAATAAATCAGCAGTTCAGCAGTTTTTTGCACTTCTACTGTCTGAGACTGTGAGCTGAGAGAAATATGGATGGGATAGGAACCTTTCCAGCCTAACATGTAAACTAAGCTCAGATGGGGAATAGGATGACATTTTCCTCACTGCTAAGGTGATTTATCACAGCCCCCTAAAGTGCTGTCTTGCAATATAAAAGTTGACTGTGGTGTTAAATTATTAAATTTCTGTTGAGGGGTCAGTGTGTGAATTTTAAAATGTGCTGGTCAAGGAAGAAGTGATTAGGAAAAACTAAATTAAGAGATACAATGCAATAAGTATGCATATGGAAAAAATAAGTAAACTATGCCCCTCATTGTAAGGTCATTATAACTCGTGTCCAAAACATACTACAGTATGAGGACAAGATGAGCAAATCTCCTTAATACGTATGTAAAAGTCTCTAAAATGCATGCAACTTTACAATCCTCAGTTGTATATTTTAATAATATTTAATGAACCCACAAAGAGTTTACTGACCAGTTTACTGACTTGTAACATGATTTGTGATGTGACATGTGAAACGTGATTTGAACCCACATTTAGACCTAAAATCATGTTGCCTTACAATTTTTGACAGGCTGAAATGTGTGATTCCCCAATGTCAACTGAAACAAGTGGTCATTCTTTTGACGCAAACCAAAATGAAACGATGGAGAAAAGTACACAGGAATGGAATGAACAGCTAGAGAAGGAGGTTTTCAGTGGTAAGTGTGTGTCTTTAGTTTGTTCTGATATTATTGTTACCAGAAGTGACTGTGGTGACTGGCTTCCGAGAATTTTCTGCAAAAGCATAGGCTGTAAAGATACGGCTCATTACTTTCTAGCATAGCGGCTACTTTTTGCTGGCTTCGTCTTACAGCAGAATGTCTACTCAGACATTGACTTCAAGATGTGTCACTGGTCACTCTTAGAGTGCATTTCATCTCATACACATGCAGTTCAGAAGAATCACACCTTAAAAGCATACCTTTCTCTCTGCTGATTGTGACAAGAGCCCATATTGCATCCTTTAGATGCAGACATAGCAGTTACGCAAGAAGATTTTCATCTCGGTTTCCTGCATGCATAATTTTGATAGTGGTGAATTACTGGGCCTGGTTTTATGAATTGTAGAGCCTCAGACCGTGGAAGCAACAGGCATTGTGGCATTCAGTTAGCTTTCAGGGGGCGTTTTTAGCACCAGTCGAAAGTTGCGGGTCCTTTTTTTTTTTTTTTTTTCCCCCCTTACTGCTGGGAACCGAGGCAAGATCAGACCCAGCCTATGGGAATACCAAGGTGTTCTTCCATAAACTTTCTCAGATCTATGATCAGGAAGCAGTTGGTGAGTCGGCAGTGCTGGAAAGGGAGAGCACTGCATGGTGGGCTGTGGTTCTTCTGAAACTCACATGCCTGTCACAGCTTTTGGGTGTCAGTCATAACTGTGCACACTTGCCCACTGACAGAGAAAAACTGTACATAGCTTGGCTGACGTCCTCCAGATGGAAGACTCGGAAATAACTCATCTTTTTTCATGTTCTAAACTGAATCTCTCAGCAGTCTTCTCTCTTTTGTGCTGAAGAGAAAATTAGAAAAATTTAAAATTTTAGTACTTTTGTATCAACTTTTTTATTCCAACTATACATACCTAGCAATGCTTTCTTAATGATTCTGTACTATTAGCACTGATCCGTAATGACTGATCAGTCAGTCTTTTTTTATTTAAATGGATTAGGAAATGCTGTAACAGAACAGCCATATCCATTTGTGTTTATATCTTATGTGTGCTATTTTCAAAATACAAAAAGAATACGATTAGCAAAGGCATTATATTTTTTGTCAGTAAAAATACTTCAAATACATTGCTGTCACTTAGTCTTATGGCTGAATATCTTGGTTAACTGAGGTGTATAGTGTTTAATTCCAGTTCATGAGACTGTCTACATATATAAATACAGCTTTGTTCCTAGAATGAATCACAAGTTCCTAACTAATTAGCCTATTTTATACAAAAAATACCATTTTTTGGTGCTCATTTTAAAGTAATAAGCTACAGTTTAGTGGAGAACTTCTTTTCTGAAAGAAACAAACAGTGGACATGCCAGACTACTGAATATGCTTGTTTGATGGTTTGCAGGATTCTGTGTCTTCTTACAGTTAACATCATAACTGTGCTTTGTGAACACACAGAAAGGTCCATGTTTGCTTAGCGAATTCTTTTCAGGGACTTTTTGCTTACAAACTAGATTTGGAAAGTTTACACACACACACACATATGTAGCATATGAGTAAGAATTCAGACTTGAAATTGTTTTGGTTTTCTTTTAAATAGCATAAAGACTAGCATTTACATAAAGAACAGTTTTAAGATCGGTCATGGAGCAGCGCATTCTTTTTCTTGTAGTCATAATGGGTGACTGCTGAAAGGTCCTGTGGAGGAAGAATGTGTGGTTTGGGAAGGGTTTTGAATGCTGAGAAGCTGGCTCCTTTCAAAACCAGTTCTGATTATTAATGTAGTACATTAAACATTTTAACATAAATAGTCAGAAGATAATTAAAACAAAACCAAGTATCTTTTTTTTCCTGTGCAGTTCTAAATGATCTGGATGACCAGCTGGCCCTGGAACAAGCCCAAGACCCATTGGACAGGACAGTTTCTACTAGCAATGCATCAAATGTCCAATACAGTAGTGCATTCCCTACTTCAAAGAGGCAGACTGCTAGTAGGGGGCAACACAGAAATGACTGGAGTGACATGCCTAGCACATTTTTCCCAGATGGACTCAGAACAATAAGAGCCAAAGATGAACATAAGATTTTCATCAGACCAAGGAAATTACACAATGCATATATAAACTGGCACCAGACAGCCTTTCAAGAAGATTACAAATATGGTGATCCAGTTGATGGAAATTCTCATCTACTGAGCAGCAGGATGTCTTCTGTTTCTTTTGGACGGTCTTCAGAAGGTAGCTTATATCCTCCTTCCATAACACAGAACAGTGGATTTAGGCACAAGAGTTGTATGAACAGGGATACTGCTGGCAGAAGTTACTCTGTATGTTCCCTTCAGAGATGTCCATCATTAGTATCTTCTGACCAGCTATCAGCATCTAGTTTACAATATCCGTTCACAAGGGAGGGCAACAATGGTTTTGTACCAAGGTTTGGTCGACAGAACCCAAAGAGGATTCCTCTCTCTTCTATTGTATGGAACAACACAACAGACTCTCCTGGACAAACATCAACTCAAGAAAAAATGTTTAGAACCCAATCACTGACGGAGTTTCATGCTACAGACCATGGTAGATATCCTAGTTCTTTGCAAGAAACCAAGAAATATGCATGTTACCACTCAAAACACCACTACAGAAGATCTATTTCAAGCAGCAATTGCTTTAGTAGAGTTAGTTTCCCTGACAGAGCTACTTCTCCATTGTCCCTTGATAACTGGGAAAATTATCCTTTATACAAATCGGAGAATAATCTCTCTAGATGCTACTATAGAGACATTTCTTCTCATGGCAAGTTGTATGCAAACCAAGAAAACTCTTACGGAAGAAAAGACAGCTATCCTTCTTGGGCTGATATTCCTCAGTACTACAGTGATGAAGCGTTTATTTCCCCTGATGCCAGCTTTGAAGTGATTATGGCTAATTTAAATGACCAGCAGTGGGCACACACAAAGAATGCCAAGTTTTGTTCACAGCACCTGCAGAATGACTTTCACGTGTATTCTCCAGAAAGTACGAATATCAAAAGGATAACAAGAAGTGCAAATAGAACTTTTTCAGAAGTCACTGAGGGCTGTCAGCCTTGGCTAAGTTGTAACTCTTCAATTTCTTCGTCTAGTATCAGAACTGATGAGTCAGTCTTTCCTAATTCAAAGGACCAAACAAAACCTATAGGACTGAACAGGAATTCAGTCATCGTTACCCAAAGAAATACTAAGGCAGACTTTACACAACTAGAAAAGGTTGCAGGTATGAAACTGCCAGGTGAAGACATGCCTTTACAGTCGGTTTCTCAACAAGCAGATACAAACTACATCAACACCCAGAGTTTTCTCTCTAATAGCCCTGCTTCTGCCATGTTGCAAAGTGATGCATCTCTCTTTAACACAATGAGATCAAAGACACAAACCCAAATCACTGCCAGAGGAGATATTGCAAAAATGTATACATCAAATGGTGATAAAAGAAGTGTACAAATGAAGGAAAACAATTGCCCACCCATCAATGTGTTCAGTCAGCCTCCCTGTATTTTGCCAGCTGATGAGAGTAGGAAGGAACCTTTCCTTCCAAGTCAGAAGGAACAGGAACATAATCTGCATTATGCAGCAAAAAGAGAGAGCATCAAACAGGATAATCGGAGTGCAGAAGCCATTAACCAAGCTACTCCAAAGAGGCAGTCCTCACTGCTGAATGTTGCTTCTGCTCCATCCACTGAAAAATTAGCAAACTGCCAAGGCATGTTGTCCTGTCCTCCTGAATGTTCATCTAGCTCCTCACAAAGTTCTTCACAAGCACTTTCTTATAAAGACATTTCTAAATGTTTAGGAATGCTAACTAGTTCTTCAGTAAATTGCACAGTTACTGAATCTCAAGGAGAAGGTGGAAAAACAGCTCAAGTGAGCAGAATAGGTGTTAACAAAAAGATTTCGCAGAAAACACTGCAAAATACAAGCACTTTAGTTACTAAGGACTCTAATGGACAATTTACTACTAGTTCTCCACAAAATGGAAATTCTGAAAATATTTATATGCATAGCTTTGATGGAGACCCCAAGACCTCTGAACATTGTTTAAGTTATTTTTGCCTTGAAAAAGAAAGTGGAAAAATAAGGAGTAATTCACCTTGTATTGAAAGGCTTTACAAGCAAGACAGCTTGCTGAGACATACCAGTAGCTGCAGCATTACTGGCTCCCCTAGCAGAAACAGCCTTAAATCTCCTGACTCACTTGTTATTTATTACACTTTGCCTAGAAAATCAGCTAGCATTGCTGGTAGTATTATGTCAGATAGACCCATCTCTTTGCCTAGAGAAAGTAGAACAACATGTGATTGTTTAAGGTCTGAAACTCCAAGTAGAGCTGATGCCTTTTGTTCTAAGAAAAGAGATGTGTCTTGTTTAGACTCAAAACATTCCTTTTTAATATCAGCATCATTAAATGCTGCTACAAGTAACAAAGAAAAAGATTACCCCAGGCCTTTAACCAAAAGTCCTACTGATTCAGTAAGTAGTAGTACATCAGTTGAACTGACAGACAGATGTAAACATCTAAGCAGAAGAGAATCCTCTGTGTTTTCAGATTGTAAGGAGAGGGGAAATTTTTTGCAGAAATATAAAACTACAAGCACATTTACAGTTTGTGTTGATGAAGATCATGTCAAGTATCATGAACTAGTTTCAATTTATTACACGTTACCACGAAGGCATTCAAGAACATTTTGTAACCTCTTTAGAGATAATTCAGAGGATGCAGATTTACCTTGTCCCAAAGAAAATGCTCAGTCACCAAGAATACAAAACAAGAAAAATGAAGGTCATGTGAGTTTCGGAAATGTTTTTTTCCCCAGTACTTCGGAAAAAGAGGTGCCTTCATATTCATCTGACCAAGCATCTTCAACTCTGGTCACACCTCAGAACTTAGGAACTGCTGTTGATAGTGAAGAAGAGAATTCCCACTTATCTCCTAGCTCTGAGAAGATATGTACTTCAAAGTCAGTGAGCGTGGTACCTAGTGGGAAAGATGGTTCAGCAGATCTTTCATTAGCAGAAAATGTGCTTTCAGACATGGTGACAAAAGAAATTTCTTTTGCTGGTCCTCAATCCACTGCAATAGTGGTTAAGTCAGGTAAGGCCATGTCTGATGCTTCAAGCAGCCAAAATACAGAAATATGTCTAAAAGAAAAGAAGGACATTTTACAAACAGCCACACCACTTATGTCCACTTTATCAACCCTTCCCAAGTCAGGCAGACGTTTAGAGAATCCTTTGTATTCTATTTCAACAAATAAAAATATTATACAGAAGGGAAACTCTGAAAACTGCTGTCAGCCCCTTAAAGTGAACACCAATAAAAATCTGAACAGTTTACTCCTCCACCCAGGAGAGAAGAGTTCCCTTGGAAGGAACGGTAACACAGAGCATGCTGATGTGCCACTTCCTCCTGTGGAAGACATGTACAGGGATAGTACTGAAGTCAAACAGAGAATAGATTTCCTACACCAAACCACCCCTCTGTTTAATAATAAATGTAGTGGACTGCAAATAAGGGCTGACAGTTCAAGAAAAAATGCAAGTTATTTAAACTCTTGTAGTAAAGCGCTTTCAGAGTCTCAGAACAAAGCATCTGAGGTAAGCACAGCTTCCAGTGCTGATCCATTACTTCAGCTAGATGAAGTGGTTAGCACAGATACAGATGAATTAAAGAAATCAAAAATTAAAAAAGAGCAAAACTCACAGAGTACTCTGATGGGTAAAGATTATAGTGGTTTGCAGGAATCAGAGAGGTACAGTAAAAGCAGCCTGAACATTAACTGTAAAAATAAAGTCCTCAGGGTTACACAAGATCAGAAGAGAACAGAGAGTGCAGAAGATGAGAACAAGCTTCTCTCTGACTGCACAAGAGACAAAGTCAAAGATATAGAAAAAAGGAAAAACAGACCTTCAATTAAAAATAAACTTGCAGCTGTTTACAAAACAAGTCGAAAATTTTCAAGTAAAAATTTACCCCCCAAACCACATATAAGTAACATTTTTTCACAGAACAATGGAAATGCCACTTCTTTGGAGGTCAACATGTCCCCTGACTCATTGATTTCAACAGATTCCCATCAGCCATTCCTGCAGTTGGACAATGAAAATCAGAATCATAGTCTGGACCCTGACAAGAATACACCAAGACCAAGAACAGCTGAGAATAAGAAGACTGAAAATCAGAATGATCCTTCTTTCCTTGTTAATAACAATTGGAAGTCTTTTACAAGCTCATGCACCCAGAAGGAAACAATCAGTCCCAGGAAAACTGCGGTGAAAGTGGAAAATATGCCAAGTCTTACAATCCTATTTCCAGATAAAGCAGTAACCACAAGAAATAAGAATTCCCAAACATCTGATCTCAGGTTAGAAAGCAAAAGCCAGCCCATCTCCCCCAGTGCTACTACATCAGACCCACTGGATGATGAGAGAAGAGGAGCTAGCAGTCATGCCTGCAGTCCTCCCTTGCCACTTCTAACTGACAAAAACTCAAACACATATGTAAATAGCTGCTTGCAGGCAGACACATGTCCAGAGCAAAACTTGACTTCCCGGACAGTGCTTGGTCGGTGTCAAAATACCTGTCAGTCTGCTAGCTTAAAAAATGCTAACTTGCATAGCTATCAGTTGTGCAAGAGTCATGCCAAAAGTCACCGTGAGCGTCACCTTTCTGAGAGTATTTGTGCTCGAGATTCCTATGAGACCTTCGCCTCAGGAAGCAATATTCTAACAAAAGATGGTATACATGGGAGGAGATTTAAATCTTACTCAGAGCTGTTGTCTTGTGATGAAAATGAAAACTGGGCATCGGATGATGAAAAATGTTACAGCACTAGGAATTTGATGTATCCTTCTGTTGAATTTGGTATATTTGGCAAAGAACAACAGTTGGCTTTCCTGGAAAATATCAAGAGGTCACTCACAGAAGGGCGATTATGGAGACCTTGTCTTCTTAATAACCCTGGTGCTCTCAGAGATAGAGAGACCCCTTCTATAAACAGGGCTGAGCTTTTGAGCTCAAGTTCTCCTGAGAGCAAAATGTCATCAGCTGCTTCATCCCCCCGAGAGCCAACTGATATCTATCGGGAAGACCCAGCAGCTTATTCGGACTCAGACAGTGATACCACTACTGATGACGAATACTACCTAGATGAGATAGATAAAGAATCAGAGCTATGAAGGGCCCATGGTACTAAGATGGCAGGATAGCTCAGTAGTTTCTGGGCAGGCAAAAACACATAAAACACTTTGAGCCAGTTCTTGTGCTGCTATGAATTGGTATAACTTCATTAATTTTAAAGAAGTTAGTATGTCATGTTAGCTTGAGCATTTGACTTTTGTCTTAAATATGTGGCTTCACCATTGTTTCTTCTAGCAGGTAAAAAGAATGTTAAAAAATCCCTTCCCAAAATAATAGAAGGTAAACAACTGTGGAGCTTTGGGCAGTGTAACTCCAGAGATGGCTTTCCTCTGAGTCAGCAAGCAGTGGCTTACGCTCCTGCCAGCTACGCAGTGCCGGAATGGATAAATTCTGGCTTGAGCTACTTTTTCTTATAAGACGTAAGAGAAAACCTAGAAGTTACTTCGCTGATAAATTGCTCTTTCTCCAGTTTTCCTCATTTACCAGATCAAGCATGATAATGCCAATCCATCCCACCCAACAAACACCCCACAAAACGAAACATGTTCAACATTTTACAGCATATTGTGTATGAATGTTCTTTTTCTGCATTCCTGGGAAGTGTAGCAGCAATGTCCCTGGTGGCGTTTGTTCTGCTATGCAGTTGAGGCAGATTCCACACCAGGATTTTTCTCCTCAGCATTGCAAGAGCAGTGAGCAATGTGACTTGCAGAAGTGCTGCTAGTGCCTGTGAAACAGCTCAGCAAAGGGCACAGCACTGGAAAATTCACCGAAATTCCTGAGGATGTTAAGAAACACAGCTGAGCATGGAAATCTGCTTTTCAGACATGGGAAATTCATAACCATCACTGCTTTGGCTAAAATTGAGATGAACGGCCAGATTTCTGCCTTTGACTTAGGAACGGGTTAATTTGGATTAGCAATCTGACACCTTAACCCATGCAAAACATAAAAAGATTTACCCTATTTATTTCCTATATAAACCTCATAGGCTGAATCCTAAGTTGCCCTAATAGTGGGAAGACAACCATAACCAATACAACTTGTTAGATCCCTAAGTTCCCCTGCTGCCCCTGTGCTTAGCCGGTCTCAGGGTGAGGCACCTGCAGCCGCTGGGCTCCTTCAGGGCAGCACCGCCCGAAGCGGCCCGAGAGGGCACTTGGCTGGGTCGCAGCTGCACCATACATTCTGGTGGGTTTGTACGTACGAAGTAAATAAAACCAGTAAGAAATGCTCTTTGCCTTTTGCTAAATTACCATCCCTTTTTGGTATTTTTCAACCATTCTCGCTGTCATCACAGTACTTTTTATCCTTTGATCTGAACGGCTGTAAGTGTTTTCTAGTGGCTCGTCTTCAGCCACACTAATAATGTAGTATTATTACTCAGTAGCCAAAGCTTATCCCTGGCCATTAAATTTCTAACTAAGCTTTGATCTCTTCTTATGCAAAATCAGAAGTGGCTCACTGAGCCAGAAGATAGTATTTTTAAATAATGATACATTTACTTCTACTTTATGTCTATTTCACATATGGTCTAAAATGATGATCTGTATTTTTATACACTTTTTAATTCAATAAAATTTCTGTAGGACATAATTATATTTTTGTAACTGGAAGGACAGTATACTGGTATTTTAAAATAATATATTTTACACAAAACAAGCAATGCTTGTATTACTGACTACTCCACAAGAAACTAAAAGATGAAAATACTGTAGTAGGTAACTGGATTCCCTATTTTTTTATACTGTAAACTTCGTTGAAGAAGTGGGTCTGTAGTTCAAATCTGTACCGATATATAAGTATTATTACTTTATACTGGGGTAATTTGTCTTTTGTTGTACATAGAAGGACTAATATAGTATTTATAGTCACAATTGATCTCTACGACATGCCTGTTTTGGAAGGATATAAGCATACATTGACAAATGCAATGCTGGAAGGAAATGACTACTGTGTAATTGCAATCTTGTAAAATGGGGTATTCTAAGGAGAAATTATGTTTTTCTGTAAATGGCTCTATTCTATATGTACAGGATGCTGTAGAGTAAGACAATAAAACCAGTTGAGTATCAGGAATTTCTGCTGCTGTACATTTCTGCAAAATACGTTAATCCAAAAATTGGGAATACCAGCCTACATAAGGTAAAGAGTAATAAAATAAATGTTTACGAGGGAAGTAAATGGTCATTTAGTTTTTCTTGACTAGAAGTGGATGGTTTAGAATATTTTTATTTGTAAATATTTTCTACCTGTTCAAGAAGTTGGATGAAGTTCTCTCCTTGCTGACATAAATTTTTTTCATTTGCTATGCTATGTATGTACATGAAATTAGGTGGCTTGATTTAACGTAAGCAAGTAAAAACTGCTTTTGGTTGCAGTTGTGGGAGACTACAGCCTATTGAGGATCCGTAAACTAATATTTACACTGAATAATGGTAGTCTGTAGAACAGACAACTGCATGAAAACATAGGGAGAAACAGTCTTTGAATAGCAATCAGCTCCCTTCAGTTTAGCAGAGCTGGATTTTGACACCTTTGCTCTTCCAAGCTTTTTCTTTGGCAAAAGTATATTCTATAAATGTTCATAATTTATAGGATTTTCATATTTAAAATTATCTGATTGAAATAAATTCTGCATTCAAATGAAAAAATGTATTGGTATTGTGTTTATTTTTCACTTACTGTGAATGCCATAGACAGTTTATTTTAAAAAAAAATAAAATCCAGTAACTTACTATTGTTGCCTGGATGCTGATGGCAAACAATGCCATAGTTCTAAAACGGGGCACCCAGCCTCAGTCCATCACATAGCTGTCAGCAGCCGTCACGCCAGAGGAGGGATGTGCCACCTTGGTGATGTGCTTACTGCTGCCTTCTCCTTTCCTGCCAGCTGATGAGCCTCTGGTACACAGTTTTCCGTCAGCAGTAGCATCTTTACAGTAGACGTGTTAACCCCTTAGCAAGCCATATGCCTGCGGCTTGCCTTGAGGAGCCAATACTCCATGTAGGGGCCAAGGGTAATATTTGATGAGTAGTTTTACAAGGTGATGAGCTCCACGTGAAAATAGCCTCAGCTGGAATTGGGCCTGAGTGGAGCCTAGCTGCCATGTGCGGTGTGATGGTGTGTGAGACTCACCAGTCTTTCAACCTTAATTACTACAGCCAGCATATGTGGTACCTGAGTTCAGTGACACAGTCCCTCAGCCTGGTTTCAGAGGAAACATGGTTTATGAGCTAAGGTGGTGTTTCTGTCTGGATCTCTGTCCACCCATTAGGTCACTTGTGTCCCCAGATGACCTTTGACCTTTCTAATATCTCAATGACATTTGAAAGAAGGGACAGAAATCTCATGGTTTCATCGTAGGGTAGCTCAGGCTGGGAGGGACCTCTGGAGGTCTCTGCTCCAACCTCCTGCTCACAGCAGGCTCAGCTCTGAGGTCAGGCCTGGCTGCTCAAGGCTTCATCCAGTTGGTACTTGGAAAAATCTCTGAGGATGGAGACTGGGCAGCCTCTCTGGGCAACCTATGCCACTGCCAGACTGTCCTCATGGAGGAAACATGTTACAGGCTGACTTCCGTCAACTTATGTCAGTTGTCTCTCGTCCTTCTGTCCTGCACCATCTCCTCAGTTATCTCCCCAGGGTCACTGGGGGCTTCTGTAAGGTCCATCCCCTCCCTGAAGCCATCTCTGCTCCGGGATGAACAAGTCCAGCTCCCTCAGCCTCTCCTCACAGGGCCAGTGCTCCAGCCCCATCGCCTCAGTGGCCTCCCCTAAATTTTATCCAGTTTATTGATGTCTTTTACTGGGAAGCCCAAAGCTGGATGCAGTACCTAGATGTGGTCTAACAAGTACCGAGGGGATGACTCCCCTCGACCTCTGGCTCTGCCCCTGTTCATACAGCCCAGGCTGCCGTTGGCCGTCATTGCTGCCAGGCCTCACTGACGGCCCACGTCCCCCACACTCCCCACCAGGACCCCCGGGGCCATTCACTCAGAGCTGCTTCTGGCAGCCGGTCCCAGCCTGTACCAGCACAGGGGTGGCTTCTTCTCAGGGACAGAGCCCCGAGGGCACCAACAGGCCCTGACCTGCCCCCTCCTCAGGGCTCCCCCCACTCTGCCCATGGCCCAGGACAACATTTCAGCCCAGCCTGGAGCCATCAGTCCCTGCCTCAGTGATACACTGGTCTCCATCTCCCCACAGCTCTGCCTGGCTGGCCATGGGCCACACCGAGCCCAGCCCCACCTGCAGGCTGACGTCCCCAGGGCCCTGCAGCCGTCCCCGCGCCGTGTCTGACCCTGGTTCCCCTCACAGGGCCTGATCCTGCTCTGCAGATTGACGTCCCTGCCTGACCTCAGCCCTGCCCTGTCCCCACAACCCTCCTGGGTGATGCGGCCCCTCAGCTGCCCCAGACGCTGTTTGCCAGGTGTGAGGCAGTCCCCAGTGAAGCCCTGCTGCCAGCCATGGTGCTGTGCTCCTCAACCCCATTCCCCAGAGTGCAGCCCACCCTCGCTGCTCCCTGGCACCGGAGTGCAGGAATTTTGTTGAATTTCATGGCCCATTCCTCCGCCCTGTCCAGGTCCCTCAGGATGGCAGCCCTCTCCTCAAGCACACCGACTAGTCCCCCTGTTTGGCGTCATCAGCAAACCCAGTGATGGAGCTCTCCATCACCTCATCCACGCTGACCGCTCCCAGTCACTTGCTTCGCCAAATGTGCTCTCAGCTGTTGCAGAGGGAGAGGAAAACCAAGAAGCCATACGTAGCTCCAGATTAACACTATACGTGTTTTCTCTTGCATGTTGGGAGTATCATATATTATTTATCCACATGTCAGTGGAGATCTGTGGTTACCTGAGGTGAGGGAGTTTAGGAGACTAAAGAAAAAGCAAGGAAGAAACCAGACGCGACAAGTCCACTTCCAAGGAACCTGTTTTTCATGGTCTCTATGCACAGAGACATGAAGTTCATGTTTTTCAAAAACACGCAGCATTGATTTGTGCTCTCATTGTTTTGCATGGAAGCTTGATTTAATTCTCCTGCAGCCCTGTCAGCCCCTCATCTACCCACACACTGAACTATCTCCTAGTAGCAGCAAATGCTTCTGATAAAAATGGTACAACCACCTTAGGAGACAAATCATTAGAGGTGTTCCCTGTTTACTTGCATTCCATCATTCTAAACCCATGAAAATTACTTTGTTGATACATTTTCTAGAGAATAACACCATGATCCGTCTCTCCCTATCACCAAGCATTACCAAGGTGGTGATGAGGGCCACCTGCAGTATCTCAGCCGCAGGCCCCCAGAGCACTCTTCAGCTCTTGAACGTGGGTGCGCGCCTGAGCCATGTCAGGACGGGGTGCTGGGCTGAGAGATGTGAGCTCAGCCTCCTCCCCGGGACGGGAAGGTGAGCCCAGGGGCAGGGAACAACCTGCCAGTATGTCCCAACAGGGTCCCTGCTCTGTCCTTTGCCTTAAATACAGTCACTGTGGGAAATCCTAGAAACAGCAAGGAGGAATTTTAATTTATGTTGTTGGGTTTCTTTTTTTTTCCTTTTACAGCAATCTCTGCCTGTACATAAGCTGATATAGGCAGTAACAGTTAATAAGCCTTAGAGAAATAGTATTTTTTCCTCTTTAAATTCCAGACCAGCTATTCAGCTGCCGGCTGAACTGTATCCTAAAGACAGGTAAGGTGTTGTTTGGGGCGGGGAACACACAGATCATCTGCTCTTCAGTTTGGCCTACACAGCGCCCATAGACATGGGAAAGAAAAGCTCCCAGGACATGAGAAGTCGGGGTTCAGCGCAGCCTGCCCGCAGACAACTGGGTCTAAGGCCCCTTCCTCACGCCCACACCGGCTTTACCGTATTTTCCGCGACTCTGAAAGCGCACAGGCTCGGCACCTGGCTCGGCGCCCACACATCGCTGCCCCCCCCAGCTCCCCCCCCCCCCGGCCCCAGCCCAGCGGGGAGGCCGGGACCCAGCACACTCCCCGTTTTGCAGCACAGCCGAAGCGCCGCCGGGGCCCGGCCCGCAGCAG
>JAVJGG010000027.1:9603400-9615795 GCA_035590195.1 Aviceda cuculoides
ATCCAGCCGAAGTACGCGTTGGGAGCGCCTCCTGCTCAGGAAAGGCTAATTTCCTGCTTGTAGTAAAGAGGCAATATGTACGTGCGTGTGCAACATAGGCGTGTATGCTAAGTTTGTTAGCACAGATAAAAACGTGTAAAGAGACACGGTTTTAGCGGTAGTAACAATATTAAAACACACATGCTAAAGCTGTTGGCGATTTTTTTTACGTGAAAATGCACTCCCCCACCCTTAGGTGCAATTAGTCCCACTGGCACCAGTTTACATGCTTTTTTTTAATTTAAAAAAAAAACAAAACAAAAACAAAAACAAAAACAAACAAAAAAAAACAAAACAAAACAAAACAAAAAAACCCCACACACATTTTGGCAATGTTTTTCCAGTATAGCTTTGATATTAGTTTATGTGACTCTGACAAACTGCCTCTGGCTTCCTTGCCTTCATTTGCACGCTGTGAGGAACATGGGAGCTCACCAGAAGTTAGCTTGGCAGGGAATTTGGATAATTAATGTACCTGAAAATCCACAAAGCATTTGATCACTGAAGAGAATTATTATGGTGCCTGTCTTTAACATACCCAATTAGATTTTGAACAAGGTTTGCTGGCACATAACTTCTTTACCAGCCAGCTAGTCATTAGCATTGCCAATAGAAGCCCAATGGAGGCAGATTGAAGTAAAGTACTTGCATAAAATAATTAACGCCCATCTTCCCTATAGCCTAATCACAGCCATACCAGGTGAATCAGGAGTATTGCAACAGATGCTGTATCATTAAGTAACAGATGTAGAGCAATGCAGTTAAATACTAAATTCACTGCAAGTTATAAAGTAGCAAAGATGGAGTCAATTCACCAATTTTAGTTGGAGTCCAGCATGCAGCTGATGTACGTTCTACTGGCTGCTTGTAATTTTGGCAAGAGCCTAACAGTAAAAAAAAAAGAAACATGAGGTTAACAGAGTACCCTTTCTTTTCCCTGCGTAAAGATATTTGAAAGAATATAAGCAGAAATTCTTGAAACATTTGTAATTCCTGAAGACTCTCTGCTATACTGTAGAAGAGGTGCTAACTGTTATGTTACTTCTACAAGTATTTTTATTTAGGTTTATCATTTCCTATCCAAAATCAAATGGAATTACTAAACTATTTCATATACTTTATCCAGCTGAATAACTGAATTTGCCTTGTCTGGTTTTGTTGTTGTAAACATGAAACAGGAAGGAAAATAATAAAGCTGAAATACCATAGACAGATTAATAGATACTACCAGTGTGGCAGTCAACCAGGATTCATGTGATCAAGGGCTCTGCATGAATCTTTCTGTTGATAAACACTGAAACCTGAGGAAGGAGACAAACAATAAGCAGAAGAGCATCAGTAACAGCCTATTTGGTGTGCAATAGCCAAGTGCATAAAACAATTGATAACGAACTACCATGTTCATGGTATGTAGCTGCAGCATCCTAAGACAAAAATCTCAAATCCTTATTTATGAGCATCACAACCAGTAGTTATCACTAGCAATGAATAGAGAAACACCCTAAATAATAGGGAACTGTTTATATATTTCAGCACATCCAAACTAAATTAAACAACTTTTTGCCTGTGGCAAAGACTACTATATATAGCCATGGTGAATAGGCGAGATCTTGTTTCTGACTAAGTAGCAAGATTTTCATTCAATGTATTTGGAATTGCATCCTAAGGTTTAATTTTGAATAATGGTTCAATAGCTATTTTAAGCCCATATTTCATGAAATGAAGCCAGTTAAATGAAAAATCTCATTCACATTCAAGTTGCTAAACTCTGACCAACCTGATTAAAAAAAAATTAGTATTTACATATGCCATGCTTGTACAGGGGCTTCTGTACCATCTGAACCTCTCACTAGGAGATAGAGGTTGCCTCTCATTTTCTGGCAGTTTATTATAAAGTGGGTTTTTTCAGCACACATCACCTCCTCCTCCGGCAATACTTTGCCTTCTGGCCAGTCTGTGATCACTTCCACAATTCCTGGGCAACTAGGGTTTCCTATTCGAGCTCGTTGTGTGATCAGCACAACCCACTTACTCTACGTGGCATCAGTTGCACGATGTGTAGAGGAGACACTTTCTTTGGACATCCAGCCCAGCACCAGCAGTCGGGGTGCTAAGAGGAGCTGTGCTTCGGTACCAACCACTTCTGCGGCAGCTTGAACTCCTTCATGTGCTGCCAAAACTGGAGTATAGTGGCCTTGGATCCTCGATATTCCTGACTCCAAAACCCCAGGGGGTGGCCTCAGGTCTCCCTGGGTGCTCTCTGCCAGAGACTCCAGGTAGGGCCATTCTCCCTAGCTGCAGTGTAGAGCACATTTTTAACATCTTGTCCTGCCTGGACTGGCCCGAGGGCTACTGCATGAACAATGTCCCATTTAATTTGTTCAAAGGCTTGTTGTTGCTCAGGGCCCCATTTAAAATTGTTCTTCTTCCAGGTCACTTGATCGACAGGGCTTACAATCAGACCGTAGTTTGGAATATGCATTCTCCAAAAACCCAGAATACCTAAGAAAGCCTGTGTTTCCTTTTTTACTAGTCAGTGGAGATATAGCTGTTATTTTGTTGATCACAGCCATTGGGATCTAACAACATCCATCTTGACATTTTATTCCTAAAAACTGGATCTCCCATGCAAGTCCCTTGATCTTATTTTGTTTTATGGCAAAACTGGCTTTCGGAAGGATTTGGATCATTTTCTTCCCTTTCTCAAAAACTTCTTCTGCTGTGTTGCCCCATACAGTGATGTCATCAGTGTATTGCAGGTGTTCCAGAGCTTCACCCTTTTCCAGTGCAGTCTGGATTAGTCCATGGTAAATGGTGGGTCTGTGTTTCCACCCCTGGGGCAGTTATTTCCAGGTGTGCTGGACACCCCTCCAAGTGAAAACAAACTGTGGCCAGCACTCTGCTGCCAAAGGGATTGAGAAAAACACGCTAGTGATATTAATTGTGTCATTCCACTTGGCTGCCTTTGACTCCAGTGCATACTGAAGTTCTAGCCTGTCCGGCACGGCAACACTCAACTGCGGTGTGACTTCATTCAGGCCACCACAGTCTGCTGTTAGTCTCCACTCTCCATCAGACTTTTGCACTGGCCATATGGGGCTGTTAAAGGGTGAGCGAGTTTTGCTGATGACCCCTTGGCTCTCCAGTTGACGAATCAGCTTATGGATGGGAACCAGGGAGTCTTGGTGCGATATTGCCACTGGTGCACCGTTGCGGTAGCGATTGGCACTTGTTGTTCTTTAACCCTCAGCAACCCCATGCAGAAGGGTCCTCAGAGAGACCAGGCAGGGTAGACAGCTGTTTAATTTCCTCCATCTCCAAGGCAGCTATGCCAAAAGCCCATCAATACCCCTTTGGGTCCTTAAAATACTCTCTCCTGAGGTAGTACGCCAAGGATGCACGGAGCCTCTAGGCCAGTCACAATGGGGTGTTTCTGCCATTCATTCCCAGTTAATCTTACTTCAGCTTCCAATACAGTTAACTCTCGGGGGTTCTGCCCCTTTATAACCTGATGACATTAGACATTAGAGTACACTGTGCACCAGTGTCCACCAGAGCCTTATACTCCCATGGGTCTGAGGTGCTGGGCCATCAGATCCACACAGTCCAATAAACCTGGTTGTCCCTGTCCTCCCCCTGGCTGGGGGCAGGACCCTCTAATCCTGGTCAGAGAATTCATTACTCACTTCTTGTAAAAATTACTTAGAAGTCCCTTCAAGAGAATCAGAAGTAAGATCAGCCCTTCTACTCTGTCTGGAAACTGGAGCAGCATTTTTCCTGGGAGAATCCCCTTTTGTGTTTGTTTTTCCTCTCATGTACCCATGCATCTAGGGTCAAGGTAAGTTTTCCACCCCACTTCCTCATGTCCATTCCATGGTCACACAGGTAAAACCACAGGGTACCCCGAGGTGTGTACCTTCTATATTTTCTCTCTTGAGCAAGGACACACTAACTCCTAATAGCTGAGATACTGGTCCATACAAGTGGGGAATAGGACTTTTCAATCAGTTTGATCAGTTTTTCAGATTTTTTGGACAGTTTTTCCACAGCCAGAGACACAGGCTCATTGAGAAGAGATATTTTCTTCGTATGGACAGAGTTGGCAAGCCATTTCATCCACCATCAGTGCCTTTTCATCTTTCCAGGTCAGTACTGACAATGGGTGGTCATACGATGATAGTGTGCTCCATACAAACTTCTGCCACAGGGGTCGTGCATTGGATTTCATCTGGATCTCTGGGTAACTGTGCATCATCCAGGTCATAATAAATCATCTCTAGCATGGCTAATTCCCTGAAGTACTGGATACCTCCCTCCATGGTGGTCCACTTGCCTAGTTGACATGTAACATCTTCCTTGAAAGGGTATCTTTCTTTCATGCTTGACAGAAGTCACCTCGGGAGGCTGAGGGCTTGTGTCCCTTTTCTGATCACCTTGTCAAAGCCCCCCTTCCCTAAAAAGGGATCCCACTGCTTGGCTTTCCTACCTTCTAATCTGAGGCTACTAGCCCCATTGTCCCAGCATCAGAACAGCCAGGTAACAATGTGCTCACCTGGATGACGGCTGAAATTCTTTCACATATCCCACAGCTTGCTCAGGGATAGGGATCAGGTGATTACCTCTCGTTCTGCCTCTTCCTCCTGTTCTTGCAATGACCCTGGTTCATCTTCACCCCTCACTAAGCAAACTGGGTTTTTTGTGTATTCCTTCTTCTGTATAGGGGCAGCTGATACTGGCACAGGTTGGTTCTGGTTCAGCTGCAATGTCTATCACCAGGGTTGGAGTAGCTGCAGTGCCTGTCGCTGTTTTCCCTCCCTTCCCCCTGAGGGTGCTGCATAATATCGAGCAGCATTTGGTACATACTGGCCAGGGCCCAGCACAGAGCAGTAAGTTGTGCCTCTTTGGCATAGCCACAGCATTTACCTTTCAAATATTTTGTCACTTCATCAGGGTCCTGTAGTTGTTCAGGAATGAAGTTCCAAACCACTGGAGGTAAGAAGTTCTCTAGATACCTGCCCATATTCTCCCACATACCATGCCACCTCTGATTATCCAGCCTCAGGACAGATCTCTGGGTGATATTCTTAAATAGTTGTTTAACCTTAAACAAGATCTGGAGCACATTCAGGAGACATAGCAATAGGAACATGCTGGTTTGAACATCCCAAGGATTTTCAAAATTCTCAAGAGCTATTGTAATTTGCCTGGAAGAGAAGGGGAAGGTGGAGAGATGTGTCTCCCCACCCTGAATTGGCTCTCCGAGGAGAAAAGGTAAAAGTTACCTTTACTTGTTACTTGTAATTGTTAATAGTTTCTGACAGATGGCTCCCGAGGTACGGAGATGACAGCAATGCTGAGTACAAATACCAGATCAGTTAGTTTCACGACCAGCGATTCTATTGTATCATAAGCCAGTGTTACAAAGAACAACACAATACCATTAGCCCAGTTCCCACAGGTGATAAATGGCACAACAGGGAGCATATGCACTAACGTATTACATAATGCAACTTTAAGAACAAGCACACTGACTTTGAGAGCAAATAAATCAACATTGTGACCAGCAACTATTGAACTAATATAATGAATGCTTACAATAAATTTGTTCTAAAGCATTTCAGTCAGATTTGTCGTTATCTCAACCCACTGGGCTCCACGTTGGGTGCCAAAAAAGGACAGTTGTGGTTTAACCCCAGCCAGCAACTAAGCACCACACAGCTGCTTCCTCATCCCCACCCCCACTCAGTGGGATGGGGGAAAGAATTGAAAAAAAAGTAAAACTCATGAGATAAATACACTTTAATAGGACAGAAAGTATAATAATAAATAATAATATTATAATTAATAATAATAATAAAATTACAATAATAATATAATTGGAATATACAAAAACAGTGATGCACAAAGCAATTGCTCACCACTTACCAACTGATGCCCAGTTAGTCCTTGAGCAGCAATCTGCACCCCCCTCCCCCAGCCAACTCCTCCCAGTTTATATACTAGGCGTGACATCACATGGTATAGAACATTCCTTTGGCCAGTTTGGGTCAGCTGCCCTGGCTGTGTCCCTTCCCAACTTCTTGTGCCCCTCCAGCCTTCTTGCTGGTTGGGCATGAGAAGCTGAAAAATCCTTGACTTAGTATAAACACTACTTAGCAACAACTGAAGACATCAGTGTGTTACTTATCAACATTATTCTCATACTAAATCCAAAACATAACACTATACCAGCTACTAGAAAGAAAATTAAGTCTATCCCAGCCAAAACCAGGACAGTGACTAATGCAGGTAATTTTCAAAGAAATGGCCAGAATCTTAGATAGTCTTAATTGATTCTATCACTTTTTTTAGGTCCTGACTAGAACTGAGCTGTAATATGCTCAGAATGAGAGGCTGGGATTCTGTAACAAAACAAACCAATATAATTGTGTGATTGAAAACACTATTCGTGCTTTAAGTTTAGCTATTAGGTTAAAAAACATAGGAAAACTTTCTGTTCTGAGAGTACTGTAGTTCTTCATAAAGAGTCAGATGAGAATACTAAAAGCTTTGAAATATAGACCTAAAAAACCTGAGAATCAGTACATGAATTCAAGCAGAGTTATTTTGAAAAGGAAGACACTGAATTGCATTGCATAGGAGAGGACAACAGCTGTGGCTTTGTCTTCTGTAAAACTAGGTATGTCTGTGAGATGTCAGACCTGATTTTGAAGAGGCTTGTGGCTTGGACAAAACAGTAGAGCAGTAGTCAACAAGTTTTCAAAATTGTACAACTGTTCATGAAAGTTATTATTGATAGCCCTAAGGTACCAGTTGTGACCATAAAACCAATCCAGTATTTTTAAAAAATCTGCAATTTAAAGTGTGCCTTTGCAGTCTACTGGTAATTGCACATACAGTTACAGATCTAAACAGCCCCTTTAATAAAACTTCTACTGCCAGCCATGCTTTGAGTAACTCACTGATTGCTTTATTATTCATTCCTTTCGTCTCAATTTTCCAGGAAAATGATGAAGAAGCAAGAAAAATTGCTAAAGAAGGACAATTAATGGCAAGAGAATTACTTCAGCCTCACAGGCTTTACTGCTACTATTACAAAGTGCTCCAGGTTAGTACAGTAGATCACTTTATTACTTTATCCCAACTGCTACTGCTACCGATGCTACAAATTTCATATTCAGTCCTTACTTACATCAACAGCAGACACAGTTCATATTATTCACAGGGGATCAGTGTGAAGAGCTTTGCTGAAACTTGCTTCATCATTAAAGATAAAACCTGACATTGTAGTTGTTTTACAGAATCAGAGATTTTTTTTTTTTTTTTTGCCTCCATCCCCACAGTCAGACCTGTTTTCAGTGTCACTTGTTATGTGGTTTCTAATAGATGTAGGTGATAATCTGTACACAACTTTCTTCCTTTTTCCCTTCATTCTTATCCCCTCATGAGCTACTCCACTGTATTACAAAACAATGAATACATGGAAAAGAAATTCTGGAAGTATGGCTAGTAGAGTGGGAAGGGGTGAAGCAGGCCAAACAGTCATTGCTTCCCTGGGAGATGCAGATCTCTAGTGAAAGAAGTTTCTGTTCTCTGTAAGTACTAATTTCTTTTTCCTGTTTTGCTGTGCAGAGTTAGATCTCGGCCTCAGCAGCCACAGGCTGACACAAAGTTTGGAACTCTTCAGTGTACAAAAAGGACAGCATTATCTGCTTAAAGTGGTTAGAGGCACAAATAAGGACAATATTAAATTACCATTAATAATAGGATAGGGGAAAACATTAAAGGAGGTTTTCAGAGGCAATGTAGCCTATTAGTAGGTGTGTTATAAAGACACCTTGTAAACAGGTTGTAAACAATTACATGAGCCTGGATAAAGGCAAGCTTTTGAGTGGAAGGGAGGAGGAAAATTCTGTTTCACGAATTATACGTTGGTGCTTATAGCATTCTTAAATGTTGTTTACATATTTCAGAAATATGCCAAACGCCAAGCCAGCAAACCTGAAATACGGGATGGAATGGAACTTGTACCTCAGCCTGATGACAGAGACTCAGTATGCAGTTGCCACAGGAAAAAGCCTTTAAGGGAAGATCTATAACTGTACCGGATGGAGAAAATCACCCACTTACAATGCGAGAATTTAAATAGGAATTAAGCTGTGAAATCTAAGACACTTATGCACTAGCAAACATTCTTAGTTATGTATTCTTCCTGTATTTACGTAGCCTTTTTCACACTGACTCTGATCTACAATGTTGGTTCCCACAATTTTGTCTCCGTGACCACAACCAGACAGATACTGAGCCTGTAATGGGGAGCATCTAGGGGATTTGTTTGATGTACTGCATCATCAGGAAGAAGAGTGCAGTACTGCTCATGTTCCAGCTGGGACCTAGTTATCCAAGTTTTGTGAGGAACCAGTCATCCACAAAAGATCTTCCATGAGTCAGTGCAAGTTATTCTTATGGAGCATTTGCAACATACTAAAACAGTGTTATGATTTCTTCATAAAATTTACCTCTGTGTTAGACTGTTCCTTGTATACAACACAATTTTTTAACTAGACAAAATTAATAATTGAGATTTACAGATATCAAATCTGGTGTTGCTTTGAGATTATTTTGTGGTCTATGGTAGATAACAGAATAGAGAACATGATAAAATATTTATCAATTTCAGAGGAAAATGGAGAGGAGGAGGAGAGAGCAGAATAATATTTTTATAAGCACCATGGTTGTGAATCACCAAAATTAGCTGCTGCTTTAAAGCAGACTGTGTAGCTATCACAGTCGCAGTGCTTTGAATGCCAAGACACCACTCACTCTGAAGATCTGTTCCCTGCCAGTGACCATGTCTGTGAATATAGGCACAGATCCACAAAAGGACTTAGAACTTCAGGTGAGGCCAGCTGATATACTGGTGTCTTAGTTCAACAACACAATCTACAGTATTCTAGGCTACCTGAGTATTCACACACCTGAAATGTGTTAGTAGAGTTTTAGACTGCCTAGGTTTAGCTTCTGTGTAGAGCTAAGGATACCACCATCAAAAAGGTGGGTTCATGAACTACTTTTTTCCTGTGCCTAAGTCCCCAAAGGGCTCTTACCTATTTTCTGAATGTAGAACATAACCTAACCTTATAGTGAGATCAGACAGCAGATCAGACTTCATTCTTTTGGTTCAAACATGACAGAAAAACCTATGCTGTGCTTTCTATGTAATAGTCTAGGGGTTAGAGACCATGCTAAGCAATTGGGAAGCCAATTGTCCTCCTTGGTTTGATTCAAAGCCATTTTTCCAGAGTGCCTTAGCTCCAGACTGGAGAAGAGGTCTTCACATCTTCCACGGAAGTTGTGCAGCCATGAAGTTAATACAAAATTCACAGGACCAGAAGGAGCTGGTCATACCATTGCAATAAAGTGTGCCTTTGGGTGGGGCAGAGGAAACATCCTAGTCCTGCATGTGGCTCCCAATACCTCTGTTGATTTTTACCAAAGTTTGTCTACTTCAAAATGCATAAACCTGGAAGGAGATGCCAATACCAAGACCAATGCCCACAAGCACCTGTTTCTGTCCTCTGCATTTTTGTCTTGGCTAATGTAGCCTGCCTGAACAGCTTCCTATTCAGCTACCCTCGGATGTCTTTCATGGATACCAAATTCTCCCTGCTCAAAAAAGGAACGGAAATGTCTTAAGACTGTGGACTCATCTAATTGCATAAGTACCCAAAGTTTAGTGCTCTACACCTCACGTAGGCTTCATTCTTGGTTCTACACTGCAAGTTACTCTCATAAAATACATAAAACAACATTTATGCACTAGAACAGGAAGAAAGACTAGATTTTTCAGTATGCTAAATATGGAAAGAACTTCAGGCTTCTAAAGAGGTTAATGCAACTGTCCATTAGTCATTTATTACATTATGTCAGTTAAGAAAAAACCAAACATGTTGCTCTACCCATCATCCTCTTTGTTCTGGTTCTAACACTAATATATATAGTGGTTGTATTTTTATTTAGTGTGACAATCAGTCCTAGAACTTCAGGCTACAAATGTATGTTCAGCTCATCTGACATCATAAAATTTTCTACATCAAAATTCAGGAACAGGCTTCCATTGCTGAAGCTGACACTTAAAACTGAGTATGTGCTCCTCTTCCCTTCTCTGTGTACAGTCATTTTTACTGTATGATATGATCTTAGTTTGTGATATTATCCATTATACCAAGTGCATTTTATATTCACCAGTATTTATGGAAGTGGTGTGCTCAGCAGAGGCAATTAAGCACACCAGATGATTGAAGCAACAAAGTTTTCCATGTCTCACACACATATTTCAAACCAAAAGTCCAAAAACGATCTGTTTATATTTTAAAAAAATGGGAGGGAACAGGGGGAGTCATGATGCATATTTTATGGTTCTTTGGAAATACCTGTGTAGGAAAACTTGCCTGGCTTGAAACAGAAGCCTTTGAAACTGGAAGAAGAATCAGATGAACTGTAAATGGTCATGAAAATAAATAAATGTGAATATCTCATCCCTCCTTTCTTCCCTCATAAAAAGGGAATAAACTATTCTAAATTATTCTCTGCCAAAAAAAATGTCCTTGCTTTTGTAATAAGCATCCCTTCAAAGCAAAGATTAGTTTGTCACAGAATGCTTCACAGATGCTTTTGTAGCTTAGAGGCAAGAAATACCCTGAAAAATATAAACACATTCATCTTTCTGCCAAAATTAAAAAACAGTAGAGACATGGTAGAACTTTTATTAAAGTGGAAGTGGACTGAGTTCCAAAAATGTTGGTCATGCAGAGCCTTTACTTAAAGCTCCTTATTTTCAGATCTCTTTAACCTTAACAGTAGTTTCATACAGTGAACACTCCGGAAATTTAGTCTTTATGTTATGCCATATATATGTCCTAACATATTTGGGCACCCACATTTGGAAATACTCAACCCCAATTTCATCTTGAAATGGAAACTGGTAAATCATGATCTGTTGAACATAAAGGAGATATAAATTCAGTACATTTTTAGACTGTATTTTTTTGAGATTTACATCAAGTTAACTAATATACTAGTTTCATGACAGTATTATGCCAGATTCACCTTGTAGATTCATAATTTAAAAAAAAAAACTATAGTCAAAGCTTGCCTGATGGAATGTTAGATTCAGGCATCCATTCTGGGAAGCATACGCCCAACATTCATTACATTAGAAAGTAAATTATTTAGTTAGGGAGGAGAGCTGACAGGGAAAACATACATCACCTGTTCGAGCACGTTTGAGAAGCTTGCAAAGAAATGATAATAATGAAAAGAAGTATTACATAAACCTATTGGCTCCCTTTACTGCTTCAGTTTTTCAAAAGTGTTCTCTGTAAGGGCAGTGATGAAGTGCAAGATTTTATATAAATACATAATTGTTTAAGATCACAGGATTTAACCCCTAGAATCTTCTTGTTTGTGAATACTTTTATAGAATTTTAATGAGGCTATATAAGTACTAATGCTTGGCTTTTGTTTTGAGTTGTTAATAATGTAAGAAAATCTATACTGTAGAGAGTTATGGCACTAATTTTGTATTTTGCTGTAAGAGTAAGGGAAAAGGATTATTTTGCATGTCTGTTTGAAGACATTTGAGACAGCTGTAGCAGATACCTTAATTGAGTCCCATCATGTGAGTGGTGATAAGTAAAAGGTGTATTAGCCAGCACGTCAAGGGAGATGTTTCTTCCCTTCTGTTTGGCAGTTTTGAGACTGCAGCTGGAGTACTGTACTCAATTTTGGACTTGCCTATACAAGAAATACATTGACATAGCAGAGCAGGTCCAGCCGATGACCACCAAGGTGATAAAGGGGTTCGGCACATGAAGTATGAGGAGAAGATGAGTGAGCAAGGGTTAGGTTAGCCTTAAAAAGAGAAGGCAAGGGAAAGATTACCTTGCTGAACTCTAAAGGGAGGGTGTAGAAAAGATGAAGCCAGACTTCTCAGAGGTGCACAGCAGAAGGCCTACAAACAACAGACACAAGCTGCAACATGGGAAATTCCAATTAGATAAGTGAAAAAAAATCTTCACACTGATATCCCCAAGGAGATGAAGCTTGGCCTACATGACCTCCAGATGTTCATTATTCTATGAACTACATTTTGGTCATACAGCAAGCATTTATCTAGTCATATAGCAGGAGGATAAAAACATCCAGCTCTTGAGTGTCTCCCAGAGGAAATGAGCCTTTCTGTGCTGACACTTTTGACACTAATCATGTTTATGTCTCCCTTGATAATACTGACTAAGTTTTGCAGATATTTTAATGTTGGCTTACAAGGATATAAAATTATATATTAATATAAT
>JAVJGG010000027.1:9615895-9676762 GCA_035590195.1 Aviceda cuculoides
TAATATAATATATTATTACTATATATTATCACAATATACCATATTCATGCAGTACACAGAAGATTTGACAGAAATAGGATACATTGATTTGGCATTACATGCTTGGACTGATCGAAAGTGCAAGACCTGCTCTTTCAAGAAGCTGAATATATACTTTACACATATAAGACAATTACAAAAGATTTTCAGTGATGGTTCATAACTGTAAAGTAATTAATTTTAAGCAGTCAGTGGGAATATTAAGTTACTTTATAAGTAATACACATGCTTAAATGCCAGCATACTCTGTAGGCCACTGCTGAGTGAGCATGACATATTCCCATCCCTCTCCCAACACTAAAAAAATCAGTCAGGATCCATCTGTACCACAAATTTGCAGTGTTGCATAGAGATACTCAAGACAGCTCAGCAGAATACCAGAAGGGCCTACCTGAAATAGGACAGAGCTTCACATGGTCACCTTCCTGCTGAAAACCCATGGAATACATTAGTCTGGATGGAACCTGTCTAAAAGACAATTGATTCAAGCTATACTTGTGAGACCGTAATTTCCGTTATAGCTTATGCTACTCAGAGAGGTTGTTTAGCATTAGCAGATGTTGTTGCTTACTTTTTGGTCAACAGTAACCACACTTCCACCTACTCTTTCTCCCAAAATGTCTAGCCAAGCTGTTATACCGCTCCAACTGTAGAGATATGCCACCTTATGACTGATAGACAGGATAAACCAAAATGGTTGCTACCAAGTTAGCATCCTGCAGGTCCAACACCTGATTTTATTTTGCATGTTACTCTCACCAAATTTTTCACTGTTGCAACAGAATGAGATTTGAGTATTTTATTAAGTTTAATATGGAAATCTGCTGACAGAGTGAAGATGGTTTAGAACGAAAACTGGGTTTGCTTCCAAGTGATGTTTTTGTTCCTATGCTCAAAACCATCATCTGTTACCTCAGGAAGAAGGTAATTTTGTCAGTACAGTTAATTTCATTTAATGAATTTTAAAAAAATTACAAACTATAATATCCCAAACCAAATAAAAAAACCGCTCTGCTGGTAAAAGTTGTTACTCTTGTAAGGAAATATGGCTGTTACAGATACTTTGGTCTATTCTTTGTAGGAAAGGCAAAGCATTAAGTGAACTTTATAAGCAAAGTAAGTTTAAAGGGATACTTCACGAATAGTCTATACTGTATTACTGTACACTAATAGTGAACTCCAAGATTAGTTAATTCACAACAGTGAAATTAAAGAGTCAGGATTATACAGTAAGATTATATCTGCTAAAATATGAGATACAGAAGACTCAAGGAAACATATCTCTAACGTAACCACTCAAGCAAAATCCTATATTGAGATTCAACTCATTCTGGCATTCAACTCATCCTTAAGATAGTTTACTTACAATGTTTGGTAAGGTGAGTTATTTAAAAAATGTCAGGAATGTATGCTGCTGATGGAAGCTGCTTCTATGCCAATGAAGTCTGCGTTCTGCCCTATGAACAAAGCTACTCTAATGTGGACTAGTCCCTGCTGACCAACTGCAGCATGCCTTTTCACACTACAGCCATTCCATCTTATTAACAGACTCTGGCATTTCCTCTATTCCCTGAAAGATTCCCTTGCGTCTGTAAGGTAATCAACAGTCACACTGATGCAGAAATTCCTGTAACTGAACCTGAAATGTAGGTGTAAATTTGAAACGCCTGATTTGTACTTAATTATCTTTCCACTCTTTAAAAAAACCCAGGCATTTAAAGGTGGTACAGATCACGTAGATATGACTTCATAACATATTGTAAATATCTGGCAATACTTAAATGCAAATAGTGCATATATAAGATGCAGAATAATTCTGAGCATTTCTTATGAAACAGTTTCTAAATTCTGATTACCTGCTGGAAAAGAAATTTTCCTGTGATAAAATGTTGTATCAAATAAAAAATATTCCCAAGGATCCAGAAAAACTGCAACTTTTTCCTGACTTAATATTACTACATGTATAGTGAATCATTCACTGGAATTAAGACCATGGCTGCTGCTATTTACTCTTTTGCAAGATAATAAATTTCACTCATCACAGTTCCATTCCAGTCACAGAAACACACACTAGCAATTGGATCTTTTATTTCAAAATGAACAGAGACACCGGAAAATTAGCTTTTCCCTGTAAAACTTGATCAACTCAAAACAGGTAATCTGTGCACTGGAAGATGCCAATTTGAATGAGGTCTCCTCTAGGGACAGTTACTATCATAAGCCGGTTCATGAACCAAATGAAATGAAATCTTGGGGAAGTCGTTCATGAACATGCAGCTCTAAGTACCATTAGCAAACAAATTCAAGCATTTACTTGAATCTGATGATCGAACTACCCTCATAAGCAGTAGGTGTTTTCTCCATTCCAGTCACAAGACAGTATTACTCAAAAGCCAAACAATTCTGCTTGTAAGTTATCACCTTCAACCTTCTCAAGCAACTATGGTCCACTATCAAGTGTGTTTGCTGTATTAATTTAATACTAAGTTACACCCTGCTTTGATGACATGCACTAAAGTGTAATAGTTGTCAAACTGGATCTGTTAAGTAGGTTACTAGGTGCAGTTGTCACCAGTTCCTTGATGGATTATCTCGTTAAGGAAGCCATTATAAAATCACTTCTGATGGGGTATACAAATGATATTCACATAGAAAGGCCAGATTCTGGTCCCACTAGAGTAAATGGCATAGGATTTTTGCGGAGTGCATTCATATTTGTAATAAAAAATAAAGTCTAGAAGGTTAGCTGATCCAATGAAAAAATTAAGTGAGGGAAAACCACCTACTGTTCATAGGCAAAAATTACCTTGAATATCTTTGGGTTTGAGACACAGGACATCTAAGAGTAGCTAAGCAGTTTTCCACTTCTACGGACCTTGACAAGTTGTCCCCTAAATCAATTCCCTTGAATCACTTCATCATTTGTCAAGACTAGACAAAAACCTAAAGCAAGTAAGAAATTATATGCAAAACTGGCAAAGTTATGGAGAAGAAACTTTTATTGTTTGCCAGTTAGGTTTATTTCTTATTGTTACACCATCAAGCACAATTTTAACAATCTATGCCCAGACATGAAGAGCCTAATGAATGTGGCTGATAAACTGTGTAATTTTCAGGGCAAGAGGAGCAACATCAACTCTCACTGAACTCATAAAATTGCCCTTGAAAATTACATCGTATCAGATTGTAGTCTCCTACATGTTTCTGAGAACAAAATGATCTCTTCCTAAACAATTCTCAGTTCTATAGAAGAAGATAAAATATGTAATGATACTGGTCACTTAAGTAACCCAATTTAATAAGTGAATAAATTCAGACATTTTCTGGGGCTTCTTGCTTAAAATGGATTGGCTTCTATTGCAAAACTGTTAACTATTTTATTAATTTTGGGCTTTTTGAAGTGTATCACTACGCTACATTGTCCCAAGTTAATAAATGGTTATAATCCCTTTCCCATAACTCACCAATTTAATGGGAAATAAATATTTTCTAATTAAATAAATAAGTTCTTGTAGTGCCCAAAGACTTAAAGTGGGTTGAAAAGAAGACAGAAAGAACTAAGCTAAGGCTCTCTTTCACACAAGAGATATTGTATATTGGATTGAATCAAAACCTGTAAAGTTTCTCCTCTTTCTCTTCTTGAAAAATCATCAATTCATGAAGAATCAATTGTTCATTGACTGCTGAGACAGTCTTTCCTTTGGGAAAGAAAACAAGCAAATTAAACAAATCCTGAGTGGCAAAATTAGTGCTCCGACTTCACAAGAACACTTGCTCTTGGCATGGAGCTGGCAGATACTTGCTTAGCGTCTCAAGATCTGAGAGCCAATGCACCCCTCCTGGCATTTCTCTATTCCCAAGCAGAATTCACTCACAGTAGAGAAACTAGTCCCTGTATTTTCAGTCAGGTTAGCACTTATTACAGGGTCCTCTCCGTTTTTCCAATGAACAATGTCATGTGTTTATCTTCATAGCTACCTATTTGTATAATAATGTACATACATTTGTACTCCTCCTATATTGTCAAACTAATACTTGTCTGGATTTAGCTTTGCATTTTAATTTAATATGACATTACATGCAATTACTTTCTGTAATAAATTTTAATTTGGAGTACTGATGAAGATGAAGGCCTCTGGCAACATCTGGCTCTTAAAACTGGCCTGAGCACCTTTCAAAAGGTATCTTGTGAGTTGGCATAGTTGGGCCTACTTTCAAACAGAATTCATATTACTTACACAGCTTTTTGATTGCTGTTCAAAGTCTTTGAAACCAAGTTGCAATATCATCAGTAAATCTAGGGTGGGTTTCTTCTTGTGCTTTATGTCATCTTCTTCATTCAAGGATCTTGAATCTCGCTACATAAAAGGCAAAAGTTTTGGTGAAACAGCATCTCCTGGCTTAATCAGTACAGGAATTCTTTCCTTCTCTTTTATCTACCTGATTGTATCTGTCTAGCTGATCTAGCAGCATTAACCATATTTAAAAGATTTATTTTAAAATATTTTAATTATTTTTTGCACTTGATAAAAAATAGAGGATAATACACTACATGATAAGAAGGATTAATAAATCAAAATTAAATAAAGTCTTTTCTTCCGCTGATTAATTTAAAAATTCCCATTACCTGGGACTGGATCTACAGTGTGAATATGAAAGTCATCTATCAGGTCTTCCCATTATTGACAAAGTCAAAGTAGTACACATGCTGCTACAATATCTAACGGGTCACAGGACAATTTAGGCTGTCCAGAAATAAAGGAATGGATTAAGTTATCTAATAATCTTTGATTTAAGAAACAGAGATTCTGCTTACTTAGCAAAGTGATGGACGTTGCATAAAAATATAAAGGGGCATACATATCCATTTAAAAAGGGATTGATTGAGAGATTCAGTTGCATGTCTTCAACTGCCATTGAAATCAGTGACAAAACTTACCTTGCTTACCTTGACAGTGGGTATTATTTCCTTCTTCTTACATTATTCTTTAAGAAATGAGATATTCTGACAGGGAGGATACTCACCAATGTTCTCCTTCCTTGAATGTTCATGATTCAATGCTAATTTACACTCTTAAACTATTCAGTAATGGAAGTATTGTACTAAGCAAATAGAAAATTAAAAAAACAACCCACAACCACCTTTTTTCTGCTTCTGTAGACAGAAGTCAGCAGAGTAATCAAAAGCCCTAAACACTGTCATCTCACTTTGGTACATGCTTAAAAAAGAGCAAGGAAGGGGGGATTGTCTGGTTTGCCCCCTGTAGAACCCTGTAGTGTTCAGCAGTACACCGATTTCTTTGTAGTCCGTCTTTTCAAGGGCGATAAACACAGAGCAGTTGCATTTCACAGTGATTCGTTTTCCGAAATAGTTGTCTCTAGGGCCACGTAGCTCGCTCTGGCAAAGAAATTTTCTGAGTCTCTCTTTAATTTTCCTCCTCTTGAGGAGCCTGCAGTGGCCTTGATCTCGCGTTGCTGCAGCCTGGGAGGGCCGAGCTGTCTCCAGCAACCCCTGCCAGGGAGCCCGTTGCTATCGGAGACTGTCCACTCCGCAAACACCCACTTCTCCCCACCGAGAGCCTCCCACGCCGGCTGCCACTAACCCCTTCCCTGCCTGCAGCCGGCTGCTTTTGCTGTGGCAGTGCCAGCTCCCAGGGAGCCACCCTCTCCTCTTTCCTTGCTCTTCACGGAAAAAGGCAGATTTCTCCTCTCATTCCCTGCATGCTGCTCCGTGGGACACCACTCTTACCGGTGCTTCCTTACCACAAGCTCGACCTTAAATTTGGAGCCGACTAACAAAGCTCTTACCTCCTCCGCTGGAAACCGCTGCTCCTACAGGCTGCCCGTCAGGGGCAGGAGAGCGGGGCTAGCGACGTGAGCGTGCCGTGTTTACTGTGGGTTTGAACACTTAAAGCACCCCTTTCCGAGGGGGGGCTGTCAGCGTTCCTCTCACCAGCAGAGGACCGCCGCGGTTCCCTCAGGGCGGCGGGCCCTCAGGGCGCGCTTCCCCGTCGGAGGAGAAGCCCGGCCCGGCCCGGCGTGCTTGGCGGCAGCCGCAGACCCCTCTGCCTGCGGGGAGCTCTCGCTTCCTCTCCCGCTGCCGCCCGGCCTTACCGGTCGGGTTCCCCGTGAGGGGAGGGCGGGAGCCCGGCCGCGCTGAGGCGCCTGAGGCGGGCACGGGCCTCCGGAGCCCCTAGCCGACCGACCCAGCTGACGGGAAGCACGTTTGTCATGTAGTGACAGGAATTTCAGCTTGAGAAAACACCTGTCTGTGAGACTGAGGGGGAGAAATAAGCGCCGTGGAAAGATAAATGAATCCAGAAATCTAAAATGGAGGTCGTTTCATCGTTCAGGCATTGGGATAGCTTTCTGTGGTCTTCAGGAAAGCTGCTGTTAAGATTTTTGAAGGAAGTACTATGTTTGATAAACAAGGGTGTGTGAGTGGACAACCCTGCGATTTTTCAGTAATTTTTGAGCTTTTAATACAGTACAAACATTTTTAAAATATTAAAATATTTAAAATATTTAAATGAGAGGTGGGAGCCGTGGATCTTAAATAATCAGTTTTCTTCTTAGGGCTTTCTTAAACCAATACATTTTGGAAAGTAAGCAGTTTTATTGATGAGTGGGTTTTATTTTTGTATCTAGTGGAGTTCTGATCACATGTTAACAAAGAAGAAAAAAGAGTATGCAGGTAAAATAAATCTGTTAGCTAGAAATACTCCCTGAAGCCAGATACTTGGATGGGTGATGTCAGGCAATGTTTTTAGCCAGAAGGTCTAAGCATAGGTAATTAGCAACAAGAAATTGCAACTCAGCATGCATGCCATCTCATTAACATTTTGGATAATTTTCTACATTTAATTTCCTGATGTTTTGCTCTGGAGGTGTTTACACATAGTAGGAAATCTTGTGTCCTTCCTCACATAAACCCTTGTTCTCTTTTTTCCTCTCTGATAGTGAGGTTTATGTAGGTATCATCGCTGATAGGGCTGTTCTTTGCTCACTGAAAATGTGTAATCTCATTAGCAATAATGGAAATCAAGTTTATGCATCAAAAAGATAAAAGATCATTAGTAATTTAATCACTGCCTGTGATTAATCCTGCTGAAGCAGAAATGTTGATAACTTTTTCTTTTAACTAGAGGGTGTATCTTTTGTGTTGCTCCAGCGATAAGAGGAAGCATATTCTATTTTACGAGGATCAGAATCATAGTATTTAGACATCTAAAAGTCCCTTTAGCTCATGCTTTTTGTGTTACTGATAATGCAGATTTTTTTCATTGCTAGATACTTCTTCCAGTCTAGTGCTTAAGTCTTCCAGGAACTATTCTTGATTTTCAGTTTAAGCAGTTTTTGTTCTTGCTTCTTAGCTTTATTGCTGGTTTTAGCAATAATTTTTTTTGTCTTAAGTAGGTCTTTTCCTGCCTGTACTAAGAAATCTCCATCCCATTTATGTTTTCAAGAAATCAAGATTTTATTCTGCAAATCTTTCTCTCAATTTGAATCCTTTCTGCTGCTTTTTGGAAAATATGCACTCCTGCTCTGATCATTTTGTGTGATACAAGCCTCAGTCACCAAACGGTGGCCACAGGCAGGAACAGTACTATGTTCAGTTCTGTTTGTCCCAAGTCAGATTTGGTGAAAATATGTGATAGGATTTTGTATTCCTTTAGCCATGTTATTTTCCTTGGTTTTTACTTGCTGGATTCTTCAATGCCAGGTCGATCTCTGAAAAGTTCATAGGAGTGATTTGCAAAGACAGTTACAACTGCAAGTCATGTGCACAGCCAAACTAGTTTAATTGTACATGTAGTCATGGTGAGTGACCGTGGGAATGATCTGCTTGCAGTTACAAATCGCCTTTAAAAATGAGGTCTTTTATCTCACCTTGTATCACCTTGTAACAGTTACGAGTATAGGAGGCATTAGAACAACATAGATATGTGGTACATTTATAGATGATAAGGGGTTCATGTGGAAATAAAAAAAAAAAGGTCTGTAATATGTAATTAAAAGACCATGTCATAGCATACAGGATAAAACAGGTTGAATCAACATTGGATAAGAAATCATGTGTATCCTAACCTTAAGGATGATAACAGAATTATTCCCAACTCCCACTGGTATCCTATTCAGCCTCAGGTCCACCTCTCCTTTCTGCTGTCTAATGATACCTAAGTCTGTTTTCTGGATCAGCTCTAGTGAGAGGCTGCTCACAGACCTGCTCCCTCGTGCTTTGGTTTCCATTATCCCTGGTTGTTTCTTTCTATGCACTTCTGTGTATATCCTTTTTTTTTACTTCAGGGTCATGTACTTGCAGAGGTCATTCTTCCATAATTCAGGACTGTCCTACATGCTTGCTTGTCCAATGGATGACTGTAATGCATCAATTATGCATGTATCCTCTGTTATTACTTAGAAAGCTGCACTCTCTCTCTGTTGTCTTTGGATTATTGGCCATTATGAGACAGAATACATGGAGCAGAGGTCATATTGAAAACTGTCTGGAATAATTTACTCTACCTTTTACTTATGTCTTTATTGCCAGTTTTTAATCTACTTTCGCTCCATGGCAGATCTCAAAGTCCTTACAGAATTACAAAATACCATTGGTTTTTGAAATTATATCCATTGCTAAGAACTCACTGACAAGCATCAAGGAGGAGAAGAAAATAATCTAGAAGCTCAGGTCAGTTACCCTAATATGCTGCACTGCAGTGTTTCAGAACATCCCTGCTCTTCTACCACTAGACACAGATCAACCCATGGATCAGTGGGGTTTATGGTATTACATACCCTCCTTTTTGTTTTAGTCCATAGCGTGAGGTGAAGGACACATTATCAGGACTTCGGGTACAGAGGGACAGCTCTCATCAGGAGAATAGTGCTGAATTGCTGGAGGAAAGCATTCTTCAAGAGTCACTATTAGTTACTGATGGCTAGAAAGAAATTCAGGGAGGGGTTTGGATATGATGACCTGATTTTATTAAAAAAAAAAAAAGCTGTTGGGTAGGATTAAAACATTATTTTTAGGAGTAGCTCTGTAAATCTAAGCTGGAGAAGAAGAGCTGAGTTTTACTCAGTGGGGTTTTTTCAGGACAAATAAATCGAGGGATCTAGATGCTCTATTGCAACATTTTCTAAGTAATGAATGTAGGACTGTACTTTATACCAATATGCATTCCCTCTAAAAGCTCTTTCACTATCAGCTTATTCTAATACAGACTATTTCTTCTAACATTGTGTTCAATTTCTCTTACACAAATACAATTTATTAGACTGTTTCAGAGACTGTGATTCTTAAATTCTCTAAGGTTAGACATGGGAAAACCTGTTCACAGCTTTTTTCCAAAACCATAAAATACAAAGACTACGGCTTTTTTGGTGTATTTGCACTTCTCTACAGAGCGTGCATATATTTCAATACAACAAAGAACTTACAAGTTTTAGAGGAACAGATACTGCTCTTCTGGTGAAGAGCATTTACCCTCAGGAGATAAGGGCTGTACAAGTTGCACAGTACAGTGCAAAGTCAGATACTTGTGTTCTACTAGTGGCTTGTTACATCCTACTAGTGGCTTGTCTTACTGTTTTCTATTTGTGGCATAGTGTTGTAAAACAAGGGTCATTACAGTAGTATAAATCAGGCAGTATTTTTGATTGCCCCCAGTCTTTTCTGGGTTCCACAGTTACAGGTGCATTGTGAAGTTGAAAACAACTGAAACTGTGATCCAAGGGAAAACAAAGCTGAACATCAAAGTAAAGACAAACAAAACAAAAGTGAAGAAAGAAAAGAAGAAACTAAGCACATGGAAAGCAGCTGTCTTTTAGAAGTAATTATAATGGACTGAAACTCATTTCTTTCTTACAAGCCACTTGAAAGCTGTTTGATAATTATAAAAATATTTATAGGCCAAGTTGACTTCCTTTGCTTATTTCTGGGAGACTGTAGATGTTGTGTTCTTTAAGCAGCTTTGTCTACTTGCTAGAAACCTTGTTATGTTTTGCATGTTTTCTAGTTTCTCTAGTAAAGGACCTAAACCTGATCAAGAGCCTGTTTCTGCAAGTACTACCAAGTAATTGAAACAGAGTATTCACAGTAATAAACTGTTTCTGACTTAATTTCTCAGTAGGATGGAACCATTGTAGATTATTATTTTTCTACTTGCAGGCAGAGTTGCTAGTTGTTGCAGCAGGTGCTTTCATCAAATTCAGACTAAGTGCTGTGAGTATCATTTTACGGTACATGATACTCACTGTGGTATTCACTCTGGATGCAAAAAATTGCCACTGCATCAAAGTATTAAGTATACTTGCATACATTAAATGTATTCATCTAAGCAAGTCGAGGTGGATAAAACTAGATTCCTAAATCCACAATCTCTGCAGTCCTAAGCACTTGTCAATCTTACTGACTCAGAGATTTGTGGGTGGTCTGATTCTACTAAGAGCACAGCTTTTTTTATCTCAATCTTAGTTTTTCTGTGGATTTCAGTTGAGCCTGTTTTTTATGGCAGACTTATAGTGGCCAGATCTATTCCACCTGTCTTTGGTCACTTAGCAGAGATACATGAGCAAGGAGCATAGTTGTTCAAGGTCCCTGTGTAGTGAACAGGAAGAATTTGTTATCTCTGTATGGCAATTAATATCTTAGCTGTTGTAAAATTGCTCTGGGGAAGTACCTTTCTAGCTCTGGTAGCTACAGAGCGAGCCTATGGTGCATAGGCTTCTGACTTAGATACTACAGTGAGATTTGAAAAATTGTATGAAATGTTTAAATATTCTTTTACTTGAAATGTCTTGATACATGCATCTGCTTTGATTTAGGCATAAAATACTTGCCTCTTGATTTTTGATAGTCAAATAACCTGAAATAACATAGTCTTGTGTAAATGTCTCACACTTTTGAGGTAATTAAGAGCTAAGAATTATGGCTACAACACCTGAAATTGCTGGAAGGGAGCTAATTTATTGCCAAAATTATTCCAGCTGTCTGGCATTTTTACTTAATTTCTGCTTTTCTTCCATAATTATTTGGTTTCTGTTACAAACCTTCTCCTCCTTATTTAACTTTGCCTTACAAAGAAAACATCATTAGTATATCTCACATCAATTACACATGAGGCTAATGAAGCATTAGACGCAACTTAGACTTCTGTTCAAGTTATAGTGTAGAGGCCAGGGTGAAAAGTTATTTTATTTTTTACAAGATGATCCCCTTCAGTAAGAGTTAGCATGAAGTAAGGAAAGAGTATGTAGGTAGGAATTAGAGAACCATTTCATAACTTTCTAGAGAAAAAAATACACGTACCATCTGTACAGCAAGTTAGAACTTCAGATGAAAGTACTTATGAAAGGCAAGTATTTTGTGCTGGACTTGTCGTTGCCAACATGAATCAGGATTTCTTTCTGAAGCTCAGTGGTCATTGCTCCAGACACAGGTGGTGTTCATCTTTGAGAAAATAAGCAAATACTAATCACTCTTATCCTGTAGGTTGTCACTATCTAAGAAAAGTGTCTTCCCACAGTGAAATATCATATGCAATTATTGCCAAGAACCCTCCTCTATAGCGATACGTAGCAAGGCAATCAGTCAACTGAATCCCAAAGCCTGAACAGTCCGTTAAAGCATGGTTTGAAATAGGCAACTGTTGCAGTCATCAAGATTTCTGTGTACTTCATCTACATTTTTTAATTACTCTAAGAATTAACTGGTTTTATTGTCTTCTATTGTTTGCATATGGTTTCATTAATCAAGGTTGTAATACAAGTGCATGTGGACTTGGTGTATTTTAGAATTAAGTTTTTTTTGTTCCTGACTGTACTTTTTGAAGAGAAACAGACAAACTCATAAAGGCAAATGCGATTCTTTGCAGCACTTTCTTTCTGTCTATATTTAGCACTTCAGTATTAGGAAATGTGTGTCTTCTTGCACATAACAAAAAATGTCACAGAGACCAGACATCAATACATGGGAGTGATTTCATGAATCTTTCAGGAAAAACAGCTGGTTCATATGCCACAAGCATAAACCACTCTCAGACCATAAAAAAATTGAGTGCTCTACAAAAGGAAGCTCTAATTTTCTTCTTAATGGATGATAAAGCATTATTTCAGTAAATTCTAATTAGTTTATAGAGAGGCTTGGAAGACCAACATCAAAATAATGAGTTATTAATAAATTAGATATGTTAAATGCATTGTGACAGCCAGCATTTAAAGTAAATGACTTATATTATGTATGGAACATGTTGTAACAGCCTCCTCCTCCATCTAAGAAATCCGTTAAACTCCTTGGTGTATAGCCAATTGGATCACTTGCTTGCTGAGACATTTGTATTTCTAATAAGGAGTAATTGGACAATGCAGTAGGATAGAAATGTAAAAAGAATTTTTATACCATCAGATTAATTTATTAGAAGTATTATACAGACATGCAATTTCTTAAAGCATATTGAACTGTAGAAGCTTCAAGCATGCCTATAATTAAGTGATGAGTTGTTCTTTCACAGCAGCAAACTATAAAAAGACCCCTCAGCTACATCTGTAATGCAGATGCTGTAATGAAAACAGGAAACGAGTGAAGTACTGGAGAGACAGGCTGAAAGCCGCATCCAGTAAGGGCTTTTGGAGTCAAAAAAAAGGATACTTTGAAACCATTAGAAGCAAGACTCAAAAAATAGCGTAGGAGTGAGAAGGAAAGCAGTTGAGAAGGACAGTGGGAACAGTGCAAACAGGGAGCACACAAGCTTACTTCTGTGTTTTACATAAAATAAAGCTGGTAATTTGGAACTGAATGATGACAGAACACTTTTGCTTTGAGTAATTGTCATATATCCTGAGGAGAACCACAGTCTCAGAGGTCTGTGTTTACCTTTCTGTATATAATGTCTACCTTAACACAATACCTCATGTATTGTCATTGCTTTATGAGACCTTGTGTGTAAATGACAGAATTAAGATAAACAGATAAGAGGTAATTATAAACAGATGTGTGTCACATGGAGGTTTGCACCCACAGTGGTTTTCACAGACCTAAGTAAATTGATTTAAAACTGGTTTTAATTACACCAGTAGGACTGCTGTGTGTGTGCTGATAGGGAATCGGTTAGGCCTCAGTTTCTGTGTTTTGACATAGCTAAGGGGCTTTTAGTGTGTATGACCTACTTGCATATTAGGCAATGTATAGGTGCGTTAACATACATTATCGACTGATTAGGGTGGTGAGGCAAGTCAAAAAACCAAACCAAAATCATATAACGAGCCAGATTCTCTTCTCATTTACACTTACATAATTGAAATTGTTTGATGAAATTTAGGCGTTACACTGCTGTCTGGAAAAAAAATTGGGCAACAAACTGATTTTGTGAGAAATAATATTTTTTTAACAATAGAGCAATATTAAGTAGAAATTATTAAGTAAAAAACCAGAGCATCGATATCAGATCACATCTCCTAATTACAGAAACTAGCTTGTTAGATGTGCAGTCTTAGGGAAGGTTAATTCTCTTCTATATCCATTTGTGTAACACAAATAGAACTGTCTCTAGCTTTGATTTTTTTTTTTTTCTTTTTTAAAGTTAATGTTAAAAGGATTTGTAGCAGGTTTAGGTAAAGATAGTGTAATTTTAAAGATCTAAATTATATCTTTACTTACATTTCCACTCTTTTTTGTTTAGACTTCCAGTTTCTTAAGTCACATCATGATCCATATGAATTGTCCTGAAACCTTTACTCCCTTTCATGTAAGAGAAGCAGACTTCATAGCAGGACCAGATGTAACACCAGTAAGTTCACCTTTTCTCTGAGGAAGACATTTTTCAAATGGATACAAATCCTAAATGGTAATTTTGCTAATATTTTTTATATTTTGCTCTACTCCATTGTGATTTCAGCAATAGAAGCTGACTAAACAAGCACTGCCTGACTGAAAAAACAAATGTCAGCTGCTGTATAGTGGACTCTGCTGTTTATAAACAAAAATGGCAATGTATTGCAGTTCTGATGTAAATCACATCTGCAATAATTTCACTTTTCAGAATGCATTTCTTCAGAGCACAGCATAACGCTTCCACACAGTAGATTGCTGAATTTAGGCCCAAACTTTATACTGAAAGCTGAAAAAGCTTTTACAAAGTGATACTTATTTTTAGCACTTATCACCAGGAATTTTGATCTCCAACCTGTTTTGAAAACATTTACTTAAATACCTTTTGCAGTCCACCTGTAAACTGTGGTTATTCTCTCTCTCTGCCCAAGGCCATTTGCTTTACTTCTGGCAGTTGACTGAAACACAGCAGCACTGCTCAGGAAAGGATGTTGTAAGGGGATATTTTGTTGCAGTCAGTATTGCTTTTAGGGAGGATGACACCTATCTACAGGACCTATGTGAAACCTTAGCTCTAAGCCCTGAAGAACCATATAATCCATCTTGGATTTTGCTTAACTAAAGTCTTTGTCTATACTGCTAAATAACAAAGGGGCTAGGAAGCATGCTTGAGGGCCATGGGTCAAGCAAGCTGTATCCCTGATTCTCCATGCTGCTTAATAATCATCTAATTTCTGGCTCTGGTTTGGACAGCACCAGTTGGCTCTTTCTGAGCAGTACTTGGCTTTAGTTTGACAGACAGTTCATTCCAGGAACAGGGTTCAAAAGGGACAGTGGATAGCACTGCAGGAGGTTTGGCTCCTCCCAACTGTGCACTGGCCCAACAGGCTTTATATCCTCAAACACTCCCAGATAACCTCATGTTACACCCCATTCATGCAACACAGGATTCAGCATCATCCTAAAAAAACTGCAGATCGGTCTGCAACAGAGGTATTTCGGAAACTGACCAAAAATCTCCTCCTAAGGCAATAAATGTACATGGTAGCCAGAAGAGCCCCAGACAGGGATCCATCATTGGACTTGGTCTGTGGGCACAGTCAGATAGTCTGCTGGAAAATGGAAACACAAACCAATGCGAAGACAAGCAGAGTAAGAGATACTAACGAGGTTGGTTAGATATTGCTTCATTTTTTATTCCTCATTAGAGTAATTGACTTCTTAATTTTAAAATTTTAATTTAATAAGCTGATGTTACTTTCAAGTTAAAGATTTGCATAATGTAAGTTTATTTCAGATAGCTTGTCAAACTTCACTGAAAGAAAATCTTGAAAGAGGAGTTACTGGTCTAGTCCTGAAGTGCCAACCACTTGAAAACAGGTCAGGAGCACTCCAAGAGCCTCTCCTCCATGAAAACATTTGGTTTGGAAACTGCTCACGGGAAGTACTCATTCGAGCTAAGACTCCCCTGCTGACAAGTGTTACCTACAACTTCCATGGCATGTTAGGAGGCTGGAAGCAAGGCTGGAGACTTGAGGACTGAAACTGTAACTCTCTATCAAACAATGGTTGTGTTGATAAAATTTATGATGTATGACCTTGCTGGTAAGAAGTTAAATTCCCTTAAAGAACAGCACAGTGGGGGTGGAAGATATGTTGTGGAACACACATACTGCAAGTTTTAGCTATTGTACAACTATGTAATTTCAGATTGTCCTTTGGCTGACGGACTGTATGCATGTTTAATTATTGGTGGGCCAAAATCCAACAGTAGTGTTCAGTCAAAGGTAAGCTCAGGACTACAATGATTGGAAGGTTTCTGGAAATTCCAGGTAAGTCATGAGAGATGACGTACAACTACCTTATTAAGTATATAAGTTCACTATAGTCTGAACTCTGTATGGAGCACTTCTGAATAGAGTTTCCAAAGACATCATTCTCTCTGCAGTGGCCATGGAGACCTGAGGAGCACCTACAACTAAATGTTTTGTCTTCTGGAAATAAAAATACATCTCTGGGAAATCTGAAGAACTCTCTATCACAGATGCAGGTAGTTTGGGGAAAGTGTATGTGGATGCAAAACTGTTTTTCATACTTAACACCTTCAGTGAGAAACTAACAGATCCTTATCTCAATGGAAAAAAATAATCACATAAAAGCAGGAATATACTCTCCATTTATTAAGGTTATATATGGTACAAAAATACTATAATAATTAATAAAAAGTGGGAAGCATAATGCCGTGTGTTTATATGAGGGACCGGTGAGAACTGAAATGATTAAAGCTTCCTGGTGGAATTTGATTTTTTTTTTTTTCCAGATGGAAGTATTTTAAGTACATACTTCAGTTATATTTATATATATTTATATATATTTATATACACACACTTATAAAACAGATGTGGAAAAACTACTTAACTGTCCCTTGTTTAATGATGCAGCACCAAAATCACAACTGTATGGACTTCACTCAGCTTAAGGAACTGCCATTTTGGCACTTTAGGTGCTGACATCTCACACAGCATAAAGGAATTTTCCCAAATACTAAGAAATTAATCCTGCTCACCAGAAAAATCTATTCCAAGGCATCACAGGCTGAAGAACTTTATATGCATGATAGCTGTCTAACTTCCCATAAAACAAGTTATAGCTGTGACGCAGAAGCAGAACTACATTTTAGGAAATGGCTTCATTCTTGCTGTACCACTTGTTTAATTTCCAGAACACAAAATTGCCAATCCATAAGCTCAATTTTCTCTGCTTTTGTGAATGCAAACATGGTGTGTGTGGGCAGTGCAAACCAGGGGCTTTGGATGAACAAATCAAAATACTAAAAGGTTTCTGCAAGTCAAGTATGTATTCTCTATGGCAAGATTTTCCTGCACTACTAGAACAGTGCTCTGGGAACAGCGAGGTGACTTAGCAATAACTAGCATATGCCCTATGACTGGAGACTTGAAAACTTTATTTTGCAGCAGTTAGAAAAGCATGCAGAGTCTCTCCTTCTCTCCCCCCAACCCTTTCTTCTCCCATTCTCACATTCTTGATGTGTGAACATATAAGGAATATGCCCAGCACTGTTTCAGTTCCATTTTAATCACAGAAAAAACCTCCTTATCTGTAAAGAAAAATAGTACTTGGTCAAATTCTGCTAGTTATCAGACAATCTTCAAGAAGCAGTCAATCACCACGGAGCAGCCACATTGTAACACTGCTCCATCCCAGAAGCTGCAGGGAAGACGTGGTGCAACACAGCTGAGGAATTTTTAAGAGTGGAGGACTTCTTCACAACTCAGTCCAAGAATAGAGGTTCTTTCAACAGGAGGATCTTCTACAGGTAGCTGCATTTTCTTATCCTTTACATCCAGCATAAGTGGTATACAGCAAGTGAGGCAACCAAATAAGCTCAAATCTGTTGTATGTTGTGTGTTGTTTGGCAAAATGGGTGTGGAGAAAGGGAGGAACAGCTATGGATGCTACAGTGGGAACTACAGGGCAGGCAAGGGTGTAGTCACTTTGGCCTCATTTTTTTATGTACACACATACAGTAGTGAGGAAAGAATGAGGAAGCGGGGAGAGCAGAAGCTGTGTGCACCCTTAAAGATACTACTGACATTATTCACTATGCAGCTCTGGAAGCTGAAGTATAGGTGTACTTACAGTGTTAATGTGCAGGATAGATGATGAGAGCATATGTGAACAACATGTTAGTCTTCTCCTATAATCAGGATACAGGCAAGACTTTGAAATGTGGTGGGAAGAGAACCTGTTTCATAGTAACATAGAATAGTGACCTAATTAATTCATTGTTACTGAGAAAATGATTTTTGGGTGGTTTTATCTGTAAGAACAGTAGAAGTTTTCAGATCTGCACTCATGAAGACTGACATCCTTGTTTTATTTAAGTTGGATGTACCAGGTGGCCAGTTTAATCTGATTCCTATTCATGGGACAATTCTTTGCTGATGAAAAAGTTCAGTCAGGTATGTAATTCAAATAGGTTTACCTGCTAACACTTTTTTACAGTTCATACTCCTGAGGACATTTCTCCAACAGAAGTTTCACCAGAAAAAGCTAATTTCAAATAAATATGTTGCTGTTTAAAAACTCTTCCCCATCATACTAGATCACAGGCTCATTTTTCTTAGGAATTATCTTTTCTAAATGTAAATGTTTAAAATTACTAAGATGCATTCCAAGAAAAAAAATAATACTAAAATTAATACTTGACTTGTTTTCACATATTTCTAGCTTACTAATATAGTAAATATATTTGAGGATCTCAAATACTAATCCACCTTACCATCAGTAGTAGCATTTGTGACAAAACCATTGTTCAGAACTAAACAGCATTTCCACCCAGGTTTTATTTTTCTATTCTTATACAAGGAAAAGTGTGTATCTATAGATGATACATTTTTGCAAACCATTCACTTTCTGATTTTGACTTTTAAAAATTAAGGCGTTACTGGAACAAAAAGAAAGCACAGTCTCTGATAATTACTATTTGGCTACATGAGGTTTTGCACAGATGACAATTATCTCAAGAATGTTAGATTAGTTGAACACAGATCTCATAGTAACAGGATTGTGTCACACATTTTGACTGTTTTGGAGACTAAAGTTTGTTAGTAACTCAAACTGTTTTCATGTTTGTCAGCTAACTGGTGTTTCACTGCTACAGGAACTTACAAATAATGTAAGCAGGTTTCAATTACATATACAGTATTTAATGTATTTTATTTGCATTTCATTCAGCTTGAACAATTAAAATGTATGGACATTAAAAATAAAGGCACTAAACACCAAGTTAACAGCATTGCAGAGGAATAATTAAATTCTTTCCTCTGAAGTTAGACTTTCCTGAGAAAATTGTATCAATATTAATGATTTCACTGATGGCTCTAAGTAAAAAACCCTAAATTGCAGCTGAGCAAGATGAAAGTATCCAAGTGGAACATCAGTAGCTCATGAAGGAAGGACAGGATCTGCCAGGGGCTTTTATGCAATATTAATTTATATGATTAGCTAGAGTTCTAGTATTAAATTACCCCAAAATGCCTAAAGAATTTCCTCTATAGGAAGCATGAGAAAAAATTCCACAAACACTACTCGATTTTTTAAATTTGTGTTTAAAAATAAAAACTTAAGTACTTTTTGTTTAGTCCTTTCCTACCTGCCATTCTGTAATTGCTTGGTAGGACCTTTCTCCCTTTCCTAAGTGTCATTTAAAATTCACATACAGAGTGGTGTGTGTTCTGTCAGGTAAGTCTCATTTTCAGAGAACAAATCACTTTATCCCTGGATGAGAGTTCTTCCCCACAGAAAAGCCAGGATGCGCTTTTGGTTCCAAGGATCACTAGACATTTATGTCAGCTTTGTGGAAACATAACACAAAAGAATCACCTTGCCATGTTGACATTAACTTAAAACCAAAGATACAGCATAAAAATTGTGTGAACACTGTACAAATAAAAATCAATTGAATGTTAATTAGAACATAAATTCTTCACTTATACTGCTATAAAAATGCATAAAGTGTAAACTAAGATAATGTGAGTATGCCAAATTTTATTCATATTTCTAAATATGAATATGATTTGTGAAGATTTATTAAATATACCAGTGAGACTGTTATTTGAGTGGATTCTCTTATTATCCATATTCATTGACTATCCAATTACAGTAGGTCTTTTTATTTCAGAAGGAACAATGTCTTCTGTAAAACTGTGTGCAATCAGAATGAAATTTTTGTGCTCAAAATGCAAGTGCAATGTTTATGATAGGTGTTTATTCCAGATACAGAATGACTATTTACTTTAGAGGCGTATCTGGTATGCTAAGCTTCATTATATAGTCAGTCCATTTCATCAAGGAAGTCTGAGCGACAAAAGCTAAATATTTTTTATTGTTTTATACTATTAAAGTAATGTTATAAAAATAAAGTACCAACATAATTTCATTTACAACAGGAACAAAAGCAGCCGTATTATACTTGGCTCAAAGTCTGTATCTATATAAAGACGCGTCCTTTTAACTAAGCTAAAAAACAACCCAAGAATCCTCAGTTCATTAAACATGAGGTCCTCTAGTTTTCTTTTATATTCACTGTAGCATTATCTTTAAAATATAACCCCCCTTTTGAAATGCACTTTAGCTAGTTATTTCATGACTCTTGGTTTTTAGACTATCCATTCTACACAGTCATTACACAAAAGTGATGAATCTGAGGCTTTAAGAATATAAAGCATCCAGTATGCCCAAGCAAAGTCTTTGCAGGTCACAAGGAACATCAAAGCACTGGTTGGAGTTTTATACTCTATGGTGAACATAAGTGGACAAAATAAAATAAAATAATAGAAAAATTCTCAGTAATAGGTTATTGAAAAAAAAAACAAACCCCAAACATCCACTGAATCCTAATACGTATAAGCATTCATGGTTACTCCTGATACAAGTTTTAATTGTGAAATACCAATGTGAAATGTTAAGACACTTGGTGCATAAAAATAGGTTTCTTCTAAAAATGTGTTGGATCCTTCCTTCCAAGTCACACCCAGGGTTTCCATCCAGGAAAGAGCTGGCTCAGATTTTTAGGGTCCATGGCCTGCTGTATGAGGAGGTTCACCTGGCCTCCCACACTAAGCACTGTTCCCTCCTCAACACCTTTCAGTTTCTCCTGAAGTCTCATCAGAACACGCTCAGCCACTTTGTTAAAACTCTGGTCGTCATTGCTGGCAGAATAAAAAAAGGAAAAACAGGTGCACTAGGTATGGATTCTGAACAACATGAGCAACGTTGAGTAAGAAAAACATAAAGCAAGGCAATGGTGCAGTAGGCAGACAGTAAGAAAAAAAAAAATCTTGCACCTGGCTTTCCTTTTACATTCCTGTGGATCAGTACTGGGTGTAGAGCTCACATCAGCCTCATCCTCCGGTCTCTGCTGCAAATATAAAGCTTTCAAGGGGTTCATGGTCCAGTCGAAAAGAGGATCATAGAGCAGCACCTACACAGTAAATAAACCTCTATTTAATTTAAACTGTTAATTACAGCTAGTTCAGTGCCCTAGCAGGAAGAGAGATACTGTGGTAATGCTCACGCTAACCACAATATTAGGAGGTTTACGGGGTTTTTTTAAATCCAATAGGATTGGGCTAAATTGCTTAGTAGACAATCCAACAATAAAACTGCATCTGGTCATTTGCAGGTATCTGCATTGTTCATACTTGACTCAGTTTTGCCACTCGGTCCCATCTCAGCAATGAAGAGGTAATTTTTTAATACTCTTCTATGAACTAAATATCATCATTAGTTTTTAATGCATAGTGTAAGCTGCTTTTAAAAATTACTTTAATTCTCTTCTTTGTGACTTATGCAAAGAGGATTTAATTCAATCAGCACTACTCATGCTAGGAATGTTGCACTATGGCTAGAAACATTTAGATACTGAAGAGGGAAAACAGCGTATGCCTGAAACGAATAGTTACCATAGAAAATGCAAACTGGTCTTGATTTTATTGAAGACTACATGAATTAACAAATCTGGCCAACACTACCACATTCAAATTCAACAAAACCCCCCTACATGAATATTTGGTATTGTAATGCATACGAAGACAAAGACAAGAAACTGAGGATATTCTGGCAGGTTACTAGCAGAAAGAATGAAAAAATGCTTACCTCTACAATAGTCAGCAAAGCTTCTTGAGAATTTCTCATAACAGTCATTGTTTTCTCACAGCATCTAGAAAAATTTTTTACTGTATTTTTAGGTTCATTTTGGTAAAATAGAATGGTATTTTCATCATTTAAATAACAGATACTTGTACCCTTCTTAAAAGTTAATTTCTAACATATAAGTAACCTCTTTGAGATTTCCATTTTGGAGGAGAAAAAAAAAAAAAAAAAAAAAAGAGAGAAATTTAGAAATGTAAGACCAGCAGAAGACTGGGTAGTTCACTGAATATATTCCCTCTGGGAAAGAGATTACCCATTTCACCGCCTGAAATGTTTCTATACGCAGAATTAACCACTGAGTTAACACTGATTGTTGAGGTATGCCACAATGGCAGAACTGCTTGGCTGGATGAAAACGTGTGCGCCACGTGCTTTGCAACACGTTGGAGAACCTTGGTAGGGTTCCTTAACATGAAATGAGCACAGTAGCCAGACTTTAATCTATTTCTGAAATCTCTCCAATGAGTTTAGATAGAGAAGTGGTTACCTCCATTCACTTCCAAGCAAACTAAGCTTGTGGAAGGAATAAAAAAACCTTTCCTTACAGGACAGGTACTCCAGAGAAAGAGGGATTAGGCCTCCTGTCTACTTCAGGATGAGAACACACCCAACAAAGTTAACTATGTTCACACCCCATCTTGAGAGGACTTCTTTATGCGCTTACACCTAAACTGTTAGTTACAAGTCAATCTGGCTGAGGCAGAAACAGTTATCTGCACCAGTGCCTTTTATACTGTATTTACTTCAGCTGCAGCCAAACAATTAATGTTTTTCTGTATCATTGGACAAAAGTTTCAGAAGTAACATGGAAGTCTGAATTTGACAGCATCATGTTTAGAATAGAAGTGGCAGTAACTGTTCCTTCACAGGACAAAGGTATATTAGGAACTACTTATTAATGTTAATTGCTACCTTACAAAGACAACACTATGTACTTTTTTAAAGACAAGAAATTTGGGGGTTGCAAACATCATGAAGAGAGAAATGTCCTCCTTTTCAGGGCTCTCTTGGGTCATTCACAGAAGATAGGATGGAGGTTGACGGAAACTCAGCCCTTTTAGGATTCTTCTGTTTTCCAGCTCAAATCTATTGTGGGATTGACATATTTCACTTGCAAAGTAATATCAAACATATGATCCAAAAGAGAAAAAGACTGCAAATTACTTGCATGAAACTGAACAGAAATAAGAGACAGAACAAAATGGTTCAAAGAAACTTATTAGCTCCCAATATATAGTATAGCTCTGAAAGAAATACATAGTTCTGAAGGAAAAAAATCCAGCAGTCTAAATCAAGGGATGAAATTTAGCTGTGGAGCCTTTGGAAGCACTGAGCCATCCCAGAATTCCACAAGAGGGTGACAATAACCCATTAGTTAGTGAAGAATATGAAAAGCTGAGCAACAATAATGAACTTGTTTGTTGTATGAATTAGAGGACAGAATTGAGGTTTGGATATTATCAGCAGAAATCTGAGTCTTCTCTCAAGCATTGAAACTATTTAACATGTAACAATCATAATGCCGAAGGTACTCTGCTGCCTCCTTACCCCACCCCTATGCAATACAGGAGCGCTTACCTTCTGAAGACTCCTTCCACGCCAGTAATACCCATTCCATCCACAATGTCCCTGGTTAATCTAAATGGAACAGTCTCTGGTGTGGGAAGGATTTTACCTTGCTCAAAAGCAACCCCTAAATGAAAGGATAATAACTGTTTCAAAAAATGTTAAAGAAAAATTAAAGTTCTCTTGCCTGTCCCACTTACCCAGATCTATATGCACTAGTTCTGCCGTTTGTTCATCTATCAAGATATTCTGAACATGTCTGTCTCCAAGTCCAAGAATGTAGCCAACTAAAACAAAAAGGTTAAGTGCTGAAACCATATTTACATGCCATAAAAAGCAGGGAAAATTTAACAAAGAGAAGATTATTAGAATCAGTGTAACATGTGCAAACAAATTAAAAGTGAGACTATTTCTTCCCCAATGTATACATATTACGCCAGCAAAGAGCAAATGCTATTCCACAAATCCAAACCCAAAAGGTTAACTGAATACAGTTGTAAAAAGGTTATTCTCATACAGATGTGTATTGTTTCATCCACTCCACAGACTTCTTCCCATTTCTCTCTGTAGACAGGTTAACCAAACAATTTCACAGCTTTAAAAAAAAAATATTAGAGTTTATTATTACTATTTTTAAGAAAACCTTTTAACTCACAGTATTATGTAATCCAGAAAACAGGACTGCACATAATTCAGTTGGGGCAGCTCAACTATACCTAAACAGCTCATGAGTGATTCTTGTCTAAGTCAATTTTAAAAATCTCCGGTGACACAATTTGTAAGATCTTTCATGTAAGCCTATTTCAGCACTTTACCGTCCTTAAATGTAGAAACCCTTCAAACTAAATCTCCCTTGCTGCAAATTACACCCATTACTGTTTTTCTATTAGGTAATGGACCTGGACAGCAGTAGTATTTCCTACAAAAATCTTTCATCTGAATTTTCCTGAACTATACATTTACTTCATTTTTTTCAGCAAAAAAAGGGGTGTATAAACAACATGCTAACATCTAAAAGAGGATCTACTGCAATGTATACAATCTACTATCAAATGTCTTCCAGAGACTCCATATAGAAGTAAATAATCCAAAGGAAATCCACAGTCCAAATACATATATCTCCTTATTAAGACAGAAAAATCAAGGGGAAAATGCCAAAGCTTAAAAAAACATTTCAGCCATAGCTAATGATGCCGGTATAAAGAAAGTAAAAGATTAAGCTTTTCAACTCAGTTAAAACATTTGAGATTAAATGAGTACATGATAAATTAAAACAACAGAATTAGTCAGGTAGAAACTTTAAAGAAACCTACCAGAACCTAAAAATACAAACCACTACATAAAACAAAGAAACACAGAATTTCATTCTGTTTTTCTACCGCGGAAAGGGGCAGCAGGGGAGTGGGGGGATGAATCAGAAATTTTAATTACAAAAAGAATGCTGGTGTTCTTGCTGGCAGTTTTTGCCCCCTACTGCCCCTTTTCTGACATGTGACAAAAGCAGAACAGCCATTACCTCTGAAATGGTACAAACTCTTTGTTTACAGAATCTAAAAAGTCCATGTTAATAATCCAATATAATACCTATAGAAGATGTAGCCACACTGCGAGTGTATGCCAATCGTTTTTCAAACCACACAGCTGGATCCAGGAATTTTTCCATGCAGAAATAACGAAACACAGGCTGAAAGTTCTCGCAGACTTTCATGAAGATGTTGTATTTCTCTTCAGAATGTTTCTTTTGTGCACCCTTTAAACGAATACAAAATGTTTTCCGCATGACTGACTGCTCCAAAAGGAAATTACCTCCTCCTTTGAAATAAATGCATTCCTCCTTTCTACCCCTCTCCCCTCCATCAAATGCTGTTCTCACTCCTTTCTCTCTCTGAGCTATGAATTAATGTCTTTTTTACAGCAATCTTTAGTGCACCTATCTGTTTTACTGAACAATTAAATTTTCATACACAACTCATGGGCTACATGTAAAAAACCACACTCCCATTTCTTTGGCTCAGCATGTGTATTTTATATGCAGGTAGGGTAAGCGCATCTTCTTGGGAGATACTTCCCCTTGCACTCTCTTCTGGTACCTTTGCGTATCTGACTGCTCATGTCACTGCGATAAAGACATTCTCACTCATTCACATGCAAAAGCTGCACAAAGCCAAAATTAAATAAACTTCCATCTTGTTAGTACTATACGATTTAAAGGAAATAATTTCTTGCACAATCATGGTGTTATAAAGTAAAATTTGCAATTTTCTAAATGTATGGTGAGGTGGTTTTTAGAACTAAACTAAACCAGCTGAATCCACATAGCAGCTACCTACCATCAGAAGAACCCTCCCCTACTTGTATCTACTGAACCAGGTATTTTTCTGCCAGTTTACATAAAGTTAGTCTTCTTTTGGCTTAGCTCCCTGCGCTGACTCACGGTGGGGGGTGGAAGGTACATGGCTGTCATGGTGGAGGAGAAGCCAGACCCCTTCGTACTGTCTAACAGCAATTAAGACATTACATTCATCTCAGCTGCATTCTAAAACCATGTTTTTATTTTCAAGGACTAGTATTTAGAATTTTGGTTTATTCATGAAAATAAAATGATTTTTCAATGCAATGAGAAACATGACAAAAATAACTTAAATCTGTCAGATAACCTTATACTGACACTGTTGGGTCTCTAATGATCATTTTGGAATTCCGATAGATTTATATTCTAGAAAAGAGCTCATAGACTTCTTGGAGATTCAGCTATATTCAAATCTTTCCTGCAACAGTCATTCATTTAGCAATTTTTGATTTTTAAAAACTCTTCCCAGGCTGCTTTCAGATTAGTTTGAAGAACTACTAATTTCATGCAACTGGTCACATTCACTATGATATACTTAGAGCACAGTATATAATTCTCCATAAATACGTAAAAAACCTCAACCCTCTGTGTAAAAGAATGCAAGACAGATATTTTTCTTTAATTATTTTGACTCACCATCATTATTTCCTGACACTGATAACTGGAATAATCTTTTGGCCTGTATCTCTTGTGAGCTCCCTCGTTGACATTCACAAGAAACTCCCCAATGGGAGTTGTTCCCGAGCACCACTCAAGAACACCACTTCTCTGAGAAAGGGGAACCACCTGAAAAACAAAACCACTGCTACATGGGGAAGGGTTATACACACACAACTATGAATAAGCATGCCACAGAGCATGGGTGTATATTTGTGTTTAAAAAAAAAAAAAACAACAACAACAAAACCCCCCAAACTATACAGCTTACCACAATATATGTTCTAAATACACATATACAAAATACACTCAAGGTTTTTCTGTCATCAAATACTTGCAAATTTCTTCATAGACCAGAGAACCTTCCACTAGGTACTTCAATACAACTTAATGATTATACTCAATTTGCATGTTTGCATTGCTATTCTGGATGACCTGTGATTGCTAACAGCTTGCTATGCTTGAATGGGATAATAGAAGCATTGTGGAAATTTCACACAAAAAGTAAAATCTGGAACATATGGTAGCTGCATGAACATATTAGGTTTGTCTTTGTCTGCTTCCCATCCTAGGGAACAGTTTCTCACTTCATAACTGGCTGTAACAGTTACCTCAGCAGTGTGCTGGTTTCAGCTGGGACAGAGGTAATTTTCTTCACAGTAGCTAGCATGGGGCTGTTTTGGACTTTTGCTGAAAACAGTGTTGATAACAGAGGGATGTTCTTGTTCCTGCTGAGCAGTGCTTACACAGAGCCAAAGCCTTTGCTGCTCCTCACCCCACCCCACCAGTGAGCAGACTGGGGGGGGAAACAAGGAGTTGGGAGGGGACACAGCTGGGACAGCTGACCCCATCTGACCCAAGGGATGTCCCAGACCATAGGACATCATGCTCAGCATATAAAGCTGGAGGGAAGAAGAAGGAAGGGGGGACGTTCGGAGTGACGGCGTTTGTCTTCCCAAGTCACCGTTACGTGTGCTGGAGCCCTGCTGCCCTGGAGATGGCTGAACACCTGCCTGCCCATGGGAAGTGGGGAATGAATTCCTTGTTTTGCTTTGCTTGCGTGTGCGGCTTTTGCCTTACCTGTTAAACTGTCTTTATCTCAACCCACAAGTTTTCTCACTTTTACCCTTCTAATTCTTTCCCCCATCCCACCAGGGGGGAGTGAGCAAGCAGCTATGTGGTGCTCGGTTGCCAACTGGGGTTAAACCATGACAAGCAGACAGAACTGGCCAGAATGAACGACTTCCTGTCCTCAGAGAAATAACTACTGCCCATTTTCTTCAATTTCCTTTTCCTATGAAAGTCTCTGTCTTATAAAGCAACCCCCGTTCTCTTTTTCCCTGCTCTCATTCATTTTTGCACACATAAAAACCTGAGTCTTCACTGAAAATTAGTCAAAAAAATGTGACTCTAACTCCACCTGTGAATTCTTAAAACTACGCTAGCAATTCAGATAAGCTCCTTTAGAGATTCTGGAGTGCACGTTTCTCATTTGTCAAAGACGAGAACTTTTACTTAGAGAGTACATATTCAGAGGTCACCTTCATAGCTATTGTTCAAAACCCAAGCACGTACAAAAAGGAAGGAGGAGGGGAAAGTTCCTCTTCAAATACACTTTCTGCGTTCGCAGTAAGAATTTATTCCTGTATTTCCAATTCCGACAAAAATAGTTCTGCAATTCAAATTCTGCATGAACAGACCCTAGATGGGACTTCTGGATTCAATTGTAAGAAATACTGCAAGACTAAAATTAATTATTAATTAAAGAATATCACAACACTAAAATGGATGAGAATTCATAAACAGGCTTGTATGCTCAAGTTTAATGACTAGCAACTTACAATACAAGGACAGCACACGACTTAATTTCTCTTCAATTATAAGTTCATGTTAAGAAAGCTTTGAAGAGTATTTAAATATATATTTGGCATCAGAATTTTTTTAAGGATTTAGAAAAAATTAAATTGTAATAATTGTTGTAATTTTAATAATTAAATTGTATTAATTGTTTATTCCATACCTTAAAGGAGCACTGAATATTTTAACACACAAATAAATACACTTTTATATTGTCTTTGGGTTAAAAAGAGGAGAATGGAGAAATATGCTTTATCAGTAGCAGTTATTCCTCTGCTGCAGCAGCTGTTTTGTGTTACCTTGTATCTTCGGATCGTTAATTTTCTCTTCCGTGTTTCGGTGTTTTGCTGGAGCAATGTATTGCACATCTGGAAAACCTGTTGCATAACAGCATCTTGTCTCAGGTCATCACGCCCCTTTAGCATAAACAGAAAAAGCAGTTAAAGAACACTTTTCAGCATCCAACTTCTTGTTCAGCAACGTTAAAAAATTATTTAAAAAAATTTCACAAAACACGTTACTTTTCCACAATAATCACCTGTAATAAAATGTAATTAACAACTGTTTTTCTCTGTATTTGGTTTTCTAATAGTGCTCAGCTGCTTAAGCAGAACCATCATTAACTTAAAACATCATCTTTTTCTTCTTTTTTTTGACAAATGTTATTTGATTAAGGTTTCTATCGACCTACCTGCCTCATGGTACCCTTTTAAAAAATAGATGTTTCATTCACCATATTTAGCAATCCAGCACACAGCTGAAGCAGCATCAGTTGGTGCTGCAGTTCTGATTATTGGATGCAGATCTAGTGATTTATGCTTCTCTTTAAAACTTTCAAAACTACCCGATACTTAACAGTAAAACAGAATTCTCCCAGCAGCGGCTGAATGTTTACATTCAAAGAGAGACAGAATGAAATAAATTGAGTTTAATGAGAAATAAATTTTTTTGAGATTTGTGTTTCTATGTGCATGTTTTTGATTGCCTCTGAACTTTAATTCTTTTTATATCAGGAAGAACGAAAAAAGGAGGTATTTAACACAAAATGCTGATGGCTTTTACTTGCTGTACAGTCCAGGTCACTCACTGAGGCATGACCACACAAGGTCTCGTTGTTGTCAGGTAAGCTACTGTATATTACACGCATTATTGAAAAATAGTTTCAAAAATATTACTTCTTACTATTATTATTGTGTTGTTATATTACTTTGTAATTTCTTTTATTAAAGCATTCCTGCACTGAGAAAAGTGACACTGAACTGTGAAAAGTCTGCTCGTGGTACAGAAGTGATACATGAGAAAACTGACATGAGAGCTTCAAAAAAATTTCTACATGCCAAGTCTCTGAGATGTCATTACAACTGACAGAACTTACCTTTACCAGCTGCCTCCTTTCTTTACCATCTGACCCTACACAATCTATTATTTTAGGCAGATTCAGGCCTCCTGCTAACCGAAATTCTGGCTTAAAAGACCTTATTGTCACCAAATTTTCATATCGTCCTGTGGGATCCACCTGAAATTACAAATTAGTTTAAAATTAATAAAAATATTACCTCCATTTCACTCAGAGAAAGTGGTAATGAGTTGTTTGCAAACCTCAATAGCAGACTATATGCTAAATATTAACATAAGCATACCACTATCTACAAGGATAATACCCACAAAGCCTACAAAAATATGCTGAGCAAAGGAATAAGTTTGATTCCTCCTTGTTCACCTCATTGGTAGAGGGGATACAGTGCTGCAGACTTCACTAAACAAGCTCTGACACAATTTCAGCCTGTCCCAACTAGCATTCTCTCTAGAAAATGTTTGTGTACAGCTGGGGGGCATTAGGCTTTCATTTGGCTGCAAATGAACTCAATCTACAATCCTAAAACTGTTACAATCTACAGGATCTGTATCTTCAGCCATCCTCCATATCCTCCTGCCACAAAGCAACCCTACTCAGTTAGCTGTAAGGAAATATCACTCCAGCTGTTTACATCACAGACCTCCAACTATTTCAGATAGTTTGTACTGGAGAAGAAGAAAGGCAAAGAAACTGACCTACGAGTCAAAGGACCAACACCTGGGACCAACAGGAGCCCTACAAACAAATGCTATTTAGCATGAGTGGCAACTGCTGGTCTCTGAAGTCAAAGGGCATAATGTCCCTTGGCTTGGTTTTATTTAGCTTTATAGACACAGCCTGAGGGACTTCAACATAGGGAAGTCTGGCTTCGTAAGATGTACATTTTAGGTGGCTGGCCCAAAAAGCAACTCTACACTCCTGAAACTGATAAGTTTCCTGGGTAGAGCATGTGGTATCTGAAAATGAGTGCACCCATACAATCGACCACTTATGCTAACGGGAATGCGTCATTCACCATTACTGAATGGTAAAGACACATAAGCTGAAGAGGCATATCTATAAATTCTCAGAACTTTCTGGACATTAAGTGCCCCCCTGAAACTCTGAGCTAGCACTTACAAAGTAAGATCGTCTCTGGGATTTAGGTAGCTCATTATCCCCTTTGATAATGAAAGGCTAGTCAGTGGTAACAGTGGCAAAGCCATCTTCAAACAATAAGCCACTATCCAGCAAATGTAAGACTTGGGGTCAAGGTCTTCTAAAGCCTAAGGAAAGCATCTCACATTGCATCTCCCATCTGACAGGAAAATACCCCTGGTAGGCTGACCTGTAAAAAACATGGGAATCTGATGAAGAGATATATGCCCTGGCTGCCATTATAAAAATTTGAAGTTGATTCTAAGATTTGATAATAATTATAGCATGTATTTTTTTCAACTTCAGTCACCTGAATTTCCATGGTAGGAACAACAACATCCTCCAAGTTCTTCAGTTTAGTAATTGGCTGGTCAGCTGGAATACTTATTCCTTCTGTAATTAAAAGGAATTTGTGTTTTTGAATTCGGAACTATAAACACACATCACAGCTCACAAAACCCAGCTTACATTGCTTTTGGGACCCAAAATGTCATTGCATACGTCTGTTGAGCTGATGACGATGACCACAGGACAACTGGAGTTTTCTGGAGTTTCATACTCAAAGTCTGAACCTTACAGTGCAAGTAATTACTATGACTTTCAATCCAGCTAAGTTCTACATTTTTCAAAAATAGGACACACTGCTAGCGCAGTATCTCCTTTAACTAAACATCAATATTTAGAAATATACTTTTTAACCCAAGAAAATAAAATATATCTTCACTATTAAAAACAAAAATAATTTTTCTAAGACTTACTTCTTTGAGATTTCCATGGAGTAGCATCTACGTTAGCTAATGTGATGTAAGCATCACACAGTGCTTCAACGCCTCTAACCATATGAGCTTTCCTTTTTCTTATGATACTGATTATATTGCTAGCAGCCTCCATTCTGTCCTAAAAAAACCCAACAGAATACAAATATCAGATCTTGCAAACTACACCTCGTAAGATTAAAGATCATTGTAACATGCAGTCAAAATAAGTACAATTGAGATACATCCTATGAAAACAGAACACTGCAATAATGGACAGCCTGATATGAACAGAAATAATTTGAAGAAAAGTTCTGTGTTGTCTAATCTGAGATAATGAGTAAAGTAGAAAATTATTGGGGATGGAGAGGGAGCAAATCTGTCCCAGCAAAGTGCAAAAAATTCTTCAGAAAAAGGGACAGGCAGTTTTGGATGTTCTTCCACCATCTTTCTGCTTCCGTTATTTCCTCCCAACTGAAGAAAAAGCCTGTACGGAAAAGGCAAAAATCATGCCTAACTCTGAGAGACTTAGTTGAGTTTAGCACAATCCTACTTCTAAGGGTGGGACCACAAAAGAACTACAAATCTGAGAGAAAGATAAAAAAAGCCACATAAAAATGTGGTGAAAAATTGCATCGGTGTAGGGAGTAAGAGGGTAATGACAAACAACCATGCCAGGCCTATAGTGATGGCGGAAAGAAGGGGCATTAATCTAGATATGAGATGATTCCAAAGACAGGTTCCAACAAAAATTAAACTGTAACAACATTAACATGAAGGCACAGTTCAGTATTACCTATCATCATGGCTTTTAACAAATAAAGGTCATATAAAGGAACAAAAGATATACTGCATAAGGCTAAATACTTACTTAGAACAGATGTTATTATTCAAAGCAGAAAAAATACTCAATTCAGTACATACTTTTAACAATAAACCCACTCACTCTTCGTTGCATCTAAACTGCCTTTTACAGAATCACATCAAGGACATGTTAACCATGATTTGTTCCATCCCATAATTACCAATGTATGCACAAAAGGAGATTTTTTCAATTATTAAAAGTACTTTCTTCCTCCTACTCTTTCTTAACAAAAGTCAGCTGATGACTTCTACACTAAAACACCCCTTTACATAATTTTTTTTTTCATTTTTTAACAAAATGAAAAGACTGAATGTGATTAATAGAATATAATTTTTTGTAGTCACCACATCAAGCTGGGAGATTTCTTTCGGTGCATTTTTAATTAACTTATTTCTTCTTATTGCATCTGGTTTTGTGAGGAGTTCATCTTTGTTAGCATTTGCCAAAGCTAGTATTATAAACAAAGTATGATGTGGATGATCCAGTGAAATTCTAGACATTAGCTGTCGAGAAAAACAAAAAGATTCCATTACTGAAAACTGTAGAGAAGAAAAAAAGTTACTTCATTAACATTATTAATTCTTTTGAACTCCTAAGGTTCCTAATAGGAAAAACAGAGTAATAGGTAGATGGTATTTCCACAACTAAAGTACATTCAAAGTATATTCCTATACCTGCATAAGACTATTCTACAAGAAAATCAATTAAGTAGCAAGGAAAAAAGTCCTCTCCCCTTCTCCCCCCACTATACTGATTTTGCATCACTCATTTTTAATACACCTATATCACCTACATAACTCATGTAGCTACAACTGCACAAAGGAAGATACATATTTTTTAGAAGTATGCATTACTAAGCCTAGCAAAATATCTTTAGATATAAAAAGCATAAATTACATTATTCAGAACTTCATGAAATCCTAAACCACCCATCCTCTTGGTTCCCATCCGAGCAGCCAGCTGGTACATCAGAGGCAAAAACTTGTATGAAGGAATCTTCTCTGCATTTTTCTGTAGTAGAGAAAATTCAGTTAGAAAGCTGTACTAAACACACACACACATATTAAAAAAAAAAAAAAAAAAAAAAAAAGGTAATAAAAAAATACCAGGTAAGAGCTAGCAATTTTGGTTTTGCATTTTTTTATACAGATTTCTGTTATACACAGATTATTAGGTAAGAATTAGCAGATTTCTTGCATGGTTCTAGAAATGATAGAACAAGCCTGAAAATGAGAACCTTACTGGTCCCTGGCTACTATGTTATACAGTTTCAAAGCATATCATTTCACCTAAAAGTATGTATTATATAAAGTAGAATAAAGTACTAAAGGATGTTGAAGATGGGTAGTATCCAAGGTGTGTAAAGAACACGGTGACAACAGTGAAAGACCATGAAATACGCTTAATCATACAGACTTGTCAAATTAAAATGCTAAATTGAATTAAGTTAAATTAAAATGCATTGAGAATTACAGCTCTCACTGATGAAAAACTAACTGATGAGCAATGATGACTGAAAAAAACAAGTTTTGAGGGAAATGTTAAGGAGATACATAGGAAAGCACACTGCACAGTACTATAATTCATCTTCTAGAAACACAGGATGAGAAGGAGAAGAAAGATGGATAATTTAATATCAAAGTATAAGGAAAGGCAACAGGCAGACATATACCTTCATCATTTCATTGACTCTATCAACTCCAGAATTTTCAAGCCATAGAGAACAGAGTCGGAAGATCCACACATCATATTCTTCTCCACTTAGTAAACAGCTGATATAGTTCTCCACTGCTTTACACAAGAAACGTTTACGATCCTCAGTTAGAGCACGTATGGCACATTCATCCAGTTCAAGTTCTCGCTGAACCTTCACTGTATACCTATATGAACAGACATTATTTTTAAACAACAAATTATCTCCTAATGAACTTACAGCAAGGCCATCCCTAGTTCTCTTACTAATGTAACATTTTTTAAACTTGTTTTGTATGTACAAGCACAGTAAAATTAACAACTGAGAAACCAAACTGTGGAAGCTATTCCTCTGGTGTATGTCCACACAGACCACCACTCTAAGTAAATTTTCAGTCAATGCCTTTTTTCTTTTTAATGATTTAATCTAAATACTGGTGCAAATGTGAATATCCAGTTGTCCTGGTTTCAGCTGGGATAGAGTTAATTGTCTTCCTAGTAGCTGGTACTGTGCTGTGGAAGGGGATATAGTCCCTGTAGTGCACATAAAAAATATGTTAGGGAAGACAGTCTGGGAAGATAGAGGAGAGACACCAGCCCAGATCATTTGTGTAAAGACTTCAGTTTCCAACTAAGGTTCAATTTTATCCACTCACTTGCAATCGTTCTTACTAAATCTTTAAGAATTCTGTACTAAGATGAATTCTACTCTTTCACCAAATGTGTAACGGAGAAAAATCTCAAACTCATTTATTTCCACTCTGTAATCTTTTCCCTGTCAAATAGACTGAGCAGATCCAGGGAATAAATGTGAATTCCGGCCCATGATCATCCATACTGTTTAACTGCTTTAACACTCCTTGGCTTAGCTTTGGACCACACTATCTAGCACTCTCCTAGACCACGTTCAGGTACAGTTCAGAAACTATTTGCAGCAAGCACTACAGATTTGACCACTGTTTTGTGGAGAAGGAAAAACTCAGCTGTAGAGATGTGACCCATGCTGTACCACTTGCCCAGAGAATTAGTAAAGATGGAGCCTTTGATAGCTCCATAGTAACCACCTCTCCATTTGAATGCTCACCTATTTGCCTGAAACCTACGCTGCCTGAGGAGGCCAACCTCCTCTTTGGCCTTCTTCAGTAACGCCTGCTTATTTTCAAACTCTGAAGATTTCATGTAATTCTCAATTCGCTGGTACTGATTATCTGAGAAACGAGCCAAAGACAGGAAGGCCTTCATCTTTCCTTTCTTCAGCTCATCGCTGCTGTCTCCACTGTGGCTTGCAGCAATTTCCACAGCCTAAAAGGGAAGTTACAATAATGGTAAGACTGATAATCAGATTAATAGTGCTGCATAATACTTGATTAAACTCTATTATCACAGAAAAACAGAGTGGTTGAGGTTAGAAGGGACCTCTGGAGGTCATCTTGTCCAACCCCCCTGCTCAAGCAGGGTCATCTGCTCAAACAGGTTATTTAATGTTGCCTATGATGGAATATATATGCATACAAAATAAAACCTACCAGGTTAAGTATTTTTTTCCTAAGTGAATTTAATCTTTGAGGAGTGTTTTAATGCAAACAATCAAAAAGATTATCCTGTATGAAACATCTTTAATAACCATACAGGAGTCTCCTACAGCTATCTATCTTTTAGAGTAACTAGGCATGAAGTGTTACAATAATTTTACAACCTTACAATGTAAGATGGCGAGAAAAAATAGAACACAGTCCAAAAAGTGCCAAAAAGAAAGCGAAATTATATGTGAAAGTCATTGATTCAAATCATCAGAGTGAAGAAAGCCTGTAGAAAGTAACAGAGAAAAGCAACTATGTAGAGTTTTACAAATTAGCATGAAATAAAGAAACACAGACTGGACAAATATAATAAAAATGCTTCTATTATTGACTAAGAGTTAAAAAAAAATTACAGTACTTTGAAACACTAGAACAAGAGTTTCCAGTACCTGGAAAGAGAATGTTACAAATAGAATGCCCATACTGAAAACATGGTAAGTGAATGATCTGTCCTGAGAAGGAAAGGAAGGATGGGGATGGAGTGGAATAGCAAAGGGAAACTGAACTAATAGTTGTAATTACTGCACTCCTAAGCCAATATTACAAAGAAGTTTCACTGTGAATTCTATAAACATATATTCTGGATATTTTATAAAATTACAGTGTTACACAACACTATGTGAAACTATAATATTTTATAAGAAATTATTTTCAATCCAGAAAAATAAAGGCTGCATTGAAAAATCTGACATTTTAACACCATATTTTAGCACAGCATTATCTCCAAGACTGCACATTTCAAAGACTGGATGCACCTTTTCTAAGTATTTCTGCATGATGACTGCAGGGTTTTCCAAGCATGTTTCTGCTAACCAGCTTCCGCATAGCCTCAGACACTCTGTATACATCAATTTCATATGAGGATCATTCTCAACCTTTGAGAAAGCAAGTTTTGGGAAAAAAAGAAAAAAGATGGAGGCATTAAATAAAAACACCTTTTACATACAAGGTAGGCAATTTATAAAGCTTTTAAACCCTGAATATAATTCAATCACTTGGGCCTATTATATGTAATATCTACAGTCATTTACCATCTACAGTAGTCAATAACCTTAAATCACAATCATATTCTATGTAGACTAAGGAGCAGCACATATTTTAAATACCTGACAGTTTGAACAATGAAAAACAGAATAAAACAATGACAGAATGTAAGAAAAATGCAATAAATTCACAGCATGTTTCTGGAATTGTATTTTCTAATATCCCCATTTAGTCTGATGTACCATAGTACACTCCATAGGAAACACTCAGGAATTGCAGTAACTATATGTGATCTTTAAATCTTTGAAACAGACCTCTACATGGAAATTTGGTTAAAAGTGCTCTGAAAAGATGATGGAACAGGTTTCCAAAGGACTTGCCTCCAGATTGGAAACTCAGCTTTAACTGTACAGCAGGACAAGCTTACAAAATACTTTTAGTATAGCGTACATATTAAAGATGACCTGATCAAGACGGCAACAATGACTGTGAAATACTGAAGGATATCATAGGCTGCAAAAACACAAAACCTTATGTGGACAGGGTAAACGTAACAGTGGAAGGTGAGAGAAGGACTAATTTTTGGAGGCCCTCATCAACTGATACATGGAGCAATCATACAAATCAAAAGAGGAGTAGCAACTCTTGATTTTGTCCTGATACGTATATATGGAGAACTTGGCCCAAAGCTTTTCTGAAGTGTGATATTCCTTAACAATGTATATAGATTCAAAGTGACTGTTTATTACCCTCCAAAAAACACTCAAAGCAAGCCATCATAGCTAAACACAAAGGTAGCGACAATGAAGACATTTTTACCACATCAGTACACAAAATGAAGTTTTTTCCAAGTGAAAAAGAAAATATATTAAAGAAATCATAAAATATCCTGTCAAATAAAACAAAACACATCAAAACTCCACCACCAGGCTGTCCAAAAAACCCAAACAACTTGAAGAAGACTCAACAAATAATAAAAAAGCATTTTTTAAAACATATTAAGAGCAGCTAGCCACTAGACAGTCCACTGATAAAAAGACAATAGAGTTATAAAACAAATAGCACTCTGAGAAGATAAAGCAGAAAAAAAAAAATTATTTGCATTTCTGTTCACTGTGGAAGAACCTGAAGAGTCTCACTGCAAAGCTTTTATTTGTGAGGGATTCAAAGGTCTGTCTGCTATTGAAGTGTCAACAGCAAGGGCAACTGAACCAACAGACAAAATGAAAACTACCAACCCTCCAGTATCAGAATGTATTTTTCCGAAAGGTCTACAGCAATTCACAGATTAAATAACTTAACTGCTAAAAGAGGTATAAAAGCTTTTACTTAAAACTGCCTTAATATAAGAGGAGTGGCAGATGTGACACCAATATTTTAACAAGTTCTAGGGAAGCAAAAGTCAGTAAGATTCTTATCAGATGTAGATAAATTAGCAAAAAAAAAACCCACAAAAAGAGCAGATGTATTAACTTGAAGTCACAAGAGCTTTTGTAAAAGGACATCATAGAACGACAGAAAAGTTGAGGCTGGAAGGAACCTCTGGAGACCATCTGGCCCAAGCTTCTGTTGAAAGCAGGGCTTTAGATTCAGTTTTCCAGGACTCTCCTAAACTGAGTCTTGACTATTCATTTTCCGCAAGGGAGACTGATCACTTCTTTGGGCAACCTGTTCACAGTGCTTAGTGGTAAAGAATTTTCTTCGCATATCCAGATGGCATTTCCCTTGAAACAACTTGTGCCACTGCCTCTTGTCCTTTCACTATGCGTGTCTGTGAGCAGTTACCTCCATCTTCACTATACCTACCTTTCAGGTATTGGAAGACTGTGAATAGATCCCCCTGAGCCTTCAGTTCTTAAGGCTGAAAAAACCCAATCCCTACAACCTTTATTCCTTTGCCAAGTTCTCCAACCCTCTAATCATTGTGGTGGCCCCCTGCTGGATCCTCTCCGATTTTAAAAAACCGCGGACCAAAACTGGACACATTATCTCAGGTGTGGGCTAAGAATTGCCAAATAGAGTACAATAATCACACTTCCTAATCTACTGGCTACAGTAGATTGGTGATGCAGCCCAGGATGTGGTTCACCTTCATTGCTACAAGGGCCACTGTTGAATCATTTTAGCTTGCTGTTCACTGAGACCCCCCGTTTTTTTTTTTTGCAAAACTATACCCCAGCCAGTCAGACCCCTCCCTGTAATTGTGCTTGAGATTATTCTGTCCCAGGCGAAGGACTTCCCACTGATCTCACACAATTCCTATCAACACAATCTTCCAAACTATTGAAGTCTCTGTGACTGGTGGCTCCTCCTTCCAGAATATCTCTCTCTCTCTTTCCAGTTTGCTGTTATCTGCAAATCTGGTGAGTAAATTCAGTCTTGTCATACAGATCTCAGCCATAAAAATAGTATCAGACCCCATAACAAACTCTAAGGAACACTACTTCTGACTGGCTACCAGGCTGCCTTTGAATCATCAACAACCATCCTTTGAACTCAGCAGTTTAGCCAGTTTTCCACCCATCTTGTGATCTTACCTATCCAGTCTGTATCTTACCAACTTGTCAGGAAGGAAATTGTGGGAGACTGTGTCAAATGTCTTGCTAAAAATCAAGGTAGATGACATCCACAGCTCGTCCCATATCTACCAGGCAAACTGTTTCACTGCAGAAGACAATCAGGTTGGTCAAGCATGCTAGTATATTTCTGTTGGCTTTTCCAAACCATGTCCTTTTCCTTCATGTGCATGGCAATAGCTTCCTGAAAGACCTGTTCTGTAATTTTCCCAGGGACTGAAATGAGTCTGACTGCTCTGCAATTTCTGATCTTGCTTTTATCCCTTTTTTGCAGATGGGTGTGATTGTTCTCTTCCAGTCATCAGGACTTCCCCTGATCTCCATGACCTTTCAGAGATGACAGGAAAGTGGCTTTGACATGATGTCAACCAACTCTCTTAAGCATCCTCAGATGTATCCCATTTCCCAACTCAACTGAACTTCTTGAAGAACTCAACAAGCAAAGGAAGATCTGTCTGATTCAGCCTACTACAACAGAATCCAAGTCACGTAACATGGTTCTTCTACAAAAGGCTCTTGAAGAAACTAAGTCGTAAGAATAAAATGCATGATTCTTGGAGGCATAAAGAACTAAGATAGGCAACAGAAACAGAAATACATGGGCCACTTCTTATAGTGGAGTTAGGTCACCAGCGAAAAGCCTCCAAAGATCAAGTCATCTGTGCTGTTCAAATTAATCTTGACAACGTGATGAGCAGTAAAAACAAAATCTGGTGATGATATTGAGTTATTCAAGGTGATAAAACCAAGGACAGACTGAAGAACCACAGACAAACAATATAGGACAATAAATGGAATGAAATAAACCTGATGAAATTACTGGGGGGGGGTGGGGGGGTGGGGAGTTAAGTGATGCGTGAGAGGGGGGAAAAAGACTTCCTGTATACAATGATGGACTTCCAAACAGTTATTCCTCTTTGGAAATGTAACTATAAAATGTTACCTCACTATGGAGAATGGAGACGGGGAACACGCTCAGTGTTTTTTCCAAGATCGGAACTAACATCAAGTGGAGATAGAGGGTTCAAAATCAACAAAACAAGTGGCTCTTAAACCTGTGTGAATTAAGCTGTGAAACTCCTTGTTGCAGGCTTTGCTGGGATATTAAAAGCTCACACAGACTTGAAAAGCGACTGGACAAATTTATGGTATAAAAAAAACAATGGAAGGAATTACCTACAAAGAAACTACTTCTGGTTCAGGAAGTTCTTGTGCTACAAATCAGTCTGGGAGAGTACTCTGGCTATACAGCCCAACTAGCCTTCACACTTTTTCTTAGGAACTTTGTATTGCCCATTACTGAGATAGGAGAGAGGGATTTTTGTTTCAGTTCTGCACTGGAGATGAAAATGTAGTATTTCCTTCACATCAAGTGACATAATTCTTCAGAAAGCTTACAAAAAGATCTAAGATAACTAAGATTCAGAGGCACTTGCTGAAGTCAAATTTGAGGAGAAAACGTTCCCCTGTTTGAGGTAAGATTCCATTTTCAGAAGTACAACATAAAATTCACAGCTCAGTGTGCTTGTAAATGGGGGAGGATTCAAAGATGTGAAACAGCATTCCCATTCATATCTATGTTCCTTGATAATGGATTAGTTCAAGGAACAAAGAAGTCTGAGGTACAGTAGTGAATGGTTATCAGTCAAAAACTTGCCTGGACTTTCTGTACACTTTGTGATACAGCTTCAGCCCCACTGAAATAGAAGCCTCAACTCATACTCCCACCTTTGTACAAAGATTCCCTACAGACATCAGGAAAATGCCTGCAACAGAGGTAAGCTTCTTTAGCATAAAATACATTATTAGTGTATCCCTGTATTAGTCTTTTTTTACAGAATAAGGACCAGAGATAAAATCTTCATTATTCTTCTTCTTCTAACAAAAACATGTACACTATTATATTTCCCAACATAATATGTATCAAATAGTGTGGCAGCAGGACTAGGGCAGTGATCGTTCCCCTGTACTCGGCACTGGTGAGGCCGCACCTTGAGTACTGTGTCCAGTTTTGGGCCCCTCACGACAAGAAAGACATGGAGGTGCTGGAGCGTGTCCAGAGAAGGGCAACCAAGTTGGTGAGGGGCCTGGAGCACAAGTCTGATGAGGAGCGGCTGAGGGAGCTGGGGCTGTTTAGCCTGGACAAAAGGAGGCTGAGGGGAGACCTTATCACTCTCTACCTGAAAGGGGGTTGTAGCAAGGTCAGTGTTGGTCTCTTCTCCCAAGTAACAAGAGATAGGACAAGAGAAACTGGCCTCATGCTGTGTCAGGGAAGGTTTAAATTGGATATTAGGAAAAATTTCTTCACTGAAAGTGTTATCAAACATTGGAATAGCCTGCCCGGGGAAGTGGCAGGGTCACCATCCCTGGAGATATTTAAAAGACCTGTAGATGTGATGCCTGGGGACACGGTTTAGTGGGACTTGGCAGTGTTAGGTTAATGGTTGGACTCTTATGATCTTAAGGGTTTTTTCCAACCTAAATGATTCTGTGATTCTATGCCTAAAAAAGCCTGCTGGGCCATTAGTTTATTTAACTATTGGCACAGAAGAAGATGACACACTTGTATGTAACAGTTTTGTTTAAAACAAGTTAACTTTTTATCAAGGGAAATAAATGTATAGCTTTTTAAAAAGCTATACATTTCACAATGGTGGCATTGGAGGCAAAATAATAAATTCTAACATTTGCCACTCTTGCAGACTTGCTTTGAAAACCTTCATGAGATTTGGTAATACAGATTTTTTTGCTTTCAGACATTTTGAGAGTACAAACTAGATTTAGTAATATTGCAAACAGCCTTTTAATTTTCTTCCAAGGGAAAACTTCGGAAAGTGAAAATAGGATCTTAAATAATTTAATTCCCGTAAGTTTATACATTATATAACACATACCTGTAACCAATCTGCATCTAATTTTTTTATCATCCTTTTAAGAATATTCAGTGCAAGACTCTCTTCCTTTTTAGCCCAGAAAACCTGAGCTTCTTCTAATTGCCATTCAGAAATTTCATATCCTGTTGGACTGTATTGTTTGATCTGAAACATAGCTCTTTCTGGAAGCTGAAATTGAAAAAACATTATAAACAATTCTTTAAGTGAAATACATGTATCTCACAGCAAGTTTTGTTTTTAAACTCCACCTTCATTTGATCAACTGTGCAGCGTATTCTGCCTACCCAATGCTAAGAATTTATTTGCAACAAAGAGATGAAGTTGTTTTTCTATATACTTGTAATAAAATCCTGATTTGCAACAAAAACAGACTATGGAATTAAACTTCACAACCCCCAAAATAAAGTATCAATGTTTAACATTTTGAATTACTTGGAGGTATAAACTACAGAAATTCTACAATCAGCACCTACTGAAATGATTGATTTATAATTTCAGGTTAGTGATTATTATTACATCCTAAAAGACTACAGAAAAACATTAAGAAAACTGGCACCATCACACACTAATTCTTTTGCATGCCTACTTCTTCACTCATATCACTAGTGAAGTAACATCCTCATTATTTAGCAATCTAATGTCGCTATGATAGTACAAAGTACAAGCTATCTTTCTAACAGCATCAAAGATTGAGACTAAAGTGTATTTTCACAAGTTGTCCAACCAATAACCAAATCAATCAAACTTTTAAGTAAGCAAGGTAAAGAATTAAAATGTAAGAATGCCTGTAAATGACAATGTGAGTTTGGTTACTTCCATTAGGGGTCAGTGTGATGACTCGGTATGGCACACTCTTCCTTCTCCTGACAGATGGTAGTGGCACCAAAGAGGAATAAAAGCCCTTAGCTGCAGAGTGCTTCCTCAAAAACTTTCTGACATCCAGACACTTAGTGTTTTCAATTACTAGTGTGCCAAAAGGAAAGGGTTATCAGCCCATGGTTCGAAAGACTGATAAGGCCCAGAAATAACCCCAAAGGTTGCACATGACCTGCAGCACTGAAGAGGCTGGAACAATAGTTTTTTCAGAAACACGTTGGCTCAATCTTTCAGAACCTTCTAATCCTCCCAAAATACAGCACCACAATTTTAATCATCTTCTGTAACTAAAAATCAAAGTGAAAAAAAATTTACTTCTGTTGAGGCTCTTACAGGACACTCATCACCAGTGTTAGTAGCTGGGCAGGCATGAGATAAAAAAATTATGAAGAAGTAATTTTCCCGAACAATTCTGGAGGCACGAAGGAAACCCTGCAAATTTATGAAATCAGTGACAGCTGTTCTACTGATTTCATCATTATTCACAAAAAGAGTTAGAACCTTCCTGAAATCAAAGTTTAATATAGTTTCACATGTGTAAATTTTTAAACACCTTTCCAGGTTATATATTTAGCTGGAACTATTTTCTGCAGAGGTTCTTGGAGGATATGGTTGCTCTATAAATTCTTGTTGAGTTACTCCTTCAGATGCACTACCTAGAACAAACTAAGGCTGACTCTGGACCTTAAATGCATTAGCAGCTGCTGAAACCACTGCTACTGCAAATCCCATTAAGTCATTCACAGAGAAAGATTTATGACAGTGCAATGGTGCTTTGAGAGTATAAAACCTTGAAGACAAAGCTAAATATACAGATACAACGGAGTTTTTTCAGCAGCTTCACTCTGGAACACTACAACAGTATGATGCAAGTGAAAGATGAATATATAAAACTGCACCAAAATAAAGTAACAGAGTTGTAAGAGCATTCTTCACTAAAAATTTCATTTTTATATTATCTGCCTTAGAGTAGCTTACAGTTACGAACCAAATTCAGAAAACATGCCTATAAATACAATTTATGAATAAGTTCTACATAGTTTAAGTCTCCAGCTAATTGATTCATTGAATAAACCTAGAATACAGTTAATCTTGAGTACTGTTAAAAAATGAAGTCCTTTTATAAACTAAAAAACTAAACATCCATCACTGATCTTTCCTGGAATTTGTTACCTGTGTATTTTTAGCCATTCTTGCCAATCTAGACAGCTCCACCAGATGTTTGGTCAGGATGTCTTTAATACATTCTCTTTTGGTATTTTCATTCTCCTTTTCAAGCAAGATCTCCAAAATTACAGTGCGCAGAGCCATGATAGGTTCCTGGAAACAGAAGTCACTGTCCTTAAGAAGCTGGGACTGTCTCTGCCATTTCAAATAAATATCATTCAGTTGTTGAGTTGTGACAGATCTGCAATTGTTACCAAAAGAAAAAAAGACCTGTTATTAACTCTCACTAAGTATTAGTGAAATGCAAGATGAGTAACAGAAGTAAACTACCAAGGTAGTTCACAATCTACAGTTCAAAACCAGGAAACAGTCCATAAGACCCTACAATGACTAATATGCAGAACAAACTGGCAGGCTTCCAGTTTTAACAAACATGAAGATCAAGAGATCAACATTAGCAAGGTGAACAACTCCACTGTAAATGTTCTTGATTAAGCATCAATAACTGTTGTGTTAAAGGTCCATCAGCAAAGTGAATCACATTCAAACGTAGGGCTACTTAAAAGATCAGAAACCAAGATTCCTATTTTATTATATAGTACATATATGGATTAATATAAGAATAAATTCCAAACTGTGACATTGTAGCTGTGTAATTTGTCATTATATGTATTATTTTCTCAGGTGATTCATTAACTGCAAACAGCAATGGTTCATAAGGTCCCAGACATGCTAAATGACTGTAGGATGACTATAAGCTACCAAACTGATACAACTATAACAAAAAAAATTCAGTGTTAATAGCACTATAGAGATAACTACCTTCTTACGATTAAAAAGCAATGTCAAGAATTCAGGTAGAATAATGATCATAACAGTGGTCTATGAAGAAAGTGAATCAAACTGAAACAACTTTCAATCGATCTATGGGTATCATCAAGAAAATGCAAAACGTTTTCAGAAAGGAAACTAGAAAGGTTAACTCAGTTACCTTAGTATACCAAAGACTAGGAGATATGACTACTACCTTGGAGTATACCAGGGAACTCAAAACAAAGGCAAGAAAACAATTATTAAAAATACGATATTGGCATACTATCAAATAATTAAGACTAGACCACAGATAAATCCAGTCTGGAAATAGAGAGAATCTAGATTTGTCTTCACATAGTAAAGCTAAAATCCATATAATTTTTAAGATGAAGTTTGAGATATTAATGAATAAAATTTGTTGAGGTGATTTTATTTTTGTGCTAGACTTGATTACCAAAAATCCCGAAAACTGAGAAAGAAGTATGAAACGAGCTTAAAAAAATACCTGGAGAACAGCAGACCTACATTTTCCAACTCTCCAATTAGCTGTAGTCTGCAAAGTGTTGGATATAATGAATAAACAGACTCAAGACTGCCTTTGCAGAGCTCTTCTACTTCATTCACTCTATGGATTTAACAGAGAAACAGTAAATTGGTTTTTTTTAATATCCGCAAGTAATCCCAAATATCCATAACAATTTCCATACAGTGAACAGACTTTAAACAGCAAAACTATTCAGTTTGGAATTACTTTGTATCACCATTAAAGTTCTAAAAATTAAGTTTGTCAATAAATGAAAACAGGGTAAGCATATATAAACTCCAAAGCCTATGTGATAGCTCTGCTAAAGAAGAGTAGTCAGCATTCAAATCCACTTAAGATGACCGCAAAGTAAGGGACACACAGAAAATGTATCTTCAGTTAGCACATAAATTGTATATGCACAAATTTAGGTTAAAAAAACTTAGAAATGAAGTTGCAATCCAGAAGTATTAATTTTATTCTACGCATGAGTCTTAATTTGAGGCCATAACACCCCATAATAGTCTTTTATATATAACCTGTGACTACAAACATACACACTCTCCATCTCTCTCTCTAACACCAGAATATTTGCATAGTTACCTGGCATTTTTAAGACTGTCATAGAAAGCAGAGAATTCCTTATCTCGTAAAGACTGAAGAGCATCATACAATGATTCATGGTACCCTGGTCTTCCTGTCTCATGTCTTACAAATAAAATGAAAGAAACATTAAAATAAAAGGAAAATTATATTTCTCTACAAAGAAGTTGATTTTATCTTTATGACAAATATTTTCAGTAGTACATTTTCTGCAGTTGCATGGATTGCTGTTTTGCATGACAAAAAATAACAACGCAACCCTTTAAATTTTAAATTAATTTCGTATTTTATACATTCAAGCTGTTCATTTGAAACAAAGAAAAAACAGTAATTGTCAAAATGTTTGGAATACAGAGAATATGTTCAAGGTTGTATCAAAAATACGACACAAAACCAACTGCACAATAAAAACTTTATCGTAACACACTTCTCAGTATTAGCTGAAAGATATATATTACTGTATGTATGCAACTTCAGAATCAACATTTTTTTACATTTAGCTTCAGAAACATTTTTAAAAATGAAAAAATAAAGAAAATCAGAAGGCTGAAAAAACCCACAGTGTTCAAATTCATCTTCTCTTCTTTGCCCTTCTCACTTATTCTTTCTTCTTCACCCTGACCCCCCTCTTTTCTGCCATCTCATTCTCTCTCTTTTCATCTTACATGTTGTTTTTCTGCTCCCATATTAAGGCTGAATATTATATTTGCCTAAGAGGTTTACAACCAAAGAGGGTTACACAGACCCTAACCCAGGGACAAAGAAAGCCCACCTATATGAAGTTTGTTCTCATAGTGGCATGACATATGCCCTTCAACAGGATATGTCTGTGAAGTCCTCCAGGTGCTTCTAAACAATGATCTTAAAACAGTGCAGGAGAAGAGAATGAACACACCAAGAGTATGTTCCCCAGACCCATCTCTCTGTAAGAGTCTTAGGAGAATGGAAGATTTTTCTCCTGACTACTAAAAGTTAACATAGAAGGAGTTACTGAAGACCCCATCATGTAACTTCTACTTTTGCCAAAATGTACTGAATCTATTCTGTATTCCTCCTAAAATGTGCGATGATGTAGCTGTACTAGGAAGGGATAGTGTTCCCTAAATCCTGGCCAGTCATATGAAATAACTAATGCCAGGCAGCCAATATTACACAAGGAAGGAGACTACCTCTTATGGAATAGCCATGAATCAACACTGGTGTCTGCTTATCCAGGTCTTGACAACCTCTTGTGGTTTACTGAGTAGTATTTTCACCATTTGCTTATAAATTAAACATTAAAAACTATCTATCCCTCACATGTACTTAAGATACATCTACTATCTGAGTAAAAAAGGGAAAATTTCAGTTTATAGTTATGAACAGTCAAAAAGAAGAATCAACTGTGTACAGTTTCCCAGGAAAATGAACAGTGATGTGCATACAAAACAGACAGGTCTAAGTGAAAAAAGCTGGTTTTCAATTCAATGATTAAGATAAATCAGGTGACCTGCTTCATATAAATTATAAAGTCGTCTTTTTGCTTGGAACTGAAACCATTGTCTTTCACTTAAAAAACTAGCAAAAAAATAGGTTAGTTTACTTGACAGAAGAGATGTGGCCCCACTGCATATTCCTCCATGCTGCCTGGTAGCGTATTTCCTGTAGTTCCGCACACCACTCAGTGTTTTCATGTTCCAGTCCTTTTAAATACATGGACAGCGTGTGGCAAAGCCCAAAATTCTGCAAAGCCTGGAATTAACAAAATTACTGAATGTTGGTTTTCCTCCTTTTTATAAACCGAACTGTTTTTTTTAAAAGGCTGTGTTTTACCTTTGGAAACAAAGAAGCCTTTGCAGGTAAGGCAGAACTGTAAATATTTCTAAACTCAGCACTACGTAAGATGAAAACTTTTTAATAAGACTAATAATCACACCATTGATACATGCAACCCTGGAAAAAAAGTTTCATGACTATTGTGGCTAGCATTCTTTGAAATAAATTTCCATGTTGTGTTTCAAATGAACTATCTGCTCACATTTCTCCGTACCATCATTCCTGGGTAGTAAGCCAAAACTGGTTTTACTTCTTAATGAACTGTTTTTCCTGGTGGGGATTTGAATAAGTTTCCTACAACTCCTAAACTCCTATCTGTTTGAAGACCATAATGACTTTATAATTGTGACCACTTACCCAGGTTATATGTGCAGCCATTATGAAGGGGAAACACAATGGAATTTTAACAATGATACTAATAATTTGGAGTAGGAAAAGAAAAGTTCCACAGGAAAATGAAATGAGGGGAAACACAGCTATACCTGTTCTATGTTATTACAGAACTGGTGTAAACATTTTTAGGCTAAAAAAGCAACATGGTTTTAAGGAATAAAAATTAGACAACATCAATTCTATTTATTTTATCAGAAATACAACAGTTTCAGTAAGACAGTTGCCATAATGGAGAGGTTTAAAGAATGAGATGGCAAAAATAACCAGTTCCATTACTTCTTATATCCTGTCATTTTAGGAGCTGGCCAAATTCTGTACAAGATCTATTGTGAAATATTTCACAAAATTCATTACCCAAAATAGGGATTACAGGCGAGTGACAAGAGGACGAGAAGCTGTCATGTTTTCAGGACAAATACTGAGTTGTCTTACATTATACAGTTTGGAAGCCTATGACAGTGGGGTGGACTTGATGACCAAAGAGATCTCTCTTAGTTCTAAAACAATTTCACATTTACTACAAATGACTCTCAGTACAATGGGTATCAATTCCCACATTCATTGCCTATTATATTTATAATAAATTTATTTATTATATATTTATTTATTTATAAAATTACCTCTATTATTCCTGCCTGGCGAGTAGATGGAGAAAGGCTTGCCTCAAGGTCGTATGTTACAAGGGCTTTCTCCCATACTGCTTCATGCTCATACGTTCTTATCCTGTTGTAAATTAACAAGAAGTTTTCAGTTTAAGTTCCTTACTAATAAATGAAAGCAATGACTTTAAAGAACATAAGAACATTAATAAATTATACCGTGCTAGTGGCTGTAACATTCTTCCTCCACCACAGCCATAGAGACTGTCAGGTTCTCCAATGCTTCTATATATGTCCATGAGAAGGTCCTAGAATATGCACCACAAGACAAAGAATTACCTCTTTTGGAACCAGTTCAAGTGAGTTGTATACATATCGTGTAAGTTTATAAATACAAGTCCTTCCATGTAACATGTTATCATTGCTTCATTTTCCTTTATACAGCATCTGAGCATGCCATCATCACAGGAAGAAAAGTTTTACAGTCTAGCAAAACTCTTCAGGACTACCTGCCTTCTCTGCTAAGTTATCAAAAAACCAGAGCTGGGCCTTAGGTGGACTGGTTGAAAACCAAAAGGCAGTAGTACTGCATGAGCATCAGACATACCAGCTAAACAATGCACTTTAAAGATATGCAAGCACAGATCTGGAATAATGAACTGTGGAAAGAAATAACTTAGACAAGGCTACTGAATCAGATTTTAAGACTTCATGTATAAAATAAACTTGTAGGAGATAATACTGCTTTGGTTTTGATTATTATAAATTGCTACGCCACTTGCTGATTTTTAATGAATATATCTCTCTGACAAAACAAACTGAAAAATACTTGGCTGGTTACCACCATGGGTCAGTTCTTTTGGGGAACAAAGTCCGCTTTGCTGCAATTTAAAATTTGCCAGTTTAATGAGTGTTTCAGGTGAACAAATACTCAATTTAACTTGTTCGGCAATGCCACTGAGTTCACTTTGAATTAGAGGATGAGGAGAACTTTAAAATACAGTTTTTGAAGTTCGACTAGGTTTGCCTTCAGTTCAGATGAAACCTACCTTTAATTGCAATTATATGAGAAGGTTTGCTTTCAGATTATGGAGTACGCACACGTACCTGTAAACTAATGCCAGTTTCTCCTTTACTTTTTTCATTCAAAATAGTAACAGTTGTTGTTTGACTTTCTTCTTCAAATGTCAAACTCTTAGCTGCTTTAAAAGACAACCTAAAAGAAATGTTTCAACCAGTAAAGTTATATGAAATTTCATACAAATAACTAAATAAATTCTGAAACAACACTTAAGTAAGGGGCACAAACACCAAATGCAAGATCAGGCCTGTCATATCCCCAGGTTATTCAGAATGTCTTTCCCCCAGAATGACAAAGTGATCAGCTGAACTGAAGATATCAACATCAAGTGATTTCAACATCAAGGTGGTTTTTCAGAGAAAAAAACCCCATCTTGTAATCTCTAATCTTTTATTAAATCAAATTGCTTTTGTGAATGCCTGAAGCAAGAATGCTCCCTTCTGGGAAAGAATAAAAGCAACTACATAATATATATGCTTACAAACATACTTTTATTATACATTCACTGCCTTAGAGTTATTTGTTGCCAAAACAAAGCTAGTAAAGTAGTTCCATATTTTGATCTTGCTGGACCAGAAGACAAAGATAATTGTCCATTATAGAAGAAAACTCCTTCCACAATGGTCATTCAGCTCTACCCACACAATTCCAGTCATCATTCAGTAGTTTCTTTCTCCCCTTGATTCACTTCTGGCCATAATTTAACCACTAGCACACTATTAATTATGAGAAATAGAATCTGAAAAGTGTTCAGTTTAGAAAGTGAGATTTAATACATTCTAGTATTCAAAAGCATTAGTTTCAGTGAAATATTTCCAGAACACACACTTCTAAGAAAACTTTCTGGTTAGAAGTCAAAACAACACTATTTTGAGTGTGTCATTAGCAAACTAGCAAGGCTGGGATCACATTCAAGGACAAGTAGCAATATATTCCAGGTCAATACAGACACCTAAGGGATCTTTTTTTTAAAGTTTCCTTGACTTTTCTTGTAACAAAACACTACTGAGACACACAAAACATGACCCATTTTAAGCAAAATATCAAGAAATTGCATTCCTCAAACCTCGTACCTTTCTTGCTGTTTGTCTATATTTATCTTGTCTGCATAGATTTCTGTGTAGAGTAAGGCTGTGAAGTGAGCAGCACAAGACTGTGCTGCTATAGCAACCTCAAGATAATTCAGATCTAGCCAGAAGCTGTCATCAAAAATGGCACCTGAAACAGATCTGATTAAATAAAGACTTTAATATTGCTGTAACAGACCTTCTCTCTAACATTAAATAAAATAAATCCAATCTAAATATAAAGTCTTCCAAAGGCTAATTTTATCTTGCTCCCTCCCAAATGCATACCACAAAAAGTTTATCAGACAAAAAGTTTTCTAAAAACTCCTTCAGCAAAATTAGAACCCTTTAAGTTTAGCCATATCACTTCTTTAACAAATGCAAGGACACTACTATATCTTCATTCTTTTAACTGACAAGTTCTCTACATCCTTCTTCCTTAATCTATAGCGTCAACAGATCTTAGAACAGTCATATTTAAATTAAAGTAACATTCTGGAAAGCTGTAATTCACCTCTTTTGTCTTCTTAAGTAATCCACAACAGCAAGCATGGCTCGTCGAGATACTTTATCCAAACTTCTAGAATTATGGGTTTCTTGGTCTGGGATGTACGTTTCAAAAGAAAGAATATAATGAACTTCTGTCATAACATATCCATTTATAAAAAAAAAAGGTGTATTTTGTACTCAAGAAAACAACTAAAAAGTTCCTCAGGCGGCATTTCCAAAATTAAATTAATAGTTTGTCACAAAATGCATTTCCCCTCTTTATATGATTTTAGTGGACATTACAGTAGTTTATACCACAATTTTATCAAATTATCTTTGCATTAGTAATTTGTGGATACTACTTCTTCTTACAGAATTCAGAGACGATCCAACACCTTTGCACAAAGCTCCATAACAGACCTCTTCCCTTAGGCTTGGGCCATATAAAGTTATTCCAAAGCCACAGAAATACTTACCAGTAGCTTTAGTGCAGATTTTATACAGTATGTATGCTTATAGAAAAAACACTACCTCGCACATACAGACACATACTTTTAAAGAATTTATATTTCCATGCCTTGCTTCTGGACTTAAAAAAAAAAAAAAAAAAAAAATCAGATGGCTACACGTTGTGTTCTGGTCATTGGGTTAATAATTTTTTCATTTTTCTGGACATTTCAATTTATACATTACAAGAAGCAAGGAATAGGGAAAGCATAAGCAAAGGTTTGATTACTGCTACACTACAGTAAGACACAAAACTAGAAAATTCCCCTAAAGAAAGCGAAAGCTATAGAAAAAAAAGAAGTATCTGGGAATTTCGTGTGTTCCAACAAACAGAAACGAACAACGCTTATTTGGTAACTATAAGATGTCAGCATAGTGTTCATACTCACTTGCTAACAACAAGCTTACAGACAGAAAAAGGTGTCTGTTTTTTCATAGCATCAGATAGAAGTTCTAAATTCTAAGGAGAAATAACTGAACAAATATTTTGAAAGAGTCATTAAAAAAAAAATTATAACTCTTCTGCAAAATAATAGACTCAATTGACATGATTCTGGCCAGACTGTCACGCACCAAGTCCAAACTATTCTTCATTTTTAGTTTGGTGGGTCTGACTCTTGTCAAGCAGTTGGCAATTTACAGTTAGGTTTGGTTTCTCAGGCAACACAGTGATTGGCATGATGTTCACACTATTTATGCTTTAAATTGCCAAGATTAACAGCCAATTCCTAGAACTTGCGTGTCAAAATGGATCAACAGGAAGACTCTTGTTCAAAACCACTCAACTCTGTCATGTCTAACTGCTTGGTCTTTGCAACAGTTTGGATCCTTATGGATTGGAATGAAATTTATCTAGGTTTTCTAGGGAGATTTTCCTCCTTGTTTTGATAGGGTAAGAGTTTCTCCTTGAAGAAGCTGGTAGTCACCAGATGTTTAAAATTTTTGTTTTGAATACTGCCGATGTTCTATCATTCCAACTTTGGAATTAACATATCTTGCCCTGTTGGCTAGTGCACCTTCACTCTATCTGTAAACAACTACATAGACAACAAGCTATGTGCTACTTCATTTATTTTTTTTGGTACCAGGACAGTTTTTCTTCTGAAGAACTCCATTTAAAGCTTTTACATGTCCTTTATTTTGCTCATATTGCCTCAGTAAGATCCCTTGCATAGAATCACAATGTTTGAAGAGGCCTCTATCATTTGCTCATTGGTGTCACTGAACTAACTGCAAGTTTATAAAACTTAGAAAAAATCCCTTCATATTATTCATTGAACATTTTGGGTTACTCTGTACATCTGACCACAAATTTGTGCAGTAGTTTCCCTGGCTGCTTACAGGAAGGAAATAGAAAATTGTTAATCCTTTTCTATCTTACAAAGTGGGACAATAATAAAAATACCTGGATTGTGGGAACAGCTTGTTACCTGACTTCAAAAATATGAAAGAATACTAGTCTAGTCTTTCTGGCCAAGCTAGTCAGTGTCTATAAAAAGTACCTTAAAATATACCTAGCATCATTAGGCTTATTTACACCACTCTTAGTACAAACTGCAATACTAAGGGTTCCTTTACCTCTCTGGCAACCTGAAGCTTGCATGACTTGCCTGTAAAGAGACTGCAAGACACTGCACAGACTCATTCCTTTGGTGATTTGTCACTGAAGAAGGGAGTTGGAAGATATAGCAGAGTAGCTACTGCACAAAAAAACCATACTAACCTGAAGTTACTGTGTTTGTGTTAAGTAGGGGACATGCACAAATAAAAGAAATAACGTATTTCAGCTCCTGAAAAGAAGTGCGTGTACCATTCCCATAGTCTAGTAACAAAGATCTTATTTTGTACACAGATTTCTGCTAAGTTCAGTCACAATCTCATTGGAAAGGACACCAGCCACCTTGATTAGCAGGTGCTTTGTAATGGAACTCACTGCACTACTCATACTCATCTGCAGTTCTTTTGGTTACTACTTCCTTTTATTCTGCTGGAATGGAACAGATCTTTTGAATGTATAGGGAGACCATTATCAACATTAGGCAGAAGCTAGAGCAAGGGTTAGTCTTTTTCCCAAGGGGAAAATCCATGTGAAAACTGTCTTTAATCACTCTTGTTTGAGTAAGAGAATAATTTAACTGCCAATTAGTCATTTTAAGAGGCAGTCCAAGACTCAGGCTTGTAGCACACAACATTGGATCACATCTAAATTCAGCAAGTAATAAACATTATCCAGCTGTGAATAAAGAAAGAGGCTATACAGAAGAAACTACTTGGGTGCTGCCAATGAACAGCTTCAAAATTACTGGTATCTCCACTGAAAAACATCAAACAACTAGACAGAAGCTTCTAAAATTCTGTCTACCTACAAGTGTGCAGCATACGTTTGATGTCAGAAGGTAATTTTTCACAACCAGAATCCCTCTTGCAGGTGAAAAAAAATATTATGACATTACCTGAATCAGAATTTGGAGGTGTAGTAGATCTACTAGCTGAGGCAAATCTGCAACAGGCTGTAAAAAACTTCCGGATATGAACTGACAAAAGACTTCTCCACGATTCATCTGAGTCATGGAGAAGGATATCATGAATCAGGTATGGAAGCAAAGTTTGACACAAGTCCGTTTTCACCTAGAAAACAGTCATGCATAGCAGCTGCTAAGAAAAACAACCAAAAGGCTTTCTTTTCTCAGGTTATAACTAAACTGTCAACTGCTCAAACATGTAATTCTTGAGAAAGAACATGTAATATGAAAAGTGTAAACCACTCAATAGGGCTATGCTGGCATTCAGTTAAAGTAGTCATATGAAGTTCATCTACGTTTACAATTATCTCTCAAAATCTTGTATTTCAAAAGTGTATTTTATGGGTATCTGCAATATCTGACTACGAAGGATCTGAATTACTGTTAAGAAAAAGTAGTAACTTAACAGCAGAAATTACTATTTGCTATCAAGATGCATGATCATGTATTTTTGTGCATCACAGCACACATACATATACATACATACACATGGATAATTTAGCTCACCTCACATAGTGGCTTCATTAACTGGAGAACTTCATTTTGCACACCTCCACTGTTCAGTATTGAACTAGTTAGGTGCTTGATCCAGGTCTCATGACTTTCTCCCAGAGGAATCCACAGGTTTGTGTCATCCAAAGATTCTAAAGGAGCCTCCGTATCATTAGCAGGTACTACAAAAAACTAGAAGAAAAATACGTATATTGCAAATATAAACAACTTCTATGGCATTTTAAAAAACATATTTACATCTGCACAGATGAAAACATTAAATATTAACTGTGTTTTAACTGATTGACAATATCGATTTTCATGTTCATGTAAATATAAAGTTTTCCAAGGAAATATGAAAATATTAAAAATAAAATTTTACTGATAACATCTACAAGGCCATATTAGACCTCACATTTAGGTTACAAATCAAAAATTTGAAAATTAGAAAATATCTGATTTATGGTTAATTACGAACCTTTTTTCCTAACCTATTTTCCATTAAGTTTTTGCATCAAATGCTACTGCAATCCTGAGAAAAAATGTATTAGATTACCGAGTAGGTAATCAAAAACTGTCTGTCTAATAATGAAAGCACACAGCTTTCCAATGTCAAATTGGTAAAGCCACAAATGCTGAAACGGAAAGGAGAATCAGATGTACAAAAGCAATCACATTTGCAATCGGACTGATGAAAAGTCCAAATTTTGCATTCATCAAAGCCTGTCTCAAAAATATTTTCAAATTTACTTTTTTTTTAATATATATTTTTACGTTTTCTCTACCCCATATGTCATATAAATAAGGTATATCAGAAGAAGTACCGTTTTCCTAGACATTCTGAAAGGCTGTAGATAGACTAACATGGGATCAGCTTTATTTTTATAAACTTCCCAAAATTCAGTGCCAGACTTGGTGGCTAATATGTTTTTCAAACAGGAAACAGCAGCGGCTCTAACATCAATACTGAAAGAATAACATACACAATGTCATTATTATTAATTTAATTCAGATATTTTATTTTCAAAATCACCTTTATAAACATACAAGACAAATAATTCCACAATCTAACAGTGTGTGCATTATATCAGAAAAATTTGGACTAGAATATGCCATTGCATATTTTGTTATAAGGCAAAGCCTCAGTATTTACTCCACAGCACTGCTATGCACTGCAGCACAGAAGAGACTCTCTGGCTCGAATGCAACTAGAGAATTTCTAGGAAACATCTAAGTTTGACTGGAGAAGTAATCTGAGCCTTGAAGACAGACATGGTTGGACATCAACAGGTGTTAATAACACTTTCAGAGTGTTACTCTGAGGTGATTTGAGCAATGAACAACTTAATGGCTCCTATTAAGCTTTGAACTAACTAACTAAATAAGTATACTCACCAATTATCTGTTAAAGCAATATTTATTTGAGTTAACATTATGAAGACACACTGAAGTTTTCTATCTTCAAGTAAGTCCACTGCTTTAGAATCCAGTGCATTTTCAGCACGCTGAAGAGCTATGGTGGAGAAATCCATGGGACCAATTTCTCCCAAGCAACTTCCAACAGCCTCTGCAAATGCAGGTAATTTTATAGTCTTAAGTACACTAAAACAAGGTCTCACCCTAGAAAGTTGCCGTTAATATAAACTACTGTCCTGGGTTCCGCTGGGATAGAGTTAATTTTCACAAGAAGCTGGGAGGGGACACAGACAGGACAGCTGACTCGAACTAGCCAAGGGGATATTTGGTACCATACGATGTCATGCTCAGCATATAACTGCGGGAGCTGCCCTGGGGAGGCGGAGGGATCGAGGCTGAGGAATGGGCTGAGCATCAGGTTCCAGGTGGCAAGCGATTGTGCATCACTCGCTTTATACATTCTTTTATCAGTATTATCGTTATTATTACTTCTTCTATCCTTGTGTTGTCCTATTAAACTGTCCTTATCTCAACCCATGACAGTTTACCTTTTTCTTCTGATTCTCTTCTCCTTCCCACCAAGGGGGGAGAGGAGTGAGCAAGTGGCTGCATGGTGCTTAGTTGCCGGCTGGGTTTGAACCACAACAACTGCTTTTAGAACTGAGATTATTATGGGGTAAAAAGCTGCAAATATTTATAAATAATCGTTTGAGGAGCTTTATGATTATAATTACACATATACAAATTTTGCAGCTTAAGACTCATAAATAATACAGTTATGCTTTCTAACTCAATTTTCTAGGAGTGCCTATGGCTCTGTATTTTGCAGTTTAAATCAGATATGGATTTCATTTTTGCTTGTGTCAGAAACAGGTAAGTGCAAAAGGTCGTAATCGCAGCCACTAAGCGATGCGCATTTTCATTCCCTAGGGTATGATAAATACAAGCAGTAGCCTGTGAACAAAAACAGCAGACTGTAAACTCAATGAGAATGAACCTATATTTTACATAAAATGATGTAGCAATGTGTTCCTCATTTGCTTTCCAGAAAGTATTTTATAAAACACATGACTACATACAAGAAAAAACAAAACAAAATTGACCTTGAAAATAGTTTTAAAAAAGCGATGTTAATGTTTGTCAGAAAGAAACCAAAATCTATTTCCCTGCTCTTTCATTCACACTCGGCATGTGTCTTGAGAACATGCCAATTTTCTACAATGTTGTTTTAACCACCAGAGCAGGTAAAGAACAGACTGAAAATATACAGGTTGTGTTTTGAATTGAATTTAACAAATCATCTAAGGAAACACAGTATAGAAAAGCCTGACACAGCTTGCAGAGATGCTGAAGAATGTATCATACTGAAGTGAATGGGAGCATCAATTGCTCAGCATTTTTAATTATCAATTAGTCTTTTAGACAAAAAACATCAGGCTAATGTTCTCATTACTTGTGTTTCTGTCTAGTTTAGACATCTAATTTCAGTAAACGTACTCCCCACTCAGGGAAGAGGGGATTTGGATTTTAGCTTTGGATCAAACATTAATCAGGTGCTCCATGTAAACAGTGAGAATAATTTTAATAATACAGAAGAGGCTTTAAGATGGAGAACGACTATTCTGATTTTCAATTAGACATGCCTTTCAAAGTTTCAGGTAAGTTCTCTTCAATTTTTCTTACTATTTTTCAACTTAATAAAGTGACCCATATAACAGCAGATTTTACACACTTTACTTTTACACACTTTACCGAGTGTAGAAGAGATCAGGGTCTAAATTGATGACAATTTAAGTTATTAGTCAAAGATGTAAAATACAGTGGCTGAAAAGAAGACATATCACCCATTTTAACATTCCTGACAGGTACCTCTGGTAGCAAATGCAAAATAGCAGGGGGATGTAACCTTTAGAACAGCCAGTTTCAACCTGGGGTTTGCGATGACAGCCCTGGATGCCTGTGGGACTAATCAACTTACCCAGCACTGCTTTTTCGCCTGTATGATTAACTGCCATCTTGGACAGCTGCAGTAAGCTCACCACCAGTTTCACTACTACAGAATCTTCTGGCTTTTCTATCATTCAGAAAGAAAAATAAACCCCAAAAATGTCATTGTGTATTTGTAATGTGAACATATTAGAAGAAAACACTGCTTTAGTATCTTTTATCTGCAAATGTCAACATGCATTATTAATGTTGAAGCAAGCTGGTATTAAACAGTACATTAAAAAATTATTCATTTTTCTTATTCATCAGGTCTTGAAAAAATTTCTATGCATTTGACTATGCCAAAGAATCCCCATAGCTAGAATACACAAATGCTATTATTTTCACGGTTTTGATGTAGAAATGATAATTAAATACATGAAATATTAGTGTAAGTTAGTGCAAGAATGTTATTTGAAACAGCGAAGTCATACTATGTGACTCCACTGACAGCACTTAAGCTAGTACCATCATTCTGTTCTAAATCTGAATCAAAGAAATATCCCAAAATAAGGCTTTCTGCCAGGAATTTCATAGAATTTTACTAGCTTTCCATTGCCTAATTAACTTTTCCAAATTATAAACTCTCGGGATGGATATTTCCTTACATATTTGCTGCCTGCCAGAGGTCGTTTTTTTTTTTTTTTTAAATAAACATTCCAAACAAAATGGTTTTGCTGTTTCCAGAATCAAGGGCTAGGAAAAAATATGATGATCTGTCAATGTGAAAAAAATCAAAAGCACTACTTTTAAAAAAAATCCTGCTGCCCTGTTGATTGGAGTGAAAACCTGGAATTGGGCTTTATGCTTGTTGATGTTTTTACAAAAATGAACACATATGTGGCCAAACTGCAGTAGTTATTTCTTAAATGTTATCTTTCAGCATACAGTTTTATAGCCTTTATCAATAACTGGTTTTTTACTTCTTTTTAATACCTAAAATAAAGTTATTTGTAAGTGCTTAATAGACTTTTAGTATAAGGCAAAATCATGGCAACAAGCCCATCAAGCCTGCTAGCCTGCCTCCAACAGAGCAAGAGTAAGTATTTCTTCTCAGGTTTTGCCAGTCAGCAGATTGGGGATTTCTGAGCAGGTCTTCATATCTAATAATCTCTACGAGACATGTCAAACTCCTTTTAAGGTCCATTATGCTTCTGATCTCCACAAGAAGTGGCAGTAAGTTCCATGCTGTATACATTTTGTTTGAAAAAAAAGTTTTCTCTTGTATAACTACTGCCAGATAATTTAATCTGTTCTTGTACCGTGATAGAAGTGAAAGTGCTCCCTACTCAGCTTCATCATACCATTCACCAGTTCATATACCTCTCTGTATTCCTATTCAATCTCTTTTCCAAGCTCACAAGGCTCTCTGATGTAAGTTGCTCCACACAAGCTTATTGCCCTTTTATTAACTCTCTTTTCAAGCAGAATTTTGAGGCTAAAATTATAAATTATATTCAAGATGTAGGGACATAATGCACTTACACCATGGCCTTATGACAGACTACTATTCTTCCTGAATTTACTTTGCACTTATTTACAATGAATTACATCAGCTCTTTTTATCTTTCTGTCATGCACACAAGCTGATGAAGACTTGATGTAGAGGACAGAAGTGAAATGGTCTGGCACAAGCTTCTGAAAACCAAAATAGAAAGGAATTGGGTCTGGACTGAGGGCTAAAACAGAATGCTCCATGTGGCAAAGTTCAATTTACTTTCTAACATGATATACCTTAAATAAAATCTAGCTTCATTACTTTTAAAGAGTAGGGAGATTCATATATAAGAAGACTCATTAAGCAGCCATAAAGCAATATACTCATACTATACATTATCCTGGTCATTCACATTCGTAACTGCCCCATGCCAAAAGCTGGAAGGGCATTTTATCCTCTCTGCCGTATAACAGCTCATATAATATTTATAATACATTTCTGCTAAAGACATTTCCGACTTTGCATGAATAATCATAGAATGGTTTGGGTTGGAAAGGGACCTTAAAGACCATGTAGTTCCAGGCTCCCTGCCATGGGCAGGGACACCTTCCGCTAGACCAGGTTGCTCAAAACCCCATCCAGCCCGACCTTGAATGCTTCCAGGGATAGGGCATCCACAACTTCTCTGGGCAATGTGTTCCAGTGTCTCACCACCCTCACAGTAAAGAATTTCTTCCTTACATTTAATCTAAATCTACCCTCTTTCAGTTTAAAGCCATCACCCCGTCTCCTATAACTACATGCCCTTGTAAAAAGTCCCTCTCTGGCTTTCTTGTAGGCCCACTTTAGGTACTAGAAGGCGGGGGGGGGGATAATAATATGGCATAATAAGTGCCATTCTATTCTGCATATGAACTTATAATAAGGTTACATTGTTAAACATACAAAAACCAAGACACAAAATAAAACATTAAATGTCAAATTAGAATAACAGAATCATTTAGGTTGTAAAAGACCTTCAAGATCATCGAGTCCAACCATCACCCATGCCCACTAAACCATGTTATGGAGTACCTTATCTACGTGCTTTTTGAATACCTCCAGGGATGGTGACTCAACCACTTCTCTGGGCAGCCTATTCCAATGTCTTACAACCCTCTCAGTAAAGAAATTCTTCCTAATATCTAACCTAAATCTCCCTTG
>JAVJGG010000027.1:9676862-9698838 GCA_035590195.1 Aviceda cuculoides
TTGGTGTCATCTGCAAACTTGCTGAGGGTGCACTCAATCCCCTCATCCAAATCATCGATAAAGATATTAAACAGAACAGGGCCCAACACCGAGCCCTGGGGAACAGGGTTAGAATAGGGTTACGTCGCTGCATACCTAAAACCAAATACAAAAAGAAATAAAATACATAATCAGATTTCAGTACCCTGGAAATTTTTCAGGAGGTCCTTCAACTGATCTTTATATTGTTCCAATTGTTTGCGTAAATAATACAGTCCTTCAAGTCGTGTTAAAGGCAGTGAACCACAAACACCAACTGAGAGAAAGTGATTAATTTCCTGCAAAACAACATTTTGTGTTAATCACATACAGCATACGAATAAAGGCTTCAAATAAAGAAGTGGCTCTCAGCAGTCCACAATGTGGATGATAATAGATGCAAAACAAGAATGGACATTTACAAATATCTCAGCGTCTGAAACTGGCAATAAAAAGAATCCACACATCTAATTTCATTTCTCAACTACTCCTATAGCTAGAAAATTGTTTTTTCTTTTGAAAGGTTGCATTACAGAAAAACATTATGCCACAAGATATATTTTAAAATGTAACTACCTCCAAAACAGAATATGGTCCTTTACTGTATTTTATTTTCTGTTGAGTTGCTCGCAAATCTTTAAAAGCAGGATGTTCAGGAAAAGGATCTAAGCATTTGATTGCTTGGTAAAGATTTTCGTTATCCTTATTATCTATCACCAGATACTTCAACAAGCCTAGGACCTGAACATAAAAAGCAAATGAAAAACAAGTAAGATGGAGAAACATTTTTGAGCCATATTTCCTATGCAGGTTATGAAGTTTGTATTTCCCCAAGTTTCTTTAAACTGAGAATTCTATTAAAAAAAGGTAAGATAATTTATTTACACTGTTAAAAATTATAAAATGCTTAGAGGCTTGTAAAAATCACAGATATATGCTAAAATGGTGAGGCATTTTTGCTACTCCCCCTCCCAAATGGACATCAGAACTTTTATTATCACAGCCTGCAGTTTTATCCTGTCTTTTGGTGACGCTGATTTCAAATACTGGCCAATAGAATCATTACAATATTGGCAATGACTTAGCAATACACTGCACCCAAGCAGTCCTTCTGATGTTATTAGGATTTTATTATTCTTACTAACTAAAGTGCCGGTAACTTGAAATCTGGACAAATGTCTAAATATCGTAGTTCACTGCCCAAATCACTGAACTCTCGCAGAATTTGTTTTACAATAGATCTACAACTTGAATAAATGCTTGCTAAAGGGATACCATACTTCCTTTGCAAAAACGCTGCTTTTATGCTTTACTTACAAGTCAATGCAACTGGATACTCAATCCAAGCAGCTTTGAGGAGTCTACAATCTAAATGATGAGGTTTTTATTTGGAGACTTTCATTTACCTGAAAATTATTAACTAGCCTCCATTCAATGCTAGAAGAAAAAGAGAAGAAACTGAGAAGTGATCACTAGAGGAAGGACTTCCCTGCAGGAGTATGATATAAGAAGATTTCATATGTGATATTAGTTCCAATTCAGAGAAATTTCTGCCCTCCCCACTTTGTTTTTGCCCAGGGATGCCCTGACACATTGCCTTTGCAGTGTGCATGTACAACTGTTTGCACAGACATATTCTAAATCTGATCATGATCATTAAGCTGGGAAAAAGATTGCCAGGTTATTTTCAGCTCAATTAGTATAGCTCCCCAGCTGAACTGAAATCACAAGGAGGACGATAATGTAGGGCTACACTGCAACCACAAAGGTGCATATGGTACCATGGGATCAGATTAAGCTAGCAGGCAACCATAAGGACTGAAGTGCAACAGGCATACTCTTCTCACCTTCAGCAACTAATTCTAAGTCTCTAAGTAATTTCTACCCCCTCCAGAATGCACAGACAAACATCACCAGAAGGAAAACAAGGCTTATCACACAACAGAAATTGCTTCATTTCCCTTTTAAGGCCTAAGTGCTACATTTATTTTTAATGATAATTTGTTAAATAACTAGCTGAACTACTAAAATCTTTTCATCGTATGTTTTCATCATATTTCCTGTGAAATAATCCACAGAGCTTTGTAGATAACTGCTTGGCTACTCGATATGCTTGTAGTCATTAGATTGCCATCACCAGTAGTTTAGTAACGCCTGTGTTTTCTCTATCTTTTCCTTAGTGGTACCACTGATTTGGTGTCTCTACTCAACTAAGGTAACAATTTTTCCGAAACTTACCCTGAAGATTTTAAACCTCTTTCTGATTTGGCAAAAAGGCGCACAGATTCAAAGCAGACATAAAAGACATTACAACAGTATTAAAGCTCTATAAGAAATCTGACTTTTCATAGACTGAGTAAATAAGAGAATTAGAAAGCAAGTGATACAGTAATCTCAGCTATTATGATGCAAATACATCCCCATCATTGTTTAAGGCCATGGGAATTAAATATGGAACACAATATTTGTCAAAATAGAAGTACCAAAAGTAAAGACACTTTTAAATAAAAAATTAAAGGTATAATGTTACATCCCAAGTAAGATTTTTTTGTATGAACCTACAAAGCATAGAAAAAAGGAATTAAAACTGAACATAAGTATAGATATAGCTTTCATGACAGTGAACATTAACTAAAAAGCTAACAAATAAGGAATAAGCAGCAACTCAAAACTACCTGTTCCTGAATCTCAGGCTGGTCCATGGCAAGAGGTATTAGGGTTCCTACAATAACAGGAAGGTGGCTCTCTATAACATCATTACAACATGTAACTGCTGTGTGGCAAACATGATGAAGAAGATCACAACAGAGTGAAAAGCTGCGCATGGATATTTCTCTGATAATAACAGGTCTGTCACAGGAAATAAAAAAGTGAAATTAAAGAAATACAAATTGTCATTGTCTCAAGTGTTAACCTATTATACAACAGGGAAGAATAGGGGAAAAGGGGAAATAAAAATAAGATTTACAGGAGGAACTGGTTCTAATCTTTAAAATATATCAACTCAATCAGCTGTAAGGATTTAGCTTGGGACACAGAGGAGAACTAAAACACACAGAATTTGACAGATCGGTTTAAAGAAAAAATATATTCCAAAAAGGAAGAAAACCCCAAACCAACCCAAAAAGGCTTTTAGACTATTACTTGCCACAACAATGTTGAGAGAAACAGAAAAAAGTGGAAAACATGCTCTCTGAACCCTCCTCTCTCTCATATAACCATTAGTTTATGTTGTGGTTTAACCCCAGCCAGCAACTAAGCACCATGCAGCTGCTCGCTCGCTTCCCCCCCCACCCAGTGGGATGGGGGAGAAAATCGGGAAAAGAAGTAAAATTCCTGGCTTGAGGTAAGAGCGGTTTAATAGAACAGAAGAGACAACACTAATAATGATAACGATAACACTAACAAAATGACGTAAGTAATAATAAAAGGATTGGAATATACAAACGATGCACAGTGCAATTGCTCAGCACCCGCCGAACAATGCCCAGTTAGTCCCCAAGCAGCGATCCCCCTGCCCCACCTCCCCCCAGTTTATATGCTGGATGTGACATCCCATGGTATGGAATACCCCGTTGGCCAGTTTGGGTCAGCTGCCCTGGCTGTGTCCTGTGCCAACTTCTTGTGCCCCTCCAGCTTTCTCTACCGGCTGGGCTTGAGAAGCTGAAAAGTCCTTGATTTTAGACTAAACACTACTTAGCAGCAACTGAAAATATCAGTGTTATCAACATTCTTCTCATACTGAACTCAAAACATAGCCCTGTACCAGCTACTAGGAAGACAATTAACTCCATCCCAGCAGAAACCAGGACAGTTTAAAAAAAGAAAAAAAAAAAAATTTAGGTTACAAAGGACACCTGGGGATTATCTAGTCCAGTTTCCTGCCTGAAGCAGAGTCAGCTTCAAAGTAAGATGAGGTTCTCAGGGTTTTACTGAGCTGAATTCTGACACATTATTCCTTGGATGGAGAATCAATAGCCCCTCTGAGCAACCTGCTCCAGTAGTTGACTATTCTCACCGCGATAATCTTTTCCCTTACATTCAACCAGAACTTTCCATATTGCAACTTGGTGGGTGCTACCTCTTGTCCCTTCACTCTCCACCTCTAGGAAAAATCTGGCTCTACTTTCTCTACAAGGTATCTTTCTCTCCAGAAACTGAAGAACAGAAATTAGAGCAACTCCACTTATCCTGTTAGGGGTCCTCCACTCAACCCATCCCAGTTTGTCATTATCTCTGATGTCCTGGCTGGAGCGGTCCCACACCGGACACAGTGGTCCTGTTGCAGCTTCATAAGACTCAGAGGGGAATGATCAGTGTTGGTTGCAATAGTAAGTCTCATAATAATGGCATTTACCATAAAATCCACCCCTCTTCAGTATTTCAGGGTATGAAATTCTTCCAACAAGCAAAGCAATCAACTTGCACTTAAACTCAATGACACTTAGGTGAATAACTATCTTGGAAATCCAAAGCTAAACCTCAAGTAAGAAAGTATCTCCCGTCCTTGTGAAAGAATCTCTATTTAAATCTTAAGCCTAATGAAGTACCACTTTTCTCAATCTGAAGGCAAGCTAACATGTACCAATTCTCACTCATTTTGTTAGCTACTTATTCGTGACAATATAAATACTCTTTATTAATAAGTGCATTTTATTTGACATGTGCTTTCCTTGCACTTAACACCACAATTTGAATTTTTCTCCTGTATCCTTTAAATTCCCAAACACCCTTTCTGTCATCAAAATCTCCCAACACTTCTTGGTTCTACAGTTGGATAGCCTATTACAGATACAAAATTCTGCAGTATAGCAAACATTTAAATACAAGGATAGCACAAAACATGTCACATTTTACCAAGAGTTCTAAATTTAAATTCCAAAATTATCAAAGAAAGGCAATTTAATTTTTTCTTTCAGCAAATTTCAATTATTTCTACAAATGTATTAACATCTACTAGCAATACTGAAATGTGTGGTTACAAGAACAAGAGAGCACAGACAGAAACAAACAAGATATAATTACCATATTTACCTGCTGTTGATGTGGTGAATCAAGGTGTAAATTACATCTCTGAGGACAAAAGCCCATGCTCCTCCTAAACCATCTTTTATCTCTTTAAGTAACAGACTAACAAACAAGTGATAAATTATAAGAACTCTGTGTTTCTTGTAAATGTTGTTTGTATCTGATGCATGATTACAGAGGGCTAGAAGGATTTTCTGAAATGAATCCTAAAAATGAATAAACTATAAGTAAAAAAAAAAAATCATAATACCAATACAGATATACTTTATATCAAGGAAAAAACTTAAGCGATAAAGATTTTTTTTTTTAAAGAACATTGACAAAAAGGCTTTATTCTTTTTACTGCTTTAAACAAACAAAACACCTGCATAGAAACCAACTCTCCAAGCAGGACTATAAACCCCATACCTCCTAATTTTCTCTTTTCTTTTTCCCCACATGAGAAACATCATGCACATTTTTCAGAAAACCAAACAGTTACAGCAGTTTTCACCAACAGGAGAAACATCAAATAAAACCCGTTAAAACATCAAGTAGTACTTCAATCTATATTCTTTCAAACAATGTTCATACATACAAAAATGCATTATTTCATAGAATATATAAATACAGATTGTAACTGTTAAAACTGTAAACTTAAAAAAGATGTAACTATCTTAAAGTACTAGGCAGGTCGTGTCACATTTTAAAGAATTTTTTCCACTGTCTGGCAATATTAACTTTTACACTCAAAAGATTTAGACAAACATGGTCCAGAAAAATTTTTTTCCTATTTTTAGACTGTTTATGGATAGGCAAAGTAAGTTGTTGACAACATATGCAACAAAACAGTATACAATTTAAAAAGATATATATCTAAGGAATGATGTTACAAGACAGTAAAATGTTTATGATTTATTGCAAGGGCTGCATAATTTTATATGCCCTCGTATTTGCATTTAACAACTGAAAATCAAATGTCTAAAAACATCACAGACTATGAAATTTCACACTGTCAGTAAGGGAAGCAAACTTTAGTGTCTTAACTGTAGATAGTATTTAGATAAAATTGTCCGAGTGTAATTATTTTAGAATGTTCTTCAGACACATGCCAAAGAAATAGATTGCATCTAAATTGTGTCTAGTACACACAGATTTCCCCAACCTTTAAAATAATCCTCTCTATTTATACATTATTTTATCTGTATTATATAATGCATGTGACAGGTCAAACATGTAATTTTTGTAAGGTTACTGTGTCCCTCAACTTAGGACTTCTTCCATTTCAGAAGGCAAACAAAAGAACAGAACGGTTTCTAAGGTTGTATTTTTCCCTCACATATACGTGATGAAAACGTCTAATTAAATCCAAATGTACCCATAAAAGAAATGTTATATTCTTCAGAAAAAGAAAATCATCGTTACACACTTACAGGGCTTTTAGAAAGAACTGCTACAAGACTTCTTAATTTGCTTTTGTGACAGTTGCTAATATAGTCCAAGGCTGCCTTAATCACATAAGATGGAAAATGAGGAGGATTAGGAGCAGGATCCAGTTCCCTAAATGAATAAAAAAGAGATTATTTTTTTTTCTTCTCTAAAATCAAACCCATGTATTAAATAAAGTAAGTCTCACTGATTAAACACGTAACTCCTAGGAAATACTTTCTGCCTAGGAAAAATTTTCTGCTTTCATTACGTAAGAAGCACCAAAAGCATCCTGCAGAGTGACATACATCTTATTTTTAGCTGTTTGTTGTCCCTCTATGGCAGCTTTCTAAGTTGTACTTTCTTAACATTCTTTTATTATTTTTTGAAAGATCATATTGCTAAAAACCTATGCATTTTTCTCATCTATGGTACTTCGTAGGAAAATCTAACTGCAAGTCATGGATAAAACTTCTGCATTTTGTAATTATGGGACAAATTCGCTGAGAAAAAAGTAATCATGAATCTCCCCATTATAAAAAAAGGGTACTGAACTTTTCTTGGACCTCAAAAAGAAAAGAAATGCATCATGATAGTAACAAAACAGGAAAATCTAAGTTTCATCACTCTTATTCTTACCATTCCCTTCTTAGAAAGAAAAACTTTGGTTACAAGCAGACACCACAGTCTGTTAATAAACTTACTGAAAAAATCTTCTTTATAAATAAAAGTTCTGAAATCCTCAGTCATTTAACTTTTGGCAGATTTTCAAAGAAATGCTTTGGTTTCTTTCAACTTTATATTTCTACAATAAAAATATCTTCTTCAATAACTTTGGAAAGTGTAATGTTTTTCAAAATAGTTTGCATCTAAACACAAAATCTGGAAAATTATTTCCAGATATAATTATGCAAATAGTGATATTTTTAGGACAACAACAAAGACTGAAAAGCTCATAAAAATTAATATATTTATGGTATTAGAACATTTCTATTGAGAAGGAATCTGTTTATTTGGCATTGCTTAAGCAACCTCCTTACCAAAGGCAAGAGCTGCCTCTACAAGAATTGTTAAGAAATGGTTCACTTCACTTCTCAGTGACTTCTAAATATTTAAAGACCTTTAAAAGAATCACTTTAATTTAGACACTAAAAACCAACCAGTTTTACAGAGAGGGCAGTCCATCCAAATTTGAACTAGTCTAAATTCACATTGCCATACTCCAGCCCAGCAACATACAATGGCATTCTCTCGCCCGCCCATCCATTCTTTCCATTAACTGAAGTATTATAGAGGTTCTCCTTACTGATATTGGGGAATAACTATGTGAGAAAGCATGCCTGTGATACATCATTACTAGTGACAACAAAATCCTTTAATTCTCAACTTCAAGGCCACCTCGTCTTATGCCTGAAGGTCACGTTTTAATTCACAATGTTATACAAACACACTCAGCATTTAGATAATCTACAAACACATACCTTATATATTTACTTAGATGAGGTCCTTCTTCTACTGTGGTATCAGGTGGTTCATGTAAGGTCATCAACAGTTCAACCACAATCTCTGACAAGTTATTATGAGATAAATTGTCAATTTGCTAGAAGAAGAAAAATAGTGTTTTAATAAGGAAAAAAAAATACTTTAGCTAAAATAATTTAACATTTTTTTCCTTCTAAGAAAACCCATTTTTTCCTGTCTGGATTCTCTATTTGTTCAATTATCCATGATATACAATTCATTCAGAAATTAAGCCTGGTTAAGACTTATCTATGGCAGTCACAGTAGAACAATTTACTTCCCTACAGTATCTGGGGCGGGGGGGGTGGAAATTATGTTTAATTTACTACTAGTTCTGAATATACAGTCTGCCTCTGGAGAAGATGGCTCCTCATAAAGCATTAACAAAATATTTTAAGAGGAAAACATGACTTACTTAAAACAGATTTATGACAGGGAAACAAGGTTGTGTAATGAACAGTAAAAAAAGTTTTTTATTACATTCTGAATAGCTACTTAAAAACCTTGGGATAAAAATTCATCTAGTTTGGCTCTATTAAAATAATAATTCTGTATCTATATACCTGAACTATTTACATTTTTACAGAATATATAAAAGTTCCTTTCAGGTCTGTTAGATGACATAGAACTCAATTTACACATTTAAAAATAGATACCTGTTTTCCTAAGCACTTTTCATCCTTAAGCATGTCAAAGACTCCAGAAGCCTTATCTCTTTGCTCTGCTACTTCATTCTTTCCATGGCTTTGATAGGCAAAATATGGGAGGATATTCACAAGTATCTTTGGAAAACAGTCTGCTAGAACCTGTCTCCAGTCTTTTTCAATCTTGTCAGCAAGTAATTTCACATCTTCGAATTGACTTCTAATCACCAGGTGTGGAACCAGAACTTTATAACAAGACCTACACGTAGTAAACACATTTCCAGAATGTCCTTGAATTGGATTTTTAAAAAAATTTCAAGCATAATATAGCAAATACCGTTCCTCTATTGTATAACCAAACTTGTATTTATTGTTTAGCTACTGCTATACAAAAAAAATCTTACCAGCATAAATGTAATAAACAAGAAACTTGGAATACATTTTAAAAGCTCTCAATATGTTAGAAATTTGAAACGCTGTGTCATAACTGTAAATAAATCTAAGTAAACTGCGTTCATATAGAAAACTTACCTGTAGAATTCCTCAAGGCTAGTATAGTTCAGAAGAACATAAGGAAAAGCAGACAGGCTATATCCACTGTCATTTATTTTCAGCCACTCCATCACCAAATAGTCTAAATGTGATGTCATGAAGTCTTCTATACTTTTATAGCCAAATATGGCAGATACTTTTTTCAAAACCTATGCATGAAATAAGATTGCAGAAATAGCATGCAGAGTACATGATACTATGGCAAACTGACAGTACTACACCTCCATGTGTTGCCCCCTCCCCCCCAGCCTTTTAATGAATATTTGTATAGCTCAGCTCCTATTTAGCATAAGCTATTTTTTGACTATTTGTATTGCCATATCTCAAAAGACTGCAATCAAGGAACTACAACTGCCCTGTACGAGGCGGTATGCAAAGAAAGGACAGACAGTACACATTTTGCAGGGCAGAGACTGTGTGTAAAAAACAAGAGGCAACAAATAGAAAGAAAGGATAAAAAGGAGAGAACATGCACACTATAAAAAATGACTGGCATGAAAGGCTGCAGTATAAACAGCAATTATTTCAGTACACCCTCGTAAAATCAAAATTAAAGTCCACGAGACACATACCATCTTCCACATTGCAAAACTCATTTTACTTCCACTGGGTAGAAAGATTTTCTAAAACGAGACCTGCAATCTTCAATGTATAAAAATCTATTTGTATTTCAGATCTGTGCTTTTAACACACAAGATTTACCATTAGAATTGTCTTTTATGATGTCGTTATTTCTATGTAGGTCATTAAATATAATTACAAATTCATTCAGATATTTATGTCCCACACTAGTCAAGCTTTTACAAAATTTAACAACTTTCAATACTGACAAATGCATTTTGTATTGTTCCAATTTTAACCTAACCTTAATTTATAACCTAAATATAAAATGGAATTTTATACTTGCCTTTTTGACAAGGTGAGGTTCTAATCCATTCTCTTTCACAGACTGGCAAATAGCAAACAACGCTTGCTTTTCACAGACCGGACTGCAGCACAGAACCATGGTTATAAGCATCAGCAAAACTGCTTTTCCATTACACTGTTTGTCCAAAAGATCTTCAGGACTAGCATCACCCCTGACCTTCAATAAGAAACAATGAAGAACTTGTAAAATATTCTGTTAAAGCAATCTCCTAATTAATAACTGAGCACAAATATTTTAAAATTAAGAGCACTGACATAAATAATGCTGAAAATCTTGCTTTGGTTGCTTAAAAATTACTTCTCCCAGCTGTCTGCTCCACTCAACGAGAAGTTACTGCCTCCAGCATGCCAGCACACATGCCAATAACTCATACACTCCAGGTCATGTTATAGTATTGAAAGTTTAAACAAAGGCAACACACTTAACAGAGAAATGATAGAGGCATTGACGAGACAAGTCTCCTTTTTGCTCCTCCCTGATGCACATAGGAAAGAACTGCCTAGGAACTCCAGGAACGAGCTGGAGGCAACACTAAAGAGGGATGAAATGAGATGACAGAGAGATGAGGGCTCAGCAGCAAGCCCAAGTTACAAGACATCAGGCAAAGGGAACAGAGAGAAAACACTGCAGAGAGATGACATGCATATAGATGATAGCATGACAGAAAAAAAATGGAAAATTATATAGATGACTTAGCATGGTAGCAAGAAATGAGAAGTGAAAGACACTAATAGAAACATTAACAGTTAAAGAAATTCCACAGTAATATACACCACTGCATTTCCAGTCACTGCACTGAAGCAAAACTTTTCCTTCACTTGAAGATTCCTCCGAATAATTTAATTTTTTAAGCAAATTTTGGGTTTGTGAAAACTACTGCTCTAATACCACTGGAAACATGATCTCTCTGAAATTTACAAATCTGTTTTTATACTACATAAACACATAATTTGAACTTACATTGCCTTTTATTCACTATTTATATATTGTCTAGAATATTGAGGCTCCATTTTTCTTTGATTCCTAAGTGTTACAGTACTGAAACCCACAACAACAAATAGTATGATGCAGAAGAGCAGTCTGGAACATACAGTGAAAAAATCTACAAACTTCTACTGTGGGCAAAACCGTGAGTGACTGGATGTGTAAGGAATTTCCTGACTACAACAACGTTTCACCACCTCAGATTATCAGAAGCCCAGAAGAATTAATGTTCTCAGAAAGCTAAACATGATCATTTTTAAAAGTCATCTTATTCCTAAGATGAAAACTAGGCAAAACTAATAACTAGATGTTGGTACCAGATTTCTCATTCCTTCCTGAACTCTGAGATATGCATTCTCAAAAGCCTTTTGCTGGAGCTTCAAGGGAAGAGGTTTTGACATTCCAGAAGAATCTCTGTGTTTCACATCTTGAAACAAACTTCAAAAAAAGAACAATAATTATTAGCATAACATTTAGTCTACAGAATGACTGCATATTGTGTCTATCAAATAATAAGATTCTGATTTTCTGAATATCATTATTTTCTTAACTTTCTTGTACAGCTGTCTTTCCTTCCTCTCCCTCAAACATTATCAATAACATTAAGAATATCTGTTGGGATGGAATGGTGGAGAATAGCATGAAAACATATAAAAGTCTCCCAATCTCTGCCAATGCAGGAAGCCGAACTTCAGTTGTCCATCATAATGGAACATTTCATGCTATGAAGTACTTTGAGAATATATTTATTGAAGAGATGTATATGTAAAAAGTTTCTCAAAGTATTTATTTTTCGTAGATAAAGGCCCAACCCACTTTGCTCTTTGTAATAAGAACGCTACAAAGAAGTAAACCATATTTTCTTAGAATCTTGAACCTGTTAGCTTCACTTGATGTCTCCTAGTCTTTAAACTGGAAAAGACTGACAGTCTTCTCTTTGGTCCTCTCCAGATTTTGTAGTTATGTTATACTTCCTGCAATTCAACTCTTTGTGCTGAAGGGCTCCAGTTTATGCAACCAATAGCTGTGCATAAAGTGTTTCGTGTTTCATACTTCTGAATATCCCTCCTCTACTCCTATTCCAGTTCTATTACATCCTTTTTGATGTATGGCAAAAGAACCATATACAGTATTCAAAGCACAAGATCCTTTGAAAAAGTTTTTATGCTACACAATGTACCTAATCTATTTCTAAACAACTATTTCCTGTTCAAGTTTTGCATAATAAATTTAGTGCAAAATTTGCTATCATATATATATATATATAGTTTATTTCTCTCTACACATTTATCTCTCACATCACAGAATAATTGAAACATAGACAAAGTTTGAAAACCTTAACCAAAGTGACTCAGTAGGCTTTTATATTCCATCAAGATTAAGGCCCCAGAAGTACTGAAAAGAGCAGCTATACAGCAGCAGAAGTAACACACCATTAAGTGAAATTAAGTGTTATTCTTATAAACAGAAAAAAGATCAACATTATCACCTGGTAATTGACTTTGCCGCAAGAATGCGAACTTGATGATGACTATCTGCAAGAAAATGCGGGAAAGCATCCCTCACAGGTAGATCTTCATTTACCACATTAAGGATCACCCACTTGCAATGAGGATCAGCCTGAAGAAAATTAATATTGTGGTTTAAAATATACAGAAGACCTACAGTGGAATATACACTGATGCACACAGAAGATCAACTTGCTAATGAATGTCAGAAAATCTGGGATTACCTCAAGCAGGGCTTTCATGCAGTTTAAAAGGGCCACTCTTACTGGTGCTGTGCATTTCCCTCCTTGAGCTAAATGCCTAAAACAAGGAAGAATTGAATAAATGAAAACATTGCCAACAATTTTGAGAAAAAGTTTAACAAGTTAGTTTCTGCTGCTCACAGTTCATTCTTTTGTGCTCAATAGGCATGTTTGGGAGGATTTGACATTTTTATTGATAATCTACAATTGTAAACAATATTCATTTTTGGTTGCTGAAGTTATCACTTGTTATAACTACTGATGCAATTCAGAGTACAAACAGTCTTTGTTAACATAGAACAGTGTAGCATTTGTTGTTCTAATACTATCTTAAGGATGATACAATTCTTTGATACAAATATAACATGACACAGAAAATCTGGAAAGTTAAATGCTGTATAAAGATATCATAAGATACCAAGAGCAAGACACAAAACAGCACTACAGTCTTCACACTGATAGCAAAGATAAAAATTTTATGCCCAATAGACTTCTGCACTAAATAGATAAAACGTACCAAAAGGCTCCAACAACTGTCGAAAATTGACCTTGGGCATCCCCTGTCTCTTCAGTATGTGCGCTGGACTGGGCCAACCCTACTGCTATAGGAAGCAAGTTATTTAGAATAACTTTGCAAACTTCTTGATCTCGACGGTACAAAGAACACACAGCACTGCAACAGAAAGAAAGAAAAAAACATCTTGAAACACTAAGCAGCCCCCAAATCCTCTAGCTGTTCAACTAAAATAGCTCTAATACATGCTGAATAGTTTCTCTCTTACGAAAGAGGCCTAAGAAGCATAAGAACATCGTCTTCAGGCAAGAAGTGTTCTTCAATAGGGAGCTCCTTCAAAAGGACCAAGTACTGGGGAATAAAAAAAAAAAAACAACAAAAACGAACCAAAATGGAAAATAATGCTTAAGACAATAAGTAGACAAAAAGAAAAACTATAAAACATTTTCAATAACTCTTACATGACATCAGCAGCAAGGATACCTATTGTCAGCTCTTATATGTTAGACTGACCATCTTTTCATGTAAAGACTGTCACACAGTAACATGGCTTATGAAATTTTTAGTTTTGGCAGTCAAAAATATTTCCTTTGTAAACTAAAACACAGATCCTATTCTACTACAGACAGCATTTCTAGATATTTAACAAATAATTAATGATAAAGGCAAGATGTTTATACTTCTCAACTCTTTATTTTCTGGCTTAGAAATTCTAACTGCTCTTTCCCTGACCATAGCACACTTCAAAACACTAAAAGTAGCCATTTTAATGTCTTCTCAGGGGACTGACAACAAGAGAAAGACAAGAATATACAATTGACAAGAATATACAAAAGAGTACAAATACAGAGGTGGGTCTGCTGTAAAAAATTTCACACTCACCATGTGCAGATGCAATGGCTTAGCACCATCAAAGACACTGCCATCAGTAAGCATTAACAGCTGTCTCCGTATATCAGAGGCCCGGAAGCTCACTGTCTGAACTTGGGCTGTAGTTACACAAATACATAAGAACCTCAGAATTTCAAGGAGAAGTAAATCCTGCTTTGTCAACTGTTCTTCAGCTAATGGGCTCAAAGCACCTGCAAATAAGATTTTCATGTAAGAAATGCTTCTTCAAGGACAATAAAAAAAAGTTGATAATGTTTTAGGTCTTTACAAAACTAATTAAAAGTTCTCAGAATAGAGTACTAGCAATCTTTACATTTATTTGTTGTTGAACAGTTACTGTATCAGTAGCAGCTTCTTGAGTGTGTTTCCCACTTATAAAAAGGCCCTGTCTAAAACAGAGGCTTTTAATTTTATGTGCCCATACATATGGCTGATTTCTCCATCAAGGTTACAATGAACTCAGCAGAACCATCTGCAGCTGTGTTCTTTTGTGTTGTTAAGTATAACTTAGGATGTATTTTAAACTACGGATTCAAAGCTTCCCCAAAGTTGAAATGATGACAACTACTACTATATTAATATCCTCATTGAAATTTCAATTGTAACCTAAATGAAATAGTTACAAATGCCATTTTCTGGTCACATTTAGAACACTTGTAACTTTCTGCAACTGCAAACGTTATTTATTAGAATTATTTATTGGATGGTCGGAGAAGATACTTTTAAAGACACTTATTCAACATGATGGGGAAAACAGAACAGCTGCTGTTTGTGGCATTAATATAACACTTTGATTTCCTTCCCATTCAATAATAAACAGAAGACATAGTCCTGATTAAAAGCTAAGATACACACCATTTTAAGAAAGAATTTAAAACAAGACAACATCAATACTTGTAGCTCCTAACTGGCATAAACAGACAGATTCATGCTCCTGTCCCTCTGCAGGTCCCGAGATGTAAGAAAGCTGACCTTGTCAAGAATTACTGATCACGAAAACGAGAAAAGTTAGATAGGACTACTTTTAAGAAAATTAAGCACAGTCTAATGACAGAGACAGGTATCCTACAGACACATTTTCTAGCCTCTTCTTTGTAAAAACTTCTGCCTGACTTTAAACAAGTTAGCCAGCTTCTCTGCTTGCATTTTACTATTTATAAAATAAAAAATAAACTTCTTTCCAAAGGAACAAGAACACTTCATTAACATCTTTAAAACACCAATGAGGTACAAAAGAATTATTATTGTTTAGAAAGTACCTGGTTTAGAAAGTACCTGAACCACTACTTGCTTCAACCGTTAATAAAGTAGCACAGTTTCGTATCTCACTGTCTTTCAAACAAAGAGCAATCCGTAAAAACAAGCTTTTGCAAATAGTTTTGGACACGGAGAAGACTTACCTGTTACATTTTGCATCTCACCAGATTCATTTGTATCACTGATGTCAGTCACTGAATGATTATCAAATAGATCATCAGATACTTGGTTATCTACCTCCATTACACTCTCCTCAGGATCATTTCCCATTATATCCACTTCTCCCAGTTCACTTGCTTTTCCAGTAAATGTCATCTGACAAAAACACCACATCATTTTAAAGCTGGCTTTTAAGGACAGGAGAAACACCACAGACATAACACAAGGAAAGACACTACAGTTTCCCAGTGAACTAGAACGGGTGAAGACAGTAAGGGCTATGCTGAATTGATTAATTTCATCCTTCGTGATAAATGTGTCTTCTGCACACGTGAACTGTTTGATTCGAACTATTCTCTTTAGGATACAAGCTTCTTAAGACAGATACTAGTCTCTGTGTTTTAGATGGTGCCAAGGACATTGTTAGTATTTGAAAAACAATGCTCTCTACAAGACTTACAAACTTCTCACTATACTTCATAATTACAGAGAAATGAAAGGAAGGCATATCATCTTTTTGAGGCCACATTAATTACTGCTTTCCCTATCAGAAGACAAGTTAACAGAAGGTAAGACTCAGCTTCTCCTCACCTGAAAAACAAAGGATTTTATCTACCTAGACCTGACTACAGGACAACGTGGCAAAAAGTTTTAAGACTTGTGCTAAACATGGTGATGTGCCACTCTATAACTTTTCTCAGTGAGTCATCTACAGTTAGAAGATTTAATACTCATATAATAAACACCTTTAAAGTGTTTTAAGGCACATAAGTCCATCAAACTACAAAACAAAAAGAAGCTTTTAAAACTTTAAAAGTGCATTGAAGTTAAATGTCACGTGTTACAGAAATTCTTTCTGTGGCATAAAATCTGCATATACTTTTACTCTAACACCATATTAACAAATTTCAAAAAATAACATACTTTGTTTTTTTAATGTGAGCTGGCTTGCTAACCTTGATCAAATGTTATCCATCTGCTCTCATTTTTCCCCTACAGCTGTGTTCAAATGTTAGACAGAAGTGTTTCCAGTTAGGAATTTTTCAGTAGTAAGTATCTCATTTGGTTTGCCTCCAAATTATTATACTGTAAAAACAATCCTCTCACAGAAGAGCACTACATTTAGAAACTGACAGAACATACTTACCAGGTTTTTGCAAATATTTACAAGATCATTCATAAATTTTGATGTTAACAAACGCAGAAATATATTAGACACCATCTTACTAGCACTGTTCTGTAAGAAAGCAAGATGTACAGACAGATTATTTCATTTTTTTCAGGTACCATATGCATGATATTCAACTCTGTGACCTCATTAATGAATAAAGAAATCTAAATTCCTTTATAAACTTTACCTTGGTACAATTGCATAAACATTTTGTACACTGCATTATCAAAGTCCTCAGTGAATTGATCTGGGCATCTTCATTTAGTTTGTTTTTAGACTGAGAAATGCTTTCTCCGGCATAATGAATGAGAGACTAGTAAAAATACAACACAGTGAAAATATCTCAGTTAAATTCCTTTATACATTGGCATATACACAGTGCACACACACAGACAAAAGGACATGATTCTCATTCATAAATATACAGCTTTGATATTTTTGTGTGCATCGATGAGTCCGGACTTTTTTTTTTTTTTAAATTTGTTTCACTCATTCTGCTCCAGAAGTGACAAAAAGATTGCCTACACCTGCCTGAAACATTGGTATTTTCATCACAAATAAAAAATACAGTATCTCTCCATAATATTTAAGTTTCATGTTTCCATATTTAAGCAAGAAACCACCTCAGACAGGAGTAGTAGTAATAATAATAATATTAATAATAGTAGCTGTCTTCATACTGGTTTGAACCATTAAATGATCATAACAACTTCCTGTGTAAAAGACCTACAAAAGAAAGGACTACTTATCCTCTACGTAGTCCTTTGTCCACATGTCTGTGATTATTTTTTTAAAAGGGGTGACTCAGAAATGTATCAATATTTAGAATACTCTCCACTGCAAAATTGATGCTTTAGTGTACTGACAGAATTTCAGTGACTCCTCTCTTTCAGCAGCAGTAACGTATTTAAACTTCTCTCAACTGCCTTTTTTAAAGCAGAAACCAGTGGGAATATTCATGCTTTGTAAATGTGTCAATATGAATAGAACTTTAAAAGAATATTTTCTATTTAATGGTTTATTTAATTTTTAATAGCTCCCAAATGCATTGCTGCTTACCCTAGCATTCTGAAACAACTCTGATTTAAAGGCATCCTCTTCTTTAAATATACCAGTGTAGCAATAGCAACCAAGAACACCAATCAAGAGACTGACGCATCGGACAAAGTGTTCTGCAGCGACAACCTTAAACTAAATGAAATACACAGTATAAACACCAGTGGTTTATCATTAAACTTTTCACCAAAATACAGAATTCTTCAGTCTTTTTTAAACATTTTTATATAAAGATTTCACCAAAATCAATGAAGATTTGCATCCTAGTGTTTTGCACTGCAGTTGCCTCAGCTCCCTAACAAGTCCTTTTGGCTCTCCATGTTATAATATTCTCTGTAAGTCCCATGGCCCTTACACTTCCTTCCTTCACAACACTTTAAATTATCACTCTCGTTTAGATTCCATCATAGCAATACTTCCAGCTCTTCCCACATGCTCTGTCTATCTATTTTACCTCCTGCCACAACAAGAGCTATGAGCTAGTCAGGAACTATATCACATTCCTACTGCTGTCTCTTCTGATCTTAGTAAATTTGTAAGTTGCTTCTTAGCAGCTACTGTGTCAACAAACAAATGGTATAGATGGTTGTAAATGCATGCAAGCTTACTGCAGGAGCATTTCAGAGATCCCTTTTTACCTGTCTAAATTATTTGGATCAAAGGAGGAGAAAGAGCAGACAAATAATTTTTTGTCTTGCTTTCTAAGGAAGGGAGACCAAAAAGGAATGCTATTACATTTTTGAAAAGCAGGTATCTATAAAAAAAGACAGGAAAACTCATGCATACATGCCATTGTTACAGATGCAAAACCAGGGACAAGGAAGGCACACCACTATATTAAAACCAAAGCTAGCCTGTCAAAAGAACTGGAAGTTTAAAAAGCCTGCTGCTTTTGTTTTCACAAACTTTACCATTATGTGGTGGCTCTTCCTCCACAAGTCAAGATTTTTCTCCAAAGGAGAGATTCTGTGATGTTTCAACAAGTGGAAGATACAAATAGCATCGCAGGATAGTTCAGACTGGAAGGGACCTCAGGAGGTCTCTGGTCCAACCTCCTGCTCACAGCTGGGTCAGCTCTGAGGTCAGAACACGTTACTCAAGGCTTGATCCAGTCAGGGCTTGAAAACCTCCAAGGATGAAGATTGCACAACCTCTCAGGCAGGGCAAACTGTGCCACTGCCTGACTGTCCTCATGTAGATAAAATTATTCTTGTATCTAGTGTGAACTTCTCTTGACTCTGCCTGCTGTCTGTCATCTGCTTGCAATACACCACTGTAAAGCGCACGGTTCTGTCTTCTAGACAATCTTACAGGCACTGGCAGGCTGCCCCAAAGCCTGTACATTCCCCCAAAGACACCTCTGCTCCAGGCTGAACAAGCCCAGCTTCCCCTGTGTCTCCTCACAGGTCAAGTGCTGGAACCCACACCACCTCAGTAGCCTCCACCGAATGCACTAAATGTCTGTCTTGTACGGGGAGGCCCAAAACTGGATGCAGTATTTCAGATACCATCTAAAGGCACCAAGTAGAGGGGTATAATCAGTCCCCTTGAGCAGTGGCTGTGCTCTTGTTAATATAGCCCATATTTGCAGCTTTCTTTACAATTACCCTTTTACACAGCTGCCTCTTTTTACAAAACCCGTTTGAGACCTCTACGTCTCCAGCTATCTTGGCTGAAAACCGGCAAGAGCTTAAAGTGTTACAGGGGCACAAAAATTAAAATCAACGTCACAAAAAGCAGGGTAACCGTGGTTTATGTGACAACTTTGCACACACTTCCACTTCTATGCAGCCTCTACATATTCCCACACACTTGTGAAAACTATGGATATTTTGCTAATGATGTAGAACATACAGACTTCTCTATTTCATATTACTGGATATAGTTTTTAAAATGTTTGTGGTTCATTTTTTCCAGCAAAGGAATGAAAATCTATATAGATTGCCTTGAAAATATATTGTTTGGGAGCACAAATGTAAGGATGTAATAGTAATTTCTAACTTACCTTAGGAGCATAGCTGCTTAAAAGCTTTTCTGACATTGCTAAGAGACAGTGCTCCAGTGTTTCCCTAAGATTTTGGTTGATGGCAAGACTTGAACCAGTCACATTTTTCTCTGCAACATTTACTGCAAAGTTAGTGAAAATATCCATTTCATCAAATGTTGTCTGCAGATACAGCTCTTCAACGTCAGAAAAATTGTCATCTTCTTTCCCTTGCAACTGTTGCACACTTGAAGAAGAGACATCATTTTTACTTTAGCAGCCAGTATATTACTTAGAAGTCATTAAAACTATTATTTAAAGACAAGAAATAAACAAAAGCAAATTAAAATAATTTTTTTTTTTGTGCTTCCAAACTCTGGGTATTCTTTAATTTCTGATGCGACTTCATTGTGGAGTGGATACTACCACTTCAGCTCTGTGTGAAGAAACTGCAAGGAAAAACAAAAACCTGCGCACAGATCATATGTTCTACTGTAGTTCATATAGCAGCATCTGTTTTGTGTTAAGACAGATGACGTCAACCTACTTTACACAACTGGAGCAGAAATTCACAAAACCCCTGAAACTAGTATTTTTAACTTCTAGTAAGAAAGTCTTATTTTCCACCAGAACAAGTTATACACATTTTAGTTCCATTAACAGGAAACTGGATATAGGCCAAGAGCTTGAACATATGCATCAGTGAAAGATGGAACAGCATTCATAGTGACTCCAACAGACTCAAGTAATGTGTGGCTGGGGCCACAAATATAGGTGGAGTGGCATGAGGACATATGTACAGCAAGCATCTAGGCAATTTTCTACTCAGCATCTATCTACAAGAAAATTCTTACGATATATGCTTCCTTTAGAATGGAAGGTAATGTTAAAAACCATTAATATATATTCATACAAAGTTACAAGCTACTCGAAAACTGTAATTGTAATGAATTAAAAATACCTAATGTACTTATGGATAAAGAGCCAAATACTTAGCTGTATTGCTGAAGAGAGATGTTGCACATATTACTTAAGGTGTTCTGTTCAGTACCTGAAGCTTTGACTCTGTCACCAAGAGACTATTTTAATGTCTGCTCAAACCACGTTAGCAAATTGCAAAAGCACTATTATTTTTATGGGGTTGAAAGATGTTGTACAGAAAGATGCAAAGGATTTTGAGGAATTATGCATTTCAATACCTCTGCTTGCTAAAATGAAAAATATAAGCAGCTTAAGTATCTGTAATGATTGATTTAAAAACATACCATTTAGCATCATTTTGGAAAAAAATGATGGCAGCTCTACAGTTCTTCATCGTAAGGCTCACAAGAATTTTTTGTAATAGAAGATGAGGAAAATCACTGTAAAAAAAGAAAATTCTTTTGTATTTTCTTGCAATGAGACAAGCTCTTGGGATTCCTGAAGCACACCCAAACATTAACCAGATTAACAGTGTATCTTCAAAGAAGTTTAAGTTTTCACTTACAATTTCTAACACATAGTTCATGTATCTGCTATGCTATAGACAGATAACTAAATTATGTCCCCAGAATGACATTCTGCAGTAGGCTTAAAAACTATAAACTCTACCAAAGCTTAAACATAATACAATCCTGCAAATCTAGTTTCTTCTGGGCAATTTTCTGTGTTATAGGGTGAGTTTACATATAAAATTATGCCACTGAGACTTTACCTGCAGAGCACAGGAGGCAACTCTGCACATTCTTCCATTTCTTCCTCCAAATAGCAGGACAGTACCCACTTCATTATTGCCTCCTTTAACACAGAATCCATATTTCTTTCACAATTATTCTGTTCCATTCTTATGTCCAAATTTTCTGGCACTGAATAGGCAGAAATCACCAATGATAAACAACATATAGCAGAACTGTAACAAAAATGGAACACAAGGCATTTGTAAGAAACAACATGGTATTTGTTGATCAGCACTCTAAAGCAAAGTCAGCATTTCTGCATGCTCAGGTGTCCTGGTTTCAGCTGGGATAGAGTTAACTGTCTTCCTAGTAGCTGGTACAGGGCTATGTTTTGAGTTCAGTATGTGAAGAATGTTGATAACACCCTGATGTTTTCAGTTGTTGCTCAGTAGTGTTT
>JAVJGG010000027.1:9718208-9751878 GCA_035590195.1 Aviceda cuculoides
GCAGGGGGACAGCCTGCCTCACCATGGTCTTCACCACGGGCTGCAGGGGAATCTCTGCTCCGGCGCCTGGAGCACCTTGTTAAAGAATTTTCAGTCATGGGTTTCTCTAGGTTTGCTTTATTAACAACTCGGAGTTGGGCCAACACCGCAGTGAATGGCAACCTTCCAAAAATTTCTCAGTCTTATATACTTTTTTATGACCCATTATCCCAGTGTGAAGTCTTTGTAATTTTCCAGCTGATCTTGGTTCCCATGTCGTTATCATTCATCATCGTCTTATCCATTCTTCTTTTGTTCCATCTGGTCGTCATCCTGTGGTTTCAAAGTCCACCTTGGGTCAGTCATCTTGTCATCCCCTTTACTTTGAAGTCTCGTACCTACGCAATTCTGAAAAAACCTCTCTGGTTGTTCCATTAACTATTTCACATTTATCTTTGTAAGTTCTACATATTTTAATCACTCCCCAGCTACGCGCCTGTATCTTGCTGATTTTTCATCTTTTGTTTGATCTGTCTCTACTGATTAGCTTGACTGGGTTTTAATCCCATCCTGGATTGGGGCTATACAGGGGGGCAGGCTGAGAACGCTGTTCATGGCCTGTTGCGCAGCTCTGTTGCCATTAATAACCTTAACCCACTCTATATTAATTTCTAACAGTCTTATAGTCCTAAATTTTCTAAAATCTTCTACACACCTCCTTCCCTTCCTTCTTCACTGACCTTGGTGTCTACAGGGTTGTTTCTCTTACATGTTCTCACTTTTCTCTCCGGCTGCTGTTTCTGTGCGTGCTGCAACTTTTTTTCCCTTCTTAAATATGTTATCACAGAGGCGCTGCCACTATCACTGATGGCCTCAGCCTTGGCGAGCAGCAGGTCCGTCTTAGAGCCAGCTGCATTGGCTCTATTGGACATAGGGGAAGCTTCTAGCAGCTTCTCACCCCTGTAGCCCCCTGCTACCAAAACCTTGCCATGCAAACTCAATACAGAAATCAAGGAAGTAAAATGTTACTCTTAAGAGTGAGTCCCTATGTTGATCAACTCCCCTTACCATTGTATGAGAATGGTTTTGCTCTGTATTGCCTCTGAGAGATGGTGAAAAAGATAGGTATGTGGGAGTTGATAGTTGAGTAGACGTTTCAAGATTTTAAGGCAGGACTAGCAGATAAGGAGGGCATTGGTGTGAGTATGTGGCCTTCCTGTAATAAAATAATATACCATGACTCGTTCAGAATCCGATACCATTGTAGTTACTTGATCAAAAATATAACAGTAAGCTTCATTTGAAGGATCTGCGACCATTGTTTGAAAGAATAAAAATAATGATCAGTAGATTGAAGCTTTCTGAAGTAATGCATGGCTGGGGCCAGGGTGACATTAACCATATGATAGATACCATTGCACTCTGTAGCTGTTTCCACTGTGCTGCTTTTATTTATGCCATCTGGTTTATTTTTAGGAGCATGCAGAATTCAACAGGATTTTCTGCTAATCAAAGGAGTAAGTAACTGAGCCAATTTCGTGGGATCAATGGCAAAAAATGGGGGAATGCTGCACCAATCAGTAATGCGTCCTTACTCTTAAAATGTTGTCCGATCTCTTCTGTAGTGTTTTTTTCAGCATGTCTGTTGTCTTCAGTGCAGTCTGTGGATTACTGTAACGATCAAGAAAGGAAACTAAAATATGCTGAGCCTTTTGCAAGGGTCTTGAATTCTTTATATAGCATTTTCTTCTCTGCTGAAAACTTTTAAGAAATTTACATGGTTAAAAGGTTTAAAAACTACTGCTTCAGTCCTGAAGCTGCTAATTTGTGGTTCATAGAGGAACTGAAAACATAACCAGTCTAAATATGATGCAGTTTCATTTCTGTAGAAGGGAATATAAAAATGTATTACAATCTTGGAAAAATTATTATTATGCATACAAACATATATCTAAGCAAAATATGACAAGATACTTGTTCTATCTAGAATTGTTTCTTTCATTACAAGAACTGACAACTGAACTCTCAAAAAAAGAAAAAATATTTTACTTAAAACTATTTTTTTCCCTCTGTAGTATTTCTACTGAGTAGCCTGTGTGAGAAAAGAGAATGTGAAATATAGGTAGCGATTGTTCTTGGATCTGAGATTCACTGGATTGGGTGGTGTTCAGTTGTTTAAATTTGTCAGATTTAGTCTGATAAATAAATGCAAACTTACATTGGTTTAGCTATTTCAGTTAAGGTCAATTATGCGAGTGCTGTATTATGTAATGAAATATCATTTTGGTATGATTTATTCCTGTAAATATTTAAGCAGTGATATAAACATGGTTACAATGTCTACATAAGTTGGCTGTACTTCTTGAATTATTTTGGCTCAAACAGAAGACAAAGATGGGTGTTGCTTACTTTTTGAGTTTTGTGAATTAGTTGTTGAAGCACAAAAAAATTTCAATGGAGTATCCTTAATTAGGTCTTGGAAAATCAGCAACCTTTTTAAATTCCTTTATCATACATTTTCATCTTGTCTTTATTATCTCCAGCACGTACAAGAAGTGGAATTGTAGAAATGAAAAGACAGAGAATGCTTCAGCAATCAGCTCCTGCAAACTCAGGATTGTTGTCTGTAGCCCATCAGTCAGGGCCACAGAATTCCTCTTCTATTGTATCTCCTCAAGTTATTCACAGGCCAACAATAAATCAAAGCATGTCACAGGCAAGACTGAATACATTGTTTGTGCACCAGTCACAAACCCAAGAAAGCAAGATCAGCAGTAAGTTGCCTGCTTTTCTAAACCCTTTTTTTCTGTGAAAAATCTATGGATATAGATGGCAGTTTTCTAAAATCAGGGCTAATGATCTTCCGCCAAAAAAATTTCAGAAAATTCATACTTTGGTCCCCTAGCTCTCCAAACTGGTTCAGGTGATTAAAACGAGTGCCCAAAAGAGAAATGGCTCTTGCATACTGGCTTGCTAATGTAAGTTCAGACAGCAAAAGTGCATTAATTCGTCATTATTCTATCCTGTGTTCTCACCCTTACCCAAAACACTTGTTTTAGCAGATAGGGATGATCCACATCACGTGGATGTTTTTCTCGGGATGTATTTAAAAGGAACGGTTCTCATTTTCACGATAATACCAAATTATTTTGTATGAATTCCCAAGAATTGATTGGAACATAGTAAGTAATGTCTAGATTTCTGTAGTGCTTTAACAAAGTCACTGGAAGAGGTACTGGCATCATGATCTTTTTTTTCCTTTATAAAGCAGGAGATTTCATACACATTCAAGTTCCAGCATCACAAGAACGAAAGCTTCATTCAAACTTGCTTTCTCCAGGGAGACGAAAAAGGTAAACACAGGGCGGGGTGGTGGTGGTGTGGTGTGGGGTTTTGTAAGATCATTTAGAGATTATGCAGTGTTCTAACCTCTACTGTAAATTTTCTTAGATGGTGGAGTGTTTCACATTTAAGATCCACTGAGAGTGGCTGGTGTATGTTTCACAAAGGAAAGAAAAGTTACAAAGAACTTAACATTAGACTGATAGGAGGCTACTTGTGCTTCTTTATTGCATATAACCGGTCTTTACATTATCCCAGTATTAGACATAGGCAAATAATATTGGAGCCTGAGATTTAGTATTCCTTTCAAAATATCCTTATCAATTCTAAAAATTCTCAATATTGAAATAAATGTGCATTTTATCTGTTTTTAACTTAGAAAAACTATTTCTAAATTTTGTCAGGAAAAAATTTCATATTTGCACTAAAAGTAGTATAAAAACTGTTCTTATACTAGTTTCGCATTTTTTTATTGATACCAATGTCCTTTTGTTTTTAATGAGTTGACTGGTCTCTTTGTTCCATTTGTTCCTTATTCCTGACTAAATCCCAGTCGGTAGTTTTGCTTATCGTTTTTCCAGATCCTTACTCAGTGTATACCTTTTCCAAGTTCTCTCTCTTCCTGCATGATTTTTTTGTATATAAGTGATTTTAGTGCCGCTGCTGTCTGATGGTTTCAGAAGAGCCTACACTTTGATTTCATACAAAAGCATTACATTTCCTATTCATTATGTAAGTTCTTATGCAACCTAACATTTGTTTCCTGCTTTGACAACAGCTGTTCCTTGAGAGATCTTTATTTTCAGTGATGATGCCCAAATATTTTTCTTGAGTGGCACTTAATTAGAACCTGTGCCACCAGTTAAATTAATGTGTATTGGAGGGAGAAAAAATACTGAATAGTGGGAATGGAATTCAATTTGCCATTGTGCTGTTTACCCACAGTCTGTATGTTTGTAACTTCTGTGAAGCCAGACACAATATATGCATACAACATAATGAAACAGGTATCGGCTTTTATTGTATTTCCAGTATGTAGTTAGTTTTATGTTGATTAAAATCTTCCATTTGCTAAGGAGGAAGAGAAACACTTGTTTTACTGACCATTAGATCTATTGTTTGCTATGTTCTCACAAAATACATCATAAATTTCCTGGAACATTTCAGTGAATCTCAGAAGAGGAAAAGCATTGCAACATCTGGACCTCTTTCAGCCACTAGAAGTTCTCAAGACCCTGATGAAGTTATAACAGAAAAAGAAAGTGAGCCGCTTGAAGAATTCATAGATGGTAACTTCCCAGTGAGTATATATTTATAGAAGGTACTTACATTTAAGAAACAAATTCAGACTAAGGAGAACTAGTCTTTTACATGTTTGTCTTGGGTGTTATGGAAATTAATTTTAGAAGCTAGATTTATTGGTTTGTATTTGAACTAGCTCTTCTGTGTACTAAACTAGTGAGGATGGCATAGCTATGTAGAGGGCTTTTTTCCTTGATTTATTGGCTTTGCTAAGATATGTGTAAGCTGTCAGAATACAGTAATTTTTTAACTACTATAAGCCTTGCTGTACTTTAGGAGAGTAGAGGTACAGGAATGTTTCAAGATTATTTTCATAGCAATGTCATGCAGTCACATTGGCTGTCTCTCTTTTACAGAGAGTGTTCTCTGTGTTGAATTTTTTTTTTTTTTTTTTTTACTGGTAAGTTGGAACTTCATGCTGCTTTTCTAGTGATGATAAAAGCAGAAACCTGACCACTTAAAAACTGTGTTTTCCAGCAACTGGTTATTGAAAATGCCAGAGAAAAAATCTTGAGCAACAAATCTCTTCAGGAGAAGCTTGCTGAGAACATTAACAAAATCCTGGGCAGGTAATAAAAGGAACCTCTAAACTTCATATATATTCTTAATTGATTTATTTTTGAGCTCTGAACTAATGATTAATGTGTTGCAGTGATGGCAATGTCACTCAAGCCCCTAAACAGACAGACAGTGGTCCCACAGAGCAGGAGACTTCAATTGATGAAATCCTTGGACTTCAGGTAGGTGTGAATTGCCCTATTTACAGTTTTTGAAGACCAGGCACGTAAGAATGATCGGTTAAGAGAACTATGCTGAACCTCTGTTTACTGTCTGATATCTGAGATTGCTCTCCTCTTCTTTCTTTCTATTTGTTTGCTTTACAATACAACTAAGCCTACCTAATGGCTAGCATCTGCCCAGGGAGGGTTCCACAAATTCCCTTGCGTAGGCATTAACTCTTACCTTGTTGTATGGAGGTGTGCAGGTTCAAGAAGCTGAACTGACAGGATACTGGTATTTTGCTGGGGTTAATTTTGAGCCAGTTTAGCACTCTGCATTAATTCCGAGTGCCTGTACATGGCAGCATAAGCATGCAGCAGGGTCAAAAGCCAAGGGAGTAGGACCTCTTCTGGCAGTGGTTAGTTGTTAACATTACCTGCAGACTGAGATCTAAGTACACTGTCCCACAGTCACCAGCTGCCTGCTTGCCACTGGATCTTTGGTAGCAGTAACTGGGTACTGGCTTCTGAGTGGGGATCTGATAAATAGCCTTGTAAAAGAAAAAGGAATTTAAAATATCTTGTGGTCTCCAAACATGTTTAGTCTGATCTGATTTTCTGATTTGCTGTGAGATAAACATGGATTGTCTAATACAGCAAAAGAAATTGTGTTTGGAGCCTAAATAAGGATGCTTTTTCTTCAAATTTAATATTTTCTTGCTTTTGGAAGCAATGTATATTCTACTTCTACAAACTAAACTTCTAGTGTTCTCCCTCCGTTCTCCTACAACCCTTGAGCCAGCAATCACAGAGTTATAAAGGGCTCTTAATGAGGGAATTAAAATCTCCATGGCCCTTATGAAAAGGGCAGGAGAGTAGAGGCAGTTGCCTGTTTACAAAGTAGAGGTGTCTGGTTTTTAAAGGCTATTCTTCTGTCACTTAGTGATTTTTAGGTCAATTTTTGTCAAAGTACAGAGTTGAAAAGCTCTGTTCCATTTTTCTGAGCAGAACAAAATCAAAGCAGCTCCTTGATTTAGTTAGAGTAGCTGAGACAAAATAATCAAGCATATCACATGGTCTATCCACTCTTACAACCACCATATCAAAGGTTATAGAGTGCTTAGAGGATCTCCAGGAAGTCAAAGAAACTTTGTATTTGTACACTTAAATAGGTCCTGAGTGCCCCCCTCATTTTCTTCCTGGGCTGCTAGCAAACAAGCCAGCTTGAAACAGGAACCTTAGAGCAGTGTTCTATGCAGCTGTACCTTCTAGCTGCTTTCCACAGAAAAGTAGTTGGAAGTTATATTATAGAACATCTAATGGGTAAATGAAATAAAACTTCCCTTTGCTTAGCATTGTCTTCTAGATATGTGCAAAACCAAGAAATTAGGGTTAATTTGGGGAATTTTTTTTACCAGCGATTGGCTACTGCGGGCTCATGGCATTCATTCATACCATCTGCATAAGCTTCCAGTGTAGCCCAAGATTTAGTCCTTCTGAAACAATGCTGATCATTATGTGGAGAATACTCCAATATACATGTGCAGGGTGTAATGTCTGACAAAGATGATTGGGTTTGGGGGGGCTTTATTTCTTAAATTTAAATTACTAATATTTTTTAACATTGAATTAAATTCTGCCATTAAATTTGTGGCAGAAATGTTTGCAGCATTAGTCTTTATGTTTCTGTGCTGAGCAGAAGCACTAGAACTAAAAACAACCTGAAAAGAAAACTTGTCTGTTTTTCTTTTAAGTTATGAAAGTAACCGTCTCACAGTTCTGTATATCTATCTTGTCTTTTCTCAGGGTGAAATTCATATGTCAGAAGAGGCTATACAGGACATTCTAGAGCAGACAGAATCAGATCCAGCTTTTCAGGCACTCTTTGACTTGTTTGATTATGGTGGGTGTATTATACTCAGTTGTACCATTACTATAAAGCATCATGAATGATGAGTTTTTCCTAAGTATTGCTTGAAGAAACAAAGGTAATTCAGCAGGCCTCTTTTGCAAGAGAAATGGACTTTATGGCATCTGTGTACCTCAATTCAGAATTAGATTTTTGTATACATTTATACATGACTATAAAGTACAGCATTTTCTTGTGGCTGAAATTCTGGTTTTGTGCTTGCTGAGTGATTGTTTTATCACTGTTATTTTAGACTCTTCTGGTCTAAAGGATGATAGTTCGTAATTGTTTTTCTATGCTGTTGTAAAATTTTTCTATTTGTCTGGTCAGGGATATCCTCACATAAAATATAAGGACGTTTTTATGCTATTTCTGGATTTATAATGAATATAGAAAAATAGTTCTTTGAGTTTAGGATGGCATTTCTTGAATTTGAAATCTTCGTGCTTCATTTAAAATGTATTAATCACATTTGTGTGTAAAATTACATATTTAATCATTCTTCATGCTTTATTTTGAAAATAGGAAAGAGCAAAGTAAATAAGAACTTACCTGCTGGTATTTCTGGTCAGAGTGGAGTAGAAAATTCAATCCTGGTGGATGAAGATAACCTGGAAACACTTGAAAGTTCTTTAGGAACAGAAGAAACTAGTAGATGTAGGTTTTTTTTTTTCTTTAAGATATCTTCTACTTTTCATTATGAAAATATTTTCAGACAATTTGTACATTTCGAAATCTTCCTGTTTCAATGGTAATACCCAATCTGACATTTCCATTTCATGAACATACAGATACACCTAGTCTGTTAGGAAGTTTCAGTCTATTAAATTTCACAGTAGTCTATCAGTGTACTTATAAGTTGTACTTGATAAGCTCCTAAATGAAACCAGAATATCTGCAAATCTGTTTTCTCATTCAAAACAGAGATACTTTGCAGTATTCATTGTGGAACACAAAGATAATATTTTATATCTTACCATATTAATCTTTTCTCTCTATTCTGTAGTGTGTTGTTTAACATACAAAAAGAGTCTTCCTCTGGACCAATGATATGTTTAGTCTGTCTACCCTGTTTTTAACAATAGCCAGTAAGTAGCAGATATTTAGTGAAAGTATATGAGAAATAGAGCCAAGAGGTCTTTAGCCTGAGATGGTTTTTGTGCTTCTGGAAATCTGGTTTAGTGACTTGAGATGTTTGCTTATTATGTGTACGCTTATTATTTATGTACAAACAGATTTGCCAGATTGCCTAAGGTATGTAACCATACGTTTCATATACTTTCCACTCAGCTTGAAAGTAAGGATGAGTAGCATTATTCCCACATAGTCTCATGTGAAACAGTTTTCCATTGAACTCCTAAGTTGCTTCTGAAACGCTGTAAAAGGATCATCTGTTCTAATAATTATGGAACTAATTTATTCTCTGTTTTACAGGTGATAATTCTAGAGAATCACTATCCTGTAAAGGTTTTCAGTTAGGAGAAGCATCATGTGCCTTGAAGACCAGCGTTAATGATGATGATATGGCTAAGAAAAATATAACCAATGAACAGTTGCATGGAAATTGTAAGCCAAGGAAGCAGACTGAAGTACTTAAAACTGTTACCCCTGAACACATTGGAGAGCTTGAAATCACTTTTGACTCTGTGCCTGGTTTGACTGAACCTAACAAGAGACAGAGTTCTGATAGTGAATGTAATGAACACTGTGGAGATTCTTATGATAAAAAAGAGTCCTCTGCATTAGTATCTGAAAGTGAAAGAGCCATGGAAATTGAAAAAGGCCCACTAAGTCATAGTGCTCAAAGTAGCCCTAATTTAGAATATGTTCATTCTGGTAGTCCGCAGATTTCTGTGATTTCATTGGCAGAGGGTACTACAGCCAGTGAAAATAAAACACTTTCTGGAAGTAAATGTCACTTATCACCAGATAAATCACTATCTGAAAAAACACTTACTGAAAGCCCTTCTGATGGGAGCCCTGGCCACAGTGTACTGCTGAGAAAAAACAATTCATCAGTTTCTAGCCCGTCAGCAGATGCAGGAAAAGAACAGGCTGTAACAAATGATACAGCCGCCTTACCTGGTATCTTTCAGGAGAACTCTAGCCACCACTCTAACCAACAGGAACAGAGTACGCGGTTAGACTGTGCTGCTGCAAGATCTGCAGTGAAGATTTCGGAACTTGACGAAACAGAGTTGCAGCTTGAGGTTGTTGATACTTCTAACAAAACTTACTCAAATGATCAGCATACACTTGATAAGCCTTGTAAGAAAGAGTTTAACCTCCCTTCAGGACTGTCAAACTCAGAGGGAAACAAAAGGGAAATGCAAGAACCTTCATCTTCTACAAAAGTAGATGCTGATAATATATATTTCTCTTCTGGTGATGATACATGTACAGAAATTTCTGTAGTATCCACTGAAAATAATCTTACTACATCCGAAATATGCCACTCTCCTCTCCCAGAAACTGCATCCTCAACAGACGAGTCAGGTACTGAGGCCAAAAGTATAAGTGGTGTATCTTCTAGTAGTCAGTCAATGGATGTTGATCCTTCTAATATAATGTCCCTCAAGATCATCATCAGCGATGATCCATTTATTTCATCAGAGACGGAGTTAAATAATGCTGTTTCCAGCATCACAGGAGACAATTTGCCGACTATAATACTGTCTTCTCCAGCCAAATCCCCAACCAAAACTGCAGGCCTGTCCAAATGTCTAACTTCAGAAGACACAGAAAAAAATGTGGATTCAGCTTTGGCAGAGCAAAATCTTCTTGTGCTTAGACCTAAGGATCCTGTGGTCACCTCAGTTAACACTCAGAACGAAGACTGCACTGTTTTTTCAGTTGCAGGTGCAACAAATCTTTCCAAGGAAGGGGGATTTATACAGTTGATGCCAGCAACAAGCACAGCTTTTGGGAATTCAAACAACCTTTATATAGCCACCTGTGTGACTGATCCAGCTACCTTGGGCACAGCTGTAACACCATCAAATGTAGTTGTATTGCCCGGCAATTCTATGCCGCTTGCTGCCCAAGCTCCAGCTGTACAACAATTACGGACCCCTCCCAGGTCCAGCAATGCATTTGCAGCAAACCAGACTGTCTCCCCAAACTTCCCACAAGGTGATCTCATTATTAGAAAATGACTGAAAATGTGGTGTTTATATAGTGTTTTTATTTTTTTTTTGTAAGTGCATTAAAAGTAAACAATTTTTAAACACTGCTCTGTCTCCCCCTTGAAACTAGCAATGTATTTTGTGGGTATACTAGTTGCTACTGAAAATGAAATAAAAACTACAAAGAGTCATTGACCAGGCTGCTTTGAAAAAAATAGCCTCATATTTTAGAAGCTTAAACTTTATAATTTTAGCAGTGATAAATTTAGGAAGCATATTTTGGCTTAGACCAGAAAAGGTTCCATTGCTTTGGCTAAATAAAGCAGGATTTTTGTTTTTGTTTTAGTAAGATTCCTGTTATAAATAGAAAGCTATGTCTTATAGGTATCCATATTTAGTTTAGATAACTGGCTAGATGTAGATACTCCTTCCAAAATTACTTCCTTGTTTTGTTTTATTTTCAAAAAACCTATTCTACACTAGAAGTACATTTAGACAAATATAAAAGTGTTATTTCTTTCTATAATATAAAATATTTCCTGGTGCAAGCATTTTTTATTACTACAGCAATAAAAAATTCAAGTGCTTTTTAAAATGTTAAACCTAATTATAAACCAGCTGTAATCAACACATTTAGATTTCTTTCTAAAACTAAAAACTTTTTGCAGTTATCCTTGAAATTCTGCATGTAGTCATTTCATTGTGGCAGAGGCTGGTGCAACAGTATGTGCAAGGTATTAGAGTGCTGGTCTTTTCCATCGTTAGGATTTCTTTATGCAACTGTTATCTTCTCTTTTTTTTTTTTTTTTTTTTTTTTTTTCTATAGAGGAGAAATAGAAGTTTGCCCATTCTTCTGCATTTGATATTTTTCCTGGTAGTGCTCATGTAACTGAAGAAGCATGTGGAATAAATTTTTCCTTCACCTTTGAAATTTTTCTTCCACTTTTCAGTTAATGTGCTATAATAGTTTCCCTGTTTTATAATTCCCGTGTATCTGGCAGCCAGATACTCTTACAACCTGTTAGAATAACTGTTTTAAAACAACTGGTTTAACCATGATTTAAATAGTTAAATAGGAAACTTTGGCTTAACTATTCCAAATTAGTCTTATTGTGCTTTATTTTGCTTTTTAAAAATAATTAATCTCAAACCCACTAATTAACTAGAATCTTTGTGTACTATGTTTAACACCTCCTACCAGCCAGGAATATACATTAGATACCTACATACAGACAAAGCTAGCCTTTCCCAGCTTGTTGTGTGCTTGGAAGGAGAAGGTGTTATGGGTGCATTGGAACAAAAAAAATAATTGTGCTAATGACTTTCGAGTATGCTCACTGTAGAGAATAGCATGCAAATAATAGTTTGGTTTTACAAAGAAGCAAAATTTTTTTTTTTTTTACTGGTTTTCATACTGGTTTTACTTTTACTGGTTTTTATAGATCACTTTAATTCAAAGTTGAAGCCTTAACATAGGTTTATCATATTTCAAGCTTAATTTTGAACCATTTCTTAAAGAGGAAAACAGACTTTAACTAAAGAATTCAATATAAACTAAAAATAACACTGGTACTTACCCTGTTTTCTAGTAGTGATGTATAGTAAGGACAGTGAAGTTTTTCTAAAAAGCCAGAGCTTTTCTTGCCACAGGTTTGACCATGCGTAATTTTAAGAAATCCTGTCTTGAAGCTTTTCTTTTCACTGAAGTATTTTTAGTTTCTGTACACTTTTAACACTTTCATATTTTTTAGGTTCTGCCATTATAATTGCATCTCCGGTGCAACCTGTTTTGCAAGGAATGGTGGGAATGATACCTCTCTCAGTAGTAGGACAAAATGGAAATACATTCTCAGCACCTGCCCGCCAGGTAACACATCACAAATAAAGCTTTTCAAAATTAAATCTAAAGTGATAAGGAGTCTATAGGTAAATTGTAATGGAATATTTTGATTCTTTCAAGGTTCTACATATGCCTGTGGCTAATCCAGTGTGCAACAGAAGTGTCCCAAAACTTCCCATCCCTCCCAAATCACAAAAGATTCCTGGAGCAAGAAACAAGACTAATACAGGTACCCACCTTGCATTCTTGAGAAGGGCAGAAGTAGGGGTTCTAAAGACATGTCAGTTCTGAGTAATAAAGTTTTATAAACACCAGTGCTCCTCTGCCAGGTAACCACTGGGATGGCTTTGAGAGAGGCCTGTACCTGCAGTTAGTAACTGTATTTGCTCAGTTTACAAACAATAACTCCCAGCATATAAAATAATTCCAGATTTGGGATCAAGCTTATTAACAAAATTTAATGTGTGAAGGCTTTAATGCAGTTTTAAAAGTTTACTTTTCTTTATTATTTCTGGTTATTTTTCATCTTGGTTATAAGTACAGTTTACTGCTGCCATTGAAGCCAAGCCACATGGTAACAAAGAAGTTATTTGAACAGTCAGCATTTATTAAGGAAAATATTTAGTAAAAGTGTTGCGTATTTATTAAAAAAATGCACTCTGCTGTTTTCTGTTTGCCATTTCGGGTATACGCTTCTGTACATTAATTTCATTGAGACCTTGCTTCTTTAAATAGTAAATTGAAACAAGACTGGAGTTATATTCATTTCTCAGTGTTGGGAGGGGGTAAAGAAAAATGATTCAAAATAGAAAATAAATTGAGTTATAAGGACAACTTGTGCTTTAGCCTATCTACTTTTTTTAAAAAGAGTAGGCTTACACATAAAAAGGAAAGTAGAATGAAGTTGCAAATCAAGAAAAAAGCTAGGATTGTATAGTTAGTCTGCACTCCGGTTTGCTGACAGATAACTGAGAGTTCCCTGTGATTATTTCCCTTCTACTTGGAAATCCCTGCTGTGCATTTGTAAGTCCAGTATAGTTGGTTTTGTCTTGCCAGGCCTACGTACTATCTAAGTGTAGACAACAAGCTTCTTGTTTATACTTAGTTTGTGACCTTTGCTAATCTATTAATCTGTAAACTTTAAAATTATGAAAAAATTGTGGAGTTTTGTTCCTGGGTTTTTCTTTATTGATGCTCTGTCAGGTGAAATGTCATTGTACTAACAGTGAGATGATTTACTTGGAGTATTGTAGTTTATTAATACTTCATCTGTTGTTCCAGGAAAATTGGTACCAAGTGTAGCTGAGCCTTTGAGCCATATGAATTCTCGAACACAAAGGTCAGTAGTGCTCGGTGTTCAAACTTGCTTTCTTTTTCTTGCCGTGAATGTCTTCGTACAGTATTGGTAGAGAGGAGAGCAGCTTTTTTTAACAATGGCATACACAGTACCCCCTTTATTTCCTCCTGTCTGTCTGCTAGGAGTACTGATACAGATGTGTGCTAGTACTGGTGCAGTGTGTGCTAGAATTTTGCTGTTGCTGTTCCTATGTTAATTTTGTATGGCTTTGTGTTTATTTTCTCCTGTCTCTACTGTCAAATAGAAATTGTGTGAGCGGAGTCCAAGCTAGGAGAAATTGCCTATTACATTTACTGGGATATTTTAATGACTAAAACCTTTTTCTTTTTTTTTCCTTTTTTTTTTTTTTCTTTTCAGATGATTGGTACCCATGGTTTTGTAGTATAGCCTCATTGCCTTTACCACTCTCTGGTCCAAATCCAGTAGAGCTTGTTAGATTGGGTTCTAGAGCTGTGCAGGTTCGAATGCTGCTTCGTCATTTATAAAGTGAAAAGTCAAGGAAAGAGGGCGAGGAGAACAGCATGCTAACTTCATACTGATGAATATAACTTAATTGAGATAGGTGCTAGTTTTCTGTTGGGCAAGTGAGAGAGAAGAAAGCAGGGCTTCAGTAGTAACTCTCCTTATCATTAATGGACTTCAGAAACAAAAGGATGTTGGAATGAGCAAAAAAGTGTAGGAGAAAATAAGAAGTTCAGTTTAAATATTAGAGGTGAAATGTTCTTTTATTGTAAAAATAAAGCATACTTAAAAAAAATCTACGTATTCAGAACTCAGTTAAAATGTTAGAAAAGTGGAGGAAAACAGGTATGAAGTAAACTTCCTAAGAAAACCCCACCACATACCAAGGTATACAGTATATGTGCATGCAAAAATTAGTGATTTTTAAAAAGCCACAGAAGCAAGATTTTGGATAACATCACTTTGATAATTAAGCTTTCTGTTAATTTTAACCGATCTCCAGATGTATGTTTTGCACAGCAAAGAGAGCAAAATTTTCCCTGTAAAGGGATGTAATTTCTCATTTCTACTCTCTACCCTCTGTCTCATCTCACATTTCACAGAAATAAAACAAACTGCTACCAGCCATACCTTCTTTACCATCCCAAAGGTACCAAAGTTACCATCCCAAAGTTCATTTGACTTTTCCTCTTACAAGCCGTAAAGGCTTATCTGCATGGGGAGCGTCTTACTAGCATAGATGAATATGGAGAAGCTTCTCTTGGAAATGCAGCATAAGCCAGGAAGAGAGCACAGACATAAATGGTACGAGCTGACAGCACAGAAGCATTTTTCTTTTGACATCGCTACAGTGCAGTGGTGGCCTTTTCACATAGATGTGGCTGGTTGTCAGGTGGAGGCCAAGCCCTAGGGAGTTCGTATGTTCTCATCCAAATGCCCACTGAAAGCTTTTTGTCTTGCTCTGTATCCCGTCACTTACAGCAAATGTACAGGGGAGAGTACAAGGCACGTTCGTCATGATATTGCCCAGAATATTCTGGCAGCCTCTTAGCAGTTTCAGCTCCACGGACTTCCAGAACCGCAAGCAGTATTCTGGGATGGACTATCCTGTCATGAATGTGCTCAGTTTCTTTTTGAACTCAAACTACCAGCATCCACAAATATCCCAGGGTAAAAAAGTTCTCAGGCTTAATTACAGTGTCCAAATATCCTTGCTTTGTTTTGAACCTGATACTGGTTTTACTTAATGCTCCTAGTTCTTCTGCTAGAAGATACAGTAAATAGTTTCCTTTTTGTTGGCTTTTCCCCCAGAGCTTTGTTGCATTTCCTCTCAGTCATCTCTCTTTCCAGGCTGAAGAGCCTCTGTCTACCTAATTGTTCTTTGTACAGACTCTGTTTCATACCTTTTTGTCATCCGTTTTGGCCTTCCCTGAGCTTTCTGCAGTTGTCACCCTTCGCTCTTGGTCTTTGCGCATTAATAAAATACTTACATTTAAAGAATGGAGAGAGCTTTAAACAGGTGTTTTAAGGGGTGGATGGGGACTTCCAGCCAGCTGAAATGAACTTGCCTAGTAAGAACAAGTATGTCGCTGAAGTGTTTTTACCTTATTTTCAGGACTGGGAATTCAGACAAGATTACCACTGCAGAACTAGGAAGGAAAGTGGAGGAGAACTTACCTGTTGCACCAGTAGAGAGCACAAGCTCAAATTCAAGACAAAGTGAAAGTCACAGGAGAGTGCTTTGCTTTGATAATGTCTTACCCACTCCAGGAGGAAACACCCAAATTCAGACTACTAAGAGTTTATCTCAAAAAGAAAGAACCGAAAATACTTTATTTGCTGTTGACTCTGCATCATCCTCTGCTAAAGCACAGGCAGCAAAGAGAGAGAAAGATAAAACATTGCCTAGAATTCTGTGTAAGCCAGAAGTTGGTAGCAACAGAAGCGCAGCTGCAAAGGAGCCACAGCCTGAGCGGAAGGTGGCAACTGCAGGGCTTCCATTAGATCCCTTCCACAAGACTACAGCAAATAAAGAAAATGAATTACGCAGGGATACTGATGAAAAACAGAAGAACCAGGACACTGCCAAACTCTCAAATGGCCAACAGAGTGTTAGCTTATGGAATGAGAAGACGGTTGCTTCGGTGCAAGAGCTGAACAAAAAGCAAGGGTCGCTGTCAAATGGGAATGGCAAATCTTCAGTGTCCGTTTCTTTAGCTTCGAAGGAGCCAAAGCGGGAACCAGCTAAAGTTTCCAACCAAGGCCTTTGCCTGTCAAGTCCGTTCACTAAACAGTGTGTGGAAATGTTGCAAGACATTCAGTGGCATAGCCCGACTAGTAAAATGGTTGAAAATGGAGAATTGCCAGTACCCCGTACGCCATCTGGAGTTGGGGACAGACATACAGATGATACTACAGACAGCGTACGGACACCGACCTGTCGGCGCTTCAACGAGGATAGCACGACCCCTAGAATAATGGTACCCCCTGCTACGCCAGACTTGCCTGCCTGCAGCCCGGCTAGTGAAACAGGTAGCGAAAATAGTGTCAGCATGGCTGCTCACACACTGATGATACTGTCACGGGCAGCTATTGCAAGGACTAGCACTGCAACCCCCCTGAAGGACAATACTCAGCAGTTCAGATCTTTAAGGAGCACAGTAAAGAAAAGGAAACTAGAGGACTTGAATGAGGGTGAGAGAAATTCTCGTTCTGCAAATAGAAAAGACCTTCAAAGCTCTCCAACACCATCAAAGAAGAAGAAAATAAAGGCAAGTACAAGCATTACTTTTTAATTTAAAATTCTAAATATATATTAGACATATATATTATTTATAACTCTCTTTATATAATGGGATGGTTCAGAGATGCTAGTCCAGATCCCCAACATCCTATTTATATTGTCAGTTTTACTAACTTTGCCTCTTGAGCCTACTCTGAACTAACAGTTTTCTTAAGATTAGTATAGTCTTCAGATACACACAAGCAACTCCTACTGACTCTCTGCACATACCTATGAAAATCAAATCATTTCTCTTAAAACATGAATGAGTTTCTAAATTCTAACTTCAGACTAAGTTTTTAGGTGGAATGTAGGAATTAAGCCAAAACTCAAACTAGGCCTTACTAGAATTCAAGCTGTTCTTGCATCCTCGTTTACCCCCAGGACTAGGAATCCACATTTTGTGTGTTGCCAGTCTCTGTAGTCTAGAGCACCATGCCTTTGAATGGCAAATAGCAAAGGTGGGAGACACGAAATGGTGATGTATGTAAATAATCAAAAAGGAGACACAGTCTAACTTTGTAATTCACCACACTTAGTTATAGCATACTCCTGAAATACTGTAACTGGAAAATGTTCGCTTACTCTACTGTGTATGTGACAGGAGTGGAGAGGCTGTGCCGGTCTGGTCTGAGTGGGCTAATGCTGAAGCCGAGAGCTCAGCTACTCCTGTCCCATAACCATGCCATTTGTACCCTGGGGGGTACATGTAAGTGCATATGCATTGCAGTGTCCGATTTCTAGGTGAGCTTTGTGCAGTTATGTCTACAAGGTAGATGGAAAGATGAGGAAGAAAGGACTGCTTACAGACTCTTCAGTATCCCCAGGTTCTTAGTATCGAACACAACTGTTCTTTTCCTCTCCTACAGAAAAAGAAGCTACCAAATTCTTTTCCAGCAGGAATGGACGTGGACAAGTTTTTGTTGTCTTTGCATTACGATGAATGAAAAAAAAGAAGTTAAACTATGACTGTCTAAAGCTAGGTGGTGTTACGCTGAGGTTTTGCATGGGAAGAGAAGTTAATTCTAAAGGGTGAGTTGCACTTCCAGTGCACTGAAGTTTCACTTTATAGCAAAATCATGCTGTTTCTGAAGCAGGCTGCTAAGTGTAAATATAATTTGAGTTGGTATATGTTGATTTTTGAAAAAGCACTTGCGTAATTATAGAGCCACTGAGTTTGCAAAATTGTAAATTTGTATAAATGTAATGTAAGAAAAGTTGTATGTTTCCCATTACACCACGTTGTCTGTGTTCTGCTGCATTCTGTACTTACCCATCTGAACCGCTTAGCCGATTTGTGAAAAGGTTGTGAATTTGAAGGCGGTGTTTGTAGTTCACTGTTGTAAGACACGGGCAGCCAACTTGGCCACTTCCCGTTGTCTTATTGAATCCAAAAGGGACTTAAATCTTCAGCTGTAACTGGCCTGTACTAATGCTCTCTTCTCCTGCAACTGTCAAAACCATGTTGTAAGGCTTTGAATGAGTTAACAAAAATACCAGTAACTAAACATTAAGGCCAATAAAACTTCCAAAAGTATTTCTCATCTAATGAAGCTTTTCCCAACCAGTCATACAGGTAAGATCTTTAATTTGGAAGGGCTTCATCTGTTTACAGTATTTGCTGCATACATAGGATGTCCTTTGAATGCAAAAGCTCTTTTCGAACAATGTACATTGTTGTGGGTTAACCCCCGTAGTCATACTCCAGTATGAATACTTAAACTGTAGCAATAGCCAGACAAGAATTTCAGTGTGTTGTTACAAAAGTCAGTTCTTTTAACCGCCATTTGTACTGTGTTGAGAAAGCATTTGTTAATATCACTTGTGCTTTTAGCCAGACATGGAGGAAATTGCATCTAATCTTTCTGCTTAATGTAGAATTTATCATAGCTATTATACAAACTCTCTTCAAAACAGGCACAGGAGAAGCTCAGTACATTTTAGTAATAATTAGCATGGGTGAAAATTACCACACTAAGCCTTGCTCCAGTACTGCAGAATTTTCTCTACTGGTATTTTCTTCTTTGGTCTCAAATTGTTGAGGTCTCAAAAAACTCAAGTTTTCTTGTAAGAGATCTGTACAGCAACAGGGCGATGTTTCAGATAGTATACAAGGATTCCTAAGGAACCAATATTATGCAGTAGATGTTTATATTAAACCCATCCACTAACTAAATACTGCATAGCATTTACAGCTTGAATAAATATTTTTGTTTTAATAAAAAACTGTGTGCCTTGCCTAATGTTTTGTAAGTCAGTCCACTAAGCAGCTTTTCTATACAATATCTGTGAAGTTATGTTGATCAGTCATTTTTTAAGAGGAAGAGCTCAGTATTAAACACTAAGTTCTAATAGCAGCAATTGTCAGAGTGGCAAAAACAATTGTCTCATTTGCTACATGGCGGTGTTCTATGCGTAATAGTATTCTGACAGTTGATCTGTGATATTTTTAAATAAATAGCAAATCTGTTTGAGACATAGTGTAGTTCTTCGTGGGACAGCCAGTATCCACCTCTTTTTCAGTTCAGGTGATCCAGTAGTAGTAAAGATGTGAATTATCAGTGCACTTAACTTACACTCTTTCAAAGGAAGCAGCATCTTCAGTTCCAAGCTGCTGTCATATGGCAAATAATTCTCAGAAGAACAGGTATCGGAGCATGAATGAAGGTTAATTTTCTTAGAATGTAGCATTTAAACACCACTGTTCATTTGCTACAAGTACATTCATTCCTAGAAGAAACAGATCCCACTACATACCAGTCAAAGTATTTATTACCCCTACTTTATGGAGGAAAATGCAAGGACAATCAGTGGGTGAAGATGACTTCCTGCTGAAATCAGTGTCAAAATTAGAAAGCAGTTGTCCTAAATCCCAGCTAAGAAACTTAACAAGTGTTTGATATTTATCCCTTGTGAAAAGGGTGAGGTGGGAATAGGCTTTATAGTGGTGAAATAGCCAATTTTTGCCCTCTGGTAAAAAGCCTGCCAAAGAAACTGCATAAGCGTCTCGTGGAAGTCTTGAACAAGATTATCCCAGGAAAGTATATTTCTAGCTCCCCATTCCAGCAACAGGAATGCTTAACACTCTACTCCTGAAGACTTAACTGGGAATTCCAGAACACAGCTAGGTAACTGGGCAGCTCCTAGGGAAGAAGCAGTAGCGGCAATTGTACTCTTTTGGTCCTGAATCTGCCTGTACTTAAAAGCATATTGACAAAACTGTACATCACAGAGGTTTAAGTGAACAAAAAAGGAGCAGTAGCTTTTGAGGCCATAGTAGTACCTGCATGTGTAAGTTATGTCAACATCTCTTCTAGGTTGCTTGGGTACTACACCCCAGGCCAGGGTAAGCGAGTGCTACAGCAGGGCTCCTTCTGTGCATGTGACCTGCCTTCAAGGTACACAACAGTAGAAAACCAACCTCTGAGTGAAGTTATTTTTTGCATGAAAATCACTTAGTAGTTACAAATAATAAGCAATAAAACTGTAAGAAACTAGCTGCCTCTAGTAGCAGCGCTATGTGAGTTACCAAGAGAATTCATTGTCAGTGGCATTTGAGAAACCATACATCAGTGACAGAGGAGCCACAGTTAACAAACAGTCTTTATTGTAAGGTCTCAAGACATTATCATAATTTGACATTTTTTATTTGTACTGTATAAAAACTTGCACTGAGTCAAAAGTAATAAAAGCCCAGTTGTCTGTATCAATAATGATGTTTTAAGAAATTTTAGAATAGCAGTTAAGGAATTCATCCACTTTTACTGATAAATAAGATGTAACAGGTACCACTCATCATTTTGATCAGAGAGTGTTTAAGGCTTTGTTGCCAACACGATTTGGGCCTACAACTTCTCTATCAATATTGCAGAAGCACCTCCTCCTCCATTGCAAATTCCTGCAAGACCATATTGTCCTTGTTTCAATGCATGGGCCATGTGAACAACAATTCTTGCTCCAGACATTCTAAATAAAAGAAAAAAAATGTATATAGCCTAGTCTACAGGAAATTAATCTTAATTTGACCCACACTGGACCGTTGGTAGAATATAGTACTGATTCACTGGAGGGGAAACAAACACCAACAAAAAGACCAAACAAACCCTTTAATCTACATTTAGATGTAATACAGGTTATTCTTCTCTAGCTACAGTACTTAACAAATGAAGGATTCTTACACATACAGAAACTCTGCGTTTATCAAAAGTTCCTCTGGAAGTGGCCTCTAAGTCAGTCTGTATACTACAAAGTATCTTTACATGTAATAAAGCCCTCTCAAAGAAGGTAGCAAATCTACCACAAAAAACAAATCAATAGTAACAATTACTTTCCAACAGTTTTTTTATTTGCTTACAACCTGATATACTGCAGTATGCTACTTTGATCCACTTAATGTGCAAATTCAGACATTTAATTCCTGTCATTAGACTATCAAAATTAACTTCACACACACACACAAAAAAAAATTCCCTCCTCAGAATGTCAGCATGTGTTGCAGGGTTATGCCTTGACTACAGCTTGTTATGAACCATGAAGTACTCCTACTTGTTCCTGATGTAAACTGTGGTTTCTTCACATCTATATTTACTCAGAGGTTTTGGAATGGGTTTTTCCTCATAGAGCAGGACTGTGCAGCACGATCACTCTTAGGGAGGATGAATGGGATATACTGAAGTCATGAGTAAGTTACAGCTGTTGGGGAACACAGCAGGTGACCTAACTCCTATAACTGGATGACAGAACTTCAAACAACACCCCCACCGCCATCCCCCAGAGTATCCCTGTCTGCTGTATTAGGTGCTTGGAGACTTTTGGATTCACTGCCAAAAATGCTTTGACAAGACCTGGAATTTCACTTTGCTCATGTAAGAAAACTAGAAGTCCCTGTACCATATCCTTCACTATTTTCCCAAGTTTACCTGCAAATCTTATTAGCTTAACTACCTGATTAATTATTATTGTTTATTCTGTCATGTTAATAGCGATTTGGTTTTAATACTTCATAAATCCATATAGCTATGGTAACAAGCAAGCTCTTTATAAAAGTAGGTGATAACTAACTGTGAAGAGAAAAATGGGATCGTGTTCTTTTCAAGGTACCCTGAAATTTAACACCTGAATTAAGTCACTATGTACTTGATAGCAAATTTCTATTAGCCTTCCTTACTTGCGTTAAATTTGAGAATAAAGGTAAATGTGTTAGCAGTATGTCTAGAAAACAGTGCCTCTGTGCAGAACAGAAACCAGCACTTTACTTACCCTATTGGATGTCCAAGAGAGACAGCACCTCCATTAATATTTACTTTCTGTGGATCAATACCCAGCATTTTAATATTGGCCAGCACCACAACACTGAACGCTTCGTTGATTTCCCACATTGCAATATCTTCTTTTTTCAGGCCTGTCGCACTTAGAATCTAGAAATAAAATAATTACTACTGTGAAAAAATTAGGAAGCTAATTATAGAAATAATTAAGTCTTATTTTCAAGTCGGTGACTCAGGCTGCCCATAGTCTGATTCAACTTCACATTTTGGAACCCCTTTGTCAGGAGGGAAAAAGCAAAATTGAGGTACTGAAGCACAAACTTATGTTTTCACAAAAGAAGAAATGGAGAGTACCCTATGCCAAGAATACGTTTTCATCACACTTATATTAAGACTACTGCTACAGTAGTCTATACTTGTATAATCATATTTATTTTCCTTTTAGCCATCCTAGCTGCAAAGCTTCAAAAGTATAAACAAGCCTAAAGCAGTATAAAACAATATTCTCTTTCAATATAGGTGTGAGAAATTTCGGTGTTACTCCGAAAACTGCATTCTAGCCTTGATCCTCTGAAAAAACATGTGTTCCTTCATATTTATAAAGTAATCATAATTTTGATCCTAATTACAGGAAGATCTGCAGAGGGTTGAACCAATGATCAGTGCTAAGAAAGTTTGTTGTTTTTCAAAAAACCACTCAGTTTTATTCCTACCTTGGGAACAGCATGTGCAGGTGCAATTGGGAAGTCAATAGGATCAACAGCAGCATCTGCAAAAGCTGTAAAAATGGCAAAAGCTGTTTAAAGACTTTTTGTTTTTACCACACATGATTTTTATTCGTGCAAGCAGCAAACCCAGCCAAGATGGAAAAATTCTGAATATAATGGTCCATGAAATAGATACATATAAATTTTAGTGCCTTAAGTGAGACACATAATAACATTTTCAGAGTTTTAATATTATTCCATATAGAAGATTCTGTTTATGATCACAAGCCTGCTGCTGCAGCACTTGAAATTTCAAGCACTGTATTGAGAAGATGCAGCCATAATGCCTAAGGACTCAGTTTTTCTATCCCGTGAACGTCAGTCAGATAAGAGGACTCCCAGTCTGAGCACATGCTATGGGATTATTTTCCAAGACTGTACTCAAAGATAAAAAAAGAAAAGTCTTACCTACTATCCGTGCCAATGGTTTGACTTTCAGTCTCTTGGCTGCCTCTGTAGTCATCAGCACCAAAGCAGCTGCTCCATCATTCAGAGTACTGGCATTAGCAGCTGTAACTGTTCCTAGAAAAGGGAAAGCATTGTTTATACAGAGGGGAAGTGTGATACAGCTCACCTACCTCCTGTTAATGATTTTTTTTTTTTAACCTTAGGCCCTTGAACATAAGGTCTCAACAATATGGTGATATCTGTTGCACTGAGGTAACTAAAGATAAGTTGTGTTTTTTTAAATCAGTTTGATTAAACAAGTACAATCACATGTATTCGTATCTTCATCCAAGTGGCAGTTTAGATCATGCCTTCCATGTCAGCTGCATTGCTGGCATTAACACAGAATTCCAGCTCAGAAAGAGTTGTGAATGAGTGGCAACTTTGATTTAGCCAGAAAGATTTATCAATTACCGAGTCAGGGAAGTAACAGGCAGCTATAGGCACTCCAGCTCCCAATGAAACAAAAGCTTGTACTTGGTGGAGACCAAGGCAATAACTAAATTGCAACCAATCTATTTCAGTCTTTTTAAAATAAATGTCCAAAACAGAGGTTTTCACTGGTTTAAAGTTTTTGGACCATCTTTTAATCCAAGCCAGTTCATGCTGTTCTGAAGCATGTTTCTTTATCTTAGCAGACATTTAAAAGATAATGGACTACTGTTGGGCATTCAAGCTCTTCTGAACAGTCTTCTTCACCATAACAAAATATCCTTGCACCTGGTAGAAAGTTAAGCAGTTGGTTTAACAATATTTACCATTTTCTTTTTGGAAAACAGCTTTCAGCGTTGGAACTTTACTAAAATCAACACGTTTGTATTCTTCATCTTCTTTCACTTCTGTATCTGGCTTCCCTGAAATTCAGATTTGGTTTAGTATTTTATAGAACAGTCCAACTGTAAGACATTCTAACACAGTACTTCGATTAAAAGCTGCCTTATTTAAACAACTTATTTCAGTTAAAAAAAAATGTAAACACATGTAAAATGCACGTCAAGAAACGTGCTTACAAAAACTGAAAAAAAATTATTCCTTAATCCAATTTATTCACAGCAAATCCATTTATACTTCCTGGTGGCTGAATGAAAGGGAGAAAGAACATATCTGTAAGGTAAGTAACAGTGAAATTAAAACACAGATGTCCTCAAGCCATACTAGCTAAATTCAATAGCTAGTCTTCCACTTACATAAAAAAGGAAGAAGATATGGTATGTAACATTAAAGAATAATTTAAAAACAAAACCAGATCACAGGTCACCGACTACTATTCACCAGAAAGTCTGCGTAACAGAAAATTCTTAGCTAATCTAAAATTAGCGTTCCTGAGATCCGCACGTTTAAACAACACAATTTGCACTGAACACAGATGATGTTACAGCTTTCAACAAGAAACACAATTCATTTTATCACACCTTTCCATAGTACCTTTTTTTGAAATAGTGACAGGAACTATTTCATTTTTCAATATTCCTGAATCCCAGGCTGTTTTGCTTTTAGTGTAAGAGCCTATGGCGTAAGTGTCTTGTTCTTCTCGTGAAATAGTAAACTTCTTCGCAGTATTCTCAGCACAGTTGCCCTTGGAGAAAACCAGGCACGTTAGGTTTGGTATTTCTGGAGATATGAAGTAGAAATGTAACTGAAAAAGCTCAACCAGCAGATTTCCAGAATTGAATGTGACTAATATTTTGTGTCCATTTCTAATTTACACAGTCATGATTAAACAGTAACTTCTGGTTTTGGAATATGATCTTCAGATTTAGCGAACATTTTCTGGATCCAGATTATTAAAGGCACGAAGGAACTTTCCTTACAAGGCTTTTTTTTTTATGTTAAAAAAACTGCATGCAAAAGTAAGTTTTAAAGTGCTTAGGACTGATGTCATCAGAGACTAAAGATCATTATTCAGCCACAGAACAGTATGTTCACATCATCTTACTAGTGTTTTCACTCCGTTATTAGCTTGCCTAGTCCAAAGGTTACAAGAACAGGTCAACACACAGGGCTTACTTAGCTTTCAGGATCTGATACTCTAAAAACTATACAAATAGAAGTATGTATACCTTTTGTCTAATAACTTGAATGAAGTAAGTAGAATGAAACAATCAAATAATTTTATATATAGGTCAATCATAATTATATAATCATAATTCATTACGAACACTGTCTAAATAACTGTGACAACAACAACAACAGAAAAAGGATACTCGTACAGTCAGCCTGAAAGATTTGTTCCTAAACAGGTTTTGTTTCACCTCTCATTTCTGTAGAAAACTCAATGAATCATCACAAACCCCTTTAGTACTGTGTTCCTCCAGTTCTTCACACAAGCAAGTTCACTTCTATGCAGTTAAAGAATTTAAAGTCTTCATACCACAAGCAACTTGGTCTATTACGAAAACATGGACAAAAGTTCCTAAAGCCTTCCAGTGTATTCTCACACAGACTGTTAAGGTTTTCCAAGCAACCTACAGCTGCTATAATGAAGACAAAAGGTTCTGAAATAATTGTCCCAATCTATTAAAACTTTCTGCATTACAACCAACTCCTAGAGTTTTTCCCCCCACATACAGACACTAGCAAAGCCACTATTTACATTCCTATAAAAATCCTCACAATCAAACTCCATTTTAGCTGAAATGTGGGAGTGGATTTCAACCAACAGACTAAGCAGAGTGCAACCATACTGCAAAAAGAATAAATCACACACAGAAGCAGTGAGGTCTGTATCAAATATATGGATCACAGTAGAATGTTCTTCATTACATGTTTTCCTGTACACCAGCAAGGACACTAACTGATCAATCAGTAATATCCGACAGTTGTGAATGACCACAGGCAAAGGTCAGAAATATTTGTAAACTGAAAGTAGTCATTCTCTTTTCAAACTGTTCTTCCCTGATGCTTGTTCTTCACTATCTTCACATCAGTTGTTTTTGAAACTCATGCTAAGTTTGCAGTTGTTTGTCCAATTTAAGTTACCATGCTGATGAGTAAGCATATCAGCTGACTCAAACCTTCCAATGGAAGATATGAGATATGTACATTGAAGGAGGGAAAATAAACGTGAGAGCCCGATGAACCGTACAGAGTAGGTACCCTCAAAGATGCCAAGTAATTTGATTGCTCTCTCCCACAGAGAGAGCAACGGCAATCTATCAGTAGCAATTTTTTTTTTTTTAAATCCCTGCTCTAGGCTATTCAGACTTCAATCAGAGACAGATAAATATTGACACACGGTTTGCTATTCTGTTTTGGTCTTCTGTCTAGCTCCTCCATTACAGTTACTACAGGAAGCCTGGAAACAGAAGACTTTTTCCTCCTCCATTAATGTTACTTCTCATTTCTAGGTTTGCTAGATGAAGCAGTTTCATAAATAATTACATGCAAGCTCTTCAAAGCTGCAGCAGGTCTACGGCTGATACTTTAGTACTGTGCAGGAATATTTACCATATGGATATGGTTATAAGCATCTGTCAGCCCATCTTTTACTATCAGGTCTTCCAGCTTTACTCCTCCATAAGGTGTTGATCCTCTGCTCATTGTATAGGGAACATTAGACATGCTCTCCATTCCACCAGCAACCATTACATCCTGCTCAAAGGAAATGAGTTAAAATTACTAATAATGCAGCGTGTTCTCTATGACTTCTTGTAGGAACAAATATTAGCAAAAGCTTAAGCATGGACACTGTATTTCTGGAGTCTTAGAGAAAGAGGAAAAAAAAATCTTTATGCATTTAAAAAGCAAACAGCAGGAACAACAGCTGAAGACAATTAATCCACCCTGACAGAAAAAACAAACTTTTGTTATGTATGCAGTTTTAGAAAGCTGGAAGAGCCACATCAATCTCTTGCACTTCCACTTCAAAAGCTTCCAAGATCAAATTATAAGTTTTGCTTTAAACAGTTTGTTTTCCTGTAAATTTCTCATTGTTCTTCATTCGCAGCTTCATATCCCTATGGAACAAGCAACAGTCAGAATCCAAGAGACCAATAAGAACAGACAGAGATTGACAAGTACCTGCAGTTTTACATAATATTGTTTCATCTTACTGTGTAAAGAGAGATGACTTATAATATGATTTTATCATCTGAAAAGGCTGGCAAAAAAAAAAAAAAAAAAAGAGATGTTAACAATTAGTGATTACTGAACTTGAATTAAGCTGAATCATTATGGGCATTTATAAATTAGTATTTCCTTTGTCTCAGCTTGAAAAGTATAAACAGAAAACATACAAACAATAAAGCTATAGGGACCGTAAGTACACCTACTGTTCATCAGGCTATACCCCCAAAATCCCTAGGATCTCAGCATGTGAAAAATAGACACAGTTGGGTTAATACATGGCGTATTTGAAATATGGTTAACTGTAGGAAAAAGACACACACAGCAGTGTGAGTCTTTGAGAGTTCAATAGTGCTGTTAATATAAATTCAAAAAGATTTTACATCAAAACAGCAATAAGAAAAAGATGAAAGCTTTTTTGGTTTCTTTAAGACTCTGAGAAATAATGGTTTGGTTCAGAATAGATCATAACCTAGATCCAGGAACAGTGACATGAAGTAACAGAGAAAAGAAAGAAGGTGGGAGAGGAGACAAACTGGAAAGGCAGATAAATCGGAAAGGCAGTTGAGATAAGGAAGCAGCAACAGATCAGAGGAACAAGAGTCCCTGGCATTTCAATTGTGTAAAGTGAAAGACTTGGACACAGAGTTAATACAATTGCTTATATGATGATGTATGCTGACTCAAGCCACTGGTAACCATCGCTGACTTTCACACCACAGATACTTCACAGTCTGCAGCCAGGAAAAAAAAACGAATACCAAAAACCCCTGTAATTTATAGCTCTAAGAGACTAATAACCGGCCAAGTCTCTGCTTTTGCTGAGCCTGGCAGCACAGCATGTATGATTAGCTCAGCTGAAAACTCCCAACTATATTCAGAGCTCATGGCCTGCATCTGTCAAACCCAGAAAATGCACAACCACTCTCACAAAGTAATTGGACGTAAATTATTAAATCCAAATGTAGCTGTTTACACAGACATGCTGAGCCTGGTTCAAAGTCCAGCAACAAGACCTCCACCGACTTCAGTAGGCACTGGACAAAGTGCCATTCTCTGCAGAGCAAGGCCAAAGCAATAAGTAGTTGCTTAACTCAGCTACACTGTTATTTTCACAGAAGGGATGACAAAACTTAAATATTTTACTTTTGTTCTAAACGAACAAAAAGAATAGTAAGTACATTTCTCACTTATGAGCCGCTTACTTTGTAAACCAAAAATATATATTGAACTGACAATATTTTCACTTCAGAGAAGGGAAGATGTTGCCAAAACGCTTTTGAGTATGGAATTAAAAACAAAATTGAAATGTCTTTCTTCATATTCACACTTCTCCCATATTCTTTGCTGCACAGCATTTAACAGCTTGCTGAAGATGGTGTATTCTGCCATCCTCCTATTAAGTGATACTATTTTCCCCCATCATGTAGAGAACCTTAGAACACAGTTGGCAGAGATGAGCAATTCCCTTCCATCAGGCTCTCTTCAATGAAAATGCTTATTCAGCAACAATAGATTCCTCTTCTTCTAAAACAATAAAAAAAGCCTGAAACATCTTTAACGTACTTGGAAGCAACATTGCTTTAATATGTATATTTAATTCACTGAAGTCTTGAGAGTGTCTGAAAGTCAAGATTAAATGTGTTTCATCAAAAACTAAGTCTATAAAAATTTCTTCATTTTTTCAAATCGAAAAGCTTGAAAATTCCCTTAATTATTTTTTGGGGGTGGGATAGGAGGTGGGGTGGGGGAAGAGCAGAAGGAAGAGGATGTAAATTAAAAAAAAAAAAAAAAAAAAAAATCCAGCTTATTTGCTCAGCTCTAAAAATATATCTGACAATTTCCTAGCTATAATACTTACAAATTTTTTCTGTTTTAAACCAAAACACACTTAAGTGACTACAAAATTAAGGATTAAGGTTGCATAAGCAAAACAAAACCTTGCTAATTAGCTTTATTATCCCAAGTCAAAACACAGTCCCAAAGCAAAGAGCACAGTCATTAGTAGGACAGGATCTATAATATTAGTAGTGTGTTTTTTCCATAAAACAGCACTAAAACTCACATACCTGACTCCCACACATCAGGCTTTGGGCTGCCATCATGATCGATTTCATTCCTGAAGCACAGACTTTATTGACAGTTGTAGTAGGAGTACATATTGGTAGACCTGAGTCAAGGAAATTGTACAAACAACTATTATTTAAAGGGTAGACTAATGCTTTATTGGTGTCTCAGCAATATTTCATATGGGACCAATTTTTATCTAAGCCCAGGGTGTCCAGCTTGCACTATTTAGCCTGCCAGGGCAATTTATCTACCCTCGTCCCTAGTTACTATCCTTCTTGGAGACTCTTGTTGTTTCTCCCCTTCCAACAACAGACTTGTGGTAAGGGAGCAAGCAAGTGAAGAATCAGAAAGACAGAAGATCAGGGAAGCAGCTCCAGAGCTATTCCTCCTTCTGACACCCCAATCCCTGCCTCTAAGAAGCATTCAAGACTGAAAAGGCATAAACAAGCTATAGAATTTAGCAAGTGGCAACAAGACAGACCCCAGAAGTACAGGGACTCTAAACACACGCCATACTGAACAAGACCAACAGTGCTAGGTGTCAGTGTCATTCACATGGTCATTATTGAGTTGTTATTATTATTATTATTGAGTGTTCATTACAATAGCTTTGAGCTCTGCTGTGCGCAGCTTGGCTCAAGGCCATTGCATCACTGCCTCCACCCTAGGCTTGCTCTCCAGTATTATGGCTCTGCTACCAGCACATCACCTCCATACCAGCAGTGAGATGGGGAAACTAGCCAGGGGAAAGAAAAGAGCCGTATTCATCCCTTTGCCTCACATGGAAGCACTTCCTTCTCTTTCAAAAAAGTACAGGGACAGAGCCAAGAAAGTGTCCAGTTCTTCCCTGACCCACAGACTTTCCTGGAGTCACACTAAGTATGGAATCCCATCCCCACAACAAAAGGGAGAAGAAAATAATTCCTGCACCCCAATAACATTTGTGCTGCAGTTATACATTATATATTCACATTATAGCGTGAATCCTCCCAGAGACAGCTCCAGACTCCATGCGAAGATGAGTGTAATGACATACTCTTATCTGCAGTTCAAGGAAACTCACTGACCCCTTATCCAGTACAGCTTGAGAGTAATGATACACTGAAGAAAAAAAGACTGTTTCATGAAAGATTCAAAGAGCAGCATCCACCATTGACATAAAGTGCGCTGGAAGTAGAGGCCCAGTCTCCAGTATTGTCTTCTCCAGGTTCTGCAAACACCATAGGCAGTAACATCCATTGTGCCTATGAAAATTGATTCCTGAGGATGCACAATTAGGTCTGCTTACATGAGTACAACATACACCCTTCACCTACCATGGAGAAAAAAAGCATACACAGACTGCCTTGACAAAAGGCTGGGCACCACTCTGTTTTAACTCATAGCTCAATAATCTACGCTGTCTATATAAAGACAGAAAATCTTTAACCCGGTATGAAAAGAATGAATACCTGCACCCAACACTGCTTGTCTTGCTGGAGCTTGTCCTTGTCCAGCCTGCAAGACATTACCCATATACGCTTCTTTCACTTCTTCTGCAGGGATGCCTATAAAACAAAATGTTTCGATTCAGGGTTCTTTGCATGGAACATGCAACTCCCTTTTACGAACCTTCCCGTTGAAGTTTTCTGTCAAAGACTCATGAAATGTGCCATGTCCAGCCTGTGTGCTAACAGCACACAGGCCCTTGTTGGGTGCATCGCAGATCTCTACCCTCATATTCATGGAACATGGTGAACTGGTGACCCGCACAGAGCAGAATTCCGTGCTACCCTGCAGAACAAGCTATAGTTAGCTAACTAAAGCAAACATTTCCAAGTCTCAGTAGTCACCTGAGAAGCTCAATTTCCATGGATGGTTAAAACCACAAAACTTTCTACCTGCCACAATTATGTCTAAAGAAACAGTTTTGTTTGTTTGTTTGTTTAACAGGGGTGAGCCAAGGCCACAGCTAGCTGCCACCAGACAGAAGAGACCTGCTCTCCTGCTGCATCTCTTGCAACACCCCTGGTGTTCTTGCAATATGCTGTTTTAAGAAGCCAAATTTGTACAAAATTAACCCACCTCTCCCCCAAAAAGACTTTTTTTGCTAATTTGAATCTATCAATATACTCACAAGGGTGTCCTACAAGCATAAGTGCCCATGTGAAAACTGGGCAGGGAAAGGAAGGGCCACTGGTTTCACCAACAAGTAGCCTTTGCATCAGCTTAGGTGTGTCATAAAACCCCACTGCAGAAAAACAATTAGCATGTTCAATCACATATGGATTAGCACAGATATCCCTAAGTAATATTCTGCTCCTAGAAGCAGCACTTCATTCAGATTGAAACAAAGCCCAACAGTCAACTTTACTTAAATACCATTTGTGGATAAAGACTTAAGAGTGCCTTAGGAACAAAAAATCCAGGACCTTCTGTTTGTTTACCGAGCAATTTAAAAGACACAGACCGATAAGGTTCTGAGCCACTTGAGGTTTTCTTTGTCACAGAAAAAATATTTACATATACCTGCTCTGTCAATTGCTCCCTTAATTGCAATGGAACCAAGTTTAGCGGCTGGCAATGACGAAAGACATCCTTGGAAAGATCCAATCGGTGTCCTTACAGCACTTGCTATCACCACCTCCTAAGAGGAGAAGCATGGAGTAAAAGTCACAGTCTCTCCCACATATACACACATATACCGGTATTTTTTAAATTTATCCACTTTTACTCTTTCACTGATGTTGCAGCTTCCCTTTTATCCTGCAAATGTTTCAGAGCACTAAAATAATCTTTATTAATGCATGCAGCATGAGGAACAAACATAAGGAGATCGGTGTACAGCTGCAGGACTACAATCTTAGGATCATGGGATGGAGCCATGGGGGAGCACTCTCATGGCTGGAGTGCTGCCATACAGGGATACAGGCTCTTTAGGAAGGACAGGCCACGATGACAATGGGGAGGACTGCCCTTTTTGTGACAGAACAGCTGGAATGTATTGAGCTCAGCCTTGAGATAGCTGATGCTTGCGAGAGTCCCAAAGGTCCTGGAGTGAAGGGGAGTCAAAGAAAGCTGGTTAATGTTCAAGGATTACCCCCTCAAAGCTCTAAAGCAGACCATTCCAACAAGCAGTAAGTCAGGTAAAAATGCCAGGAGGTCTGCATGGATGACCAAAACTCACACACAAAAAGGAAGCATACAGAAGGTGGAAGCAGAGACAGGGAACCTGGCAGACACTGTCCGAGCACGCAGGGATGAGGTTATGAAAGCCAAAGCGCAGCTAGAATTGAATCTGGCAAGGTATGTCAAAGGCAACAAGAAGGGCTTCCATAAGCACCTAGGAAGCAAAAGGAAACCTAGGGAAAATGTGGGCCTGCTGCTGAACGGGGCAGGGGACCTGGTGACACAAGACATGGAAAAGGCTGAGATACTGAATGCCTTCTTCACCTCAGTCTTCACTAGTAAAACCAGCCTTCAGGAATCCCAGGCCCAGAGACCAGGTGGAAGGCTGGAGCAAGGAAGATGTATCCTTCATGGAAAAGGATCAGGTCAGGAAATATTTAAGCAAACTGGACATACATAAATCCACAGGCCCTGCTCAGATGCGCCCACAAGTGCTGAGGGAACTGGCTGATGTCTTTGTAAGGTCACTCTCAACAATCTTGGAATGGTCACAACAATTGCGAGAAGTGCCCAAGGACTGGAGAAAAGCAAGCATCACTCCTATCTTCAAGAAAGGCAAGAAGGAGGACCCAGGGAACTACAGGCCAGTCAGCCTCACCTCAACCCCTGGGAAGGTGACTAAACAACTAATCCTGGAAACTGTTTCCAGGAACATGAACAGCAAGAAAATCATCAGGAGTCATCAGCACAGATTCACCAAGGGGAAGTCACACTCAAACAACCCGATAACTTTCTACAGTGAAATGACTGGTTTGGTAGATGAGAGAGCAGTGGACATTGTCTGCCTAGACTACAGTAAGGCTTTCAACACTGTCTCCCACAGGATCCTCATACAGAAGCTAATGAAGTGTGGGCTAGATAAGCAGTCAGGTGGATTGAAAACTGGCTAAACAGCCAGGAACAGGAGGTGACAATCAGTGGCAAGAAGTCTGGTTGGAGGCCAGTAATTAGCAGTGTTCCCCAGGGGTCAATACTGGGTCCAGTCCTGTACGAATCTTCATTAATGATCTGGATGATGGAGCAGAGTGTACCCTCTGCAGGTTTGCTGATGATGCAGAGCTGAGAGGAG
>JAVJGG010000027.1:9760294-9794162 GCA_035590195.1 Aviceda cuculoides
GGAGAGAGGAGGAGCGGGGGAGGGGAGGAGGGGAGGGGAGAGGAGAGAGAGAGCGAGGAGGGGAGGGGAGAGAAGAAAGAGGGGGGAGAAGAGGAGAGAGAGAGAGAGGGGCGAAGATAAAAAAAGAAGTAAAGCCAAGTTCTCTAGTTTATCAGAATAATTAAGCAGGTTTAGAGCCTTTCATATTTAGGTCAATGATTCTAAACTGTGACCAATTTACAACGGTAGGAGTTAATTCAGCTAAGCAACTCCTGTGATAACTGGCTTATTTCTAGAGAAACACGCCACCTGGAAAACCATTGTTGTGAAAGACTACACTTTGCCTTAACAGAGAAAAAAAGTCTGGAAATAAAGGCAGCCTGCTGTCAAAAGTTCTGCCTGCAAGAACTGCCAGTTTGCAAATTGCCATGTGCACTGAATTGTCACTCAAAAATAGTTATTTATTCCATACAAATAGTTCTAACTTTTGCATATACCAGAAAGCATAAAACACTGATGTTAGCTGATGCACTTAAATTTAAAAGGAGCTCAAATGTAAAAAGATTCACATTAAAAGGCGAGGACAATCAGAGAAGAAAAGCCATTACAAGTAAAAGCACTCCTTCAGGCCATCGACTGTTCCCACTTCACTGTTTACTGCATGATCAGGTACCTGAAGGTCCCAACAATCTGGTGACACCACCAGTAATTTTCAGTGACACTCATTATAAGTAATTTCAGAGACAAATCAACCAAAACATTCAGCAATCCGAGTACATCCCAGTGAGTTACAGAGACACAACCCTTTTTAAAAATGCCATAAATGGAAAGTCAGGCACCCCCAGCCACTTTTGGCATCGCAGGCTCTGGTACATTCAAATTGAAAGACTACAGCACATCTTTAAATAGAATTTGGAAGACTAAATAGCTCTACATACAACATCAAGTACTTGAAAAATCATAGCAAGGAAAGAACTGGAAGTCTTTTTTTTTTTTTTTTTTTAGTGCTCTAATCATAACAGACTTTGGGACTTGGAATCAGGCAAGTTTCATACAGTGGCATTTTTCAGGAGCAGCACCTGAATTCAACTTAAAAATTTTGCAGGGGAAGACACCAAAATATCTTGCTAAATGAGTAGCCTTTTATATTACATTTTTATTTTGCAAGAAAATAAATTATACAACTTAAAAATAAAATTCAAAAATTAAGCAGTACATCAAAATAGTTCAGCTGGACTGCCATACAGAAACTACCACCATTCAAAATTGTACAGCATTATTATCTCGGTAGTGGCACACATTCAAAATTGTAAATACCATACGTAGATAGATATTACAACTCAGGAACTCAAGTTTGCTCAACACTCCAGACTACATATAGTGTATATGACAGGAAAGCTTTCATGTATTGTTTATTTCACAAATATGACCTCAAAGAATTACAAAGATAGCATCCCAGTCATTTAGATGAAAATAGAAAACAGTTTAAGATAGCAAATCTTCCTGTAAAACTATCAAATCATTTTGCCAATTGTATTTTTTGAATTTGCACTTTACAGGACAATGGCATCCCAATGCAAATAGATGCAACATGTGTTAAGTTTAAAAAGGTGAAAACAAGAAATTCACATTGTCTTTTGGAAATGTAATTGGTTTGCAGTCGTAACAAATGAAAGACAGATGAGTAAAATTAGAAGCTAGGGACACCAACTGTGGAAAGAGGAAAATGGAAGACTTCAGAATTGAAACCAAGATCCTCATCAAGTTGTTGGGACAGAGAAAGATTTAACAGTATTTCTTAATTAAACTCCCTCCCACCCACCCACCACCCCCCCCTTCTACACCAGATTTCATTCCATAGCTATTCACCGTGGCAGTATGTGTGGCAACATGTTTTTCAGATGCAGCACCTCTTTGAGCTAGGTCTTTGGACATATATATTCATAGCTAAAAATTGCAGCCTTAAAAGTGCGTTGTTGCCATATTGCAAGTGAAGAATAGTTCATTTTCATTTAGATCTGAACTCTACCCTCCCCAAAAGAACAGTTTACCCCAGGTATCTCCCTGTGCCCCAGGTGATACTAGTTTTAAGTGCATATTGGTGAAAGTGACCTGATGAAGGACACTAAATCTGATTCTGCATCTTTAACAAATTTGCTGGTGTGAGTTTCAGATTTAATAAAAAACCCAACATTCATTTCCAGTATGTATTCAATGAAAAATGACCATGTCATAGGCACATTACCAATTCTCTTTCTGCATCCCAGGTGTTGAGAAATATATAGATAACATTTGGGTTGTATTATTTTATATTTAATAGTTGAGGGAACATGTAGCTCCTTAGCTTTTAGCAACCTGTTGCCTTCTGCATACATTCCAGCTTCCTGAACAATTGTTATCTGAGATGCTGCCTCTTAAACTTCTCTCTCAAATCTCAATCAATGGCTTCAAAATCAGCATTACCCCCTTTGCAGTTCTTTCTGCATGACCGTTTCCACTTCTCTGATTAAGGGTTGGAATTTTTCATGTTGAAAAGTGTGCTCAGACTGTCATGTTTTCCCCCAATTATCCCAAGTGAGCATTTATTACTTTTAAGTTACAAAGACTGAAAATCTTGCAGCAGAAAGTTTTTTATTAGAATTTTGTTTTCTAATGTTCAAATAGTTTTACTGGTTAACTACACAGAGCACCACTTGCTTTTGATTCTGAATTGCAATACCACAGGGCCAACATAAAAGATGCAATTTTTAAACAGCATCTACTTTTGAGTATCAAAAAAAGCATGTAACATAAGCTATGAGATTTTAATCAACTGTAATTGGCCAGGTCTCAACTTCTCTCCATCTCTTGTTCATGAAATCCTCACTACCAAAAATTTCTTACCCAAATAGATGTCCAAGTACACACTGTTCTCAGGCAGTCACATTGGCTTTTACATTAGTAATAGAGCATGCAGCCTGTTTAAGGGTGCAAACAGTCATTCTTGCAGAGTTTGCTTTTAAACTGCTCTTATTGTATACTTTACTGCAACCATGTGAAAGCAAAACTCCTCCTCTTACTTACTGGAAGGTTCTCCTTTTTGACTAAAGTTAATTGTATCCTCTTCCCCCTTTCAATCATCAAAGAGAATGAGACCTTCAGATGATGTACTTGAACTGGTTAATTAAAAAAAAAAATTCACACACTTGCAATTTATAGAATATTCATACAGAACTGAGTAAAGCTCAACTTACCTTTTGTCCCAAGACAGGCACTCTGCTCCAGTGATTCGTGTTATCAGTCCAGTACATGCTGGGACATTTTAGAACAGCAGAGAGGCAGGCAGTGCCAAACGACTACTTAAGATGATTGAAAATAGAAGAGGTAACATCAAAAAGTTGAAATTTCTGATGTGTAATTTGGCACTCTCTCTGCATACACTGACCACGGTATCCTTCCTTAGCCTTTTACCATTTTCATTAGAATTGTATTTCCTACCCTGCCAGTTTCAAAATAAAAACCAAAGGGTTTGTTTTTCACACAAAGATGTTGACTTCTAAGCAACAAACCACTACAACTGGATTAACCTTGCACGTATATATGAAGATACCAATGCGGAATTAGTACAGGGATCTTCAAGTGTTATTTTCTTTCTGGGGGAGTTGTGCATCAATTACTCTTTAATGCATTCAGATATATGTAGTCATACTTAAATATTTGGAATACAAATATTAAATGTACAAGGAAATACACTTAATATTTCTGTTCAGTATAACAAACACGAAAACTGCTTTTAGAGTGAAGTATCATTGAAGAACGCTTTACCTTCTCAAAAAGGATTGTAGCAAATCATCCATCCAAACAAGGTAACAAATAATGTATATCCACTTGTTTACAGCAAACAATTTAAAAACAATGATCTCTTGCTTAAGGAAAAATATCACCCATGACTTGGAATTACTTTTATGTCACTTGTGTCAATTATTAAAATCCAGTTACTAGATTGAAGCACTGCTCTAGCCAACAGGTTTTAACTGTAACAAATACATATCAGTTGTGATGCATGTGTTTGTGTCTCTCAAACGTTATTACATAAGAAGGATCAAAGGTGGACAGTACATTACTCTGTTGATCCAAAACACAAAAGTGAAAGTGCTACTTCTAGTCCTAATTGCATCAAAAAAAAAAAAGAGACACACACACAAAAAACAAACAAAAAAACACAACAAAAAAAAACTAATTAGCAGTTCCTCAGTGCATGAATACTTGAGTATTTTTTCCTTGTGCAAGTACTGGTCATCTAAAAACCCAAACCTGTATTCTTCCTGGTGGGTGTAAATCAAATCTACTTTAAAAAGTTCACAATGGGCTCTTCATGAATGCAAGTTTCCCACAAAACAGCATGCTGTTAAAAGTGTGCAACATGAAGGGAATGCCATCATGCTAGCTGAATGAGATTGGCAAAATATAGTCCTCTGTAAGGTAAGGCAGGGATTTTAATACGTAATGAAAGTCAAAACAAGTCCTTCTGCAGCACAAACTGTTGCAGCTGTCTGTCCAAGCACCCTTCCATTTATGTTCTCAGCATCCTGCAGAGTCCTCAAATTATGCCATATATATGAAGGTGTTGATATCCGACTCGTCTCTTCTGATGTATTTGTGCTCTATAAGCCATTCAATTTGCTCTTTTATCATTTTCTTTTGTGGCAAGAACATGTTTTTCAATATTTCTACCAGTTCAGTCTGAAGCTGGGCATTAGTAATTTTCTTTCGCATTTTCATTATTTGGATGATAGCCTCCTGGTAGGGGACAAGAGGAAAAAAAAACAAAGTTACTTTTTTTTTTTTTTTTTTAAATGCCTGAGTTAAGTGACAAAGCAAACAGCATTAACAGGGGGCTCCTGGTAAGGCAAGACAGCAAGGAAATATGTATTTTTCCTTAAAAATCAGATATATGCTGCATTTCTTAGCCTACGTAGATACTGAACTGCTTTTACAAAGAAGGTGATAAAGGAAAAGAATGAAGCACTGGCAAGATGCAAGAGATAGAAGACAAGTTCAGTCAAAGGAGAATCTGCAGTTAAATCTTATTGCTAGAGTGTAAATTACTCACTAAAACCTAATGTTCATTCATTTTCTGAGCAGAAGTCACCATTTCCAGCATGACTTGTGACACACCTTGTGAATACCTCATGAAATGCAAGCTTAATGTGAAATTGGAACTCACAAGGAGTTCTCATTTCATAAATGCAACCAGGCATTAATCCTTCTGCTGGAAGTATGGCCAAGATGTTAAGTCAGGTGGTACAATTCACAATGTGCATGGCCTGGAATCTAATCTGACTGATAGAACAGACCTGCAATTTGAGGGTAAAACGTGAATTTTGAGCCTCCATTGTAGGTAATGATCTCTGATGCCCCCCAAAAAATCAGTTTTTAGAACTGTCAGCTCAAAAGATTTGACATGAGTACCTGACTGAAGGACAACCAACCACAAAGCAGGAAGCTGCAGTTTGTATACATCTAAGGTGTACTTAACAAACTTTCCCTCTGAAAAGGAGGCCTCTCAAAGTCACACTGCTATTACTAAAGCATGACCCCATCTCTGAGATCACTCTACTCTCTTCATACAGAGCAATCAAAAGAGATCTGAAGATCAACAATACTGTTTGTTCGTGTTGGTGGCTCAAGTCAGTCAACTTTTACCATCTGCTGCTGCCACCCACCACTACACAGTTGTGCCTTCACCACTTGCTTAATACCTGCTTTGTCCTCTCTAAAAACTATGACCTGGTACATCAGAACAGGAGGCTGATAACTACAAGTGCACAAAGACACATGCAAAATCCAGTATTCACAAAGCATCTAAGCCAAATAGCAACAGTAAGTTCCAACAGGAGTCAAAAGCGTTCGCTTCACACGTCAACGTTCAAATGTGGACAGCATGCAGTAATGATAATACAACAACAGAAATAGGGTAATTTTATATTCCTCTGGCAGTTTACTTGCCTGGGTTCGTAATATTCTTAGCTGGACTATTCCTTCATTTTCCTCTTCCCGCATTCTCTCTGTAGTAAGTTGCAATCGACCAATCAAATTTATCTTGCCCCTTTTCTGAACTTTAGCATTTTTTCTGAAAAAGTTGTATTGCATGAAAATAAGCAAAAAACACATTTTAAGTGAAAGAATTCCTGTTAAACTTAAATTATATCAGCAAGGAGTAGCATCATATATCAGATATTTATAGGCTATTAGCATTGCAGCAGTGAGATAGCTGGCTGAAAAAACTCAATGCCAATTTCTCCATACAATAAAACCTGAATATACTAGCATTACAAAAAAATCCATCAGCTGAAACTGACAGTGTCCAAAGTTGAAAAGTTACCAGTAGTATTTTAAAGAATAAAATTTCAGAGAAACAGATTTCAGTTTCATTACATAAAACTAGGGTTCTTTGGAGGAAGTTCTTACAACAAATATCAGGAAACTGGACTAGTCAACATTCCATCAAAAGAACTGTATGTCTAGCAGAAAAGAAGGACGAAAACCAGCTATTGTAACAAAGAAAGCTGATGGCATTCTTCAGTGGTCACACACAAACTTTCTGTACAGCCTGTCTCTTCTGTCATGCCCTCTCATCATTTCCCAAAGCCCATGATCCTGATGACAGGAACAAACATCATGGCCCTGGGCAAGAAACTAAGCCCCAGGAAAGCAGATTCATCACCTCTCTCTCTCCACAGATCCAGATATCCAGCTGCTGAGTATGAGGTCCAGAATCTGAGGTTACTAGCAAGGAGCCAGTTCTAATCATAGTCATCGATAACAGAGAGAGGCAAAACCCAAAGTAAATCATGCTGAATGTAGTATATACCATTTAGATAGTCTCTATACCGTCTTACGCTCTGAAGGATTTCAAAGCACCAGTAAAAGAGCACTGCAATTCTCACTGAAATAAAGATACTCCTCTCCAGTGAAAGCCACACCAAAAAGCCCAGCTTTTGACAGCATAATATATTATTAAGTAGTTTCACTTCCTTTTTTAACTTATCACTCTGCTTTTGTGTGTGTGTGTGTGTGTGTGTGTAATAATCAATACAGCACTAGTGCTCTTGCTTACATGCTATTCTTCCTATATGAAATTTCAGGAAGATTGCAAAGCAATTTTGCACCTCATCCCTAGGTGTTCAAGAAATTTAATTTCACAGAAATCCGAATCATAGCAACGTTTGTCTGAAGGGGCTGCTGGTGGTCATCTAGTCCATCAACCTAGCTGAAGCATGACTATTGCCAAAACTATGTATGGATAGGGCAGTAAAGCATGTGTCTAGCTGAATCTTGAAAACTTTCAAGAACGAGTGTTAACTTCAAGTAAATTCCTTTAGTTATAAAATAGTACATTGTTATTTTACTTTTCAAACATCATCTTACATTAAACTGAACTCCTGGTTCACCGAGAAGAGGGTTCCTTCTGTAAAGTCTTTGGGTGAATTGACTTGAGGTTCATACAATAAAACCTGACGTTTCAGCTTTGGAAATGCTACAAGAGACTACAGAGAAAAGGGGAGGGGGGAGAATGAAAATAAACCACCAAACTTTCTAAATGGAAACAATTACTTTTTAAGAACACAGTCTTCACAGCCGTGAACTGTAGTGAGGGAACGACGTAGCCTTGTTTAGAGCTGCTAGAGGGCAACACGAAGATACTAGTAAAGCCAGAGAGGGGACACAGTTTAGCAAATCTCCTTCTGAAATGGGTTAACATTAAGTAAAATCACATGAGGTAAAATGCACAGAAGTGGCGTTAAGTCTAATTTATGTAATTGAAAGTTTGATAGAGCAAACACTGAAGTTATTTTTAAGCCACTGAATTCCTAGAATTAGACCAGTCCCACTCCACAAACCACAATCATAACTGTGTGCTTTAGGCAGCATATGGTCAAAAAGATCTTGCTGTTCCAAAAGCTTAAGTTAGATAATATTGGGCTGAGAGAATATATTAATGTAAAGGCTGTGTGTGCTCAGCAGTAGTACAAGGAGCCAGCATTACAACTGATTACAGCTGATACAACTGATCAGCAATAAAGGCATTCACATTTCAGTTTCAAAGCGTTATCTGACAGTGCTTTAAAAATACTAATCCAGAATACAAAAATCAAGAAGAGATCTGTTTCAAGGGAAATACCCATAAAGTCCTCCTAAGCTCTGCATCAGGGAGTTCAGTTGCCAGTTTAAGATTTTCAAAGCTGATCTTCTCTCTAGGTCTTTGGTTCCATGCAAACAGCACAGCTAGCTGAAATGTTGTTACCTCCAAGTCATACTGGCCAACCTCATTCTTAAATGTTATCTGTGAATAGAATGACAATTTTACTTATAAGCCTTTCTGGATCACAAGCTTTCTAACTAATATAAATACACAGAAAGTACAGTCATTGAGACTGATACACCGAAAACTATACACTCACAATTCCATTGGACATGAGGTGGTGCCAATGCAATTTTCTACCACTGTGATTCTTTTTATAAAATTCTTCAACTTCAGGGATGAGATCTTCTAATTCCGTGGGCAGCGAGACAAACACTTTTTCAGAACTTCGGGACCAGGCGCCAGCATTTAAAATTTTAATATTCACAGAGTCAGCTGTAAGACAATATTGGATTATATGAATTTTCAGGTATAACAGATAAACAAAATGAATTTTTTTTTCTACTCTAAATACAATTATGGAGGACTGAATTCTCAGAAAGTAGCAGGGTGTCTACCTACTTAAACATTAAGGTACTCTATGCACTGCTGGCTTTCTGCCAGCAACACTGATTGAAATCTGTTTTTTTGGCTTGCCTCCGCTGAGCTCCTTAAGCCCTGATGCAGCTTTATAGCTGATGCTGATGCACTACTCAAAGGTTTTCAGCAGTAGCAGGACCAAAACTGGATGTTCCTCAGCCTCTCCCATCAGTGAAATTTAATCTCAGAAATGTGATTTAAGCTCTTCATAGCATGCATCCAGCCCTCCAGCTGGTAGATAAAGGAGGAGCACAGGATGAACCACTCATGAAGAATGATGAGGGCATAGAAGAAGGGGGTAGTTCAGGCATTCACCTGGTTGATACTGACTCAAGCCCCTGTTTGGAATTTATCTACAAGAGTAGGGAGTCTGTATCTACAAGATTGTTCATAATGAAAACCCACAATAACTTACAGAATGATATAGCTTCAGTGTCAACCGTGACAGAAAGCAGAGACTACAGACACTTCCAATCTAGGGGTAACAATACCCTGAAGACTATGTTCAAGCTGCAGTTCATAACATTTTTAACTCAAGATTCAACAGAATTATTTTTTGCTACGAGAAATGAAAAATAGCAAATAATTTGAAAACAATACCTGGTAAAGCAAGTTTATTATTTTTGTGCATTTCTTTGAAGGCCTGGTTCAAGTCTTCGGACACCTTGATATCCTGGAACATTCTAGCCAGCTTGTTTACATAGTCTGCTGGCATTCCTACTTCCTGTATAAACAAACAGAACACTAAACTATTACATAGACAACTATGAACAAAAAGCTTTATTTTTAAAATAATAAACTCAACAAAATGAAAAGCATTCAAGTATACACATATCATCACTTTACAGTAACAGTTAATCTGCAACACAAAGTTTTTTTGTATGGATCATAAATAGTTACCCCTTAAGGGCATATGATGATTCTTTTAAAGAAATCCAAGTGCTGAAGAACATATACATGCATTAAGAAATTAATGAATTCTGAGACTTGAAGGAATGTTTAAGACATGCACATAATATTCTAATCTACAATAAGATTTCAATTAGAAACATCTCAAATTATTTTCATACCTAAACAAGTACATTTTGCTCATTTCCATATGGACTATATGAAGCCTTCAGATAATATGTGAAATGTTTTAAGATCTATCACTACCACTATTAGGATCAACATTTCTCTTCGAAAAGAGCTAAATTGTTTTACTTTCACAAACTACTGCAATAAAAGGGAAGTGCAAGATGTCCTGAGTGGCCTGCAATTTAAGACAGAACTCACCTAAGCAAGAAGGGTATCTAAGTTCAAGAGTGGGAATTCATACCACAAGCAAGAGACACAAAGAAAGAAAGATGTCAGACTACTTACTCTGAGCCATTCCACCATATTCTCCTCAATTTCACTATCGGCTGATATATCTAATATCAGGCGTCTTGTTAAGTGAGCTTTGTGATATCGCATGAAAACATCTTTATTCTGTACATATTTAAGTACCAAAAGCTGAAAAAAAAAAAAAGTAGATTTTAATACATTTATTTGCATTGTCAATCAGACAAGTCTCTGAATGCTGATCTAATGTCACTGTAGACTATGAAGTAGAAAAAGGCTATCTGACATTGCCTTAAGAGCAACTGTGTTAACACTATCACAGCCATCAGCTATGAATCTTTCATAATATCACACCCCCAATTTCTTCATCTGTCAACCATCAAGAACCTTCTCTTATATCAGAAAGGACATCGACACTGGTACATAAAAATCTCCTGTATTATTTCCTAGACTAACGTTAGTTACTGTAATACGTTACAGTCTGATATAGCCATTAATTTAACATACTAATTTTGTGAACTGACACAGAGACACGAAGCACTGCATGATTTACAAGATTTAAACACACACACACACTTGATGACATAATAAACTCTTTTCCATATTATTACACCTTGCATAACTGACTTTGAAGATCAAGGCCTCGACACACATAAGGAAATAAATTAATTCTTCAGAATAATTGAGAAGTAGAAAGCAAAAACATACCACTTCTTTAAGCTTTGCTTCAATTTCTTCAGAGGTTAGTTTTTTGCTTAGTGGTGTTTTTCTTAGCAACATGTCACAGTAATTAGCAAGAAGCTCAGGGCATTTGGATTCAGGCTGTGTTTTCAATCCAACACTAAATAAAAGAACAACAACATATCTTCAAACTGTATAGAATCCTGCTATTCTGGAGTAGTCACACTGTTAACAAGACAGGCCACTCTTTCCTGATCCCCTTGGCAAGGATCCCGGTGGTGAATTCATATCCTTGTTAAAGTAATGAAAAATTAGGAATAACTCCCTTTTCTTCTTGAAAGAATAAATACTACCAAACATTTCCAGACAGCTCGATCATTCCAACTGCTTTTAATTTTAGAACTCTAACAATGAAGGATTACATTGAAGCTGCAGTTTGAATCAACTAAATATTGCACAGCTATAAGTATTCCAGTAAAGAATTAACAAATGCTGCAGTGAAATATTTCATTCGTCTTGTCATTATGCTCTAACAAAAGTCTCAAGAACAGCCTCCAGCACCACACTTCACAGACTGCAAAACCCAACACATCTATCGCATAGTAACAGGATAGAATTATTTTATAACAGGTATAAACAGTGGACTAACAGCTTGGAGATAAAAGCCAGATTAAAGTTGAACCAGAATATGCTACAGTAGACAGACTTTGGTTCTCCAAAATGCATGCAAGCACAAGGTCACATTCTGAGCCCGTGTCTAGACTGGTGAATAAAATAGCACCAAGGACCAATCCCTATTTCTAGAGTCAGATGGCACGGACTTGATTGCTAGTCTCATGGGCCCAAAACAAAGGCAGCAAGTAAGACAGCAGGTAAGAAGCTGTGGGGATGCTCAGGAACCTAGTGTTTGCCTTTTCTCTCATCCTCCCATCAACTAGTGTAGACAGTGCTAAAACTCTTCAGACAACTTGTCCTTTTTAATTCATGAAGCAGCTTGCAGGCTAGTGTCTTCTGCCCTCCTAAATACAATTTGGAGTAAAAGCAGATCACTAGTCTTTTGGTTATTACAAGACAGAACCCTTATTTAACCAATGTGTTCCCAGGTATTTCTGAACAGGAATCTTCAAGATCCTGACAGCAATGAAAAATGACAAAACTCCATATACTTAGGCTGAACTTCATAGCACAAGTTAAGCAGGATGACGTTTCATTTTACTTAAACCAGGCTGCATAAGCAGACAACTTGAAAGAGCTTGAGAAGAAGAATGCTGAACAGAAGACCATTGCCAACATGGTGATTTCCAAGAAACCACTAGACAGGTTTAGCTTTAGGACTGAAACACAGTTTGAATGAGGTATCGATTTGCGATGCTCCCAGGGGAAATGGAAACATTAGCAGAGACCCAAAAAACTCCTCCACCTTGCCTACATTTATATTAAGTATACAAAGGAGGGATCCTGTCTTTTGTGAAGGTGTTCCTCCAGTAACATAAAACCAGCAAAGCTAATCCCTCTCCAGGCTTACCATTAGTCCAAAACCAAACACAGAGGAAGAACCAGAATGCTGAATAGATTTTTATACCTAGCCACCACTAACTACAAGTTATTGGAAAGGGAAGCTGGCAGTGCAGCTACCTAAGCTTTGTTTCCATAGTAAATCAGACTATAACCTATATATAAGCAATCCCGACCACCTAAATATATATACAGATTCCTACTCAAGTGGCACATCACGTGTTAAATGTTAACCAATTAACTGACTGCTACCTTTTCTTGGCTGAGTTAGAGAGGCCACTGTAAGTACTGTTTTTCTTCCCGAGTCACACAGGTCTGCTTAATCTACTGGAAGTTGTTTAAACTAGCCTGGTTAATGCTGCACCAAAACAAAAATGTAATACCCAGACAGGTCACGCTCATGGCTAGCACAAGAGGAGATGGTAAACAGCTTGTGGATAGTTACACCTTAATCAGCTACAGTTACTCTCATGAAGATTACCGCCTGTCTTCCCCAGGACTTTTACTGAAGTTACGGAAGAGTTATACAGCTCAGGTTTTTGGAATTAATAACCCAGGAAGGTGTTATTAAATTCAGCTTATAAATTGACTCATTACTCTACTATAAAAGAATAGATCCCCAATTACTACAGATAAATTTGATTTTAAACAGGCTGCTATTCACTGATCCACTGCCATGTGTTTTACCAGAGGTTGATAAGCAATCTGAAATTCCATAATGCAAAGAACACAAAGCACTTTTAAACACAGTGTTAATTTTTGAAGAGATTTTAAAAGAGAAGCTCAATCTTTAAGAATTTAAAAACCTTGATTCACATAAAGTTTATATGGCTTACCCCTTTTGCTTCAATGGCAATTCAAGTTTAAATATTGTAGCATCATTCACAACTGCTTTGTACGCCTGAAAAAATAATCACAGGCTATTAGTGCTTCACTCAATTTCTCTTTAACATATGAATCACAAAGGTTTTATCCCCTTTTAGACTACTGTAACATGTAATTAATCTGATTTTTTTTATTAGCCTGAAGTTTGCAGATGTGATTTTTAATATGAGTTGAAATCCCATGACTCAATTTCCCATTAACTCATGTTTTGCGTTTTCCTCTTTTCCATTAACATACTACTTTCCTTTAAGCAACAACTTAGGAGGGGATTACATGGAGCAGATTACATATCTGAAGTCACGAGACTACGCCCAAATATGTAGTAAATTCTAAACATAAATATACCGCTGAATCAGAAATTAAGGTGCTCCACACAAAGATATTCTTCTGATGTGCTTTACAACATTACAAAGCTGAACACAAATGCAACTTTATGCATGACTACAACACAAATTAAAAGCTAATCAGTTGGTAGTAAGTTTCATCAACATTTTAGTCTGCATATTTACTAGAGTAAGAGCAGCTTCTAGATTTAACAGTGAATGGACAAAAGGATTTCAGAGACATCATAATTTGAATTACAACACTTCCTAAACTGAAAACAAATGATCAGCAGAAACACATACCTTATCTCTCGCAGTAAGAAATCTTGGATCATCTTGAAAAGCTTCTTTAACCAACTTACTAAATCGATTAAATAGTGTGAGCAACTGCTCTACATATTTCTCAGAATCCTAAAGTTAAAGAGGCAAAAATCAAATTGAAAAATAAGGCTCTACAGAATTTAGTATCTTCAAGCCTGCATACTATGAATGAGCATTATATCTTTATTCTCTGTACTGAAAAGCTCTACAGCTTGTAAGCCTCAATACGGACTTTCAGGATAGTATTTCATATATATATATATATATATATACACACACACACACACATATATAAAAAAATAAAACTTTCACGTTTTGTATAATAACTTCCAAAATAAAAAAAGTTTTCAAGGACAAATAAAAGGCACACCCTAATTGCTGCAGATACTCAGGCCTCTTAGACCCAGAGAAAAAGATGATAAAGAGCTGAAAAAGAACAGTGGGGAAAAAAAACTTTTGATTTCCACACTGACCAACCACTCTTAGATTGAAAGCAAACTTTAAATTTCATCAGGAAGTTAGAATCTGAAAAAATTGATTAGGCATTTTTAATTAAGATGCTAACACAATCCTACTGTATAAGTACCCCAAGCACTTGATTTATAACCTTTTCTTTACTGAAAATTTAACTCAAGTTCTAAAGCTGTAATTGAAAACATAAGGAATAAAAAAATTATTATAAAGGCACTTAAAACGTTCAGTGGATCAAAATTTGATGCTTAAACATAAAATCTTCAAAATTTATTTCCATTCACATGTACATCCCACAAATAGAGAGTATTTAACTTCCACAAAGTTGTTTTTTCATTGTTATTTTATTAAAAAACAATACACTTACAGTAGTAATAGTTTCAGCAGCTGCTACCATATCTGCAAGTCCAGCACTAACAATATGTTCTTCTAAGTCTTTTAGCATAGGCTCTATGCCATTCGGAACTTTATCCATCAGTGAAAACATTAAATGCAACTCTGAAAGATACAAATACTGATAAAGCCACCAGTCAAAGACCTGTATAAAACCCAAAGATACTGCATTTCTGCTAGGGATATCTCAAGTGGAACACAGAATATGTAAAGAACAGATAATCCAATTTATCCCTTAAAAAGAAAGATGTTTCGAATACTGTCCTAATTCTGGTCCCACAGGAAGATTCTTCTGAAGGCAAAAAGAGATATTTATTGTAACATAATACTTGCTTATGCATATAGCATCACAAGCTTGAATAAAAACCCCTAAAGTCAATGGCAATTTGGATTAAGTCCAGGCAGGCAGGTTCTGCCTTAAAATCCCTGGCAAAAATGGGTCTCAGTTGGAAGCCTACAGAATTTTATGCGGAAAATTGTATGGGTTCAAGATTTTATTTTTTTTTTAATTAAAGCCAAACAGAGCTGTCTGTGTATCTTCCAATACCATCTACAATGTTTTGTTTTAATTAAAAGCATGCCAAATTCTAAAGTAACCAAAACTGACTAAGGTAAATAGCATTTTTTTCCTTTCTGTTTTCCCAAAGAGTTTTTTTAGTTTTTCTGAAAGTTACCAGTTCAAAAACTTTAAAACTTGATATGGTTTATTTGTCTACTTTTTGTGAAGGTATTTCAACACTGCTAAAAAAACGCCCACACAAAAAAAAAAACCACCAAAAAACCCCCAACAAACATATTGAAACATCAATAATAATCTTCACAAAGCTGTCCACAACGGAACACCTGGATTAAGGCCACCAGATTGTTTTAGAGAGACCACAGAGATTTGAACTAAACACAGCAAAGGACTCTGCTTAATGAAGTAGAACAAACTGATCATGGACTCTGATTCTTTTTTCAATAGGAAAAAAGTTGATAGAAATGCTTAGTTCCTCAATGCTATATCTACTGTGAAGGGGGACAAAAGCCAGAGGCCTTGTCTTTGTTTTCTCCTCTGCAATACTTCTGTCAGCAACATCAAGATCCTGTCAGCAATGAGGATGAAATATACGTTACCAACTTCTGTAGCCCAACAACTGTTCCAGAACCAAATAGAAAAGCAACACATGGAAGAAAAAAAATCCTTTTAGAATATAACAAATGCAAATTAATGAATGGAAGCTACAACCAACCTTCAGTAAGAATTTGCAGTGTTACTAGAGACAACTTAAAATGAGCTAAATGATAGGATTTCAGGAACCAGAAAAAAAATTGAGTCAGAGGTATTCTCAGTGCAATTTAGATGCACTGCAAATGGTGGCAGCACTGTTTTACACAGGGTAAGTCCAAAAAGCTCACTCAACTTTTACTGGATCTTTTAATCCGTACTTCAAGAAAGGGTGAGAGGGAGGAAGAGATGGCGGAAAAAAAGAAACAAAAAGATGTATTAAAGGGTTCTGTATCTGTTTCTGTAAACTAGTGATGGCACGAATAATTCAAGAAAAAAACTCAGTGGTTTCTCCTAATAAACGGTGGCAAAGGAAGACTTCAGGTACATCCCTAAAACTGTAGGAACCCAAAACCCCCAGATTCTTCAAAGACAGATTTCAAAGTAACAAAACCAAAAGGAACATTTCACTGGAATGTCTCATACAATATGACATTGAAAGGTAAAAAAATCCATATCGTAGTTGTTGGGGCACTTAAACAAGTTCTGTTTTCATTTTATATTCATAAAAGCCAAGTGTACTTTTTATTTCTTATGAAGTACTTCAAGAGTAAAATTTAGGTCTTCCATCCCCAATACCATAAGCAAACAAAAATGTACCAAGCCAATTCTGAAAAGTGTTTGCAAGTTTTAACATCTTCCATAGTTCTTAGTTGGAAAACCTGACTTCCTTTGCATGGCACGTAAATATTAAGTACTTAATGTAACAGAGTATTTTACAGCAGTGCCCAGGTCATAGCAAAAAAACACAGTCCTTTTTTGTTGGATGCTGTTTAATAAAGAAAACATTATGAAATTCTTTGGGGTCAGTAGTATCAGGAAGACACATACATAAGCAAAGTACAGCAGAGGACACTATCAGATGTATATATTGTCTTGAAATTTTTAATCACCTGCACCCTTCATTAAAACATTTTAAACAGCATAGGGAGGTCTAGGGGGCGGGGGGGGAAAAAGAAGAATTGAAAGAGATGCCTGAGTTCTTACATACTAAACGGAAGTATTTTGCAACCAAGCAGTATCATGAGGCAGACACAGCCACAAGGAAAGAGAGGACTGTGTGAATACTTCAACAAGTTTCTAAAGAAGGATGCTTTGAATGCTACAGATGAACCCTTCTGAAGCTCTACATTTAAATAAGCCTCCTGTATTCTCTCAAAGGCTGTAACATATGATCAAAAGAAGTTAGGTGACTTTCTAGATTTAGCTCTGGACTACTGCCAGAAATCATGTTGCTAGATGAACAGATCAGTATGACATAGTTTTGAGGTCAAATATTTTCTGAAATTCTAGCTTTAGAAGTATTTTCTACACTAAGTCATAAAACAGTTTTCACATTTGCATAGAAATGAAACTTCATATAGACATTAGTAAATATTCCCTGGCTGCAGTATACCAAGACTTAAAAAAAAAAAAAAAAAAAAAAAAAAAAAAAAAAAAAAAAAAAAAAAAAAAAAAAAATTAACATGTGATTTCAGCCCCCCCCCCCGCCCCTTGAATTATGACATTTTATATTACTTACCTAGTTTGGTTTATCATACAGGACCAACACAAGACTTCTGAATCACACTAACCTCTCAATTTATGGCAGCAGAGTTAAAAAAAAAAAACTTTTCAAAACTTTAAAAAGGCACGCAGAACTAACTTTTAATACTCAGTGACATACTGGCTATAAAACCAGATGAAAAATTTGCAGATTTTGTTCACTGACCTACTGGTCCTGCACCAATAATCAGAATAAGAAAAATTTCTCCCTGGTTTTCAGAAAAACAGCTTTGTAAAGAGATGTTTCACTTTTATTCCAGGGGGAAGTAGGCAGTGGGGGTGGAATGGAGGGGAGTGTTTGTATCTGAACGATTCAAATAAAAAATAAGACATATGCAACATTTACCAGAGTTGGTCAACACAAGGAAAATAAGTTGTAAGAAAAATAAAGAAAGGAGAATGCAAAATATTATTTTCTTTCAAGTAAAATGAGAGCTAGCCAGTCATTCAACTTAGGGTATTGTATATACAGATTTCAGAAGCCATATGAAAAAATACTAACCAATGACAGTAATTTTTATATGGGATAAAATTGCCCACAGGCAGTAATGTTTTAGCTGTGAAACACTGCCACCATCTATTAAAAACAGTAATTTGATATATCTACAAACAAATCTATTTTTATGCAGATTATGCTGAGTTCATCCTGTACTGTTCTTAAAGCTTCACTTACTTTCTGTTTCATTTCGTTTGATCATGCCTTGGCATTCAGCTAAAATAGTCTCTTTAAAAGATGTCACCAGGGCATTGACGCAGCACTCCATTAGCTGAAATATATTAAACACAGAATTAGCTTATTTAGCCATCTGAACACCAAAGTGTGATCTGCCTCAAGTTTACCATGACACACCGTCTCGTCTGTTCTCTACAACTATGCTCTATAAAATAATTAATTCATTGATTGATAAAAGTATGTGTAGTTGGAATAAAATCTATACAGGAAACCGTATTTCTTAAAAATGTGTAGGTTAGTAAATGTGGTAAACTCTCTTCCAAACCAGTAATGAGCTTAATATTTCTGTCACCTCTTTTCTCTCAAGGGAGCCACCACTTTTGGAACACCAACCACCCTACTTAGTTTCCAAGTATACATCCAAGAGCTAAGAATAGTTCTCATTCCAGCATACCCTATTTGGACCAGGCTTGAACAAGACACTACGGCTAGATCTAGCACAGAAACTGCTTGTACGTGTCAGGACCATCTCTCTTTTGTCAGCCTCTTTATACAAGTTACAATTTATAGCTGTGCAAAACAAATGATTTACAACTTAACAAAAGCCATAAAATACACTTTGATCCACTGCAAAAAATTCAGACTTAAAAGGGTGTTTCTTTAAAATAACCTGTTTCCTGAACTAATTTCACCACAATTACAAACTATTTACTGCAGTTAAATCTTCCTCCAGAATCTCAACTGTGTAAAATACTGCTCAAGGGGGGGAAAGGGGAAGGAAAAAAACCCCATCCTTTATATTAAGTGGCCCTATTTCAGCCTAAAAGGAAATCTAGAACAGATCTAGAACAGTTCTAGTGATATTTCTATTGCTCCTTTTATTTGCAATGAATAATAACTCTTCCAGGTATTCTAAATGAGCACTGAGAAACCCTCTACCTAATAAGTTGGCCAGCTTATTTTCAAGCATCATTCTCATCCACTGTTAAACATAGCGAAAAACCAAAACCAAAACCAAAACCAAAACCCCAACAAAACAAAACAAAACAAACCCCAAACCCAACCAACCAACAAAAAAACCCCAACCACAAAACATACCAGTCTCAAAATGAAAGAATAAAAATCAACCTGAATAAAAACCTGCCCTTCAATCTGAACTCTGATCTACATTTACTATTAAAACATCTGTAGAAACTGTAAATTGCCAGATTGGAAAGTAATACAGATTTTTGCAAGAAAAAACATAATGGATGATTAAAAAACATAAACCTAACAGTTTCATATCAATCTACTGCTACCAAATAATACTGTAACACACACAAAAATAAAAATTGCAGTGTAATAATGCTATATAAAATACACCAGTTTTTCTACACATTATACTTACTGCTTCTACAGAGTTACATTCACGCCTTGTTTCTAAATATCGTAGTGCTCTTTTCTCTTCTTCTTTTAGTTTAGCATCTGCCTGTGCAAAAGTAGAACAGCAATCATTTTAAGTACTAACACTTTCAGAACAAAGTTACAACAGAATTTTTACTTACATATTTCATATAATTCTGTACACCATTTTGTTGTAAATAAGAAGGAGCCTGTGTTCTGTAAAATCTCTCTGTTGAATCCAAATATGCCTTTTCAAAGTTATCCCGATATATCTGAAGTTTATCTTCAGGATTAGAACAAAGGTTAACTGCGAAGAGAAAGTCCAAACTTACTTTCAAGTCTTGGAAACTTATGTTGCTAATAATAAGCAAATCTCTCTCATTAAAGTGAGTTTTGTATTAAAAGGTTGCATTGAACAATTTGAAGTATCCTACAAATGCACTCTGGTCCCTAAAGGTAACCAAAATTGTCCAGGTTTTGCTCCAAAAATGTTTAGATTAACTATAGGGAACTGGAAAAAACTGCATACTTTTATCTGCAGCATTTTAGAAATTCAAACATGGTAATGAGAAATACACATACAACTGCAAAATTAGAAGGAAAAAAAAAAAAGTTCAGCATAATGCCTAATGAAGTGAAAACTTTTCCACCTGACTGAGCAAGCAGCTTTTCTTAGACACTGTTCTTAGTATCCCAATTTCTTTATTTCAGACTTTCGTTTTCTGCATTGGTTTTTTTCTGTTTTACAAAAATGGAGACAGTGAACTTACTGCAGTGCTTTGCACTATTTGGAAATAGTTTCCACCTTCCTCTTGACTGTTAAAGAGAAATAAATAAATAATAAAAGTCCTTAAACGGAATATGCTTTAAAAAAATAATTAGAATTGGACATCTATAAAGCCATCTGAGAGAGTATTAGCCACAAGTTTAATTCAACAGGCTACAAAGCTTTGAAGAAGCAGGAGGCAATGGTGAAATATCATAGAAGTTTCAGATACACAGATCTGTTTTGCAAAGAAGACTGAGAGTCTTAGATGCAGCCCGTTTAGCATTTCCTCTTCAAAGTGTCTGAACAATCAGAAACAGTACAGAAAGGAGCACAAAGTTATACCTGCAACCCTATTAGGTCAAAAAGTAGCTGCTCTTTGGAAACACTGATTTTGCAGTAACCGATATGTAGCTAAATCACTTAGAAGTTAAAGATTTTAAACAGAATTTAACTGGTAACACATATCAAACACACAAAAAAAAAATCAAACAAAATGCTGAGATAATCATTCCAACCCTGTCACAATTGTCAACTTTGTATGATGAAAATTCATCTACTAAAGCAATGAGGCAATAGAGATCAGTCTGTGCAAGACATACCATATGATTCTCGAACTCCAATAACAAGCTGAGAGTCGAAAGCTTCTCCTAGTCTTTCAGCATGAACTAGCTTCATTGCACTGTCCTGAAGTCTATTTTTTATATTTGAAAATATGGATTCATTCCACGTGTCTAGCATGAGCTGTGTATCAGGAAGGAAAAAAAAAATAATAATCCTGTCAGAAAGGTACATGCAAACCTAAGTTTGTGCAAACGAAATACAAGAGATCAGAACAAGAAATCAAGCAATTTATAATGTAATTTTCAGGTTATATACAGCAGTGCAACTACTTTAGAACTTGATCTTGCTCTGAACTTGTTATAGAAGTAATATTGAGCTTAGATTCTAAGCTTAAGTTATGTAACTGAACAACTAAGGGAATCAGTATTTGATTCATATATTAATCCCATAATTCTGTATTATTTCTACAGTTCTCAGTAATCAGTCCAGTAACTTTCCCAGCAATGCAATGTGTCAGGTGTTGCAATATCAGGGGGTTCTTTTGAGCCAAACATCCAAATAGAGCTCACTATGTGGCAGGCTCAGTCTTAAAACCAAAATCTCAGTTAACACCACAGTTATGTAAAGAAAAATACTGATGGTTTTGGATTGCATTTATCTAACATGAAAGTTCAGTATGCAAGTAATGCGTATGTAATTTATAAAAACCTGGAAACCTCATCTAAGCACTGCAAAGTTATAAAATTAGTTATGGAGGCTCCAACAAAATCCTCATCACTCAAAAGGTGCCTTCATAGTCCATTGTGTCTTTTTTTTTTTTGTGTGTGTGTGATTGCTACTGACACTGCTGCAAATGTATTGCATTACACCTTATCACCAGACCCAATGTGCTGCAGCTGAGCAACAGGAAAAGCTCACTGGCAGGCCAGGCCATGGTTACATCCACCTAAGCTCCACCAGCTGTTCAGCAGCAAATACTCAAAGCATGCTACATGTTTGTTAAAAATCTTAACTTGCTTTAGAATTTATGTTACTGTGGTAATTTTTTTTTTTTCCCTTAGACACTGGATCTGGCTCTTTCTATGTGTCACAGAATACTTAAAGAAATTATGCCAAAGCTTAAAAGATAATTTTTATTTTTTCTATCCAACTCATGCCATTTCATTGCTTTAGAAGAAAGCTCAAACTTACAGTATCTTCAAATGTGACAGTAACTGCTATGACTGTAATTTAAGCATGCCAGTTGTCAGCCCACACTGGCAGTGGAAAGCAGGTTGGAATAATAAAATTTACCATTTCAAATATTATCTCATGAATGTGAATAAACTTACTAAAAACAAGCTTAGGAAGACGACACAGCTGTATGGCAAAGTTAATAGTAAAGATTAGATGGTCTTGTTCCATTCTTGTCTGGTAAGTTTTAGATTTTAACATAGCAAGCACTTAATAAAAGTCAGATAACTTTTCAAGAGAGTTTACCATCCCTTATTCTTAACTTTTCCGTAACTGTCTCTTAACTTCAGCTAAATTTCCATTTCGGACACCGAAGTCATATGTGTTGGAAATGAATTATTGTTCAAAACATTGGCACATTCTTAGAACCAAAGCTTTATTTGATTATGCTTCCTCAATTACTTTTTTCATTATTTTAACATTACTGATATGCACATTATGGTTGCGCTGTACAATTATGTAATTGGTTTACAGGAGCTGAAATGAGTAAAAAACAGTGAGATAATGTCAAGCAATCTGGGAGGCACATTAACAGCTTTGTCAAGGTCAAACTGTTTTTAGACATTATGGAAATTTTATGGAGATACTTGAAGGAAAACACACATATTTTGGGTGACGACATGAGCTTCTCAAGAATGGGAAAAGTTTTCACAAAGCACTTTTTAGAAACTACAGAGAATGATGCCAGAAACAGGAAGTGACCTTCAGCAGTGAATATGAAGTAAAATAGGTTGGAGACTGTGCTTTGATGTCCCAATCATGAGATGGTCCTAACTGGACTGCATATGAGAGATAAGACACATCTCCATCAGCTTCAGTCCTGAACAAAATCTGAATTTTTACACACCAGTTCCTTCTCCCACTTTCTCCTCACTACTTTCTCCACTCCACCTTGTTTTTCCTTTCATTTCTTAGTTCTCCAGACTTCTGCACACAGCAGAGTTAAAAGTTCAAGTTTCCCAGATCTTGGACAGCCTAATAAGATCACATGCTTTCTCCAACAATGAAAACAAAAAAGGTAACTTGAGGTGGTGACTCCTCTCTTTGCTGCTGTTCTCTCTTCCTTTTCTTGAAGAGGTATAGAGGATCAGATGTCAAAATAGGAGGGCGAAGAAAAAAACCTTGCCCAAAGTAATGCATTCGAACTATTCTGATCTTCCCATCCTGGAGATAGGGGGACAGTTAAAATAATATTCAGTACCAAATGAAAGATTGCTAAAGAAATTTCATTTCCCTACAGATACTTTCTGCAATGAAAAGGGATAATGAATGATGTTAAACTGAAGGACTTAACACTTTACAACTGATGTGTTCCGTTTTTCTTGTAATAAAAAGAATAAAGCAGTTTCAAGGACCATTATTCATGAGACTCGGAACACTGAGCACTCCATACTCAAAACCCTAGACTTCTTCACATGTTTGGTATGAAATAGTAAAAAGATCACATTCACAAGTTTCTACATGTCCAATCTTTTCATTGATATGGCTGACAGTTTGGAGGAAGAAGAGGAAATTGGGAGACCAATAGCCATATTTTCACCTAGGGAAATAAACTAGGAGTAGAAAAACTACTCACTTATATATACAAGTACACTTGCTACTCACAAGTATAGAAACAGTAGGTAAATTTACAACTGCTTCTTGTCCCAGGATTCAAGTCATAATTAAAAAACACGCAAACAAAAAAAAACAAACAAAAAAAACCCCCAAACAAACCCAAAGCGCAACAAAGAAGTGCTTTAATCACCTGAACAAAACTGTTGATAGCCAAAGCAAAACTAGAGAAACAGAGTGAAATTATTGTGGAGAGAAAAAAAAAAAAAAAGTTGCAGGGTTGTTCTGACCCTCACACTGAAGCAAAGTGATGCATTGTATTACATGATCGGTGCAATTTCATCTTCAGCTACAGAATCCCTTCTGTACTATTATTGTAGGCAGAACAGCGTGCAGCAAAACTCTTAATACCCACCACTTACCTTTCGAACAATACTGTCTTCTACATTAGACTTCTTGTTGCTGCCCTGCTTGCCCATTAAAGTAATCTCTAATTGACAAAATGGCTTGGGCAAAATATCACACTGTGTGAAGAACTTGCGCCACTCCACTATATATGCTTTTAGTAAAGCTGTATCATCTTGATGACTCAGCACTCTCTGGAGGAGGATGGGAGAAGAGGAGGCAATTTATAAACAATTTTCTGCACAAAATACGGATTGACTTTGCTTATACTGAAAATAACTCCCCATATAAAATTCAAATATACAGATCTATCAGAATAAAAAAGTCTACATATTTAAGTGCCATTTAGTTTAGGGCAGTAGTTATCAACCCATGGCATATGGACCATTTCTAAAGGGTAAAGAAAGGTAACAGCAAACAAGCAGTCAGTACATTTAAATTTTCCAAATTAACCTTTTTTTTCTTTTAAGCCATCTGCAAGTAAAAAGATCAAAACCTTTGGTCCAAAGGCATGTAACTGGTACAACCGTATCTACAAAAACCCAAACCTATAAGGACTATGTTATATTCTACACAGTGAAAAGTTTAATTCAATGGCATCTACTAACCTTTCATTAGACCCAGACAGCTAGTTAACTTCCGTATTTTATTAATGCCTGGAAACTACAACTACATTGTACCATAGCTATCATAGTGCCTAAAAAGATGCCCTTCAAACAACAGCCAACACAGACTGTATCAAAGGCCCCAGTTCAGCATAACATTTATGCATGTATGCAAGCAAGCTGTTGGAACTTAAAATTCGACATCTTTATGCCTGGTTATATAAAGGCCTATATAAGAAACAATTTTCCTTTAAGCAAAGCCTTAGTAGTGTAAATCTCCTCACTAAAGAAAGATTTTATAGACTTTCATTTTCTCCTTTCCGAACCTTTGTTATGGGATTTTATATTTTTTTTTAATCTCACAACAGCCCCTGTCTTAAATCCCTTATTACAGAAACCATCCTTTGCTATACATTTTACAAACAGAAATATTTACTTGAATCTACTGATGATTTCAATCATTTGGGGGGAAGCCCATAAAACTGGACAGCTAAGCTTGCCGAGTCAATAGCATGGTTATTTCCAGTATGCCATACATATGGCTTATTTTAAAGCTATCCATGAACACGTCAGCATAGCACTGAAGCTAGACAAACAATTATTTTTTTTTCAGACAGTAATTTCTTATAGAAAATTTTGCCTCAGGAAGTTTTCAAATGGAAGAAGATTCCATAAGTACTGTTGGATATACAAAAATAATGGTGTGTTTTGGGTTTTTTTAACATAATACAAAAATCATTGCCTGCCCCGGTTTCAGGACTGTGAGAAAACAGTGAGCCAAGGCAAATGCTCAAGGCTAAGTCTTCTTTTTGTCAATAGAAGTTCGCAGGATAATTATGATCTCCAGAACATTGCCGAATTTCCAACAAAAAAGCAATGCATTTAGAACCAATGGAAGTCAGAACTATTTGGTTATTCTTCTAACAACACGAATAGAAGTTACGAAATGTTAAGAACTTACTGCTTGTGCCTGTTTAATAAAATCAAGGATGTCTTCCTTCAGTGCCTGATGGATTTTTGCTGGACCTTTATCATCCCACAAGCAAACTGCATGTACATCTCTAGAAAACAATTTATCCAGCTTTTAGTAACAGCTACTCCAGGTTTAGTGCTGTAACGTATGAGGCTTAAACAGTCCTAATTTAAGTACATCTAAGAAATTAATAAACTTTTTATCTATCATTGTCAAACAATACACAGTTAGATCCCAGTGACGCATACAAGAAAACATGTTTGGAGAAAAGACTGAAGCTATAAGGAAGTCTTGGAAGCAAGTAACAGCAACCTATCTAGGAAAAGGCTACGGTCAAGAAGGAGCTGTCTGTAGAAGCCAATTCCATTTTCAGTATCTATTCAATAATCCTTACTGCATTAAGGACAATTTTGAAAGCTTTTCTTTGACAAAGACAGAAATCACTTGCCAGCAGAAGCATTAATACTCAGCCCTTATTATTCTAAAATACCCTCATTAACATGCAGTCTTCACTCATAGATTCACAATCCAAGCACTACAACATCCTTGTGCTACAAAGGAAACAGACCTTTCTTGTGAGAAATTTGAGCTCAGGGGCATCAGGTAAATTAAAAGACATTTTAATTAGTTTAACAACATCACTTAAACATTTCGTGACAGCAGCAGCATTTTAAAGTGAAACCCTACTGCAGAAAGGCTACCAAACAGCATCACAAAGCAAAAGTCTATTAATGAGTTTTAATCAACATTCAAATAAATTCCTGTTTTCCCTAGCTGACAGCCCAGCAAGTGTAATTTAACTCCTATTTTCTTTCCATACTGAAGACTAAATAAAGCAAGTTACACTCCTAACCATACACAACATATAATGTGGCCTAGCAAGCCTTTTTTTGACTCAACCTTCTTCCGTTTCTTCCTCCTTTCAATAAGGCCACATCTTAGCAGGAAAGCAACTACATATTCTAAAGGTCTGACTTTGTTCCTATTGAATCAACACAGTTATTTCAATACAAAAGCATCTTTTTTAGCTTAACTGAAAAGACAAAACTCACAATGAAAAAATTCCTTTGACACAGCTCAAAGATGCTGGCCCAGGATTACAGAGGTCTACCTACCTTGTGAGACTCACGCAACTTTCACATGCAGAAAAAGTATTACTGTATTTAAAATGCCACTGTTTCCTGACAGTAGTGGAAAAGTACTGGATAATTACACTCAAAGGGCAGGTAGAAGCCACCTACAGATTTTGAAATTTTATTAAAAAGCTTAACAAAGAGCACTGCCCAAAAATATGAACCTAGGAGAGTGGGATCCTTTCCCTCAATATCCTTAATTTAGCCATAGTTACTTAAGTTCTATTCAATAATTCAGCTACAAGAAAAATAATAAATTGAAAGTTTCAACACCAATGCAGAATTACTGAACTAGCTATTAAAATGAAAGCAATGACTCAGAACTGAATTTGTACCTCAACTATACCATGCTTCTGGCAACTACTACAGCCATGACATCGTAAGATATTAAAACTCATTACATGATAAACTACCTTTCCTTTTGGTTGGCAGAAAAGTGTGACAGGTGCAGTTAAGATGAGTGTAAAAAGAATCACTGCACTGTCCTCATCAAAAAGAGCAATAAAGATACAGACTGCAACAAGACTACATTTAAATAAAAAACACTTTTGTGACAGGTTTTAAAAAGCAGAAGGAGAGACTGCAGATTTAAGCTACAACTATATTTGAGGGAAAATAACTACATTGAGACAAAGATTATTTTAGATATACTTTCGATACGTATGTTTTAACTCACTTCCATATTATGTTGGCAAAGGTCACATGATGTATTTTAAGAAAAAATCATCACCTAACAGGAAGCAACTTTTGCGCTTTTGGAACGAGTAAAATAGCAGGTTTTTTAGAAAGTACAATAATGCGAACACTGTCTGAAAAATATATATATATTATTCTTAGGGTATAACACTATTCAAATTATACCAGTTAAACTGCACTACCCCATTACTTCAGTAGCATTCTTAAGTTATTTTAGAAGAAAGCCATTCAAATCAGAATAACGTAACATTCAGCAAACTGCCTTTAAATTAACTTACTGCCAAAGCAGTAAACAACACTTTCTCTCTAATTCTAACAAAAGCTTTGTGAGCAGGTACAAAACTTGTTTACTATGATCAGCTGAAGTCAAAAAGCTCTGCTGCTCTTTCTCCATCCTACTTGCAAAGATCTGAATCTCAGCAAAACTCTATTTTTGCACATTTAGAGTAATGAAGGCACACTTACCACTTAATACAACTTAAACTAGTACTGTTCTGTATGTTCCCGCATAGTCCACACCATACGTGACTTCTGTATCAGAAGTAGCACCATAATTGTATTGCCATTATGCAGAAGGAAGTAAGATACTCAAAAATTACTTACGAAAACAGATCAAACCATTGCTGTTTTGTGACAGACTCCTGACGAAGAAGTTTCAGAACGATTGGGCGCATGAAATCCCATTTGTCTTCAAACTGAAGTGAACCTTTATTCTAAAAGGAACAAAAAAAATATTGTTAAACAGTTTCCTATTTAAAGTTATCTTTAAGGATTGCAGTTTCTATAGTTAATGTAAAACACCTTCTTCTCAGGGGCGTCTCTCGTAAGCTAGCATTTGAGCCACAACACCATAGCTGCACAACACTCTTCACAGCAAGTATTACTTTGAAAAGTGACAGAGCTATTATTTGTTTCTTAGAAAAGTAGATTGTCAACATCTTCCTTTATTCACTGCATTAGCTACAATGCAACAAGTTTTAGCAAGTGTTCTTCACCTGTTAATGGAGTTATACACGGAGAACATGAACGATACTCGGTCACCTTCATTGCCCCAGCCAAGACACATGCAATGAAAGTCATGAGGCAGAGTTGCAAACCAGTCTTGAATAAGTCACCACTACCAAAATGGCAGCAAGGAATCAGGAGTAGTACCTGTGGATGCTGCCACATACTCTTTTTCTCCACTGTGCATTTGGCATCCACAGCAGAGATGGAGGAAGGAAGCAGAGAACATAGGAGCTGTTTTACCACAGACTCCCTTCCTGTGGGTTAACTGGCCATAGGCAGTTTGACAGCAAGGACTACAGCTGGTACAGATAAAAATTATTTACACCATGCTGGAAAATCTAATCCAAGGTCAATTTTTTCCAAACTTATGATACAAATTAAGTGGAAACCTAAAGAAACGAAGTACTCCCATATCATTCTGATTATTCTGAAAAATCTCACCATAGTATACAGGCTGTCTTCCATTTTTAAAAAACCCAAACAACTTTATGAGAAAAACAACAGTTCTACTGCATATGTTGTAATCCTGTTGGGTTACAGCTCCACATTTTATAAAAAGAAAAACTTGCAATTAAAAGAAATGTTGATTTAGAGTTCTGTGGCAGAAAGACTACTGGTTATCTGCAGTGTTATGTTCCAATGCACTGCTTACTTTTGAACAGATCATTGTCTTGGCTAATAATACGATTTGACACAATTCACTTCAAATACAGCAAATAATACAGTCTAACTACTTGAAATTCTGACAAGTGCACTGTTCTGCCACTAACATCTCTCCAGATAAACAAGCACACCAGCACACCATGTTCTCTCAACCATCTCCTTCTGATTAATTTCTACATGGAAATTTACAATTAAATCTGTTATTTAATATTCAGAATAAACACAGTTTGGAAACTGTATCCTCTGCTGCTCTTAAGTGCAAAGATGTCTCATCTTCAAGTTATAAAGATGCAACAGGCATCACAGTAACTATTTTTACAGAAATAGCACCTGGAGGTCTCACAGCATTATCAAACCATTGCAGTAGGTACTGAATATGGGTCTCCCAGAGGCAACCCCTGTTCAATAAAGTTTAGAATTCTTTCAACATTAAAAAAAAAAAATAGAAAAAGAAATTGTTTTCCAATTCAGAGAGACAGTTTTGCCTGTTCTCATCCACAGTAAAAATAAATTAAAAAAAAAAAAAAAAAAAATTTGAATGCATCATCTTTGAAAATCATCAACTACATGTTTCCCCTACATAGAGCTAGGTTTACAATTATTCCCTGAACCTTGATGAGTTGCTCTAACCTTTCACATTCCTGTGAAAACCATTAGTTTCTACTTCCGGATATTTCTGTTCCCAGTCCCTCTTTGCAGGATAATGAACTTGAAAGACCAGCTGCTGAACAGTTAGAAGTTCCAGAAAAGGCATTATAAAATAAGTAAAACCGACTTCCTCAAAGTTTTCCTTTGGAGTGAAACTTCAGAGTAAATCCCATAAGCTTTCTGGAAGAGGTAAAAAGCTTGTTCTGCAATTCTGGAGAAGTGTAATTCAGTCCTTCGCTGGAAACAGCTGAAGATAGAAACCAAATGCTCTATCTTTTTGAATAAGACTAATTTCACTGTAAAACATGCCGGGGGGGGAACTGCAAACACCAGTGTTTATACAACTTACTAGTTCATACCAAGAAGCACACACAAAACTCCATTTCAGTTGTAAAAACTGCATGTTCACTTGTAATGAGCATACACCTACTTAAAAAGAATTCCTCAAATTAAGCTTGACAGAAAATGCCATTAGGGGAGTTTAGAACTTTGTTTGCTATACACAGGAGTAAAACTTCTTTTTTATTTTTAAAACTTCCTCCTTTATTCCTAAATTAAGCAGAAAAGGAAATAAAATCAATGGATTAAAAATCCCACTCAACTAAACTATTCATTAATTTCAATAAACAATTCAACATCTTATAGATAGATTCAGGCTTCCATGACCATTACCTTACACTCTTGTACTGAAATTAGAAGAAGAAAGGGTGCATAACACCGCCTACTTTGTGCCATTCACATTCATTAATTCTACCCCATTAGTCACGAGAAAACCAAATTTTATAGTAGAAGAGGTCAAATAGTAGTAATTCTTAGCTGTTACCAAAGTCACACATACACCAGTGACCCAGACAATACAAGGAATCCATTCCCCACTTTGTTGAGCCACCCCAAACCTATGCAATTTCTCAGCGATATTTCCTTAGTAACTTTTCTTTCTTAGCTTGTTGCCTTAAACCATCATTCCCAAAGGAAGGTAAGCAGGAAGGTAAGTCACGCCTGTGACAAAGTAAAATTACTCCACTTATCAAATCTTCTCTGAAAACATGGATTATAATTTACAGCCATACCCTCTGGCTAAGTAACCATTCTAGGAGTTTTAAAATTTAAGGCTTTTAAAAATAACTCCACTTATGAAATATTTTATGTTTCAAAAGTCACTTCACTAAATTTGTTCAGAGATTTAAAGTTCCATTTTAACATTAAACTTTACTTGAAATATATACTACTTCACACAGTATATTGAAATATATACTACAATTTCGCTCTTCAAACTTATTTTTCCTGTTATTCACTTCTATGCATAAGGACCCAAACACAATATTTTAGAATAGCAGGTAAAAAAGCCTCCTAGACTATGCTGGTGGATATTATGCAGAATTAGTACAATGATGCAGGTGGAATTGTTCCACTAACCACTAATCAGTTTTCCTGATTTGGGTATTATCACACAACACAAAATTCCTCTGCTTAACTGTAGGCAAGTTTAAGAGAAGTTGAGCAGAAGCAGGCACAGAGTATAGTATAAGAGCATATATATATATTTATATATATATATAGAAATATATATATATTTCTATATATTTCAAGCCACATACAAATTCGGCCCTGATCTGTCAGATGCTCTAACCATTACCGTAAAAAAGCAACATCCTCTACTGTACGTCTCATCTACATATGAGTAACATCTTCACCTTTAACATTTCACTGTTTTCAGACACTATATATATTAAGGCTAGTTCAGAGAGGGATGAAGTAGGAAATATGAGGTCCTAGACTGAAATAAGCACCATGTTTTACTGTGAAACTAGTCTTATTCACAAAGATAGAGCACTTGCATTTTATCTTTAACTGTTTCCAGTGACGGGCTGCTTAATAATCTAACTACCCACTTCAGTGCTGAATTGCACTTCCCCAAAGTTGCAGAACAAGCTTTTCACCTCTTCCAGCAAACTTACGGGATCTACTCTGAAGTTTCACTCCAAAGGAAAACTTTTGAAGAAGTTGGTTTTACTTATTCTTGAATCGCAGCTTAAAATTCACTGTCTGATTAATCTCTGCTACCAGCAGCTCTAAAAATCAGTGCAATGATTGTAGCAAAGCTACTACACAAAGCAGAACAGTGGCCAGAGGGAAAGCTTTGCTATGTAACCAACTAGCATGCAACATTCCCGATATTCTTAAGGATATCCTAATTGGAAATAGCCAGGAAGCAACAAACAAACTTAAAATACAAATCTGGAAATATGTACTTTAAGTTGAAGAATTCAAAAACTCCAGATATGTTTCCAGTTGCCAGTGACAGAAGCCCGAGATAAAAAAAAAGTAGTTGAAACCAATGCAAAGGTAAATAATGGTTCTCATTTCACTTAAGTCTGTGGAAAATCTGCTGCTTTCTTTGCAATTCATCTTGCAAAGACAGACTCTTGCATTTGCTGGCATCTCCAGTAAAGCCCTACACAAGTGTCAAGATCTGCTAGCATGAATACATCTACAAGTTTTCTTTGTGCTGCAATAAGCTGAGGTGCTTTCTGTTCCAGAAACTGCAGAAAACCTCACATACCTTCATGTCACATGACCAAATCAGTTTAGACTACCTTGTCACTGCAAAGGGAACAAGTTACAAGTCCAACACACCCCCTGAAACAAAGCACTCCACTTTAAAAATGCCAGTCACATGTATGTCACAAAAAGAAACTCTAGGGGACTCACCTAGAAATGGCTCAGTCATCTACAGGAAAGCCACAGCCTCAAAGTGGGAGAGCAGTTCTGCTACAGGTAGGGTATGCACTAGCTTACCATGTAATGGCTAGCTCTTACTAAGTACTTCGTTATTTTCATCACATTAATTTGTTGTATGTCACCAGGATTCAACATAAGATTGGTCATTCTAATTTTGCATTTAAAGAAGGCTCTCTGAGAATATGCTTCTCACTAAAAAAAAAATAATTTACAATTAGGAAAATGATGTACTAGTGGAGTTTAAACTATGACCTTTAAAAAATTACAACAGTCAGTCAGATTTGAATTCAGCTAGTATCTGTTACTAGAATAAGAAAAGAATATTTCACTTCATTTTCTCAACTATGTATAAAGTCAAACGAGGATGGGGGAAAACCTGAAAATACTCTTAGTTCCTGTTTATCCTAGCAAAACCAAGTCCTGTCTAAACCCAGCTTAGATTTGATTATGCAGGCTTATTTGGAAAAGATATCGAAAAACCTTACAGATTTTAACACCTCTCCTTTCTTACCCAGAGATTTTTACTGTGCCGAGACATTGCTTTTTTTCCCCTAAACGTTAAAGCAGAAGTACATTTCACAGCCTCATACAATTAACACTAACCTGGAATCAACAGTTCGCTTCTCTGAGAGCACTCTAATGAGCAGAGTTGGGGAACAAAAGACCTTATCTAGTTCCAATTCCTGCACTGGTTTATTGTGTCATTATAAGCAAAGTCAAATCACTGTATAATCTTTCCTTTTGTAATGCAGGACTCGTACTTTATTTTTTTAGAAAACTCACCAATTAGTAAGTTTAGTGCTTAAAAACACTCCAAGTGACCAGAAAGGTCTATTTTAGAACAGGTATCTCTGTAGCATTTTTCCTAAAACACACTGTGCATATATATCTTGTTGTCAATATAAAATATTAAAGATTCAAAGGCCAGTTGCAAAAACACGACTAGTAAACACAAGGGCTTCAGTTCAGCAAGAGTCATCTCACAGAATCAAGGCCTTTGACTCTTACTGTACACCTACTCTTTCAAAATAGCTGAAGTGGAATGCTGACAAATCTCATAGGCCTATGTTTCTCCTCTCTACTATGAGCTATACAACCACGTGTCTCATCAAAGCACATGTTGGTCTTTCCAGAGATCCTTAAACATAAAGCAGAGAGATGGACTAAAACATTAACAAGCAGATAAGCTGTCTGAGCCCTGCTCTAAAAGCACACTCTTCCACAAAAATCACATTTCTTCTTATGGGCCATTATTTTTTTCACCACTGTTCTTGGGTTCTTCAATTTTAGATTTTTACTTAAGTCTTATCTGCTTAATAATCTAACTACCCACTTCAGCACAAAAAAAATAGAGA
>JAVJGG010000027.1:9796325-9809285 GCA_035590195.1 Aviceda cuculoides
CCGCCAGGCCCCGGTGGCGCCGCAGCGGCCGCCCCGCAGGCCGGGCCGGCGGGAGCCCTCACGGCAGAAAGCAGCGGCGGGTCACCGGCCACCGGCACAAACGCATAGCTGGCGAAGCCCGGTCACTTCCCTGTGCCCGCGTCTCCGGCTAAGCCGCCACTCGTCCTGCCAAACCGTTTTCAGAAGTTATCTGTTTGGAGGGAATGTTTGGGTATAGGTACCTGTCGGGGGGGTTTGGAAACTTTCGGGGTTTATTTGTAGAAAACAGAATGAGAGTACTGAATACGAGAGTTCCTGCATCCTGCCCAAATATGCTCTCGTGCAGCAGTTAGGAGTAGTGCTAGCCAAGGAATAAGGAGAACCTGAGAAGCAGTGAGCAAGGAAACAGTGGTACTTGGTACTGATATTAAAAATAACGTGCATCTCATTTTGCATGGCTTATGTAATGACTGTAATTTTTTTCCAAAGATCTGTGCATTAATTTTCTGGGAAGTAAGGACATCCATGAGCCTCAAGGTTTTGCGGTATTTTAGTACCACTTCAGGGTGCTTCGATGCTACACAGTATTACATAATCTTGTTTTATTTGCTTTAATTCTATTGCAAATGGATTATTACTAAATTCTGATGTTAATGAAGATATTAATTATTGATTAGCAAATGGTACTACATTGACCTACGGTTTTATATCCTTTGCATGGATTGTAAAAGACAGAGTGAATGACCCTTAATCCCAGAGCTGTCCATGGGCTCCAAGTGATTTGCAAGCAACAGCTCATTAAGATTTGGATTATCAGTGAAATTAATACCGTGCATAATATCCTAGATGTCTCGGAGTGAATTGATTCCGGGCACAAATCTGTTGGCTTTGAATGAGTTGCATCAGAGAGAAATAGGCGCTTCTGTGTTCTCTTCTAACTCCCTGAAACACGTGGTACAAGTAAGATATACATAGTTTCTTCTGATCTTCACTTAGTGAAAAAGCATTTGATGGTTGATGAGTTAGTTTCAGACTCCTCTCCATTCAGTTCAGTAGGGGTACAAAAACTTAGGTTTTTCCTTCAGTGGGAAAGTCTAGTTTATCACTGCCATGGACCTATATACATGCCATGACCCTATACACAAATTGTGCCATGAGAGTCTCTGAAGACAATCCTTTTAAAAGGGCAGGGACACACCGACACCTACCTGTAGCTGAAAAAAAGAAGCCCTGTCAGTGACCACACAAAGCAACTTCTTCCGTTGTTTGGTTCTATTGCAACAAGAAAGCAAACATTTTTATTTCTGGTGTTTGCTATCTGGGCTTCACGTCACCCTTTCAGTTAATAACAATGGCCTTCTGGAGAAATTGCCTGTCTGTGGGAGCAAAGATTACTGTTGCTTTCTCTTAGAGTTGTTTAAGATTTTAGTATCTTAGCGTCACCAGAACTGCCCGTCCTGTGCATCTCAAGATGTTTGTTCTTACGCCAACATTGTCCTTTGGCTTAAATAACTTTTCTCTCCCCGGTGTTTATTCTTCTCTGATGTATTTTTAAGGCACCAGTGCTATTGCCTCGCAGTTTCCTTGCTGGAACACTTTGCACTTTTTGCCCTGAGGATGCAGGGTGCAGAGCGACTGTTCGCAGGCATAACCTGCAGGAGGTTTTTTGCTGAGGCTGAATTCCTCCCAGGACATGGAGAAGCACGTGGCACACATTAGGCAAAATATGGCCATTGTTCCATGCCCAGACACAACATTGCAGAGAGCCGCTGCAGGGAATTACATCTCATCTAATTTTTCTTCTCCTAGCCTTTTTTGGACAGCTAGAAATTTACTGTTCCATTCACTCTGTACTCGGGGAGTTACAGTTGGTCTGTGAAGCATGGTAGAGTGAAAGAGGATACAACATGAAAAATTATAATTTCATGTGCTGTTTTTCTGAAACTTGTTCACATATGCATCTCTTTTTCAGTGCTCAGTAAGCTTTGTTTCTCTTTTGTTTTAAAAGTTCCTGTGAGAATCAGACTCTCTTTTCCACAGAGAACTGGGCAAAGAAAAATCCCAATAAAATGAACAGTGTGACTGTGAATTTCAATGGTCATAGTGACTGGAATTGAGATTTACATCTTCTAAACATATGTCCTGGCAGAGTTTGCTCTTTTAATGCATATAACACTGGCTATAGGTCAAGGAAATGAGAAAAATTATCTCCACAGAGGAGGCTTTTTTCCCCTGAATAATAAGCAGTAATTATTTTAAAATAGCAAATTAATCTAAATTATGACTAAATAGCTCAACTATTTGCTTGGCATTGGAAACTTAACCAAAACGGACGATTCTCAAAAGTGCTGCAGAGCAGTGCCAGCCCTGCAAGGTTTTTATTACTAAGATTATGACTGAAATATTTTCCACAATTCCTCCCCTCAGTTTTAGTACCTTAATACTTAGCAACTACCACTAACATTTTAAGCTATCGCCCTGCTCACTGTCAGACCTTGGTGCCAAATACGGCTTCTGGCAGTCCCTTCCTGCAAAGAAACCATGTGAGGGAGAAGGTGAAAGGGGAAGAAGCCTGCAACATAGGTGTCGTGCTGGCATAGAGTTATACCCAACCGCTCTTCTTCTGCAGCTGTCCCACAGAATGAACCAATCCTTAGGGAGCCGCTGGAGTTGGGGAGTCAACAGCCTGTGTCTCTGTGGTGACTCCAGGTCCTTGGCACTTTCCTTCATCCTGCAAGTCCCGTAACAGCAATGGAAATTTCTGTAGGGTCTTAAGGGCTCTGGCAGTGCTTAGTCTTTCTGCTCCCCCGGGGCTGTGCAGGGATGGAAGATGTGTCTTCCTTTCCATCCTTATCTTGTGCATTCATTTCCCTGCTGACTGAGTTTATTGCTACAGGAGGCTCAGTCTGTCCCTCCACAATTTTCACGGAGCAGGAAAAATCAGTTCACACACAAGCAGATTTGAAGCCACAGCCATGAGGAATCACAGTGATTGAACTATAGCTGAAACTTCAGCCTGTTTACCTAAGCATTGATTTTATTTACAATGCATAGAATTTCTTTCTGTTACTCCTGCTCCTATGTTTCTGTAGAAGCTCTTTAGCTGCAAGGTGGGCCTTTAGCAGCCTATGAAGGTAATCAGGGTTACTCTTAGTTTGAGCTGCCCTTGTAGCCTGTGAGACTGCTGAAGGTTGGTGTCAGCTGGTTTACAGCACTGCTCCCATGGAGTAGTAGTCTCTCAGCAGATTACACACCAACTGTCCATCCACGAGGAGCTCAGGCCTAGCCTAAAATGCAACTTTCTCTGAGAAATGAGTGAATGAAATACTTTCAAAGATGGTGATCCTTTCTAGCAGCTCAGGATCAGGATTTTGGATTCCTCAGTTTGAGTTTAAATGAAGATTTACCTGTCCCTACATAAAAAGCCTGCTACCCCCCGTTCCTGTCTGGCCTCTGTGGGCGATGGGCACTCGCGGGAGTGCTGTGGTGGTGTCGGGTGCCAAACAACTGTTCCCTTGTCTCCCCAGAGGTGAAAAGCCCACAATGTGTATGTTACATTTGGGGGGATTTGTGGTATCAAGTTATTTTCCTGGATGCATTTTAGCCACGTGTTTGCTGTTCCTCTGGTTCCTTGTGGAAGGAGCAACTCCATGAAGAAAGACGATTGCTCTGTGGAGTCCTGTGTCTCTTCCACATCAAAAGCGCTGCTTAACAAAATATTTTGGGGTTTGCAGAACCAACTTAGTTTTCTTCACACGTATACTACACTCCCACTAATTAAGTATTATGCAAGGCAAATTGTCTTCAGGAACCTGTACAACTTCATAGTCTTTATATTATGCTCAGCTGGCACGTCTTCAATCACATTACTTTCATCCGATTTGCACATTCATTGAAATGCGATAAACAATTCTGCCATGCTCAAAAGTAAAATTCAGCTTTTCCACAGCTGTATTCACTTCTCAGAGGAGGAAATATTGCTGAGTAAAATGGCAGCATATGTTGGTAGTCAGTTTTCAGAGGAGTGCCTCACAGAATGTAGCAGTAAATCCAGACATTGAATTACTACTAGAAGTGAGCTGGGAAGTAAGTATACATGCACTCAAGAGATACAGTCTTTTTTTTTCTCTGAGGATCAGGCAGATGAATTTTTGGTTGAATTCTTCTATGTTTTAAATACATTCGATGATACCATTATCATCCTTAAGAAACTTAGGCATCGTAGGTGCTACCGCATACAGTTAAGTACTAGAGCAAAGGATCATTACACAAATGCTTGGCCTTGTTTTTTTAGAATCTGTTTATTTTGTTGTGCAGTCCTATCCATTAGGCTTTTTAGAGAGATTTAGATGTTACAGATTCCTCTTTTAGAATTTTAATTTCATTTACTTATTTAAAAGATTATCTTTGGACTCTGAGAAATGAGCAATGCAAATGTTTGCTATTGACAATTGTGTCTTGATGTTTAATGATTTCTTAAACAGTCCAGCATGTTTGTGGTATGGTTCTATGCCCATGTAGAGAATAAACCCTCAGCCCTCCTTCTTTCTCTCCAAGGCTGAATAAAGGCTGCTTAGACTGCTGTGCCAGCAGCTCTGTGTGAAAGGCAAGGGTGGAGACTTGGAGGAGCTGGTGTCACGTGCTGGGGTCTACAGCTGGGGGAAAAGCGCTCTCCCTGATTGTTAATTATGTAAAAAGAGGGCAGTGAAGCATGTATTCTATAAGGGAGCTGGAACACTGAGACTGAAATATCTGTGAGCATGGTGCATCCACCTATCTTTGCTTTAAGTTTGGCAACTTGGGTACCAGTAACAGTTTGGCTGTGGCAGAAGGGATGTCAGCACAGAGCAACTGCAGTGTACTTGGGTGCTCAGTCAAGCCTGTATTATTTTCTGTGAGCACAGGACAGTCACCAGCTTGAAGTTAGATTGGTAAGTCTATTCCATACCGAAGGTATAAATGAATAGTATGAACATATGCTACCTCAAAAACTTTTCCTTGGTTGATTCCTAGGGTGTGCGACCAGGTTCAGCTTCTTACATGGGACAGAAGCAATTATAAGCAAGCCAAAATACCTGAAGAATTCATGTGTAAAATATTTAAATGAGTAGAGGAAGATATCTATTCTCTTTATCAACCTTAAAATAAAATCAATGAAAGTTTAAACATTTTAGGAGTCCAGAACAATACTTTATATCCATTTGTCAGGCCTATGAATCCAAATACAAAGCATGTACTGTTTCCACAGGTTCTTCCTTTTCCAAACTGGGATTTACCAAACTTTAATCTGCAAAGTTGTGATGTTTTCTTAATAAAAAACTTCTACTTATTAATTTGGCTGCCAAATGAGATTTCTCTAATTTCTGTGATTTCTGGAAATTTCATTCTGGTATCCATATTTGCCCTTCCATGAGGGAAAAAAGAATATACATGCACTGAACTATAATCTGTTCTACAGCCTATTCAAGGTCTTAGTTATATACTCCACTGCAAAGCATCTGAAAACAAAATGATGTATTTCAGCAAATCTATTTATCAGACATTTCTATTAACTGCAAGTGTGTGGTGAGAGGGTACAGTAGTGGTTTAATATATCATCAAGATACACAATGTTTGAATGTACATGTTAATCTACATTTTTAGGAATTACAACTAAGATAGCTATGTGCACAGTACTTTAAACTGCAGTGAACTTCTCTTCCGGTTGCATTGACAATACCAGTTCCTTACACAGTTGAATCTTGTTAAAAGCTCTATTCCCAGTGTAGTAAATGTGACACTACAGGTACAACATTGACAGCAGATATCATTAAGGCTCTGTTCTGATGACTGTTTATTTCTCTGTGCATACCTCCCCTCCACTCTGCTCTTCTCCCAGTCCCTTCCCTCCCAACACACCCCATTTTTTTCATACAGAATGAAAAGCTCATTGGCTCCAGAGTATTCAGGAAGAAAAGTTTACGATACAAGATTTTAACCTGAAAGTAATGAAATGTGTAATGAAATGTAGATTCATAGTAATAGCAATACCTGGTACTTATAAAGCTGTTTTAATATTTTTAATTTTTTTTTTTGGTATAGCAGAAGAAGCTAGTATCCACATCCCATGGTGCTATACACTCTACAGCAGGTAGCACAGAGAAAAGAGTCCAGACTGAAGATCATACAGTCAGAATGGGTCTCAGCATCTTTGTGAATTCGAGGAAGAACAATCGTCTCTATTTCTGAGATATGGAAGGTGAGGCACAGAAAATGTAAATGCCTTGCTCAGAAACACACAGTGAACCAGTGGTAGACTTTGGGTCTGTTGACTCCCCAGCCACCGCTTTATTCGTTGGCCCATTCTGTCCTCTTAAACAACTAAGAGAAAATCTTCTGACATACACAGCATGGACCTAGTATCACAGGGGAATCAGTGTCAAATGCACACAGCCTGATTCTGCAGTACCTTTTGGCATCTGTAGTCACCTTTACTTCATAAAGAGGGCCTAAAATGCCCTCAAATTGAAATTGACTTGGTGTAAACAACTAATATATGTAGTTTAATAGAGAATCAGGCTCACAGCAGTTACTTTGTGGCATGCTGAGACTAGAATTAACTGTTTTAATTGCTAATGAATTAAGGCTGATTCCTGTTTATATTAAGGCCTCTGTATCCTTCTATGACAGTGTAACTGTGCCTCAGTGCAAGTAAGACTCAGGCTATTGAAAAAAATTAACCTTTCAGTTCCCTTTGAAGTCAATAATTTTAGTGGCCCTAAATGAATAAAATAACCGGAACCAAGCAACCTGTCTCTATACTAGAGAATATTTACAAAAGGATTGTAAAAGGACCTAAAAGTAACCTGAGGGAAAACCAATTATATGTTTGTTGAAGAAAAAAGTTAGATTAGATAGACTTGTTGCCTGGTCTTGAAAATGGAGAATTGTAACATGATAACACACCTTCATATGAAGATAACTGGCTTGATGTTCAGTGGTTATGAGTATGCCCAGATAAATTGTAGATGCTTATCAACTCTGGAGATGAAGTCGTCTTGTTATACTACTACAATAAAATAGAAATAGACTTATTTGGTATTTAAGTGCTAGACATATAGGGCATAGTTTGCATAAAGCTAGTGTGTGTTATATTCAGATGAGTAGGAAGATGACCTCAAGCTCAGTAAAATGCTACATGATCACAGATTTCTCCTACTGTTATTAAAAGCTATTATGTGTTGCTTTCTTAGAATAGGGGTTCTCCAACTTTGCTCTCTGTAGCCAAGCAGTATTTTAGATATTCTCTCCTCTCCAAACACGCTATTCATAACAGTTTTGGTTTTAAAACCTTCATTTTTTAGACGTTGGTTTAACATTTGCTGGCTGAGAATAAAACAATCCTTGCTCTATTCAAATTTAAGGCCTGAGTCCGCATGGGTTGCAGCACTTTTTAACTTATTTTTACTTCTAGTTAGAAGTCAATTTATTTTTTAAAGCTAATATGTAATTTGTTTCTGTAAATTAACATAATTCCCTAGGCATCAGTATGGCTATGACAATTACCCAGCTGAGGATCTGGCCACCGAAATGTAACTCCAGTGGTTGGGAAATCTGTTTTGTATACAAGTCAAATAACAGCTGGATCATATGTGATGTTACATTTAGTTTCATTGGCAATTCAGAAAATATTTAATAATAAATTTCATTGCTTCTATTCCCCATTTTTGTATACAAATAAATCATCTTTTCTAAAACATTCTTCTTCTTTAGTAAGGCTTGTATTCATAGTCATATCAAAAGTGTTTGCTATTGGAGCAACTTTTCAGCTTGCTTTCTTTAAAGTTATCTTTATTATGAAATTCTACAGCATTCTAAACTTTAATGGTCATTAGCAACCCTGCACTTGAGTAAAGAATCACATTAAAAAAGTATAAGGTATAATATTTTCTTGTCCAAAACTAAGGCAGGATGAACAAAAGTAATAAGCTCATCTGATCCTCACCTACCAAGCCCTGATTTTAAACAGTATTCAAAAGCCCAAGAGAGGTTGTCATCACAATGATTATTGCGCTTTCTCAGTGTCTTGCTACAGGATTAGTTTTTCCTTTAGCAATATATAATTTCTTCTCCTGAAGACCACACAAAGTTATTGTACTCTGGAAAGAAAAAAAGCACTTAAAGTTTTATGAAGTTATGACCTAGACAGAGGGATACAAAACCAAATTACCATTCTATGATTCAGCTATGTCATGATCTAATACTGTTTCAAAATTATTATTCTGTTATTTAGGTTGGCATCATCTTCTGAACACCCGATGTGCTCTTTGGCATGCTACAAATTCAGCAGATGCACTGTCTTCTGGGCTTTACAGCTTCTTCTGATGAATGTACAACATTTGGAACAAAGCCGCTCTTGACACCTTCCCATCCATCTTGTATTGAGATTTCTCCTTTTTTTACAAGTTCATAGATGTCTCGTGTGAGAATTGTAAAGGACTCTTCAACATTCGTGGCATCTTTTGCTGAAGTTTCTATATATTTCATACCACAGTCAGATGATAGTTTTTCAGCTTCTTCTCTTGTAACCTCACGCTGTGACACTAAGTCACATTTATGTCCTACTAACAGGAACACAATCTGAAAGGGCTGCACATGCATTTTTGCCTCTTCTAGCCAGTCTTTCACATGTTCAAAGGATCGTCGATTTGTGATGTCAAACACTAGTAAGCCACCCACAGAATTGCGATAATAAGAGCGTGTTATTGATCTGTGAAGGAAAAAAAAAGAAAAAGGAAAATTAAAATACGTTCTCACTTTATCCATAAATAGATTACTTTTCCATATGGCAATGTGTTTTTATCTACTGTAAGTTTTATGAAATAGCTTTGCTTTTTTAAAACTAATTGGAATTTATTAATTCACTTTCTACACACAAAAATGTTCCTTTTAAATTTTTTTCTTACATTCAAAAGTCACTTCCTAACCATTCTTGAAGCCAACATCTCTAGTGTGAATTTTGAATGGTGAATTATTCTGCAAAGTACTCTTTATTAGCAAACTGTGGCACATGTTCACAGAATAAAAAGTATATATTTATTTGTCAAATACTTGTTGGCGTTGAAGTCCGAGTCCTTCAGTTTTATACAAACATGCACTTCACTTTGTTCTAATCAATTATTTCAAACTGAAATATGTAGGCAGATGTTGAGAAACCTGGAGCCTAAGCTTGCCAATGTACGAGCACATCCTTTTGTATTCCTTGCAGAAGAATTCTTTGATAGAAAAGTTTGTACAGATAATGATAATTCTTTGTGCTTGCAGAAGTCAACAGATAACAGACTAAGAAAGGAAACTCCCTAAACCAAACTGTCCAAAAGTAACTGAGCTGGGCAAACACACACTTGTTAAACCATTGGCAAGGAACACTTCTACCTCCAGCATCGCTCTCACATTTATTCAAAACCTCTTTATAATTGCATTTACTCAAAACCTCTTTATAATTGCATTTACTCTTTTTTGGCGTGAGTCTTCCAGGACTAGCAACAGATATTTTCTACTTTTGAGCCCTCTACATTCCAGAGCATTCACTGGAAGGAATTTTGGAAGAAGGAAACCCTTCCTCTGGTTGAAAAGATTTTTAATATGCTCTGCAAGAAGAAAAAATGTTTGTTAGAATGTAGAGAAAGATACAGGGACTAAAAAAATGATCGTAAGTCTCTAATCATGAGCAATATGGGAGGATGGAAAGGGTGAGAAGAGACATTTTAAAGGAAGTGACAGCCTACCAAGGAGTGGACACAAGCACTCATTACTAGCATAAATATATAGCTATTGTGTATATAAATATTCTCCAATTGAAATGAGATGCACAATATCTATTAACAGTTATTATTTTTAATTATAATTTAGCCAAGAATTAATTCCATTTTATCTTATGATTATGAAGAGGATGCAGCCTTAAAACTTTTGGAATCAGGATGAACTGTACACAGTAACACATCTTTCGATAACAGTAGCTCCCTCTGATTTTCAGTTCATCGCATTTCATATAGTGTTTTATAACAATTTGAACATAGAGGTATGATTAGCAGCAGTAGTCATATTACAGATAGGTAAGTGCACAGCTAGATAAGGCTTAGGTTTCTTGGCATATCTAAATTCATTTAGCCACAGTAAACGACATTTTAAATGGTTTTATTTAGATAACAGGGAGGGATTGTTTGTCCTAATGTTTAGAAAGATCTCTTCTATGTTCCCAGCAATAGAGTCCATGGAGTGTTTCCCTGAACAGTTTGAATGGGAAGACAACAGGATCTTACCCTCAGATTAATTCAAATAGCCTGGATATGAAACATGAATGAGGGGTGTCACATTTTGCGAAGTATTAAATAAAGGTGCCAAAAAGATCTGTTTCAGGTTTTCCTAAGTATTTTTTTGCTGTAGAGCTGTTGCAAACACAAATGTACATTCGAGTAATTCAAGTGGTTCTAGAAAGAGTGGAAATGGGTGACAAAAATGGGATTCAGTTTGGAGAAGTGGAAGCTGATACAACCTATTTTCATTTTAAAAAATTCTTGAAAACAGTTACACCAAAGAAATGCATTAGCCAGGAGAGAAAGTAGGTTAACATTGAAAATGCAGTGCATCATTTACCAAGTATTTCTATATAGAACAATGTTAAATCATGTATCTGTGAACAGGAGTACTGAAAAACAGCCTGGCGTATGTTATTGGGTGCTTATACACAGCAGTTGGTACCCTCATCTGTTGTAACTCACTTCTGCAGAGACACGCTAATTTATACTAGCTGATGATCTAAGCCATTATATTTAATTATGCATATGTATTGCCTGTAATGGAGGTGATTAAAAAGCATCTGTAACTTTGGGCTGTACATCACAAAAACTGGGTGAACATATGAGAGAGACAGCAGTCGGTTTTTCTGTATTTTTGGTATGCATAATTTGAAATTAGTTTTTCATTACCAAAAAAGGTTAATATCCTAGAGAGGCTTTAGAAAACAGTAACAGAAGAAAAAAGTAACACAAGAAGTTTTAAAGATACATATGATGCATATGATACCATGTTATGTGACTGTCTAACATCTGAGAAAAGTATTATGTTTCTTAAAATATGGTCTACAAATATTTGAATAGTTTTACTATTAAGGTGAGTTATTATTTGCAGTTATGTTTTAAAAGATAATATTCCTGACAAATAAGAGAGAATTTTGAAGCAGAAAGTTTAGGCCATCAACTGGGAAAAATGTCTGGGCACATGAATGTGGTAGGTTGTTCATCTGAAGTATCTGAAACATCTTACAGATGCAAAATATTTCACTTAAATATGACAATCAGAGTAGATTAAGTATTAGACATGTATTTTTAGTAGACAGCTTAGAGTTACTTGGAGAATGAACTGTGTGAAGTGCTTCTGCTCACTTATGCTGTGTATCACACCTAGAAAGCATAAAAGAGCGTTGACTTAGATGGTCTAGTAGGTCTCTCTGCTTTTGTTTTGGTTTGTTTTTTTCTCTATAAAACTAAGTGCAAAGGCAATTTTTGCCTCTTATTAGTATTATCACTAAAGACTGTAGGACTTCTAAGTGCCTTCAATAAGGCTCAGGCAGAACTATAACACCAACATCTGAAGTTGTGCTCCACTCAGCCGCGTATCTAACAATGGTGCCTGAACAAGTTCCCTGGGGAGCCGAGCGCTCTGCTTCTGTGCGACAGCCCTGCCTTCCCTCTTAGCTCAGAACCCAGCTGAAAACAAACCATTGCTCCAGGTGAGTGCCCGGAAGGCTTCTGTTTGGGACAGCATCGCCAGAGCATGCCAACAGCCTGAGGTGGGTTCAAGCTCCTCACAAAATGCAGAGGAACTTTCTTTTAGCACAGCGGAGGTACCTGTCTTTCACATCGATTCCTCGTGCACTGCTTCACAAGGCACGGGTCAGTGTTCGCAGAGCCCATGGTACAGAGGCCGCTTGAAGGGTTTTGTTCAGAAGTTGCACAGCTTTATAGACTTTACAGGCCATGTCAATGTACTGCATATGACTTCACTGAAAAGCTTGATGACGAGTGCATGGTATCTGACTAAAGATAAGGAGGGCTTACGGTAAAAGGCTTTTCATGCAACAGGTGGTAGGCTTGTAGATCTCCTTGGGAAAGCTGTAATGAATGTAAAGAGTTTATCTGTATTCCACGGAAGACTGAACAAGTCCTGAACAAGAGACTGAGTGAGCTTTAGTAGATAGAAAAACTGCATCAGTCTCCAGAAGTCCCTCAAGTTGAAAGTAGAGGATAGCAGAGTACTCAGGAGAATTCTTGCTGAAACGATGACTTCTCATGTAAACTTTGGTTCAGCTAATTAATGTCATTAAACTAGCATTACAGAAGGGAATGTGTTACTCTCAGTACCATAATAAATTTTCTGTGGGGAAGGCGGTAGAGGGGAGTACTTCCTTTAGTAGAGAGAAAGCCTTCAGTTAGGGACAGGGTGGGTTTAAGGTGAAAAAGTTATGGCCAAAGAACAGCCTTTCTTCTAGACCTGGGGAGACAGCAATTCAGCCTGCCATCTCCTTCCAGGAAACTGTTAAGAGGAGGTGCTGGTTGGAAGCAGAACTTCATTCAGATTTAGAATCTGGCAAAGCTGCCTGTGACTTGGAATGAAAGGGGGAGTGAACTCTTAAATCCATTCCTACATCTGTCTTTATTCACGTGTCTTATCTCTCTGCCTAAACCACTTTGTTTTTCTTCTGTTCCTTTGTGCCCAGTACTTCCTTGCTGCCTCCTCCCCCAGCTTCTCTTTCACAGAAGACTAAATTGTGGTACTGAATAAACACTTTAAATAACGAAGCAGAAATAAACAGTCAACATTAATTTAAGCATTTTACTTCAAATTTTCTTTTAAATAACAAAAACAAGCATGGTTTGCAAAACTCAAATCATAGCATACCAGTAAAAATCAAATATATTGCTCAGGGACCCCTGTAGGAAC
>JAVJGG010000027.1:9842571-9853907 GCA_035590195.1 Aviceda cuculoides
ATTTGTATATGATTTTTTTTCTTTTTTACTGTATTATATCTTTTCTCTAACTCTAGATCCATTGTGGAACATAGGGAGATAATGAGAATTCAGTGGAACTGGCAAATTGGTATGTGTATGACAAAATAATGTACATTTTTACAGAACACTGGAAAATGATAATCATTTAGGCTTCGAATGCTGGGGTTTTCATTTTCTTTCTCTGGATATTAAGCAGCATTCATATCATATTGTCACAAATTTATTTTCTGCAAACTTTGCAGCTCAGCAAAGAGATAAGGTTTGCAGGGTTGAACATTAAAGCCTTTGAGTTCAGGCTTTTTTTTTACATATAACATGAAATAATTTTTCAAAATAAATTGAAATAAGTAAAAATTAAACGTGTTTAGTTACAGATGTGTTTGGTGTTGGAACATCACAAGAATATTTTTCTGTTGTCCTTCCTAAATAAAATACTGGAAAAACAGATTTTGTAACACATTTTTGACCTCAGCAGAACTGTGTGTTATTAAGAAATGTGGCTCTACATTTCTTCAGTCAGCTCTTAGGTTAAACTAGGAAAGAATAAGAACTTTCTTGTATAGATACAGTAATTTTTGCAATACAGAGTAGTCTTGGAAGAGAAGTATTTCTTCCGTGTTTTTCTTAAATTTACACTCCCATATCTTTTAGGACACCTTATCCTAAAAGTTAAAAATGCATAGTTTTAAAGCATCTGAAGAATATTGGTGTTCTTTAAAGTCATTATTCCATGCCTTAGGAGTAAATCGTCATCTTGTTTTACAGCATTACTGTTCACAGTCTTTGCCCTGTGTATGTTTGGGCTGTATAGCTTCATGCCAGTAGTGATTAAAGTTACCAGCGCAACCTCAGTCAACCTGGGTATTCTGACTGCGGATCTCTACAGTCTGTTCTTTGGGCTTTTCCTCTTTTTCTGTAAGGTAAATACCTTCATTCTTTTACTGTAATTTTAATTACTTTTTCACTCCAAAATTGTAAGTAAAGCATAATGTTCTTAAAAGCGCCTGAACAGTCATTTGCGCTTGTACTTTTCTGCAGCTTGTATCGTTCATCGTTGGCAGATGTCATTCAGGAGGAGTCATACTTAGTTAATTATGTAGCATTGCACCATTAGGCAGATAGTGATTTTCAAATAATTTCACACTTGATGGAATACATTACGAGTTAATGTTAAGAGATAGTAAATAATTTCCTGAGGTGTTCAAATGGTAAGAGTTCTTGCTGTGGGCCCTGTGTGGAACCATATATTAGATCTGGTTCATCTCTCCAAGTGTCCAAAGAGAAGGTTTGAATCTCCCTGTACTGAAAGGCATTTGGTGTCTGAGAGAGAAGCAGTATGGCTTGATTTCCAGAAATTAATATTTTCTTTTAGAAATCTAATCTGTTCATTACCAACATCTTGGGATAAGAACCAAGCTCTCTCAGTGCTACTGCTAAGGAGAGACTAAAGGAACTGAAAAAAAATGCACATAAATGTATTATTCTGTATGTTCTCCAAAAGGCAGTTACTTTTATCGAGCTGTAAAATATTTTTGGTAGTGTCTATTCAAGTTAAATGACAGTGCTAAGAAAATTTCATTCCACCCTACACTTTTCATCCAGAATAATTCGTGGGAACCTAGTTCGTTATAGCAATTGGAGTAATTGAGTCAGTCACTTGGTGACTGGAAAGGCTTAGTGAGAAGATTGTGAACTTTGCTTAAGAACTTAATTCATATTATTCCATGTGGTTGCTTTCTCTTCAGCATTATGAAGAGCCAGAAGCTTTTAGGTCAGATTTGTTTCTGAGAAGGAAGGCCAATTTATTTTACAGCACGGAGGTCTGGTAATGGTAGGGTCTGACAGCAGCTAGATTTTCCTTTTAAAGAGTCTCTTAGCTCAGCTTTCCTCCCTGTTTTGGGTTCCAAAATTTGCTCCAAGCTAGAAAGCTTCCGTTAAAAATGAGTGTAGGAAGTGAACCATACTTACATTCTAAGAATTAAACAAATCCTTCTAAGTGACTTTCAAACATGTATTTTGGGACCCAGATAACTCAAGAAGTGATTATAAATTTATATTCATAATAGTAAAGAGGAAGAAGTAAGCAAGAGCTTTGGAAGGGATATAATAAACTTTTATTCTTCAGGATTTTTAGCTTACTTTGGGGAGAGGTTTTTCTGAGAGCAGATCATCCCATAATTACTAACTGTGGGATATTCTGGTGGCAGAAAGGACAAATGAATAAGAAAAGACGTTGGGGTGGTATTATGAGAGAATTTCAGATATTTATTAAACTAGGAACTTGCATCTATGGTTAGAAACAATGAGGTAGCAAAAAGGGTAGCAATAATAATGCTGCATCTTTTGTAATCAGAGGATTTGAGATAGCTTAGGAATCAAGAAGTGCGAGAGCCTGATTTTGACAGAGCTTATAACATAACACTTAGCAGTAGATAATCTTATTAGCAAGTTAACCATCTAGTTTCTTTACCTATGGGGCAAAGAAACCAGGCAGGACATTTCCTGGATTAAAAAGCATCCTGGACACTGGAATCTACAAACAAAAATGTGAGGAATCACTCTCTGTTCCCCATTACCAGATGATATTTCAGAGCAAGCCACTGAAGGTTTGGCTGGGCGGCAGAGTGGAGACAGCCATGGAGAGCTCTGAATTGCTGTGCTCTGAGCCTGCTCTGAAACAGGAACAGCACAAACATACAGCGGCTACAGCAGGGACGGGGTCCAGGAATTTATGAGGTTTTGACTTGTGCACGGTTTTTTTGCTAATGCACTCAACTTTTCAGCCCTAACCAAGTCTGTTTAAGGTGAAATGTGAATTTTGCATACCTGTTTTGATGAGCTCTTTTTTTTTTTTTCTTTTACTCCATAATGAATCTTTGCTGTGCTTGTTCCTAATGAGCTCATTATATAGATACCTGTGATCCCTCAAGAGATATTAAAAAAGGTCTCCAAATGCTTTTGTTGTATAAGCTCCTATGGATGAGAGTATATTGCAAATACAGACACTAGATGGAGTTACAGTGCTCCAGTAACATTTAAAGTAGTCTTTAGGCTTGATAGTGAGGATGAGGATATAAGCTGCACAGGTGCAACTGAAATCAGTGTCTGAAGCAGTGAAGGTGCTGCAATATTTGAAATGAAAAAAAAAGAAAAAAAAAAAATCCACAGGAAGAGACCACTGAGCCCTCCCAAGAATGAAAGAAAGGAAAAAAAAAAAACCAGGGAAAGAGCGTAGGCCTGTTGGAGCAGCATAGTTAAGGTTCACCTGTGTCAATAGCTGCAAACACATAGGCAGGCCTTGAATCACAGCTACACTGCAACAGCTTTGGCATCCTGGCTCGGTGACTGTGTATCCACTCACAGAGGAATTAATTCTGAGCAGGGTCAGAGACACCTACTGCCTTGTACACACTGTGAGAGGGGGTCTGGCAGTTACCGTGACTGCCCAGTCTTGCACATCCTTGCATATGAGCACATGTTCACTCATGGCCTTAAGTTGCGCTCCAGGGAAGTCGTGCCGGTGCCTTGGTACAGACCCCAGCTCTGCCCGTTTGATGGGAGTGGGTCAGTCAGGGGTAGGACCACAGACACTGCTGCCGCCTCCATCAGGACACCTTCAGAGCCTGGCGCTTCCTCCTGTGCAGAGTGAACCCTTGAGTCCAAGCTCCTCCAGGCAAACAGCCCGCAAGGTGAGGAGGGAGGGCACGTATCGCAAGGCCACTGTGTTTCAGTCTGCTTTTCCTTTTGCATGGTGCTGTCCAAGGGTTTCCAAGCCAAGTGACTGCCAGCTAGGAATTGCAGTGCCTTAATTGTAGATGCCTCAGTCTTTTTTGGATCAGAGTCCGCTGTCCAGGTCCTACCATTCATTTCATCCAGCTCTGCTGCTTGATAAACTAGAACATATTTTTCAAGGACATCAAAGGAAGCTTGGGAGGTTGGGGAATATTGACAGTGGGATGTAGGATGTGCTATATCCTTCATCCTACTGTTTAATTAGTGTGGTTTGGCAAAGGCAGCGTGGAGGATTTTAACAAGTCTGATGAAAAGGTGTTCCTGGCTGTGGATAACTTGAACACTTTGTATTATTGAACCTGGTGTTATGAAGTAAGCATTTATTTTTCTGTCAAGGTGGATGAATCTCGGCAATTGTTGGACTTTTAAGAGGCAAGTGAATGATAGTGAATCAAATGCCTGATGTACCTCAGCAGTTCATACTCTTACCTCACGCCTCTCTTAACAGAACACAAATGTTGATCTTGTAAAAGGAGCCCCAGTCTCCCTCTCTTCAAGGACTTGCTGGGTGTAGAGAGCAAACTGGTTTTGGTCCAGTAATAACATTTATCTAGCCTTGCAGATGATTAAGAGAGCTGTGCAGAGAACCAGCTGCTCTGGTGACTTGCAGTAGGATGGAGAGATTCATCTCTTGCCAGGACCTGAAATATTTGGCTGTGCTGAAACAAAATTCTCTTAGGGGTACAGTGTTTCAGCATTCACATGTGTAAACAACTATCCTTCAGTGCCACCATGTTTAGAGCCATTTGTTCTCTCTGTCAAGATTCTTGTATGTAAACCTAAGGAAGTTCCCTGTCCAACAGTGTTGAGGATGAGATGCAGAGAAAACCAGCCAGCAGCCTGAGTCTATCAGTGAATGGAGCTGTTGAATTTTGATTTTCAGACCTGAATACAGATTGTGGTGATAATTCTCATTAAAGTAATTTTTAAAAGGAAGGGTGGCTTTCACATTCTTAAAACAAGGCAGCATTGACTGTTTTTACATCAGATAAGACTTGATGCATCTCTTTCTTTCCTCTGCCAGTTTTCAGGTCTTTATATCCTGTCCTTCGTTATCATCATGGTGGGCTTCATCTTGTATTGCTCCACTCCAACTCGGACAGCAGAACCCACTGCCTTGCCACAGCCCGGCAGCACTGGCTTGGACAACGCTGCACTAAAGCTCGAGGAGAATGACAGTGAAACTCCAGCCATAACTGTACAGTTCACAAGAGGAGAAGCTGTGGTGGTCAGCACTGATTAAAGAAATGGCAATATTTCAACATAGAGCTTTTTGTTATTTTACTGCCAAATTTCCCTCAAATATTAATCTGGAGAATTGTTCTACTGCCAAGGCATATGTCATGCTGCGCTGGTTTTAATGCACTGGATAGACTTTTAAGGCCAGATCCTCAATCAGTGAAACTGTATTGATTTACCCTTGCAGAAAATCTGGCCCTTAGAAGAAGACAGAGAAGTATTACGTGGAGTCTCTGGAAAGTGAGAGACTGTTCTTTTTAAAAGCTTAATTTAAAAATTTAATTTAATTTAATTTAAATTAAAAGCTTAATTGCTTAAACAGCGAATGCCTGGGGGGGGGAACTAAGCCAAAGCAAGATTCCAGGTCACTAAGTGGAGCAAATATGTTTTATATTGGATTAGGGACCTAAATCTGCAAGATGCTATCTGAGGGCTCCATGGTTCCCACACCTCAGTGCTGAGTACCCTCAGACAGGATCATGCAAAAGCCAGTCAGCTTCTCATGGGATCTAGTTCTGCAAGCCGTATTACATACATACACCTTCCACGTGCTGATGGACTTACTCCTCCACTGGAGGATTTACTTCTTACATTGCACGTAAATGTTCATCTCTTCATATTTCTGCACTCCCTGTTGCAGCGGGGGCTGCTACAAGTATTTTATTTTGAATTTTGCTGGTAAGGGAAGTTTGAATATGTGTTTTTATAATCCCTTCTTTTTCTCTGTCAGTGGCCTGTCGTTTGGTGTGCTCCCACTAGGTGGAGGAGACAAAGTCAGGCCCTTGCTGGGTTCAGTAGGAACTGGACGTTTTTTCTAGATAAGACAGCAGAAGGGTTTGAACTGAAGCTCACTTCTCAGTGAATTTCTCTCTGAAATGGGACACATTTTTGCATAAAGATTTGAATACAATTGGCATTTCATAAAAAATTGAAGCATCTTAGGCAATCCTCATGGCAACAATAATGACATAATCTCCAAAAGGTTAAGTGCTTTCAGTAGATTCGTTCCCAGTTTTCCTCCTCCTCTTCCTCTTTACAGTAAATTATTAAAAAATACGAGACTGCAGTTTTAACATTAGTAAAACCATACTGGGATTTTATTTTATTTTATTTTTTTGTACAAGCCTTCATAGCTCAGGTGTATGAAGCAACAAAATAATAAAGTTTTCAGCAGCTGAAGAGTTGGTTCTTGGTTTATTTATTTTTTTTTAAGCTAGAATTTCTTTATTGCTCAAAATTATAATTAATTAATTTTACTGACCAAATTATTCTTTTAATGGCTGCGCTTTGCCATAAGAAGTAAATAAGACATTTTCTGAAGATATTGGTGATCAAATGACACGACTGGTTTTGTGTACTTCTCGTATAGTTTATTCAGGCAAAATAATTCAGCAAAAATCTTACCTGACTTTGTTTAGCGATAGCAAAACAAACGTTCAGCAGATACTACAGCAATGAACATTGCCTTTTCACTGAGTAGGTCATGCATGGAAGGGTGAAGAGGTGCTGTTGTTTTATGCAGAGCTATTTGGGCCCAGTTGTCTTTCGCTTTACCACTGGAGTAAAATTCAGGTCACAGATTAAGAGACCTAAACTGGTGCATCTGTAGACATCTGTACATCTAAAGCTGAACAAACAAGCAGCTGGAGACCAGGTGGGGTAAGGAAGTCTGGTGGCAGTAGATGCTTAAGAGAAGCCATCTGGATGAAGTTGTAGTTCTCCATGCCAAATCTGAGTGGCCTACAACCTGGAGCTAAGTCCCACCTGCTGTTAGATGTCTGAGTAGTTAACCGTGTGCAGTAACAAAGCAAACAGCAAGTAAACCTACAGGTCTATAGGTGAATGTTCCAGAACTCTGCACCTATTGGTACACGATGGGATTTGGCTCCTAAATATAGCTAGTTACATGTTTTATGCAAAAAAGTCACTGAGGTCCTGTCTAAAGTGCCTCTCTGTGGGACATGATTCAGTTGCCTCGGTGTTAGCTGAGACACCCTGTGGAGTCTGTGGCATCTCTAGGGGCTGGCAGAGAGGACCCAGGATCTAGAGGAGGCATGTGAGCTGGAGCAGATTGTGGAAGCCAGATGAGGTGCCCTAGGATCTCTGAAATGGCACTGCAGCCCGTGGTTGAGATACTCAACACTTTCTTGATGACCACGTGGGGCCATATGTGATTACTTTAGATGCTTAACCTTTACACAGCTAAAATTGGATCAGATGAATCCCAGATGAAGCTTAGGGCCCGGCCAGCAGTATGTTCTTTCTGTGGTCGCTGGGTGGCATTTCAGCACCTCTGTGGTGGTTGCTACAACAGCTAGCTGTGTGTCCAGTGGTTGAGAGAGCTCTTTGGTGTGCCTGCATGTCCCCTATGCAGTGCAGCATGAAAATCGGTCTCATTTTGTGCACCTCGGGAAAAATAGCAGGGCCATTTGCACAGATGGCAACTGTGAATCACTGTGCAATGAAGAGAAAGCACAAGGCAGCGGCTGGAGTTACAATAGAAGCACGATGGAAAGTGTGGTCAATCAAAGGCTGGTGTCAGTGGGTAAAAGCTTTACCTTGGCAAATGGAAGAAGTAAAGGTAAGTTAGCTCCTAAGTTCATAGCATCCCTTCTGATAGTTCCCATGGAGAGAAAAGCGGGGACGGGGGGGGAGAAGTTTCCTTTGTGCCAAAGCAGGGAATAAAAGGGGACACTTGGCCCACCAGCCTGCTAATGTTGTAGCAGCTCCACCAGAGGATGATGCTTGGCTGGTGTTGCGTAGTGCTGGCATGAATGGCAGCTTCCCCAGGGACAACCCTGGAGGTTTTACATTAGCACCAACTAGCACAAGCTCTTACAGCACGTTTGGGGTGGACCAAGTGGGGTGAGGCATCTGCGGTGGTGCCGATCTGGAGCGACCTGTGCCTGGACAAGGGAAGAGGTGACAGCCTGAAAGGCATTTGGAAGGGGCGGAACAAATGCTGAAGGCAGGGACACGAGTCAGCGAGCAACTGAAAGAAACAACTAAAAAGAGAAGCCATCTCATGGCTCTATGCACGAGTTGAGGCTGTTTTGAAGAGAAACTGCTGGTGTGAGTAGGAAGCTTTGGGGAAATCCTGTTTATTGATGAAGAAGGCACCGAATCCTGTTGTCCCAAAAACAGTGGATCCTCTGCTTCCCTCCAGGATCCCTCCAGCTGCCATGCTCCCCCAGCAGGTCCCGCTGTGGGGCCATGCCTCCCATGCCTATACCTGCTCTCCCCTGAACCTGAGCATCACTCCCCGGCATCTGGAGTGGAGCCTGCCCCTGCCTTGCTCACAGAAGGAATGTTAGGGGTGTTTTTGCAGCTATCTTCAGAGATTACCTAACCCAAAAACACTTTTTAGTGAGATTTCCACATGAGAGAGAGAAATCACATTTGCCTGTTTGGCATGTTTTCGACCCAACTTGCTGGTCTTTTTCTCATTGCTGAGTTCTGGTGGGGTTGCTTCACTCATTTCAAATGAGCGATGAATTAAATGGTAGAACACATTATGAAAACATCAGGAGAACTTACAAGCTTTACTGTGCTAAAAAATAAAAGCCCATCTGGTTGAAATGTTAATCTACAATATTGCTTTGCTTTGATAATCTTGCTAGATTAGATAACCACTAGCTGTTGCCTATTTGTCTGGGGCAGAAAATCTTATGGCTGTCCAAGCTTGAGGAATAGCAGTTATCCCACCTTATGATTCTGAAAGTAAGGATTAGATCTTGATTATATGTTAAGAAATAGTATATCCTTGGCAATGTTTTCTGAGAATTTGTAGATGTATTATTTAGGGGTTACATTTTTGAGGGATTGTGAAAGGAAATGAATCACCCCTTGGATCTTCTGGTAGGTGATTATTGCATGAACTGAAGGTTTTGTGCTGCTTAAACCCATCAGCATCAACAGGCCGTGTTTGAAGAATATTAACTCTTCATTGCAGCAGAATCAAAGGAGAAGGACCTACGTTTGGTTATTGAAGTCTGGGTGCCATTAAATTTGTAGTGCAAACACAAAGGTGTTTTAATTAGGTGGTCATCCCATACTGTCACTACAACAGGACAAAGATCATGCTTGTTGACGTATGTTATATTTCTAAACATGATATTATTTCCAGGCTTGTATTTATTTTAGTTTTAATTTCGATACTCGGTGTGCTCCCATGTAGAATGCACCCTTTGAGGGGCAGATGGTATTTTATTTTATTCTCTAAAATTAGTGGTATGATCAGTGGTAGCATAATGCAGGTTTTATCGTAAAGTACATAGAAACGTGTATTGACTCAGACTTTGGTTTCAAAATGCAGGACCATCTTGTGGTGTGGTGTGAGTGCACAGGCAGTAGCTAATCTTCTCAATATATAGACCACTGAAATAAAAATTGTGTAAAATACGTGTGAGATTACAAGCACAGCCTATTAACTATGGATTTGTTCTTCCAAGGCTTTTAAAATATGACTATAATAGTAGATTGTAATCTGATTTGAGCAAATTGGGCCAGACAGGACTTCTGCTGAGCCACAAGGAGAGGGGAGCCATGCAGGACAGCGTGCCAGCTCAGATGCCCCATCACTTACACTGGGACAGCTTAGTGATTTGGTAGACTTATACTCTGAACTGAGAACTTTAAAACTCTGTTTCACAGACACAGGCTGTGATTTAACTTCATAAGCTGTGATTTAACATCATACAAAAGATTTTCATGCCACATTGTTGGTAGCTAATGCTAAGATCTGTATTAATGGTACCAAGAAGGTCTGAAAGGTCTTTCAAGCTTTCAGCAAGGACAAGGTTGATATTTTTTGTCAATCCTTATGTCAGTGACCCCATGACCTTGCCATCTCCATGATGCAAGGCTCTTGTTTCACTCCCTGTGACCCCGCTGGTTGCGGGGGGCTCCTCCAGCGTCCTGGGAGGGTGGCCAGCTGCACGCCGAGGGTTGTCACACCTGGTGTCCTACCCTTCCTCACCCTAAATTCCTACTCCTGTCCCTGTGGAGTGGCTACCTGGGCAAAGAGGAGGCAAAGCTGATTTGCAGAAGGGCTCTGCGTCACAAGCCAGCACTGCAGTGCGGTCCAGGCTCTGGACAGAAGAAGCACTTGAAGCCTGGCCTGGCAAAGTCCTAAGCATGGGATGCTGGTCCCCTGAACCTGCTCTGCGTGGGATAGGGGCCAGATATGCCACCCCTGCTCGCTGACTGTCCCATGAAGTGGAAGGAAGTAGGTGCAGATTCTTTAAGAAAGATGCATCACTTCAGAGCACAAGTGACACATGTGTTGGTCTCGGGGAAACAAATGTTCAGTTAGTGAATCGCATGTGCCAGATCATCTGGTACCTCTGAGACAAGGTGCATGGATATCCTTTTAACATTGGAATAATCTGGAGAAAAATCCAGCTGTCACTCGCGTTAAACCCAAGTATCCAAATAAAAATGTGTGACATGCAGTCTCCCTCCAAGGTTTGGTTACAGGACATCAAAAATTATCTGACATCAAAATGTCATGGTGTGCCGAAAAAAGAAAAAAATCAGCGCAGCAGTAATTGAGTGGTGACATTATCTGTGCTAGAGTTTGAGGGAGAGGATGAGCTTTTGGATATCTAGCTATTTTAAGATTTTTGACCTTTCCTAAGTCGCACATACTCAGTTCTGTATGATGTGATGTTTGGGACAAGCATATCAGTTCTTATCAGCACCGTTCATTCACACTCTATATTGTGGGATATTTCATTGCTATACGTATCTGACTTGTAAATATCTATTTCAATCAATTTAGGAAGTTTGACAGAGAGAAGCTGCACAAGCTACATGATCAATCATGAACAATTTTGAGCAAGCAGACACAGGTTCCTAAAAATGCAAAATGAAGGATCCTGGTCTTTCACCAAAATACAGCCTATTGGCAGTTTAAGTTTAAGTTTAAATTTTTTTAAGACCTGATGAGAATCTGATGAGCTGTGGTGTTACAGCATTTAACTTTTAACTGGAGGCTACACCTAACCCTACACTCATTGGACAAACAGCATCTGAGGTGTTGGAGTCTCGCCTTCCTGAGCTCTCTCTTTGCAGTCCTTGAAGGGAGCAATTTGGCTCTACCTTGGAGATGCCAATATTTGTTTGTTGGTATTTCTTGTTTTGGGTGCTGTCCTGGTTTCAGCTGGGATGGAGTTAATTGTCTTCCTAGTAGCTGGTATGGTGCTATGTTTTGAGTTCAGTATGCAAAGAATGTTGATAACACCCTGATGTTTTCAGTTGTTGCTAAGTAGTGTTTAGTCTAA
>JAVJGG010000027.1:9856748-9873811 GCA_035590195.1 Aviceda cuculoides
AGTGGGCAGGGATGATGGTTGGACTCGATGATCTTGTAGGTCCTTTCCAACCTAAATGATTCTATGATTCTATGATACAATCTGAGGACTACCTATGGATTTCATGTATGCAGATGGGAGATGCCGTCTTATCTCTGCGTTGCACCAGCTCATTGACAGTGACACATGCTGTGTGCTGTCAGAGATTTTGCTCTTATTCCGGTTGTTTTCCTTGGTCTAAGGGAGGCGTTTGGCAGGAAGCGCGTGGTTGCTGTGTTTGCACAGAAACATGGGGAGGCAGGACAGGGTGCCAGGCACCTCTCACCCACGCCTAACCCTTGCAGGAGATGCTGTGGAGCTTCCCCTGGAGCAGTGGAGAGGAACTGCAGGGTCCTGGCCCTCAGCTGGGATGCATTGCAGCTGGGGTGGTTTTTTCAGGATCTCAATTTCCAGTGGAGCATCATCTGCCAAAAGGGGACGTCCCTTGGTCTCTGCAAAGAATATCCACTGTGGCAACAGAGCTATCATGGGCCCTCCAGCAACATTCGTCTGTGCTTGCGAGGACAGGGTGAAGGTACAGGGCCCCAAATCAACTGCAGTGAAACCTGGGTCCAGGCTGACATTCTGGGGCCCACTTTGAAATACACAGGTGATGAGTTTTCCTGGAAGGGATTTGCAGCAGGGGATGAGGAACACGTGGCAGGATTTGGAGCCACTTCAGCCCTCCATCCTGGTGAGGACCTCGTACAGATGCAAGGTGCAGGGTTGCTATGTAAATCTGGGAGGCATTGACTCAGGATGCAAAACATTGTATGAGACACGTTCTTGCAGATCCAGGTCACTGGCACAATGTTATGGCTGTATCCATACTGGTAAATAAAAGAGGCTGTTTTCTGGCCCCTAATCCAAGGCTGCAGGTTCAACCACAGCTGAGGTCTTGCTTCTGCAAAGAGGAAGGCATTCCCAGCTTCACCACAACTAATACGTAGAGGGCTCTGAGAAACACCAGAACAATACAAAATTTAACCTATGCCTTGTATTTGTTTTCTTTATCCTTCTGTTTTTCTTGCTATGTGTATATTCCTCCACTTTTCTTGCCCAAATAATGTAAAAATCAGCTTCTTTGGCAGGTTGGTCTAGCAGAAAGGAGAAGGAGCAAAAGGAACCCTGCACCGAAGTGTGCTTCTTCACACACAGAGTTGCAGTAACTGCTTTTCTGAGAAACTGTGAAACATCATGTAATTTGGCTGGTGCTCACACTCTGGTCTCCTGGAGCAGTGTGGAGGGCAGCCTGCCTAAGGCAGGGTGCTGGGGCGGGGAACAGCAGTATGTCTCTGGGTGTTCACCAAAGCCTGAGAAAAGCTCTCCAAATGGGAATGGCAGCAATTGGAGGAGACTTTGCATTGAGTGAGCCCTTCAGCCATTTCAGCACAGCACACAGCATCCATGGCCACGCTGCTGTGCCTACAGATCCTGTTTTCCCCTGGGCTCTGTGGAAATCCCTGGTGGTTCTAAGATGTTGGTTATTATTTTGGGGGTTTCTTTAGTTGCAGAGTCTGAAAAGGTGTGAAGGGTGAGTCAGAGTCCACCAGCAGAATCGTTTTATCTCCTGAATCTGAGGATGCATCTGACAGGCCCTGGCAGGTGGCCTGGGGGTCTGTCTGATGGGTGAAGTGCCCCAGGAGGGTGCTGAGAGGCCGCAGAGGGCAGCAGGAGCCCAGCCCGGTACCGCCTTGCTCATGCTGCCCACTTGGAGTGGCCTCTGCTAGGAACCATGCACCCATTTGGTTTCAGCAGAGGCTGACTAATTCAAACCCAAGAGACTATCTGGGAGGCAAATGACCTTTTAGCAACATGGGTGATCAGGACAGCAGGATCCAGTGAGGAAGCTAAAATATTCAAGACCCATTGATGGGCCCTGCATGCAGCTGGTGTGACACAGCTCATGTCCCTACAGCTACACTCCCTTTCTTAAAGCTGGGGCCTCAGGCATCTATCTGCCTTCCAGAACAAGCTGCTGATCAGTGCTGGTCTTCCCTGAATTTGTCTGGGGAAGTCCAGCCAGCAGAGGCCATGATACGCCAGCCTTTATTTTATCTTCTATGTTTCATCCAGTGAAAGCTGTGGCAGAAGTTAGCTGCAGCATTGGATACCTCAGGTGATGTCAATGGGGGAGGACCCAGCAATTCTTCCATGTCCTCAGGTCTGGATGCACAACATGATCCTGTTGTGACACTGATTCAGGAGACCAAGTGGGGGTAATTGTACCAGGCTCACCTTACTCGTGCTCCAGGTTCCTTTTGTAATGATGTGCTTTGCTCTCCTCTGCTGTGTGCTTTCTGCAGTGAATCATTTGGGCACCAGGAATCTGTATGTACTTCATCCAGGAACAACCAGTGACAAGCGTTAGTGCAAACTTCATTAATGCCGGTGTGATGACAGTCTCTTAAATGTCAAGCCCATGCGCATGCCTGGGCCCTGCTTTCTTTCAGCAAGGTCTATTTTTGTTAGAAGTCAGCCCGTGAATTTGCAGAACACACACTCTTCATCTCTTAATGCTGCTCTGCAAAGTCAGTATTGTCCACCGTGATAGGCTGCAGTGTTTGGGTTGAGGGAGAAACGAGTCACCCAGAGGAGTGAGTGAGGCACTTCAGAGGCTTCAATGAGCTACTATGACTGTTGCTAATAAAACATAAAATGTTGCATCAAACACCCATCTGGGTTTTCTGTAGGTGTTTTCAAAACTCCTTGTAATTTCAGGGTGTCTGTTGTCTCTCATCTACAGTTCCTCCACAGATGTTTTGATTGCTTTTGAATGACTGCTGGGAAAAAGATACTGCATCGAGGGAAGGGAATGATTTATCCGAGCATGAAAGACATTTCAAAAGACAAATGTCCCAGCCCAGGCTGTTAACCTTAAGACTCCAACATGAGGATTATGGTCTACTGCGAGCTAGCAATGTTTTTCGTAGAGAAAAGGACGTTCCATTTCAGTATCGAACAAGGAGAATTGAAGAACTTCTACCCTTTCTTTCTGCAAAAGAGTACAGCTGCCTTCTAGTAGCATTATCAGGCTGTTGGCAGAGCTGAGTCAGGTTTGTAATAAACTGAATTAAGATTGTTTTAAAGACCCACATTTTGCTTTTTAATTTGCTGGTAGTGTTGCGAAGTTTTCCACAGGGACTGTCTTAATTTGCCCCAGGTCATTTAACCACCATTCAGTTAGCAGAAGTGATGTATCAGAGAAATTTCATTAAAATGATCCAATATTCAGTTTTGATTATAATTTGGGGATGCTGCGTGTTGAGTTACTCATTGCTGGATCAGCCTTTAGCCTCAAAGAAGAGCTCCTCTGAGGATTGTGCCCCATGTCCTCCACACAGAGCTGGTGGATTTGTGTCCGTGAAGTACTGACTACGTACCAAAACCAAGACTGTTCGTGGCCTTAAAGGTCAGTGCAAGACAGGTGCTGACCTGTGACTAAATCCTTCATGCTCTTCCCTTAAAAAAGGGAAGAGAGAGCAGATGACAGCTGCCCATCTAATTTCTCCCAGTACGGGATTGTCCTATGGATGCTTTTGCTGGATGAATTTTGGTCATATTCCTGGTTTGATTGACTAATGCTGGCTAAAATGCACTTGTATGCATTGGTCTTCCCTTTCTGCAGTCAACCACAGCAAGGTTAGTCCTGCTCGACTATGGACATGTCCCTCTGCAGTGGCTCCTGGCAGCACAGTCAGGTGCAGTCCTGAGCAGCCCTGTGGGCCTCAGGAATAAGGGTCCTGGGCATGGTGCCCACCCCTGGCCTCACCACCTTCCTCCTCTGCTGCTGAAGGCCGCACAGATGAGAGTCGTTTTGCGAGGGTGCTTTGGTATGATGGGGCAATTTGGAGCCACGTGAGCAAGAGCTATGCCAGCTAGGGCTGGGCATGTGCCCTGCGTAGGCAGACTTGAGGCTTGCTGATGTCCCAGCATGGACACAGTGCTGTTGAACACCTGACCATCCTGTCGCTGAGATGTAATCCTGTGTGCTTCAGGGATACAAAGCTGATTAAAACCCCTTCTCATTCTCTTCATTATGAAGCATACACACCCCCGTGCATGCTCCAATGCTTGCGATGAGAGCCTCACCACCAGCAAAGCCTTGCAGCTGTGTCTGCACAACCTCATACAGTTCCAGCTCTGCCCAGCCCACAGCAGCCTTCGATCATGCTGTGGAGTTGTGTCCTTCTGGGACTCCTTCCCATCCAGTTAAGCTTCTGTGTGCTGTGATCTCTATCTCAGTAGTAAGTTGATCCCCTGGCAGGGTATTCAGTCAGAAATTAATTAGTGGGAGCAAAATGTTGTGAGTACATACAGTGTTAAGTTTTTATTCTAATAACCTAGTTAATAATTTTGCTTCTTCAGGCAAAGAGAGAAAGTAGTGTGAATTCCAGCACTTTGATCAGGTGGTGACATTTTGATGCTAAGTTGCTTAAATAAGAATCTAGACCAATAGAGTTACACAAAAGCAATTTGAGAGTACTTTGGTAGTTTTGAAAGTGCCCTTTGTGGAAGATGGACCAGGCACTCAGGAAAAGATCTGTGCCCCAACATGACACCACCGAAGGTTGGTGCTATATGAGGTGGGGAGGAAGCTGTGCACGTCCTTCTTTATAGAGGTAAACGGATTGAGCTACGAAGCATTTAAGTCTTTGATTGTTCTGCTTAGGCTCTGTCATGAGTGGAGGCTCTTGGGAATCTCAGTGATGCAGGCAGGACCATGATTCAGGGCAGGCTGCAGGAGAACACCCACTCTGACACCACTGCTCCTTGCTTTGCTATTCCTGCCCAGAAGAGGCAGAACATGCCCCAGAAAAACCACATTTCCACTCCAAGGTCTAGCAATATTTCAGTTTCAACTGCTTATTCTTTTCATTCATGTTCTCTGAAAATGCGTGTAGACTTTATCCACTTATTACAGGTCTTCACCATTTGCCAGTGACATTCAATATTCTCTTTTTATTTTGAAATGGCCTAATTGACTCAAGGTCATGTTGCAATGACAGGTCTGCAGGCAAAACTTGCTCTGGGTGTCTGATGAAGCCATGGGAGTTAACAGAATCACTTCCTTCTCATTTTCAAATGGAGAGAGCATACTCCTAGGAGGGAATAATAAGTTTGACCATTTACACTGGTACTTATGTGAACCTATTTAACATAAACACCAGAGCAGGCAAGCTCCAGCATACCAATGCCCTGCAGTTGCATGTAGTGCTGGGATCTAAACTCAACAGATAACACAAACAACAGCTTCTTGCATTCAGTACAACAGATTAGCAATGCTCATCTGCAGGTTTACTGCAGTAACAGGAGGTGATTTAATGCTGGCATTTTGAAAGTGGTCCTTCTACTGTGATGGCACAAAGGTAAGGGTGTGGGTGATGCTTTTCCACATCTGTGACTTTACTTATAAGCTATCAGAAATTTTTTGATTCTGTACTTCATTTTCTCTCTTTCCTTTAATATAAACCTTTTCTTCACATGAAATCCCTATTGTTCAGTGCAAGCCACTGGGACACTTGCCCTTACTAGGTTGCTGTCATCAATAAACAGCACAGAAATATGAGCTATGGATCAGCTTGGAGCTGCTGGGAGCAGAGGACATGTAGCTCACAACAAAAGCTGCTCATGGCCAAGTGAGATCATTCTTAGAAGAGTGAGCTTAGACAGGTATTTAACTCATAAAGCTGGCACCAGAGCTGTGGCATTTGTGCCCTCTGCTTGGCACAGGGTCAAGACCGGAATACTCCAGGTTCCTCTCTGCGCCCCTTCATCAACTGATTGGAAACCTCGAATCTCTCCAAACAGAAAAATAATTAGAAAAACTTTGTCACATTTCTCTGAGTTTAAAAATGTGGTTCTAATTATCTGCAACATCATGACTGGCTCCAGAAACTGGGATAGTACTCATTTGTTAGATACCATCTGCCTTAGATACCCATAAGCTCTTCCTAAATGGAGGGGAACTGTAATAAGGAAAGTGACATACTACAGTCTGTTATCTGATTTCTCAGCACTGAAGTGCCTTGAATAACCACTTTTTGTATTAGTTGGAAATGATGTCGATTTTTTGCTTCAGACCACCTATCTAGACTAGCATGTTTCTGAAAGTGACCTTATGGAGTCAAACTTCTGTCGTTTGTAAGTGTCTGACATTAGTTGGTCAAACACTGAATAGATTTGTTTGCAGTGACTTTACTGTGCTCTGTTTTGATCTTTAGATCTTTTTCCTTAGGAGTGCTGCCTTGCAGACCGTACACTTCAGTTAAAAGTCCCTGTCTGGAGAAAGACTTTCAGCTGCAAAGGTGTTAGACTATTTTCACAGCTTTTTTTCATCAGAGATAAGATCTATACTTGCCTACAGTCAACATCTTTGAAACACCATAAGCAAAACAGAAGCCATCAACGAACTGCATTAATATTTTAGAAAGATATTTAATTATTTATGGTGAAGCTTCAGCATATTCTTGATATAAAACTTCAATGTAAAGGAGTTGCCTTGAGATATGCTTCTCCCTGATCAGTACTGTACCACTGGGAACAGTTTATAGGGCTTTTATTTATCAGAGAACATCAGCAACATTTAGTTAACTTAGAAGAAGTGTATTAAAGGCACTTTGCATACTGGGGTTATGGTATTGTTTGGTTGCTGTTTGGGTATGCAGGAGTCAGCACAGGCTTATTGGGTTTCTGCCTGCAATACCAGCACAAAGGGGGTGCATGAAGTGCAGGTTACTTAGAAAGCATGGAAATAAGCTATTTTATTACAGCTTCTCAGATAACACAGTGAAACTGTCATGGTCTGAGCAGCTGTACCAATAGCCAGGACCCCAGGAGCTGAGCCAGGGAGAGAGACTTGGTCTGCCACAGGATGCTTAGGTGGCTGGGGAAAGTAACTTGATCTTCCCAATTCAAGTTGCCCAGGTATTAGAGGGGGACAGGAAGACACCAGCTTCCTTTGTGAATGCTCCTGGAGTTAGAGATGAGAAGAAGCTTATGAGTGGTGTGGGCCTCAACAGCCTTAAAGGACTGAGTTACAGATGTGCTCAGAATGTAGTTAATTTCTAGAAGTTAATTTATCTAGCCAGACAAGAATGACATTTCCTTCCTGATGTCCAGTAAAGGACCCTTTAATGGGCAGCATTTATTTTATGTTGTAGCACCAATGAATCCGGCATTATAATTTGCCCTACCAGAACAGGTGGCTGTGTGTCACTCTTCCCTGCATACCTGGCTTTCTTGGGGAAGCTGGAGGAGGCATTAGGGAGTCAGGATCACAGCCCTGAGGTGGAGCTTCTCTCCTTGGCTTGCCCCAGGTTTAAATTAGTGTGAGAACCAATATGGTTGGCGTGAGGGCAAATGAGGAATATGGGCTGGAATGGTAATACAGATTTGCAGGAGATAAAAGCAGGTTTCTCAGAAACACTCCTCCTACCACCAGTATCTCTCCTGACACATGGTCCAGATGCTCACCCTGCCTTTCTAGGTTAATTTTACCCCTTCTGCAAAAGGATCTTAGCATTTCTTGCATTCATAGCATTGCAACCAAATGTATAATTCCACAGACTATCAATGAACTTTCCCAGAATCTCATATTTATGAAGGCAGAAGATGTCAAATGCTCACTGATGTATCAGAAGATCATTGCTAAACCTGGAAGCTGAATATCACCTTCCTGAGGTCCAAGCTGGTGCCCGCTCCCACAGTCCTGGGGGTGCTCCACCTGCTGCAGAGGCACCCAGATACGTTGCCTCTTGATGGAGCTTGGGTCACTGCATGAAATGTTGAGTGGTCTAAGTAAGTCCTGTTCTCAGGGAAAACATCATAAACAGCAGGATAATTAGGCTAGAAAGGCAGATTCACAAGCAGATTTATTGCACATTTATTGGTGCAGCCAGTGGGTAGGGGAAAAAAGAAGATTAGGAATAGAGAATGGTGTAGTCTTATACAGTAGCAGAACTAGAGAGAGTGAATTCTACAGCTTCTGCTGGGAGTTCATCTTTTCTTTGACTACTGCTAGCCTATACCTGCTGGGCATCACTTTTATCTTTGACTCAAAGGACACTTCTGAAGAAATTTCCTTCCCTGGCAATTTTTTTAACTTGAAAAAATAATCTAAGGCATTTCAAAGTAGAAAAAGAGACTCGACCTACTTGCAAGGATATTATCACACTATCCTCTGAAAAAGCACTGTGTCTTTCCCCTGTAAGCGAAACAAAAGAGCACTGATGAAAAGAGAAGAAACCCAATTCTTACCCAGGTGTCAAGTCAATGCACTTGGAAACCAAAGCAGCATTTGGAGACAGGTTTATTTAGCATTATGCCTGTGATTTTTTTTAGTCGCATTGGGAGCTTTTAGACCTGTGGGTGCTGGAGATCTGAGATGAGGTGAGGGTCTTGCCTTTTACAAAAAGTAGGTTTCTTGCCATTATTGCTTGCAGAGAGGAAATGTGATCTAAAGGAATAATAATGGCTTAAGTCAAGAGAGTTTGTTGGTTGCTGCTATTTAAAGAAAATTGTTTGTTTGGATTTAGGGGAATCTGACTTATGATATTTAAATATTTGAAGCTGGCAGTAGTAACCCAACTCTTTGTTCCTCCACTTAAAACTTCCACAGGCTCTTCGCAGAGTAATCATGGTGCTGACAACACACAGGGACCTCAGTCTTCCCTATTTGTGCAAGAACTCACAGTAATGGCACACCTTTGACCTTTGGTGTTTTGAAACCAGAACAAGAGGAAAAATAAAGCTAAGCTCCAAATCCCATTGTATGTTGATTTAACAGGCCTGGAACCCTTCTCCAAGTAAAATCCTGCAAGAGCAGACTGCTGGACTTGATGATCTGAAGGTTTTATTCATGTTTCAAATAGAGATCCAGCTCCTCTAGCAATGCATCTACTTTGTAGGTAGGAAATGGGAAGTTTCTCACATTGTTTTCAGCCCAAGAGAGTAGAGGGAAGGACAATCATTTGCTATTTTGCAGATACCTTATTTTGGTGCTACCAGAAATGTGTACCATTGAAATTATTACTGCATAAAAAGTCACTAAAGTATCATACTGAGGCATGGCAAGATCCAAGCTTGTTGAGCAGGCTTTTGTTTCTGATATGGAAAGCCCGTATGGTGAATGGGCGTGTTACAGAATTCTTTCCTTTAGGTAGAGCATGTGAGCTCTCGGACGCTTTTGTTTTACATGGCAAATGGACTGTCACTGTTTTAGGCAAATAAGCTACTCCAGAACAGCAGTCTGTGTCATCACTGTATTCCCAAATAAAAATCACCTTTCCTATATGGACAAGTACAGGGAAGGCCAACTGCCTTTCTATTCACTGTGCACCTTGTGCACATACACAGCAATTCTGCTGTATGTGTGAATTTGCTCCAGAGGCCCTTACTGTCTAGGGGGACAGGTTTTTAGACCTGTACTGCTGCTGTGAACCTGGTAGATGTCCATGCACCTCCACCTCAATTCCTGGGGTGCTCACTTGTCATCTTGCTGTGAGAGAGGGCCTTGTTAAATTGAAAAGGGAGCAAGAGCATTAGCGGAACTACACTTCAGCACTCCTGCAAGAAACTGTTGCCTCTCTATGTTGTCACGCTCTGGCAGAGGAGGCGGGGGGTGTCTGTGGCTCAGCTGAGCTGCTGCGGAACATGGTGCAGATTTTGAGGTTGTAAATGAGTTTTAATCTACACCAACAATTGTGTGCATCCTTGCCTTTCCTCTAAACTGCAGAAGCAAGAGCAACTAGTCTGATTGAGAACATGACTGTAGAGCAGGCAATATGGGCTCTAATAAAGCAAGCATGCTTTTCCATTAAAACAATTTGCATAATGTAATTCTATGAAGCATTTTCTTCATTTTTCAATGTTGTTTTCATTCACTGAGCTCCATATTAATTGCTAATGAAAAACAGAGCAAGTTTTCTTTTTAAGGGCTTCCTCTGCCTTTTTGAAGTAAGAAGCTCAATGCATGCACAATTTGGTAGCTTACATTCAGATATACCTCAGTGCAGACCTCCTTCCTATCAAAGATGTTTGATAGCTCAGAGGACACTGTCATTGTAGAGTGGACACAGAGGGTATGCAGCCTGTGAGATAGTCCTCTGGTGACCATGCTCTTAAGTGCCTATCTAAAGCTTAACAGCCAGGTTATCCATTCCTTCACCCTGAGCTGGCTCTGTTTTGTTCTGGGACCAAAGTAGCTTCCAGCCAGGTTGAAACTGATGTGGCAGAAGTAGTAAAGATAATGTTTAATTTTTTCTCGTCCCACGCACATTCTGCTCTGAGGGGTCAATGCCTTACCCAAGGCCTGGACATGTGCCTGTTCTGTGTGTTTTAACTTCATGCATTCAGAACACCACCAACCAGAAGGAGAATGAATGAATCCTTAGTGTGCCGGGGGTTGAGTAGTCATATCAGCACGCAGAAGCTTTTAGCCATGGCAGCTGGCTTCACTTTTGGGCAACAAGGGAAGAGTGAATGCCCCCTTTGATTAGACATAGTGGAAAACTACTGCATGTGGGCAAGGTGATGAGGGTGGTGGGACACTGGAACAGGTTGCCGAGAGAAGTTGTGGATGCCCCATTCCTGGATATGTTCAAAGTCAGGTTGGATGGGGCTTTGAGCAACCTGATCTAGTGAAAGATGTCCCTGCCCATGGCTGGGGACATGGACTAGATCTTTGAAGGTCCCTTCCAACCCAAACCATTCTATGATTCTATGATAAAGTGATGAGTTTGGACCCTGGGGTCTAAGATGTTTCCTAATGCTCTGATGGAAAAACCTCAGAAGGAAGGAAGGGTGTGGTAGCTGCTGCGTATTTGTGAGAGAAAGAGGGAAACCACCAAGGTTCAGCTCTGTAGATAGCCAGAGGGGTGCTTTCTGTGAAATCATGAGGAAAAAAACCCCAAAGCATGAAACTTTGGATGCAAGGAGTCATAGTCAGAGACAATGTGTGTTGCTGGTGGTCTCTTACTACACTCAGGGGAAAAAAAAATGCTTTACATGCTTGGAAAATAACACGCCCCTCATTTTTTCTTTCTTGTAGAAACAGTTTGCAATTTTGTTAAATTCCTTGTGTCAAAAGAAGTAACTATCTAGCCAATTCAGACCAGGCTACAGTCCACAGCCCTGCTTTCCTTGTGCATCACTGAGGCAGGGTGATGAATGCTCCAGTGCTGGTGTAGGATGAAGCAGGTTGTCCTGAAGATGAGGACTGGGTAAACAGAGCAAAACAAAACCAACATGGAGCATATTATTATCAGGACACGTCAAATGAATCACAGACCTCTTTTTTATACTGTTGTGCATAGATATAAGTTCTTTAAGGTAGGGATATTATTGTTATTTAACTGCTTGGTGATTTCTGGTGGTGTTCTCATCTTTAGATGCTACCATTGCAGGAATAAAATATAATGATGATAATAATGTCTTTGGGAGGGCACTTGCTGAAATTGCTTTTTGGGTGTTGTGAAGAACTTTTATTTACCAAATGGTTAAGAGACTATAAATTAGAGGTAGTCATTAAAAATTTGAACTTATCTGCATGTACTTCTCAAGGAGATAATGGGACTCCTGTTCATAAAATCAACAGTGCTCAGTCAGGATGGTGACAGTCACATGTGATTCGAGTGATCTATGATATCCAAAAGCAGCAAATCACAAGGCTATGGCAGTTAGTAGCAGCAATCAGGTGACAAAGAATGATGGATCAAAATGTGTTTCTGCAAAACATGTCCATTATGAGTGACAAGTATTAATAAATATCACTGGTTTCATGCAAATAAATATCACATTAATAAACACCGTATTCCGCTGAGGAGCTCTTCATATTTTAAATACAGTCTGTCTTTCTTGCCATTGTCTCAAAGGCTGAGAGCATATAGGTCTTAAATCATTTAAGTTTCAGCCTCTCGGTCAGGATCAGTTTTTAGTCATGGCCTAATGAGGGCATGTCCTTGGTCACCCATAGGCTCGAGAAACAGCAGCAGAAGCAAGAAGAAAAAGGCAGTGGAGCCCATGCTCCCACTGCTGCCTTCAGGAGATGTCTGCATGGGCTTGGATAAATCCTGTCCTCAGTTTCCAAATGTTTGGGCAGTGTACAGGTTGGTTCTAACTTTCCATTAGCCATTTAGTGTAAATGGTTGCCTGGTGGGGTAGTGGTTTGGGTGGCCAGGTGGGAAAGGGCTTGGTGTGCAACTCAGGGGCTGCAGGGGAGAAGATGCCTCAGAGTCAGGCTCCATGGTGAAAAGCTGGCCAACGGTGACCAAAGCAAGATTTGACTAGCTGGGGGCCCAGGCTTGCCCCAGTGAAAGTCCCACTTGGTCCTGTGCTTTAAAAGGGAAAATGAATATCTCACAGCAAACTGGAAGGTGAACCTGTGGGATGCCGTGATCCCGTAGCTGGGGAGGGAGACAGCCCTGGCACAGGGCTGGGAGAGGAAGAGGCTCTGCCTGGGCTGGGCAGGGAGGATAGCTCTACTCTCCCAAACAGGGTTGCCCAGCGGATGACAGTCATTTTTCCCTTTGCTCAGCTTGGGCCTCACCACTCACCATGGCACCGGGATCTGCAGGCTCTGGTCTAATGCACCACGAGGCATTTTTCTCAGTCCGGGAGCATGGGTGTCCATGCAGTGAAGACCCCCATGGAGACTTCTCTGTGATTTCCCTTGCACTACTCCCCAGCACTCCCTGGGGAAAGAGACCATTTGGGTCTTCAATAGCAGCACTGAAGCACCCATTCTCCCCCACAGGACCTGTCAGCTTCTCTCAGTGGGGAGCAATATGTGCAAAGCAATTACCACTCAGTATCCAAGAAGCACCAAAGTGCAACCCTTGGCAGTGGCTGTGGCACTGGGTGGGATGCTGTGACTCACTGGGGGAGTCCTGCACGCAACCGGGGAGCTGTTGCCTGCTTATTGCTGCAGCCCTCATGCCCGGCCTTGCCCTCGCTGGGGCATGTAGCCCTGCCACAAACGGCTGCAGCTTAGCACTTGTGTGAGGGCTGTCTGCACCTTGCAAACCCTGGTGATAAGTCCTCTGGGGGGATTAGTCTCCAGCAGCCCCAGCTGCTGCCATTCCTGCTCAGCTCCCTGAGCTGGCCCTGGGGTGCATGGGGAGAGCTGAGGTGCCCATGGGGTCCGTGGTGCCGTGGGAAGGGTAAACTGGGACCAGGCGACTTGGTGAGAGTCCAACCAGCCACACAGCCTGGGGGCTGCAGCCATGGCACAAGCCAGGGTAGTGCCGCAGAGCCAGGGGCATGCCGGCCACTGCTTTTTGGCCTCCTTTGCACCCCCTGGGAAATGCACCAAGGGAGTTGCATGGACTTCACCTCCCTTTGACCGAGAAGGAGCTGAAGTACCTCCTTTGCTTTCTTTAAAAGAAGAATTCAAGCCTTATTCCATGCCCTCTCTGCCTCCCCTGCAACTCCCAATACTTGCAATCAGTTATTTTTCAGTCTCTTTTTTTGTAAAACACGTGTTTCTCAGGAAGAGAAACCTGACAGCTCTAGAAGGTGCTGTATAGTCCCAAAGGTAGGAAAAAATTAAAGCTAGAAATAAAAGGAAAAAAAAAAATCAAAGCTGTTTAGTTGTCACCAGAAAACCCTGAGTGTACTTGATCTCTGGAAAAAATACATTAGAATGAAGTGGAAAACCCAGAAAAGGATAACAGAAAGAAGGTGTAAAATTAGGGCGTGATGCAGCCTGCAGTGAACCAGTGAGAGCTGAATCCTGAGCACCATGAAATGGTGGGCTGAGAGCTGCTGAGTGGTGCTGCAGGGAGAGGGCAGGTGGCTTTTTGCAAGGTTGTTTTTAGGTCACAATTACTTTGAAATTATTTTTTTTTCCCCATCAATAAGTGAAACCTAAAAAAGGCAAAAGGCATCTTGTAGATCTCCTTAAGTGGAAAACACTCTTTAAAGTATGTCTGATAGTGATTTCAGAAACAGCTGCTGGTCTTGGCAAGCAAAGACAGAGCAAACACACTATTCTTAGACCAAGAAAGCGTAAGTAGGTCGAGTTACAAGTGGTTCTTGTAAACACTGACCCCACTAAAATCAGAAATTGGTAGGAGGTCAGAAGTTTGTAGTATGCTGAATCAGAGATATAAAATGGACAGGGTTGATTTAGTCTCCAAATACCTGTTCTTTTGTTTCATCTCCATTTTTACCAAATGTGTTTTGCTCCACATGCTGTCAGTGGTTGGAGACTTCCCTCCCATGGGGGAGGTACCACAGGCCCTCCTGAAGGCCTGGCAGAAAGAAGACAACGGTACAGTTTAGGGATGCCTTTTTATTTACGCATCCTGAGGTAAAGCTAAATAGTTAATGAGACTAAAAAGGAAGTTGCAACTTGATAAGTGCTTAGTGCTTGCTAATAAAACACACTGTACATGTGAGCAGGGTGACTCCAGTCACAGTGCCACCATCTCGTTTGCCAGAGCTGAGATGGATGCGCAGGTTGTGCCAGTCTACCTGGGTGTGGGACTCCTGGAAATGTAGCTCTTCAACTCATGCCTGTCCAACGGCCACCACCAGGCCATGTTGGCTGAACAGGAATTTCAGGTCACATTCTTCACTGGCTGCACCAAGGGCTGCCCAGGGAGTGGGGCATCAACAGTGATCGGGAGGCGCAGCGGGAGGCAGAGGTCCTTGGAGCAGGGCTTCCCCAAGGTGCCCTAGAGGAATTATCATTCCTGCTCTCCTCAGCTCCTGTGCAAGTTTTGGAGCTACTTGAGTCTGGTCAACACTGAACCAAGCAGCAGTGGGCTGCTTTTGTAGTGCTGCTGGCTGGAAAGGAGGGATGAGGAGCAGCAGAGGTGGATGGGGCTGGGCAGCTGAGGTGGCCCCACAGGGCACTGCCTCTCTGAGAGGGCTCTGCAAGGCTCCTGCCTCCTCCCAGTGGCGGCTGTGCCTCCACCAGTGCCTGCGGTGCAGCAGGACACCTCTGTGGGGTCCTGGCTTCCCCAAAGCCGCTGCTCTCTCCTCTGACTGTGCTCTCGCCTCTCTCCTTTTCTGGGATGGAAACATTTAGACATGGAGGAAGCTCATCTGTAGGCTAAAGAGAAGGTTGGGGTAAAATGTGGGTAGTAAATCCAGTGAAGATTTTAATCCTGCATTTATTTTTTTTTAAGTGCCCAATTTTATTCCATATTTTGTCTGCTTTTTTGGGCTGGCATTATAGATTTGTTTCTACTCTATTCCACACATGTATTACATTACAGCTAAGGGACCTCCTCCACATCCAGTTGAGCACTACCTAATTATAGCTTGAGCTGGCCTTTTAAATAGGCATAGCATCTTTTCCAAATAATGTTCCTCTCTGTCTTTTTCATTGCAAAAGTAGACGTGCTACAGTTGTTTACAGCCACCTTGATGGAGGAACCAAGACCAAAACATCTTTAGCAGCATTGAGCTCATTCTGATCATGAGAAAAACTTCTGCACTTGATTGCAGACGATGAGAAGGAAAGACTACACCAAAAGGAGGTTTCCAAATAAGCCTGGTATGCAGGGCAACATGAGGATACTGATCCATGAGCTCTCGGCATAAAAGACTGAGGCTTAGCTGAGCCTGAAATGAAAGAGGGTTGTCTTAATTGTGAGTCTGAGCCCTTCCCTTGAAACTGCAACTGAGTCAGTGGACTGATTTAATTCCTTGCCCTTGTTAAAACAGATTAAAAAAATCTGGCAGTGTTGGGATCCCATTATTGGTCAAAAGACAGGTTAAATCTTTAAGAGCTTGGGTTTTTAATTGGGATAGACTTGTCAAGTCTTGTGATTTATAATGATTTTCACAGTATCTTTGAATTCCTTCTTGCAGCTCCAGCACCTGGAAGCATTTTAGCAAACAAGAATACTCCACTTTAACTGAAAAGCAAATGTGCACCTACTGTAGTTAGAAGAGCTTGAAAATAGGACTCCTGAGGTGCAAAAACCATCAGGCAAATAACCTCCTGCCCCAGCAATTTGTGTTTCACCTTTCAAGCAAATGTTCTGCTTTCCAGGTCCTAAAACAAAGGGCAGCAATAATATCATTAAGTTCATAAGTAGCCGTTGGCTATACTGCAGCTTTTAATGTGGGAATAAAATTGTACTTATATAGCTGACACAAGATACAGTTGCAGCTTGGGTAGGTCCTGCCTATGTAACTGAATAGATCTTTTGTTACATCAGCTAGGCTATTAGAGACCACTGATGGGAGTGTTTAGAAGACTGGCAAATCATACCAACTTTAAATTCTAAAACTAAATTGTCTGCTAAATTCATTCATTAGCAAACCACTTGCTAATGGGTAATTCTTACATGATATTAAGCATTGTTACTACATAGAGAAAACTCTTAGTGCCTAACAGTCATAGTCTAAGTTAGCCATGAGTACATGATACCACAGAGCTAATAGTTTGCATTGCTGGCTGTGGTTTTGGTCGTTCATAATCACGAAGGTCTAGTGCATCAGGCCTGAGAGCTCTTCAGTAAGAGAGCCAAAGTGGTCTTTCTTCTCTGATTCTCCTTGTTATGCTTAATGTTTTCATGCTACTGACCCCCTCCAAAAAGGTGCAAAAGGTCTCCTCCACTCCTGATACCACTTGTCTTTTCTTTTGGCTTGCCATCAGTCCTTCTTGTCCTATCTACTCCTGGGCCCTTGAACATCTCTTGTCGTCTGTCTGGCAACTTTTGTTACTCAGATGCCTCCAATGTGCAACTACAGCTGTCTTTGCCCCTTTGGTGATCACTTTGCTTATATACTTTGGAAAATTGCATCTGGCTATGCTATCACAGTGTTACACAATACTTGCATGCTGTTGTTAATTACACTATTTTAGTGTCCAGGTTGAAGGAAAGTTGATATTGATGATATCCTGATTAGAGCACTTCTATAGGTGTCAGGCTGCTGTTTTGGCTACACTGTACTGATATGGAAAAACACTACCAATACTCCATATGCAAGAACATGCAATTCTGTAACTGAGGTATTACAGAACATGACACGAAAGTAGACATCACCGCACTCGGGGGGGGGGGGGGGGGGGGGGGGGGCGGGCG
>JAVJGG010000027.1:9902210-9915836 GCA_035590195.1 Aviceda cuculoides
GGGGCGGGCCACGCCCAGGCCAGGGGCCGCTCCTGCCTTCCTTGGCAGACACCTGTCTTTCAAACCAAGACACCTAGTTACTGTGGAGTGTAACTTATTGCTCACACCAGAGTGGTACCAGAAGAACAGAAGGTGGCAGATGCAGTACCAGGTTTTAAGAGGGCTGCAGAGGAGAGCTGGGCAGTTACAGACCAGGAAGTTTCATTTTCATATTGGAAAAAAGCCCAAACCACAGAAAAGCAAACAGATAGAGTTCAAAGGCACATAAGTGGAAAAAAACAGCAAGGCTTCTGCAAAAGAAAATCCTCCTTTTAGTATCTATTACAACTCTGAAAGAGTCAGTGAACATGTCAGAAAAAGTGAGCTGATCGATATATTTAAAAAACCCCAAAGTGTCATGGAATGGAAAGGGACGTTCTCTCTTTAACTGTTTGAAAGACAGAAAGGTGTCAGTGAACAGTGACACTGCATAATAAAAGGAGGTCCATAAGAGACTGCATTGTTTAACATACTTGCAGGAAAAGCAGGAGGATTGCAAAATTTTCTGGTGGTATGAATGTCATAGATGAAAAGTTGTAGAATGTCATCTCAATGCCAAATGATAAGTGATAAAATGGTAAATGACACTAAAGTTTGACAAAAGTGAGGTAAGACACATAGGGAGAAAAGTCACTCCAACACACAAAATAATGAGCACAGCAGACACTGGCACACAGGAAAGATCTAGGAATCACTGCAGAGAGTTCCCTCAACACATCAGCTCCATGGTCAGTGTTGGAAAAATTGCAGAGAAGGGCAATAAAATGATAAAAAACATTGTGACAACTTTGACTTGAGAAGAAATTAAGAAGACTAGATTTCTTTAACTTGAAAGAAAAAGGTGACCAAAGAAAGGATATGAGTAGCAACAAATAAAGGCACATGGACTGGCTATTTACACTTTCTCAGTCCATCAAACAAATAGCAAACATAATAGGGACATATAAAATGAAGGCGGCATTTCACAGAGCAAAATTGAACTGTAAAATGCAGAAGTACAAGATGTTCTGAAAGGAAACAGGACAGATAGATATATTTTAAAATGTTTAGACAAATCTATGGAAGGAAAAAAAAACCCCATCAAGACCTGTTAAATATGAGGATAGTCTTGCTGGCCCCATAGGAAGCTTAACCCACAGATTGCCAAAACTCAGAAAGTATTCTGAAGAGTTATTGCTCCTTGTTTTAGCTATTGTCAGGGCACCACAGGGGCCGGGGGCTCCCCAGGGGTGGCAGAGTAGGGCCTGGCAGCCAGGGCCCATCCCACCACCCCAGACATGGAGCAGGGCAGGCCAGGGACAACCAGTGGCAGCCCCAGCAGCAGATATCAGGCACCTTGCTGGGAATGGGGATGGGCCAAGTAAGAGAAAAGAAGATTGTTAATGGCCTTCAAATATATACAACATGGCAGCAAAGAAGACAGCAAGAAACTGTTTTCCTTGCACACAAAGTAATGGGCTTGAATGTTAGCAAAGGAGATTTCAGAGCAGTTTTCTTAGTGTAACTAATAGAGGGTATAGTTGAGTACTGTCCTACACTGTTGAGAGATGAGGGGCTACCAATATCAAGAGATGCTGTCAATGGTTTTTAAGAATGAGTTCAAACATCCAGCTTGAGGAGGTATACTATCTCTTGCGGAGCTTCCATGAAAGCAAATACCAAAGGCTATCCTTCCTTCAGTGCTTAAGAGGTCTCAGACTCCCCAGCCCAACTCAATGAAAAGGATGATATTTTACAATGGAGAAAAATGCTAATAGAAAGTTGCTGCAATTTGCTCACAGGAACTAACAACGGGTTATGTGAATAGGCCAATCTGCACTTTTCCTGGTGGAATTTAGAAAGTATTTAGGTGACTTAGAGCAGTGTTTCCCAGCATGGAAAATGCTTGGCTCAGGGAAGACAAGTGCTACAGAAATTTTATTTCCTCCAGGCTGCTGCAGCCTTTTTGGGATCTCTCAGGCCTTGGAATGCAGAATCCTTGGCAGTCTTTCTCCAAGGTGAGGGCATTCACAACAGCTGACTCCTATCCAGGCACCATGTCATAGAATAGAATCATAGAATATCTCAAATCTGAAGGAGACCCATAAGGATCATCGAGTCCAACTCCCTGCTCCATGCGGGGCTGCCTAAAACTGAAACATATGACTAAGAGCATCATCCAGATGCTCCTTGAACTCTGACAGGCAAACTGAGTGACGGTCTCCCAATACAATTCCAAACCCCTGAAGGGGCACAGCCTCAATGTGATTGTCAAACTTTGATTTCTGCCAGAAACTCAGGTATAATTAACCTAATTTGATTAACAGAGTTTTCTTGGAGATAGTTAAGAAGCATCCTCAGTACTATTGTTCCAGCAGTCAACTAGCAGCAAGGGGCTGAAACACGGGGGTAGATGCAAGAATAACAAGGATCTAGCAGAGTTAATTTTTTCGCCTTGGAGACAGGATGGGCGCAGCAGCAGCGGGCGGTGGGATGGCCCTGCCCCTCCCTCCCTGCCGCTGTCCAGGGTGCTGAAGCGGCGGCGTTTCACCCTTCGCTTGGGCCAGGGCGGCTCGGGGCTGGCGGGGGAAGCGGAGGGCGCGGGAGGGACCCTGACACGGGGGAACGGGGTCATCCAAAACCTCTGGGATTTTTTGCACGAGATCAGAAGGCTCTTGCTTTTACCCCAGAACGTTCCTTGATTAAAACTCAAGGGGGGTCAACAGGAAGGCAATTAATGTGAGGCTGTTGTTAAAAATATGGGTGCTTGGGGCTTTGAAGTTGTCTTGTGTGGTTTTTTCTCTTACGACCTCAAGGTCATTGTATAGTCGGATATTAATGAGGACTAGGTTATGGGGGCCTTGCAAGAAGAAAAGTTTTGAAGAGGGAGTCAGACTTTAGTTTGAGCAGGTAAGAATGCAGATGAAAGAAATAGGTAAGGCGACAAAATCCAAAGAGGGCAATGGCACAATGGTTAACTCATTATTGCTAGAAACTGGAAGATGTGGCAGGCATTAAAAACAGGAAACTGCCTCCTCTGCCTGGACGATATGACTCTCTACATTTAGATGTCACTTAAGGGTCAGATTTCAGGTGCAGACTGGTGATGTTGTAGCTTTAAACAAGACACGACAATGTCTTCCATGCTTGGTATATATATTGAGTAACACACATTTCAGCCATGTCAGAGAAGTGGCTGCTACAGTATGTGAGTCAAGATAGTGAGGTCCTACCCAGAAGTTTTACTCACCACCTATAAACCAATATATTTCATTCTCAAAGAACATCCTACTTGTTCTTTGGAGAAAGCTTCCTCGTGGCTGAAGCAAGGAAGGAGAGCTTGGGAATTCAGGCTTCTTCCATGAACTAGCGTAATGAAAACCTAGATTATTTTTCATTGCACCTCATTCTCCCCAAATGTGATAAATAGGTGTTATTTGTACAGGGATTTTGTGAAATTGAATTCCTTCTGATGTGCAAAGCATTACTTGTCCTGGCTGGAACATGGCTATTGGGAATCAGTTATACAACAGCAACTTACTGAGATACATTGATATTACGTGGGCTTGCTGATAAAAATTTTCTCTCTCCAAAACACAGTATTTTTTCCCATTGCAGTGTTTGTTACAGGCAATTTAATATGAATAAAATCAATTTATTACAACCACTTTGATCCTAAGAGTAGTAAGCTGAAGTATCCTGGAATCAAATTCCAGCAGAATAGAAGACAGATGTAGATGTCCTACTGTTTATGCAGGTAATACATCACTCCACAGTTCCCAACTGTCTGCGGTACTTCAGACTCATCTTTTTTTTAGATAGGTACATGGTCTTATAAACATTTTTGCCTGTGCTTATCTCCCACTCTGAAGTTTAGGCATTTGATATTAGGGTTATATTATTGATTAAAATTTCAGTAACATCACAGATGACCTAATCCAAATGGTATAGGCTGCACTGCCTCCCACAGTACTCTACCTCAAAGGCAATTCTGTCTGTGGGAGGAAGACATTCTCTTAACTCCCATCATTCAAATCTCTAGGAGCTGTCATTGCTGTGCCTGAAAAATAATGGAATAGAACTCTGGTATAGAAGTTAATTACCATTATGTATGAGACTCATAGGCAGTGATTATAGTCATCCATAATAAGTTTAAGAGGATCACAAAAAATACTGTTGTTAGACAGAAATGTTTAGTTTACATTTATATGTGCAAATTAAGAATATAGAATAAAACATTGAAGTGCCAGCATCTCTCTATGACTTGCAGTTCAGACAGCTCCAAGAGATTCTTGTAGTTCAGACAGCTTCAGACTTGAACTCCTGCAGGTTTCCAAACATACTGCACAACCTCTCTGTAGCTTTTGGATCTCTATTGGAATTAGAAATGAGCTGAGTGCTCCAACAGCACTGATGTTTCCCCATGATAAGAAAGTCACTAACTGGCTTTTCAAATAGTCTCCAGGTCAGCTGTCACCTGCTCAGATCTCTCCTCCCACCGTTCTTTTTCTGCTCTTTTTTGGCCACAGAGCTACGGAGAGGTGATACCCAAAACCTCTGCAAAATGGTTCTCTTCCAAATGTGTGTGACAAAGCATGAAAGGGAGAGAAGCTGAAGGGGCAGTGGGGACAGAGACATGGAAACTTGAGGCAAAGTGTGTGTCAGCTGGCTTAAATTCAAACCAACCAACGTGAATGGAAAACTGGGAGAAAATGAAGAGGCAGATGATGGCTTAGCCACAGCAGCTTAAAGAAACACACGAGACCATCCAGAGCCAAATCAGCATCACAAATATCCCCATCAAAGAGAGGCAGCAAAATGAATCCTCATGTCTTCTGCATCCTGCCCCTTTGGCATTCCAGCACATCAAGCAGGGGCAGCTTCACTGGGGTGAGCAGGCAGGTTTCATAGGCTGGGTCAGCCTGAGAGATCTGTGTCATGAGGGGCAGAACACATGCTGTTCCCATTAGCTAAGACTGAGTCAACTTGGTTTGACAAGGGCAGGTGACAAAAGCTAAGGGGCTGAGCTGATTTACTGCTTTTGAGGATTTTGATACTGGTTTTGCTGGGTGTGTGCACTGCTGACTGGTCTGTGGCAAGATGGGCATTGCTTTAATTCTTTGCTGGATAAATTAAAAGGAATCTGCTCAGAATAGAGTACATCACCTGGGAAAAAACAGAGCACTCAGCTATCAAATGCCTTTGTCATAGGTGACCATGGCTGTTTTATCAAATTTGGTTTCCCCTTAGTTTCTGAGACTGTCTTCTCCTGCCTCCCAGCTTTCTGATCATTACTGCCACAAGTCCTGTGCAGGATTTTTTCTGTCCATGGGGTTCTCCACAGGGTTCTGCTGTATTTTTTATTCCTGCTTCAACATTTTCTCCTTGGTTAATCTTGTTTGTAAGAACAATATTGGCAGTTCTTGCCCCATCAATGAGTCACAGAGTTCTCTCAGCTCCAGACTTTTATCCTGATATCCATATTACAGTCCCAAGTTGTTCACCATTTCCTAACAACTCTCCCCAGATTAAGCCTGATGTTCCTACAAAGCTCTTTCCAGCTGTGGAGAACAATCCCATCTTGTCTCTGGACCATGACCAACGGCTCCACTTTTGCCCCTTAGCCTAGGTGTAAAGCTCTGAAGAGAGGTTATGTCTACATCTTGTTGATACTTCCTGACTAGCCTCTCTTGAGAAGCACAGCCCTTCTTATCCATCCCCAGAAGTAAAATTTGCCCCCGAAGTTGTCCTTATCTTCTCAGGACCCGTACCATTGCAGTGTTGCCACCCTCAGACCCATTCAGGACTCTGGCACACAGCCCTTGCTGAGCTCTCTGTACCAACTGCACCAGCACCATGTTAACCACACCAACATCTCTGTGAATTCCCCCTTCAACACGCACACTCTCTCAATTTGGACTACGTTCTTCTTTCAAGGACCTTCTCAGCCATGTATCCACCTGGGATATGTCTGTCCTCCTTTCCAGTATGTCACAGTGCCATGCCCTATTTCCCATTGGTTAGGTTTTTCACAGTCATCTCCATGTTCTTTCCTTGGTTGCCCTTGCAGTTGGGAAAAACTGCCCATAAACATAAAATAAGCTTCCTCATGTCCCTTTCTCCAGCTCCTCTTGAGCTTCTCTGCTTTGCTGAGCTGCCAGCTGTGCTGATAAGTATTGACTCCATGCTCCCATCTTGCTCACCTCACTTGTTTCAGGCTATAATGTCTTTAGGGAATACACTACCTTTAGTTACATGTTTTTGCAGTCCTTCAGTACAGTGGATACAGTGGAGCCCAGGTCTAGGAACATAGCAACACAAGTAACAAACCCTCTGCCCTTCCCCATAGTTCATTTTGAACTAAGCTGCTCTACCCAGTTCTTGCTTGGAGGTTTTAGAGCTAAATCTCTTTTTCTAATTATAGTTCTACATAGACAAGGACAGTGTCCTTTACTAGAATAAGTAATGACCTGATTTCTATGTGTGCTGCTCACAGGGGGAAGCACAAAGCCACTCCTGCTATATTCCTACATTATCTTGTAGGAAGACTCCTGTCTAATCTTTGGCAAGTCTTACAGAAAACCTGCACTGCTGCAAACTAAGGAAAACAATGAATAATTCATTTTCTTATCTGTTTCAGGATTGTTTTCTGCAAAACATCTATTTTAATAATTCATGTGATATTTAGCTGCACCATGCTGCAGGTGCAAGCGTACAGAGGAGAGCCATACTGTTTTTCTCGGTGTAGCCTAGAGGATTCATTAGTGCAAAATTCCAGATCACGTTGGACCAAATTCCAAGTGAGGAGTGAGAGGTGAAAATCAGGGTAGTTAGCAAGATTCAAAGCAGAACAGTTCTCCGAAAATCAGAGATTATGAAAGTCATTCACAGAGGAGTCTTCCTATGATGCCAAAACAGTCATACGTTGACAATGTCAAGCCTGTCAAGAGCCAGCTGGGGGGCAGAGGAAATTATATACTGAGTTCCCCTATTTCCCAACAGTACTTGCCAAACACATGAACTTAGCATTTATAGAATTGCACACAGTTACTCTTTCAGGTTGTAACCAATTTCTACCTCAGTCAGATCTGTCTAAGCAGCAGAGCTGCAGATTGAGGTTTCCTCTAGAGCTCATGCAGGAATGACTCCAATCTGCAAGACCCCACTAATGGATAACCCTGCAATGCTGGTCACCCCTGTGGAAGGGTCAAAAACCTCAGGTCAGATTATGACAAAAGTGGACAGGTCAGCAAATGAAATGTTAAAAGCTAACCACAGCCTATGAAGGGCAGGATTAAGAAGGAAATGATGATACCAGCTGAGTAAAGGAAACCAATGTGTACATGATGCTACCGGTGATTCTTTGGGTCAGTAGCAGCAGATCTGGGTTCATTAACCTGAGCATCAGCACTCTGTTCACATACATCCTGCTCCACCTAACAGCACTTACTTCAACTGGGAACATGATGAAAATTCTCTGCTTGCAGCAAAGTGCTTCAGCCAGCACCGCTAAGCCATCACCACCCGGCTGTGCCCCACAGGGCACACAGCAGGTACAGGTGCTTTTAAAGATTGCTCTTGCATTAATGAAGACAATGGATTAATCTCCTTTACCCTCTACATGACAGGAAATTTTCCACTCCAGCTTCAGTGCTGCTCCAGGGAATAGCCAGGAGATACAGTTCTCCAAGACAAACTGCATAGATAAGACAAACTTTGTTTGCGTCTAAAAATAGTACACAGAAATACCACCAGCACCAGCATTTGAAAAAGTACCTTCCAAAAGAGCCAGAAAGAACCTCAGCAAAAATAATTCTCCCTTCCCCAGAGGAATAAAAAAGTTACAAGCCAAAAAGTGACAGGAAGCTGGAGCAGCACTCACTCTCCTCCCGGCTGTAATCAAAACCCCAGGCACAGATCCTGCCAGCACTCACAGCCCCAGCTCTACAGATGCTGGCAGAGCACCGAGGTTACTGAAGACAAATCAGTACCCACCTGTGTTGTTGAAGGAGCCCTGGCAACAATTTAAATTCACATTAGTTGGGATAAGAAAGTGCTGTGCTATGGGAAGTGTCTGAATCTGTAACACTGAGAAATACAGACCATCCTTGTATAATTTTGCATACAAAATTAAAGACCCATAACACTACATGGCCCTTTTTTCCAGCTTTAAGCAGATCAGGGTAAATGTTTCTGCATTTTAAATCACATACAACCTGCAAATATCATGTTTTCATCAACTATATTTTCATCTGCCTACCCAAAGCAAGATATATTCTGTATAGCATCGCACTGTCTTGTATTTGATAAAGTACATTAGCAGCTTAGACTTACAAGATGACTGTGCCTTTTTAAAACACCTGGGTTTGCATGGTGCTCCAATGTAAGTTATTTGCCTGAGAAAAATACCCGTTAAAAAAGAAAGGTGCTAAAGAGCTTTACAGGCTGGGCAGGCAGCACTTGCTGCCCAAGGTGCCTGTGCCACACAGGGCCAGGGATGATGCTTTCCCAACAGCAGGCATCTGGCCTCATGGGAGCCTCCAGGAGAGGAGATGTCAGGTGAAGTGCAGCAACCATGAGGCTGTGCAAATTTTTTCAGAAGATCCAACCTAAATCTTCTCTACTTTTAATTAAACCAAAATCTGCACCCTGTGGTTAGTATAAATACTGATTTTACTTTCTTGAAACAACTTTTTATACTACTTTTTTTTTTTCCTGTTTCTTTCATTTTCTCCACCCTAGGGAAAGAAGCACCCAGTTTCCCACAGGTCAGTTTGGAGACGCATCAGTGATAGTATAAATTCTAACTTTTTAAAGAAAGTTTTAAGTGTGCATCATGGCAAGAGGCCATTCCTGGGGAGGAGGGAAGGCAGTGCCAGACAGACATCCTCCCTCAGCAGTGCACAGCCAGTTTGGCAGTCATCAGAGTCATCCTCTGCCCCAGGTTTGGCAAGGATTTTGAAAGCAAGTATGTCACAGGCCAAAGCTGAAGCATGAGTGGGCAAGATGGTAAGATTGGTGGGCACCAGCATGCAGGGGCTCCACAGGAGGAGGAATTTCACACGTAGCTTCATTAAATCCATCTCCCTGCAAGACAGGTAAAACAATAACCCAAAGCAGCTAGATTATAGTGATACAATCTGACACTGAGCGAGATGACATTTTCCAATTTCATTCAAAGGTGACACCTTGAAACAAGGCACAACTGAGAGGATCCCACCAATAAGAAGGTAGCAAGGACCTTCATGCCTCCCTCCCCCCCAACTCCATGAACTCCAGTGTAGGGTATTAAAAATAAACCAGCATAGCCTAACAAATTGCAGAAGGCATTTAAGTCAGAGTGGGCCAGGGAAAGAAAGTGAGAGTCTAAGATTTAGACCAATAAAAACTGTTGCTATAAAATTATTTTAGAAGCTTCAAGAGTGACACAAAGAAATCATCATTATCTGATGATTGTAAATAACCACTTTCCAAAATCAATGGGAGTAAGTTAAACATGCACAGTTTTTATTCCTTGTATTTTCATGCAAAATATGCAATAGTTAATATTTCCAGTTCCATATTCCTAAATTTATTGGAGAAGACTAATTATCACAACACCCATCGAGTTTTGCTGATTAACTCTGCAATGAGTGTAAGTTTCCAGTCCTGCAGAGACATCCGGATCCCTATCTTACATTTTAGCAAGAAATGAGAGGGCTTAAACCCAAGGAGGAGTTTCCCAAGAACTTTTTACCACTCCCATTGCTTTATTTTTTACTTAAAATAAAAGGTGCCCAAGCTGTAACCAGAAATGGTATAAAGAACCTGATCTGAGGAAGTTCAGATCACTCTTCAGACTAGGGAAATACCACAAAAACATTCCCTTTTACCTGATCTGTTAAATAGCTTTCATTTGTATTACTGCATATCTCCAAAAATAAAATCCACAGTGCTTCAGTTTAGAGTGACATATAATTTATTCATATAATTCAGAAGTAGTTGGACACTACTCAATTTAATCTCCATATGCAAGTGATTTACACAAACATATAATACGAAAATTGATTGCTTAGAAGGTAAAAAATACCATGGGTATGAAATGCCATGGTAGATGCTGTTCAATATACTACACAATCTTAGCGTCAGACACTTTTACCCATTTATGTTTTTAGAAAAAGGCAGTTTGCCATTTTAAATTTTTAAGTAGTCCGGGAAACTCAAGTGATCTTGCTCTAAACCTTCTAATCAATTATTTCTCCCGGTTCTCAGGAACTGAATTGACAACCAACACAACATTTTCAGTAGTTAAAAAAAATATATAGATTTTTGCTCCCCTGAATTCACCAAGCACAACGTGACCAAATCACATTGCCTTCCAACATGCAACACAAAATACTAACCCCTGTATATTCAAAGGAATGTGCAGGAATTTAGACCATGCTTCAGCATGGTGGCGGTGGCAACAACAGCCTGATGATATAATTTTTGGCCCCTGCCAGTATCCAGTAGTTGTGAGTGTGTTTGCAGTTGACTGTGAATATATTAGCATCACCAGACCATTTGGTATTCATGCAGCTGTGGAGTCTGGTTGTAATTCTGCATAAACTCTTCTCACTGTGACTTGTATCTCATAAGCCTCATTAATTCTGCATTAAGCATATAATGGCTGCATAGAGAAAATTGGACTTTAATGTGTGTGCCTGCATCAGGTTAAATTATACACATTATCTTCTAGACGAGGTCCAAACGTATATTTTGCTTGAAATGCCAGTAGTTACCTTAAAACATACCAAGAAGTTAAAAAGCTTTCACAATACAAGATCCAGCTACTTATTCCACATATACAAAAACACAGCTAGAGAAATACATTTCAATTGTGAATGCTGAATTATGAGGAAAGTCTAAAAAAATAGAAAAACTCTGATACATGGGCATCAATTCAGAATGTAACACTGCATAATGCGGCAATATGAGCACCCATTTAAAATGAGAAATCCCCAACAAGAGAAGCATAAGGGGATCTAGTACCTGTGACAAAAATAGATGAATACCGCACCAAAAACATGCATGCAATCGGCATGGTCATTCAGTATGCTAGTGATGGTCTAAACAGTGATCTAACACAAGAGTGAGATAGTGTTTCCAAATAAAGTCGAGTGAGTAACTACATATTGATTAAACTTTCTGATGCAGCAAAATGAGGGCACAGAGCCATCTCTGGGTTCTGGAGCTGTTTCAAGAGTCGTTTGTGAAATTTCTCTCTGACGCGATTGAACTCCATTATGTCCAGTGGATCCTCTTCAATCCAGAAATTGTGGAATTCATGCATTAAGTAGCCTATGAAATAATAAAAAAGGAGAAGTAGAAGAGATAAATACAGAATGTAAAGAACACATACAAAATTAGAAAGAAACCTGCAGTAAACAATTAAGATTTACACAGAGTATCCTGGTCACTGAGGTCTGACACCTCACAACACTATGCAGGGATGAGACTGAACCCATTTTGGACAAACCCAAAGTTTGATGAATATCATACATTGACAGAAATTCTCACAAAAAAAATACAAGAAGTCACTAGTTATCTTGACATATGGTTACGTGAACTAAAACATTAATGAGTATAAAAGCAGGGGAAGATGCTGCTGATGCTGCTCCACCAGCCTTGTTTATATTCAAGTTCTGCCTCACATATATTTCCTTCTGGGAACATTGCTTACTCTCCACTAAAAAAAGAGCGTACTCATAGATAATGTAACAGTTACAGTCACATCTTTCTGTATTAACACTTGCTCCTCATGCACAATTCTACCTCATGTGTGCATGACATTGCTGGAAATGTTGTGTAACATTTACACCTATGATCCTGAAAAGATGAATGATAAGGTGATATACAGAACCACTAGCTTTGGTAAGACATCCCTGTTACAGCAAGAAACTTGATTCCAAAGGGGGTTTAATATGCGGGCTCTGATTAAGGCCTTTACCATCTCAGTTCTGTGCCATCCTTGGACTCAAGAGTTTCACTGACAGGAAAAACATTACACCCAGCACTGGGACTTCAACGAACTGGACCCAATCTCTTGATCCCAACTACCACAGTAGATGAACCATTGAAGAAGTATAATCTTTCATCCCAACACAGCAAAATGTGCAAGTAAGCTTTCTGTATTCCAGAAAGTGAGGGTATTTTGTTGTAAAAAAGGCTTAATTGCTTGTATCAATTTATTTCTATTGTATGACAATTACAACACACATACTTCTAACTTAAATTTCTAGGTATACCTGCAGGCCTATTCCCCCCCTCAATTTGAGAAACTTCATTCAAAAGGTACTTTAAGTACATATTCAAATGTCCTCCATATATTCCAACAGCCACAGGCTGTTTCATTCCAAGAGATGTTAAGATGTTACTTTCAAAAAAAACCCCCCCCAAACCCCCCCAAAAAGCAGCTCAGTAAAACCCCTTTAAAAAAAAATCACTATAAAAAAAATGTAAAACATTGTTAGATCTTCACCCCCCAAAATCTAGATTTCCAAGAGGTACCTTCTGTACTTCAGCAGTGACTGTGTTGAGCATGCCATTGAGCAATGCAGTTCCATGCATTGCTTGTACAGCCAGACAAGGCAACAGAGCCCAAGAGCAGTGGGCCAAATGCAATTCTCAGCTTCATGTGTCCCTGTGGCCTGAGGGAGCAGAAGTGTGCAGATGAGGTGACATGGTGGATCAGCATTTAGGAGGTCCATGCAGTACAACCATTGTGTTCCTCTACCAGCAAGGCTGCTGGCTTGGCAATGTAATTTTGACTTTCCAGTTCAGTCAGGCACACTGTAGACATTTAATGCAGCCTAATGATGTCTGGGGTTGAAGGAAATTTGAAGGAAACCTAGGATGACTGTGGTAGGGAGAAGACAGAGCATAAAAGCATAAGAGAGGAGAGAGTGTAAGAGAGCATAAGAGCAGGGATTTGTCACACTCAAACTGATAATCTCTGGATGAATCGCCCTTGCTCAAGGGAAGTTTGGCCATTGATGCTTTCTCTAAAATAAAGTCCATTTGATAACCTCAAGCTTTTCCTGGGATGGCAGGCAGAGTGTGTAGGAACATCCACCACCTTTACTGGCCTGTTACTACACCAGAGATCTATGCAAGTTTTATCATGCTTCATAACTCATACATGCATGGGCTGTAGATGGAAAAGGTGTCAAAATCAGCTCTCCCTCCACTGTTGTTACGGTGGACTGTCCATGCTGGTCAGCAGACACACTGGTCCTGGGGCACTGTCCCAGACTTAGCCAGCAGAACAGTCCCTCCTGCAGCCAAGACTTTGGCAGTGGCAAGGCAACACTGTAAATGTACAGAAATATGTCTCTTCCTCCCCCAAATTCAGTGGTGAGGCATTTTAGACATGACAAGAAACCAGAACCAAGAATAGGATATAGAATCATGGAATTGTTTAGGTGGAAAAGACCTTTAAGATCATTGAGTCCAACTGTTAACCTAGCACTGCTGAGTCCCACTAAACCACGTCCCCAAGTGCCACATCTACACATCTTTTAAATACCTCCAGGGATGGTGACTCAACCACTTCCCTGGGCAGCCTGTTCCAATGTTTGACAACCCTTT
>JAVJGG010000027.1:9916244-9929141 GCA_035590195.1 Aviceda cuculoides
ATGCCGTTGGCCTTCTTGGCCACCTGGGCACACTGCTGGCTCATATTCAGCCAGCTGTCAACCAGCACCCCCAGGTCTTTCTCTGCCAGGCAGCTTTCCAGCCACTCTTCCCCAAGCCTGTAGTGTTGCATGGGGTTGCTGTGACCCAAGTCAGGACCCACCACTTGGCCATGTTGAACCTCATACAGCTGGCCTCAACCCATCAATCCAGCCTGTCCAGAGCCCTCTGTGGAGCCTTCCTACCCTCAGGCAGACCAACACTCCTGCCCAACTTGGTGTCATCTGCAAACTTGCTGAAGGTGCACTCAATCCCTTCATCCAGATCATTGATAAAGATACTAAAACAGAACTGGTCCCAGTACTAAGCCCTGGGGAACACTGCTGGTGACCAGCCACCAACTGGATTTAACTCCATTCACCACCACTCTTCAGGCCCAGCCATCCAGCCACTTTTTTTACCCAGCAGAGTACAGCTGTCCAAGCTATGAGCAGCCATTTTTTTCCAGGAGAATGCTGTGGGAAACAGTGTCAAAGGCTTTACTAAAGTTCAGGTAAACAACACTCACAACCTTTCCCTCATCCACTAAGCGAGTCATCTTGTCACAGAAGATCAGGTTGGTCAAGCAGGACCTGCCTTTCATAAACCCATGCTGACTAGGCCTGATCGCCCAGTTGTCCTGTACGTGCTGTGTGATAGCACTCAAAATGATCTACTTCATAACCCTCCCCAGCACTGAGGTCAGCATGACAGGCCTGTAGTTCCCCGGATCCTCCATCTGGCCCTTCTTGTACATGGGCATCACATTTGCTAACTTCCAGTTGACTGGGACCTCCCCAGTTAGCCAGGACTGCTGATAAATGATGGATAGTGTCTTGGTGAGCACTTCCACCAGCTCCCTCAGTATCCTTGGGTGGATCCCATCTGGCCCCATAGACTTTGTGTGTCTAAGTGGTGTAGCAGGTCACTCACCATTTCCCCTTGGATTATGGGGGCTTCATTCTACTCCCCATCCCTGTCTTCCAGCTCAGGGGGCTGGATACCCAAATAACAACTGTTCTTACTATTAAAGACTGAGGCAAAGAAGGCATTGAGTACCTCAGCCTTTTCCTCATCCTTTGTCACTATGTTTCCCCCTGCATACAGTAAAGGATGGAGATTCTCCTTAGTCCTCTTTCTGTTGCTAATGTATTTATAGAAACATCTTTTATTGTCTTTTACAGCAGTAGCCAGATTGAGTTCTAGTTGGGCTTTCACCCTGCTAATTTTCTCCCTGCATAACCTCACAACATCCTTATAGATCTCGTGAGTGGCCTACCCCTTCTTCCAAAAGGTCATAAACTCTCCTTTTTTTCCTGAGTTGCAGCCAAAGTTCTCTGTTCAGCCAGGCTGGTCTTCTTTCCTGCCAGCTTGTCTTTTGGCACATGGGGACAGCCTGCTCCTGCACCTTTAAGATTTCCTTCTTGAAGAATGTCCAGCCTTCCTGGTCTCCTTTGTCCTTCAGGACTGTCTCTCAAGGGTCTCTGTCAACCAGGCTCCTAAACAAGCCAAAGTCTGCCCTCCAGAAGTCCAAGGTTACCGTTCTGCTAACTCCCCTCCTTACTTCTCTGAGAATTGAAAACTCCATCGTTTTGTGATTGCTATGCCCAAGACGGCCTCCAACCATCACATCACCCACAAGTTGTCCACCATTTACAAAGAACAGGTCCAGTGGGGCACCTTCCCTAGTTGGCTCACTCACCAGCTGTGTCAGGTAGTTATCTGCCACACACTCCAGGAACCTCATAGGCTGTTTCTGCTGTATTGCATTTCCAGCAGGCATCTGGTAAGTTGAAGTCCCCATGAGAACAAGGGCTAGTGATCATGAGATACGGGAGCCAAACCAATCATACTGGCCATAACCGTTCACAAGGCCTTGGGCACATCAGGAATGTGGTGAAAAGACAGAGTAACCCTTCCAGTGAAAAGATGACCTGAAGATACATAAGTGGATATTTAGGTAGATACTTACTTGTCTTTTTTTATCAAGCCAAGCACCACAAAAAGACAAAAGCCTAGCAGCTAAACTGCCCAGAGTTCCTACCAGATAGCCTATCCAGAGCAGCAGCCCAGAAACCATTGCAAAAGGGAGAGCCCTGCTACAGTATGATATCTGCCCACATAAGATTTTGGGTGAATGAGTCTTGTTAAGTAGCATCCTTGTTCTGAAAAGCCTGTACTATTTAATGAGAGAGAGATGCACATGACACTAATATTTGTCATTTATCCAGTTAAGCAATAAGAAAATGTTATAGCTGCAAAACAAAAAATCTGTTACCTAAATAGCCAGACAAAAAGCCAAACAAAGCCAAACCTTTTCAATTGTCATAAACGTGGAAAACAGTGTGTCTTGACTTCTTGTCACCAGTTTCTTGCCTATACATTGAAAAATATTAGAAGTGTTTCTCCCATGGTGCAAAGACGCATAGCAGGTCTGTGCTGTAGAAAGGATGCTCGAATACAGTGGAAAGGGCTGGGAAAGCATTATTTTGAGCGGGGACAAGTCTACTGAAGGGTGGAGAGTAATGCTTGAATGTAGATGTAAATGTCTTATGACAGTTTGATTTATGGGGAAGCAATCTCCAGAAGCTCTTTAAAGTACCTTTAGTTTCTTATTATTGTTATTTAAAACCAGTCTAAGAAGATAGGAAGGTCACTTGTTCAGGCACCTGGTGTTTTTTTGTTTGGGTTTACTGGGGGTTTGTTTTGTTTTGTTTGTTTTACCCCTTGGTTTGGTAGTGGCATCCATCACAACTAAGAACTGAATCCAAGCATCCTAAAGACAGGATAGCAAGATGAGCATAATAGTCTCTGTGCTGCGTTAGCAGATTTTTTTTTTTTTTTTTAAACATATGGGTAGTACAAAAGTGTTAGCAGGAGTACAAGTTATATATTTCCCCCACCACTTACAGAACATCTGCTGAAAGTGAGTTAGTGTTGGTGCTTCTGGAGCAACATTGTAGAAATGGGTCTTCAGAGCTCCACTCACAAGTAGGTTGTATGCGAGGTCTGTTATGTTAATGCCCACGATAGCAAAAGAATAGCTGCAAGAAAAAAAAGCAGCAACATTTGTGGAGAGTTTGTCTTCTTTCAGGAAACTATAAGAAACACTGATGACACTGACACTGCAGATTTTGTGTGCTGCTGAGGTGTATTAATTCACTCCTTCATGAGCTTCCAAGGTGGGGGGATGGAAAACAAGAAAAACATTTATCCTGCCTGTTTTGTACACTCTAGTGGCAGTGTTTCCCCTGTGAAACATATGGTCACAGTAAAACCAGCAATTTCATCACTGTGCCAGCATTTTCAGTGGAGCAGCACAGATTCATTCCTACAGAATAAGAACAAGCCCAGGCATCCCTGTGCTCCTGCACCCGCCTCTGACACAGGGCAAGCACTCCACATGGTGGCTGTGTCTGCAGGGTGACCCATCATTTGCTATTTTAACCCATCTGCCCCACTGGAATTTATTACCCACAGTAAGGAACATCAGGTTTCAACAGTCAGGCCTATGAAGACATTCATATGGCTAAAAAGCCTCTGAAAAAGAACCAGCTGAGTCACCTTCAATTTCTTCCTAACATAACTAGATACACAGGCAAAAAACTAAATCAGAGCATGCTGGAAAAAGAAATAAGAAAATCAGACCCATGAAGCAAACTCCTGTTCTGCTAAGGGATATAGACAAGGGAAGTATGTTTAGGCAAAACAGAACTCAGAAACTGGAAGTTATTTCTTAATTTGTGAGCCTGTTGAATAAAGAACTTGACATTTCTGGCAGTCACTATTTCCCAAGAAAACATATAACATCCCACACTGACATTTAGTGATAAAAGCAAACTTGTTTAGTTATTCAGTGATGCCCTCCACCCTCTAAAATACAGCTGTCTTGTCTTGTGTGTTTTTTCCAACTATATTAAATAAACCAAAATACTTTCTTTTTCTCTAACTTTTGATATATTTCAGGAGAACAAATAAATAATAGTTCAGAAGTTAACTACAACATGAGGCCTAATGGCAAGTTTCACAGAAAAAAATGAAATATGGGCATTAAAATGTTGTATTACAGATTTTCAGATATACTCAGAAGGAACATCCAAGTTCCATATTCATGAATAATGCAGCCATACCAAAACGACTGCTTAGGAAGAAAAAGCCTCACTACAGTTTCTTCCCTATTATACTTTCCTGAAAGCAGATCAGAACCTGGCTCTGACAGTAAGAAGTGAGACTTGATCATGTTATGTGTTAAGAAGAATTAAACAGCTATTCATCACTGCACTATTCATAGCATACAGAGAAAGCTTCTCCTTGCTACATTTTTGTGTTATTTTTCCTAATCCTTACTTCAAACTGTTTTTCCTATAATCTTTGATCAAAATAGAGGTGTGGTTAAGACAATACATGTTAGTATGTACACTGAAACTTCCTTTAAAAAGTAACCAGGAAACACCTTTTTCCCCTCAAATATACAGCATCATTGCTAACTGTTGTGTTTGTGGCAACCTTAAAAATATTTTTAAACTTACCCGATTGCCTTATCAAGCTTTTTCTTCTCCCATTCGGCTTTGCTGAATTGGCTGAAGGTTGGAAAAAAGAAAAAAAAAAAAGAAAATTAAATCCAGATGTTGCTATGAATTACTAATGGACAAATATTTTCTTTCAATTGCTTTGATATGATAACCTTGATGGAACATGGTATTTTAGCTCCATTGATATGGCTAGTCACATTTAACTCTGCTTCTGACTGAATGGATTGGCATAGAAAGACTTGAAATGGGTAACTGGCTTTATAGCATTGTTGATAAACTTCTCATCATTACAAAGTATGCTCCTACGTCAGTAAAATACAGTTGTTTTCTGTATTGACCACAAAGATGTTTCACTTCAATTAAGTCTGAGCTATACAAAAATTGGAAAATATTACATTTCTTTTAACTAATCAAAGATGGTTTTAGCCTTTTGTGTTTTCGAAGATATACATGACACTCATCACTGGGGGCATGATTCACCTGAGGCAGCAAAGATGAAAAATACTACTCTGATCGAAAGTTTTTATACCCAGACAAATTAGAAACCACTCAACAGCCAAAAATAAGGAACAGTGTTTCCTGTTATTTGGCACAATAATGCAGAGCTTTTCAAGGACACAAAAGGTGCCTCCCTTAAAACAAAATTCATTAGGGAACAGATTGATTTTAGACTAAATTTGTGCTGTTCAACAACATTTTCATTTAAAAGAGCTGTGTGATGCAACCAGTCAGCTGGTCCCACTAACCAGGTTTTAATCTACTCAAATGGAGCAAGTTTAGCAGAAATCATTGCCTGCATTTATCAGCAGCTAAAAGCAGGCATGGAACCAACCCTAACCAGTGGACTACAACTTAGACATGCCTGTGGGAGTTTTGCCTTGGTAAGTCAGATCAGAATTTGCAAGCTTTAGAAAGCAAATTGTAGATAGCTGTGTGTGAAAGCATTGTTCTTGGACTATACTTGAACTACAAGAAGTATATATTACATTAAAAACAATCCCCTGAGCTTCATGTAAATATAGTATTTAAAAATTGTTGCCATTAAGTGTTTAAGATGCTAATCGGTTCATACCCATCCTGACCTGAATGTTACCAGGTGGCATGCATGAGGACAAAACTTTACCTCCTCAATGGCTTAACATACAGGAATAAATCAGTCTTTACTCATTCTCTAAAATCTTAACCATCTTTGTAGGCTGTGGCATAACATCAGTTTAAAAACCCCAAGCAAACAGTGAATAATAAAGGTGGCACGTAGTATGCGGACAAGCAATACAGTTCAACAGAAATAGAAATTACGTTGATCATGATCACAGTAGAAACCAGCATGGCTGCTAAACAACCACATCAGGAAGAACACCATAAGCACCACCAACAGCATCCATCTTCTACTGAATGCTCTTCCAAGGGATAGAAATTGCACATGCTCACACAGCACTCCAAGATGGTCCCTGGTAATCAAACATGTAAATCAAGAACACTAATGTGTCCTAAGCACATTTTGTCACAGAATTACCATTGGGAACTCAACCACAAAATACCGAGGAGATCAAAAGCTTCACAGGATGCAGATGTGGATCTGCTATATGGATATCTAACATTACTGGCAAAAGAAAAAAAGTCTTTTAAGGCAACTGATTACTATCTAACTGGCTAACCACACCCCACACCCCCCACATCCCCCCAATTATGGAATAAATCTCCTGATCACAAATCATGCACAATACAAAATTTTTTGCCACTTGAAGGTACCTGATCTCTCAACAGTAAGGACGATGGACTAGCCAGATTAGACCCATCATTAGTCAATGTAGAGAGAGTATGTGGCTATATACAAGTAAAGGGGCTCTTCAGCTGTGCTAACAAGTCCTTGGCCTAGACTACTTTTTATTATCAAGTCAGTTACAGCTGTTGTGACCATAGTGGCACTGCTTAGACTTTTTTCCTACAGGTAAAAGTCACTCAAAATTTGTTCGTTAAGCTTGGTACTAAATAGGTCTAAAATACAGTGTTTTAACTACATCAAGCAAGGTTGATTTCATTCTTTATATATAAGCACGCTCAGATGTACCAGTGTTGCACCATCAGCTATGTTTGAGTTAACTTTAGAGAGGAATATAGAACTCTTGGTGTTACAACAAAGACTTCCAGTTTATAACATGCCAAATTACAGTATGGTTTGATCTTTATTTACATGTAGGGTCTCATAAAAACTAAGAGAAAAGAAAAAAAAAATACCTTGGTTCCTTCTTAGTGACTTCCCTTCATTATGAAAAGACAAAAGAATTAAAAGAAAGGTAAATAAAAATACAAAATCACTTGAAATTAGAAGAGTAAGTGAAAACATTTAACACTAAGTTTAACTATTTCTAAGATTCGGTATACAAGTTTGTCTCTTTATCAGTTTTTCAGGATCAGTACTTGAAAACAGATAGCATGTGGCAATACCCAAGCATGTGCCCAACAAAAAGAAAAAAAAAACCCAAACGAAACCAAACCCCAAACCAAAAAAACAGCCCCTTCCCCCAAACACCAGCCAGCACAGTGCTCTCAAGTTATTTTTTCTGATCTCAAGCATTACCTGTATTTAGGCTGAAGAGAATCAGAGAGAACTTGCTGAGCTATCTCAGTGTCCCATTCGGCAAAATACCTGCAGATATATATGTTTAGGGTGAATTGTTAAAGAAACACAATAAAAAAAGAAAAAAAAAAAAAACAAAAACAAATCCAAAAAAAAGCATCTTAAGGCATACTACACTGTCCATACACACCCTTTTAAAGGTCACTACATGTGCTATGCAATGAGTAGCATTTAACATGTTAAATTCATTCAACTGCCACTTAGACCCCCAACATGAAAGTTAAAAGCAGCCTCAAATTTCAAGTGCAATCCTATAAGCACTTAGTGAATGTAAATTACCAGGGTCCCCTTTCTACCCACTCTACAGAAAGTCAGTTGCTTATTACTAGAGCATATTGGCTGCTGAGCTCAAGAGAAAGCAGTTCAGGCTTCTTGATCTGGCAGATTCATTAAGCAAGATAAGAGTCATCACAGGAGACTAGGAAGTGAAATACATGGCAAGATTCATCTTCAATGGAAGTTCAAAGCCAGAGTCAAGAGTCCAGATCCTCAACTAAGCTTTGCTAGAGAACGACATATGGACAGTGGATGATTCATGTCCTTCAATCTGTAAAAGCAGAAAATATTTATTTTTCCCCTCACAGGGAGAGGTTATTTTACCAAATGCTTCTGAGTTATGTAGCTATCTGCAGTAGCTACAAGGCCTGGAGGAAATAACAAGCATTGATTGATTCCGAAATTACCAGATATGGTACCAACACCTGGTATGTATGAGGTGGAAGGGAAAAGTGATGTAAACTCACTGCTTAATTTTGAGTATCACCAGAAATTGAAGAAGTAGTCCAACTACAGAAGTCTGCCATCAGTGGCTGTATTTCAAGTATTTTGCCTAAGAATTCAGCATGAAATTCCCAAATAAGAAAACTGAGCAGTAACATAACCCTCTCATCTGCCCACTTCCAGGTCATTTTGTTTGAGGAGATCTAGATATTGGTGAAAATATACTTTTCAGATTCTTTCTTGTAGGAAGAGAGTGCTAACTTACCACATCACAAAGAAACTAAAAGAAGGGCTTAGCAAACAGTATTACTGAGTTGAATCAGGAATACTGAACAAAAGGAGACCCCTTTGAGAAGGGGAACCCTTAAAAAACTGGGCTAGGACATGAATTCTTTCTTTTTTTATATGAAGTCCCTAGCACTTTTATAAGTTATTCCCACAGACTTGCAAAAAGTCTACAAGTAATGCTGCTTTTCATGACTTCAGACACACATAAACCCATCTACAGAGGAACATACTTACACCAAGTTATATAAGCCCAGGAGACCCATCCCTCTAAAGTCTGTTTTAGGATCGTCACCTTGGAAACCAATTTCACACCACTGCTTTGAAATCCGAGCTTTCAGTGGCGAATTGGGCTTCAAGCATTTCCACAGCTAGAAAGATTACAGGTAAAACATAATCAAACTTCCACACATTAGCATGGCTTTTTCTTCTTTTTAAACCAAGCCAACTTCCAATGTCACATCACTGCATTGCTATCCCAGCAACCCAAACATAAAATCAAATTAAATTCCTGGGGGGTAAAGAGGGTGTGAGGGGGAAATCCCAAACCACTCAAGTACTGCAGATGTTTTAGCCCTACAAGGCCCTTCCAACCTTATCGGCAGGCACTGTAACTGCTCACACAAGGGCTTAGTTTGATGCACAAAGTGTGAACAAAACAGCATCTGCCTCCCTAAGTGCAGAGAGGAATGGCCTGGAATTTGGTTGTAAATCACTGACAGAGCAGCAGGCAATCAGCCCTCAGGTCCCTGAGGCTCTGCAGCAATCTTTTCTCAGGCATCTTTTGCAAGTCTCCAGAAGGGTTATAAATCAAAAGTGCTGACTTGCTTACCACAGTGCTGAAAAGCAAATCAGAGAAGCAAATCAGAGAACATAAAAAAAAAAAATCCATACAAGAATAGCATGTGCCACCTCCATATTTAACTGAGGGGTGAATCATTCATTGATCACACAAAAAAAAAACCAAACCAAAAAACCCCCTCAAAAACCCAAGACAGTGATTTAACAAGTCAGATCCTCAGCTGGAATGAATCCACTTAGCCACACCGGTCCAGCAATGTTAGTGCCTAAATATGTTGCTGGGCACCTAAAAGCAGCCTAAACTGATGTGTCTCACAAATACATACCTTTCTGCACATCTTGTGCTATATCACAAACTCACCCTTTCTAAAGTGTATTAAGAGATCAGGTGTTCCCCATAAACCATGAGTTGGTAAGTAGGGCCTGAAGAAATGCACTTAGACAAAGCCTACCTAAGGGAAAGAGCTGTATGCACATTTCCCAAATAGAAAACCCAGAAATTGTATTAATTTTAGCTATTCTAATTACATTTAAAATGAAATACCTTAGGAAAGTTAAAATTTTAATGATTTCACTTTGTAATGACTGCATAAGCATCACTGTTTAAATCATATTTGCTTTCTTGTTCATCCATCAACAGTAAATACAGTATTATTCATTAGTTCAATCACATTAAGTTAATCTTTCTCTCATTCATAAAGTGCCCTCCTGGTAAACATGAGTAAATAATGACATTAGGAACTTCAATTACTCATTGCAGAGATCACTTAGCAGAATATCTAGAAGGACTGAAAACCAACCAGCCTATTCTTTCCCAGCTTGCGTTGGAAACCAAATTAAACCCTTGGACATATTTCCATTTGACATGAAAATTTGCAAAAGCAAAATGGCTACTGTAAACAAGTGCTAATACACAGGTTATACTGGAGGCAGATGGTGAAACTGATACTTTCTTCAACCTTACGAATTTTATAGCCTAAGCTGCACTGTTTCGTCTCCCCTCAGACAAATGCTCAGTTTTTATTCTGCTTTTATTCTCATGCAGTTATGTTTTTAAACCCCATATGTGGCTACACATCATTGCTGACATGATTCTCAGGAGCATCTAGGAACCAGGACCTTGCCCTCACAGGCCGGGTGGCCAGGAAGGAGACCACAGCCAGCTCCTTGGTGCTTCTCACCTGTGATTGCATCCTCAGACCCAACTTCTTGCTCTCTGGGCAGTGTAGATGCCCAGTGTACTGAGGAATGCTTTCCTGGAGCCAAAGGCCCCCATTAAACCTGCAGCCAGCTACCTGGTATTTTCAGGGACCATCACTGTAGTCTGGCACCTGGATCTCCCACCTGCAAGACATAGGCTTCCTCACTGGGTAAAGCTGTGTACTTTTAGTTAAAGTGCACTCCACCCCCAGAAATTTGGATGTTTGGCTGCACAGGGGCAGGACCCGAACAGGAGGAATCCATCTGCCCCATCCTACCTAGTGGCTAGAGCACTCCTTCAGGGGCAGCTCTGGATTTTGACTCCCTCGCAAGACTCCCACTGCACAGCAAGGAGCCAACCTTAAAGACAGCTTTTCAGACACCTACAGAAACTCTTCAATCATTTGAAGCATTTTTTAGAAATAGTTATTTGCATCTGTAAGTGCTTATACAAGATGCCTACTGGAATTTTTGGAAGCACCCGGAAGCCCAAGTAACTATATTAAAGTGTCCAGAAGCTCCCACCGTAGCTTGTGTAAAGCACTACACTGCAAGCAAGAGTGTAGAAGACGGCTTCATCATCATGTGCTGTAAAAATCCAGCCAACATCAGATGGGGACAGAAGCACAGGTAGTGTTTAAGTTTTCAATATTTTTGTTTAAAATAATTAAAAAAACCCCAAACAGTTGGTATGTTTTTATAAGACCTCTGAAAACTCTGTAAAAATGCATTTTGCTTGTAGATAAACTCATTATCACAATTCTGTGTTTCTTGCCACTTCTCTGAAGAATCTTGCACTAGCTACAGTCACAAACAGGATCAGAAGAAATACTAGGACTTGCTATTAGACTATTTTCTACCTCCTTTATTCTCTCCTCAGTTCCTTTCTAAGAGATCTCTAGCTCTCTCCTTATGGCTTCAAGATAATCTTCCTGAAAAAATACTTTTATTATCTGCCCCAGTGCAAGGCTTTCCTGAAAGCATGAAGTAAGTAAAACCCAATTGGTATGGTTTTCATCACTCTGTATGTATTATCTGAAGAATGGTTTTATTTTGCTTTCATGTGAAAATATGTTTGGGAAACAGAATGTGTAAGTCATCATCTCCCACCCTTCCATCCCACACAATGAAAGGTAGAGGTTTGCCGCTGGGATACACAGACAATGTCTTCAAAAAATACAAGAAACTGAAGAAAAAAAAAAAAGTTTATTCTGCTTAAGACAGAAAAATACTCTTCTCATGTTGAAGGAAGGTGTACTGACGTAGGACCTAAGGCAATTTTTCCAGAGGTCATAGGGTAGAGCTGTTATCTGCAGTAAGAGCTGGGTATCCACTGCTTAGATACAGTCCAGCCAAGGGACGTGCATTCATCAGCCAGGGAGTGAGCTGCCTGCTTGGCAGGTGTTACACCCAGCCAGATTAATACCCTGTATAGCCTTATCTTAAAACAGGTATACAATGGAGGAAGGCAAAAATACCTCTCAGTGTTTTAAAGAGGTTTTTAAACGAGGCTGTTTGGAACTGACATGAATAAAGGATGCCCTCTAAGTACTTCTTAAGCACCTACCTTCAGAAGCATTTCCTCATGTTGCGGATTCTCCGAATCATACATCTCTCTGCGCAGCTTTTCAACCTCCGCCATCAGATTTCTGTACCCCACAATCTGCAGCAGGCATGCCTGAAGAGATACTCCCAACCTGAAAGGGGGAGAAAAGGAGCAACATAATCCAACTCAATCATATGTAGCCATGAAACAGCGCTACTGCATACATACCTGTAATTCACATTAGTAATGTTACTGAATTAATGTAACACTTTAATTACAGTGGCAAAATTTCCAAGAGCTCAATATTACATTAAACAAGACCTTGTGAAATGCAGTCTTATTTAGTGCCTTTCTTAGCTGATAAAATTTGGGATTTTTTAAAACTTTGAATGGTGAATATTCACACTGGAATACCATTATAACTATACACAGCAGCATTAAATGCCTGTAACAAGCACATCACTGAATCCTTCCCCTCACTCAAACAGCAGCTTCTCAAGCAATACCCTGAGACCAGAGATGTGAACTTAAAATGGGGTGAGGGGGAGAGGAAGCTCAGCAAAAAACTAAAAGCATTCATTTTGCTTCTGTGCCACAAAAGCTAACATAAAGAAGACAAGAACCTAAAGTACCAAAGTAGAAACACCTGCCTCCAGGCAGCTTTTTTTTGGGTCTCATGTTAAGAATCACCATAATGGCTCTCTTTTCATTATAATGCAGATTTACTTTTCCTTTTTACAGTTCCTGATGCATCATCATTAAAAAAAAAAAAAACAAAAACAAAAAACCCCCACAAAAAACAAAAAACCAAAACCCAACCAACCCCACAACAAAACACCACACCAAAAAAACCAACCCCCAAAACCAAACCCCAAAACACCAAACAAGTGGCTTCTAAAGCTTTAAATTACAATGCCTTATTCAGTTTTAGGTTAAGATTTTATAGTATTAAATACAATTAATACAGTACACAACTGCCACGCTCGTAAGAATATTTAATTATATATGGGAACAAACCCTTTAATTTTTAATAATGTCTGAAATTATCTGAAGTCCTAGTGTTGCTGATTTGCCACTAGTTAGAATTAATCATATTTGATTTTAATAGGAATATGGAATTATAAGAAATATTTTA
>JAVJGG010000027.1:9929241-9939736 GCA_035590195.1 Aviceda cuculoides
ATAACATTTCTCAGAAATCTAATGAATATGTATGAATAAGTTCAATATAAGGTGTATGATTTTGGTGTTCAGGTGTGTGTGGTTCATGAGAGGACTCGCCCGCGCACCCGGCCGTCAATAAAGAAGTATCTGCTTATCTACACTAAATTGGTGTTGATAAGTTCTTTATTCAGAGTTTTTCAGCAACACTAGTATGAATTTGGAGGGCACAGTTAAATCTGTACCCTCATTCCTCTGTGGAACACAGGGTGCACTGATATTGAGCTGCACAGGTTCCTCATCTGTCTTGTTTGATATACTGAAACACTTTGTTTATTCCATAATACTGTTAAATTTTCTGAGCAGAATGATTTTCACTGCTTATTTTTGAGATTAATCTACAGAATCAGAGATGTCATCATTAGGCCATTTCTCTTGCTGCAATTTCATGTTATTTGTGGCTATAACCCTTTCAGAGTAACCTATGCAGTATTTTCCCTCCTTTGTGGTTTGTTTTTTGGTGGTGGGGGGTGTGTGTATGTTTGTTTGGGTGGTGGTTTTTTTTGTTTGTTTGTTTGTTTTTTAAACATGCTTTACTTGCTGTATCCTACAGTTTTACAGAAAGGCTGCATTTCAAAGCAAGCTGAAAAGCCTATCAAGACTGCATGTGAATTGCTGTAGTGCATCACTAAACCACAGCCATAATGTTTTTTTAACTACTCTATAACCTCAGAGCAGTTTAGAGCAGAACACTATAGGCGGTGGCAAAGCAGAGTAATTTTCTATTAAAAAAAAAAATAAAAATTAAAAAATTTTAAGTTCCAAGCTGCACAAACATACACAAAGCAAGCCACCTTTGCACTTTATCTAAAGGCAGTCAAATGCTCCATCCAATGTTATTTGGCGGGGGGTGGGGGATACAGAATTATTTTCCCCACTCTCCTTGTCATTAAGCTTTTGCTCTCCTCCTTGCCAAACAGAGGATGTGGGTGAGCTGCTGACGCCCCGCACCTCCTCCTGGCCATCCCTGTGCTGGGGATAGCAGTTCTCAGAGCACAGGAGCAACCTACCTGGGCTTGCACTGCCACTGCGCTCATCTCCAGGTGTTCCACCAGATGGAGGCAAGTCCAAAACTGGGAATATTTCATAGACTGCTTCCATAGTTAGTGTAGACTGCATATGTCACCACCTGGTTATTCAACCTACTTGCTCCCACCACTAAATATACACGTTTATCTCAAAGGCGTTGATAAAGGGAAATTACCGTGGGCCACCTCCTCCTCTTCAGGTCACAACAGCCTACAGCCTTCAAGAACAGCTCAGCGCAAACACGCCTGGGATGCTAGTTCAGCTCTGCAAAGATGCTACATTAACAAAAATGACTGCATACAGTTTTGCAGAAACACATGTCCCCTTGTCCTTACCCCAGGAGATTTCAAGTCTCTACTGGGCAAGGGAAGGCCAGAGCTTCTGAACAAGACAGTTTGGATACAGGTTTTTTATGTTCAAGAGTAGGCAAGCCAATTGATTTTCCCTAATCCTGACTAAAGAAATAGCTGACCTGTTTTTGCTGAAATTTCTCCAGAAAACATTAGTATAAAATAAGTGCTTCACATGTAAAACTTCAGTGCAGACGCTTAAAGTTTAGCAGAACTATGATTAGTTTAATACAAGGAGCAATTTACTGGCAGGGTGTGTTTCTATGGATGTGGCACCACCTTGCACATCCCAGGCCTCCATTCCTCACTGTTTTGAAAAGATACTTCGCCAAACTGGGACAAGTATAAGGCACTATAGGGATGAAAGACTCAGTCCTGTAAAATATTGAGTGCAAGGGTTCTAGTCAAAAAACAATTAAGCATTTGTTCTGTGCTAAGCATACGAACACCACCTGCATTAAACAAAAATTAGTTCAAGAGGTTTTTTGTTTGTTTCTCTGGTTTTTGTTTGCTTGGGATTTTTTGTGGAATTTGTTGTTATTGTTTACTGTTTTTTGCTTTGTTTGTTTTACAATATTAGGAACAGATCACTCAAAATATAACTTAAGATTCAGGGGCCTGATTCAAACAAACAGAAATTATTTTTACCTCTGCTTGCTCTCTCATCTGGAAGACGGCATTTCTTCAGAGGCCAAAGGCAATGCCATGAGGAGAATCAGTGATCTCCAGAGTCATACAAAATACTACTGTAATGAATTTCTTGTTTTTTCTTGGAATTATTCCACCCAGTTACCAAGGGTCCAACACTGAGAAGCAAGTACTTGAATCAGCCCAACCGCTAACGCTGCAGTTACTGATGTCCACAGGCCAGGCTCTAAGCTGTGCTCATTTATATCCTGCAGTTTTTCCTCATATGTCACCTTCATTAATTTTGCCATAACTGATTTTTTTTTCTGAATTTCTGCTATCAGCATCTTGTGCAATACAAGAGTACCAAAGCTATGACATCCTCCTCAGATGAGCAGCCTCTCTGCAAGGCCTCGCATCCACCTGAAGCAGCTGCTTTCTCATCACCCTCCCTTTGAAGGTCCTGCAGGCAAGGTCCTGTGAAAAGACACCCCTGGAAAAGCTCTGGGCCCACTCACAGAAAAACTTCACAGGGCTTCTCATCTATGAGAATGAGGTGTTCTCTTTGTTTTGTTTCTCTTATTTTCTTCCCTTCTTTAATGGTTGGGTCACCATTTTTTCAATCCAGGTGGACAGTAGTCATGTCCACAATAGTTGTCTCTCAAGTTAGAGAGACTCCCAGTATACTCCATGTCCTTTATGATCAGTGAAGCCTCATTTTAAGACTATCTAGTTACTGTCCTTTTCACTGTGGGGTAGGGCTAGGGGGTCATTCCGGTAATGAGGCAAAAAAAAAAAAATTATATTTTTCCAACTGAAGTTTTGGGTTTTCTTGTTGCAGCAAGGCCTTAGGACCACCTTACCTGTTGATGCTGCTGACTGTTTAAAGAAAAGCAGCTATCAATTTGTAGATGCCCATTATGGATTATGTACATCATTTTCAAGTCTGGTAAGAGGAGCAAGCCTCAGACTGATCACCTGAATACAACCCTCAACATTTCTCCCACTGATTCCTGATCTAGACCATCTTGTGCCTTAAGCTAGGGTCTTAATCTAGGTAAGGCAACCAGAAAAGCATTACCACTTACTCTTGAAATACATACTTGTAAATTTAATGGTTTGTTGACAATCTCTTCTTATCACCAAGAGCTTGTAGCATTAAAAGAATATCAGCTATGCTGCATTGTTAAAACTTGTGTTTGGATAATCAAGGGCAGTTTTAAAATGTAAACCAGTATACCATTTATATCAGTTACAACAGGATGATTTCTTCCCTACTCAAAAGGCCACACAGAACGTCACCAAGAAGCCATGACTGTCACTGACAGAACCACCTGCCTTGGTGGTATTTTAACCCTGGGGAAGTGGGCCCCATAAATCAATGCATCAACAATATACTAAGACAACATGATTCAGGAAGCAGCTAAAGAGACTCAGGACTTGCCTATTACAGTCACTATAAAAGATCATTCATTTTTCTATCAGTTTTTTGACAGCAAAGCTTAAGTTGAAGTTCTATGCTGAAAGACAGAATTCATCTTCAAATTGTGTGCCACAATAGCTATGGAGATCCAGTTCTCCATGGACCTAGGCACTGAAGAAATCAATAATTCCCATTTGTTTTGTAAGGAAACCATGAACTTACTGTGGATTTATATCTGGATTAATCCTTTTCAGCTCCATGATGTCATCTATAGTTTTTTCAATAGCATCAGGGTGAACACTTACTGAAGTTTGCAGCCGCTAAAAAGAGGTTTTAAACACATATTAATTCTTATGGAAGCTATTATTCAATAGAAGTTAACAATGATAAATTTGATACCCAAAACCTTCTAGATTAAGAGCCCAGAAGACCCAATTCAATATGTATACACACCTTTCCAGTCTATTCAACCCTACTACTAGTTTTAGAGTGCTAGGCCTACGACAACTTGAGCCGCTTTGCCATGCCCGTGTAGTCAGTCTATCACATCTCTGTGGCAGCAGCTAGTGAAGGTGATCTACACTGAGGCCTTTGATCAAGAAGCAGCTTCAGACCATCCACTTAATTACACTGGAATTGGTAGCCTTCATTTGACATGCCCTTTCCCAACACATTGCAGCAACACAGCAAAACATTCTTGCTTTCTCTTGCATGTCATTGCATTTTGTAGAGATGCTCCTGGAAGTTCAGTATTCAGAAATCAACACACCTCCCAAAAAAATTAAAAAAGGTTGAACTTTCTGGCAGTTTGTCTCAAAACTACACAGTTGCTTAAATGCAAGCTTTCAAATAAGTTTCTGCCTTTCTGTTTGTGCTAGAAGTACATTTGGAAGCACTATGCTGAAACTGTGAGCTATGTGACATTGTTTTTGCTAATGCTGAGGTAAGCTTTTCAACATCACTGATTCTCATGCCAAAGAGAAATGAATGGCTGAACGATGCCATTTAATGTATACACAAATGCTTTGTGAGAAGAATTTAGGTTAGCACCACCAGTGAAAGGATGAAGTGGCAGAGGCTGTTCTCCATTAATGTATTTAAAAGGAAAGCAGAGAACAAAGTTGTCTTGGCTATCTAGGTACTGCTGTCTTCAGCCTCTTTTATGACTGCTTTCCAGACAAAAAACCTGAGGTGTAAAGTGTGTGACTGACTGCAGATTACAGAAATTCTAAGACAAGATGAGGAATCAAGCCAAGAAACCCCAAATTACAACACATCACCCTTGTCATCTCCCTCCACCATGGCCTGTTGCCCCTTGATTCCATCAGTTTCACAGTGTGCTTGTCCCTGGAGCACAGGACACTGCCGCCAACTTTGCAAGATCGCCTGCTATTGCAGGCACAAGACCCTCTTCAGTAGAAGATGGTGTTAATGTGAAATCATATCAAACCTTAAAGCACTTTTTGGGGCGAGCAAACAGCAGACTGAACAAACCAACTGCACAGAGCATAATAGAAAAGGTGAAGGATGAGATCTTTCACTCACCTTACTTTTTGAACCTTCCAGTGATGCCTCTGTAAGAGAACAGTATTTGAAAGCATCATGTCAGACAAGCTAAGTTTATATTAGATTCATTTAACAACTTATTTATTTATTTATAAGAGTGAAGTCATACTATTTTTAGCTCATGCAGAAAGGTACAAAGGCATGCAGAACTAAGTATTTTGCAGTTACCTATTTTCATAGTTCTGGCAGCTCCAGGTTTGGTATTGTAACAGATCCTTTGCAATTCACATTGACCTGTTAGTTTCCTGACCACAAATTTCAGGCAGCGCCACAAGCATTTGCAGTAGAAGTACAGGCATACCTGGACAAACATCCTGGCAAAAGAAGAAGCCTAAAAGTAAGAGTCTTGAGCAGAGTTTGTTTCAACAAGGTCACCACCCAAACAGAAGGTACTTCCTCACCCCAAATTCCCATTGCCTAAAGGCAGCTTTAAAGCAAAAGCAGCATTCACACTGCAATTTTTACCCTGGTAAGTGTTAAATCATGCTTTTTAGTCTTAGCCAACAAAAAACCCCACTAACAAAACACACACAAAGTACCAGAACTGGAAGCACAGAATAAGTCCACTCCAGAGTTCACAAAAGAGTATTTCTAGAAAACTCTTTGTTCCCTTAAAATAAAGGGCCTTATAGTTCCTACTAGTGCTTTGGGGAAACAGGACTATGCGAGAAGGGAGCACAGCTCACCTTGTTATCACAGCTTCTGAGGATCCAGGGAGCCGCTACACCCTGGCTTAGCTTTGCCTCTGCATCCAGCTGCTCCAAATGGAGTGGCTGGTTATTCTGACAAACATGAATCAACACTCATGTCAGGTCACTAAGAGTGAAAAGCTATGATTAAGGAAGCCAAAGCTTCCCCCCTCCTTTAGGAGAGAAGGTGTTTAAGAGCCTGTCCTGAAGACTGCCAGTTCTTCCCAAGATCAGCTGTTATACAGCACCAACACTGTGCAATTTCTCAAAGTACAGAACTGACAGTAAGCCAAGAAAGCCCTTATTTAGATACTGCATCCAGTTTCAAGCCCCATCAATACAAAACAGACTTTGACAAACTGGATGGATTTCAGTGGAAGCACCCGAGATGGTAGGGCTGGAGCACAGACCCTGTGAGGAGAGGCTGGGAGAGTTGGGCATGTTCAGCCTGGAGCAGAGAGAACTTCAGGGCAACCTAACAGGAGCCCCCAGTGCCTGTGGGAACATCATAGAGAAGACAGGGCCGGGCTCTTCACAGTGGTGCGGGGCAGGAAGGCAAAGGACAACAGTCATAAGCTGAAACATAAGAGGCTCAACCTAGATATAAGGAGAAGCTTTTTTCCCCCATGAGGACAGTCAGGTAGTGGCACAGGTTGCCCAAAGAGGCTGTGCAGTCTCCTTCCTCAGAGTTTTTTAAACCCTGACTGGACGAGCAGCCCAGTCTGACCTCAGAGCTGACCTGCTGTGAGCAGGAGGTTGGACCAGAGACCTGCTGATGCTCCTCCCAGCTTGAACTAGCCTGTAATCCTATCAAAGCCTGAAAAAGGACGCATATATGAGAAACGCTCTATTTTAAAGTTTGTTAGCATTGCAGCTGCTACCAAAGCCCACATACTGCTACCATAATTACATAACACACCTCAAAAACAGATCACATGGGCTAGAACTTATTTGGACACAATTTAGCTTTCTTGTTTCTATGGCTATGAAGGCACGGATCCTGCCGTGTTACCCAACTGTCAACCCCCATGGGGTACACCAGGACTTGAGGTGGGGTAGGATCCACCAAGGGTCCCTGGGTTCAAAAGAAGCACATCTTAAAAAAGGATACACTGCAAAGACCTGACAATAGGAACATTGCCATCTGGACACAGTCCTGGTTAACTGGCTCTAGGTGGCCTTGCTAGAGCAGGGATGGGGACCAGATGACCTCCAGAGGTCCCCTCCAACCTCAACCTCACTGTGATTATATTCTATGATCACATTATGGAAAAACGTCAATAGAGCTTTGATATGGTAGCTTGCCACTAAATGGTCAAAAATAATTTGGTCCATTATGTTCTAAGCCTGTATGTATGCATATTCATCATTAGCCCTTTATTTCCTCCACATGCTGTTGATGCTTTCAAAGGACAGTTATTTGATAGGAGACTCTGTATTATTCTTTTCAATGGAGTTTGGTGGTTATTCTGAAATACTGAATTCCAGATACTCACATCTATTATAGCTTTAATAAAGTTTGGAGAGCTCAATCATTTCCTAAAAACATCCTGAAGGGCATGGTGTAGAAGGACATTCAGGGAAGAGAAGATAAGTTAACTCATGTTAATGTCCACACAGGAGTTTAATCTGCTTTATTTTCACTTTAGATTAATCCCCTTTGAAGGAGGATTAAGCTAGGGGAACTAAAGCCATTTTATGCCTAAATGCAGAGCATCCACACAAGTATCTAACATGCTTTAAAAGCATCCACTTTATCTTCACACTTTTAGTTAATTCACTTAACACTCCAAATGCATGCAGGTAACCCCCTTGTCTTCATGCAACAGGAAGCCTCTATTTTAAATACAAAGTGAAACCTAAAGAATGAGGAATCACTCCCACACTAGAATCAAGTTTTAGACAAGCAAAAAAGTTTCAGCTGCTGACACCGAAATATTTGGGTGTCCTGTCCCATGCCATCCTCCGTAAGATGTGCCAGAACACACTACTGTGAGGAGTTCCTACGTGCTTCACAGCAGGTTATCACATTCAGTATTGAGAACTAGGCCAGTTACCAGGAGGCAAGTCCATCATCAGCCAAGCAGCTATTATTTAAGTTTCCAACAGTCAGAAGTGTAAGTCAGTTAGAGAATCAATCTCATATAAAGTCAACTAATGCCTTCAGCTGCAACCTTTAATAGGGGCTTGAAAAAAGCCACAGGCTAACATTGGGCATTCTGGTTTTCCAGTACACATTTGATATCAACCTTCACAGATTTGACTAGTCCATCATCCCTGAAGAATCCAAACACAACCTACAGCCATCCCTCAGCCTCCTCAGCACACCCCAGCTCTGTAGTAAGGCTGAAGGCCTGGAGAAATTAAAACAAGAGTAATGCCAAACTGGAAGGTAGAATGTGGTAAAACAAAGTTCCAGGTTTTCACCATACATTTGTAGCAGAAATTAGGGGTGTTTCCTTTTGTCCTGCTTTGTTTCCAAAGGTTAGGTCTCTATTAGAGCAACTCACTACCCAGAGAGCTCATTTATATGAAAGAAGGGATGAATGACTCACTTAACTTCATGTTAACAGCCCATGTAAGAAGATTTCCTTCTAATGAGCAAGATAGCGCCCATAAAAAACACATGTTCTTTAAGAAACCTCGTGCCTACACTTGATTTATTCCAGGGCTGAAACATCACAACCCATTTCATTACTCAAAACCTTGTTTCTTACTATATTGTGTGATGTGGATAAGTTTTGGGGTAGGGGTGGCAGTGGAAGGTGTTAGGTGCACTTGAATTATATGTTGCTGCCTTTAAGCTCAGTAACAGATTTGCAAATCAAAGGAAAAACTCTAAATGGGATAGAGCTGTGACCACATGATTGCAACCACCTTCCCCACTAAAGTTTTGCTTTAGCTGTGATTTACACAAAGGTTAACTAATAAAAATGCATCTACTAAAAACATGTCACTACAGCATGCAAACACTACATCTGTGATTCCATAAAGTATGTTTAGCAGCTGTGTCACTACAGCACACAAACACTACAACTGTGATTCCCTAAATTATATTTAGCAGCTATTACTAATAAAGCAAACAAACACTAGTTTTGACTAGGTAGCTTAGAGAAAAAAAACTTAGCCTTTGTGGATACCTTCAATTTTCTACTACTCATCCATCTCAAGCTTACAACAGTTGAAATCTTCCATTTGTAACATGAACAGCATAAAAAGTAACACAAGTTTGTTTTCAAAGGGTTGTTCTTTATAAAAGGGAATTCTTGCTTACAGAAGTCCTGTAATAAAAGCACACTAGCGATTAAGACAAGTTTTATGTTAGCCACTGCACACTTTGGTTCACATAAGCAAAGTGAAGAGACTGGTAGCTATAAAACAAAAGATGGCACATCATGAACAAGAAGCCACATGGAAGTGTAGCATGAGCCACATGTTTGACTACAGCATGGTGGCATTAACCTCTGCTTTGTGTTAGAGTCCAGTGCCAAACCTCCTCTCCACTCAATCTCTTCTGTATTTTTTTTTTTCCCCTGCTTGCCTTTGCAGGTTTTGACAGCACAGAAAATAGCATGCTTCACCAGCAGTTTGTGTAGTCATGTACAGCAATACTTCAGATCCTGAGATGAGCTTTAAGAACAGAAGCATTAGAGAAATGAAGGTGTTCCTCAGGGACTTGCACTCTACTCTTCCCCATCCTGATACAAGCTCCTTCTCCTCCTATATTACATACACTTGTACAGACCTACAGATTTGTGTTTATACATGTACAGTGTGTTACAAGAGTTCATATGAACATTTATTCAGGTAAAACAAATCAAAAAATGCATAATAAGATGCTGATGCACACAGGCCTAATCAACAGGCAGTTCCCTTGCCAAGGATGCCGTATGAGTGGAAACATGTGCAGCCATCCTCCCATGAGAAATCAGGGTTACACATTCTCAGTCGTTGATACCAATCATTTGGATATCAGAAACTGCCTGTTAGGTCCTGAGCAATACCAACACAACTCAGCATAGTTCTCCCAGCTTGGCTCACAAAAAGAGTCACTGAACTCCAAGATCAATACTACAGAAAAATGTGCTTGTTACTTGGGTTCCAAGGTGGTGGGGGAGGGGGGTGGAAATCAAAACAACAAAATATTCTGAAACTATTAAGCATCCCCTTGCATGTCTAGAAAAGACTTAGGGAATACCACCCAGTGCTTAAAGCTACAACCACAATAGCCTGAAGTGACACAGAAATGTAAAGTTTTCATCTGTATAATTAGCAAACATCAGTTAAGGGCTGGTATATGCACCTATTTCACCTCTCCTTCTTCCTTGCTCTTCTACTTTTAACTCTTTCATATCTTCCCTGCTGTATGTCACTGCTTCCAAGCTATAATTTTCTGCTAAAAACAGCTTTAACAACAACAACAAAGCTGTCAGTACCTTGCAAGGACTATCAGGAATACTGCAAAATCAAGCAAGCAACCTATCTCTATCAGCAATAATGGGGCTCGCTAGGGGTTCTGAAGAGCTTTCTTCCATGAGGGAGGGGACGAAGAAAGGGGGTTCTAGAACTGCTAGGATCCTTGCAAAACACAGAGAAATTTGGAGCCAAAAAGAACACAAAGTAAGAGTACTGCTGATGCAGTCATAGCACTTCTATTCCCCACAATACGTGCTGCTCTGCCTGGGGTAATGTCCTGGTTTTAGCTGGGATAGAGTTAATTGTCTTCCTAGTAGCTGGTACAGTGCTGTGTTTTGAGTTCAGTATGCGAAGAA
>JAVJGG010000027.1:9939836-9955463 GCA_035590195.1 Aviceda cuculoides
TATTGTTGTTATTATCATTATTAGTTTCTTCCTTTCTGTTCTACTAAACTATTCTTATCTCAACCCATGAGTTTTACTTCTTTTCCTGATTTCATCCCCCATCCCACTGCAGGGGGGGGGAGGCGAGTGAGCGGCTGTGTGGTACTTAGTTGCTGGCTGGGGTTAAACCACGACAGGTAGGAAAGTATACAGCAGCAAGAAGCAGAGAGAACCGAGCACGTTGTTTCACACGGTGACATTGCAAAGAAGTGGTTCTCATCAAGCAGTTGCAAGGTTTGCCCTCAACTAGCCCAACTGATGTTGGGTCAGTGTGATGGGAATGGCACACAATCATTGTTAGATTTTACATATATCTCCAACGACAGTATGACATCATATTTTCACGAAATCTGGCTCCTTATTTAAAGGCAACTGGCTCTAGACAGCCTTCTCCCTGGTAAGGAGACAGAAGCAAAATTGAGCAAAGGTTTCCAGAGCTGTCTAATATTTCTGTGAAGCTCTTTCCTGTATGAGGTATGTTCACCTAAGTAGCAAGATGTACATATAATGCAACATGTGGTATTTCACTGACATGAAGGGAAGTAGAGATTAATTATTCTGCAACATTTTTTGAACTAAAAATTGAAGGTGCTTATTCCCTCCCCTGGTAATTTCAGAACCTTAGTATTTTCAGAGCTAGTAACAAACAGAATAAATACTTTGGGTAAAATGAAAGCTTCAACTAGATACCCAATGCTATCAACTGGACTTAAAATTGCAGGAAGGGGGTGGGGGAGCAAGCAAACCCCAAAAACTAACAACAAAACCCCCCAAACCCACTGGTTTAAAAGGATGAAATAAAAGTCACTCTGTCTACTAACACATCATTTTCTTTCCTGTGTGTCCCATTTTAGGTCCTATGGATAGGAAAGATTCTTACACAACTATTTTTCCTGAAGGACATACCCAGCTCAGAGAAGAAAGTGTTGTTCTCATCAGTATTTCCTTCCTGAGAATTCCGATCTTGACTTCTCAAGCCACAGACATACTAGTTATGGATGACAAGCTGTCCAAATGGGTGAGTAAGCAAGTGATACTACCCTGTCAGGAGCTAAGTAACTTGACTATCTTTGGGGTTTTTGTGAAACTTACAGTGTGTATACAAGGTCAACTAAGTAGTAATGTACCAATCACTCTTTCTGCCATAGGCAAACCTACTATTAGCTCTTATCAAACACAAGAATTTTTTTTCATTCTGCATCTTTGCAGACTTGACAACTGAAATCCATCTTATCTCTCCATTTAGACATGAAAGCAAGTCACCGTGGAAACTAAGGAAGACATAAGAGTAGTTTTTAACAGCAGCTTTCCACACTTTACCTGCTCTTGCTTTTTGCTGACTTGATTTTCATTTTATCTGATGTGATTCCAGTAAAACAGAACTTATGCTGAAAATCTGCTAGTGCTTACAGACTGTTCCGCAGTAGATCAAGAGAAGGTGTCAAGTTTCTAGGATTTATTGAAAAAAACCTAAGTGTCTGCTACAGTTGGTTCTCCAAGTCATTATTTCAGATGTAGGTAAGTTAGTCAAAGTGGAAGTGTCACTGACAGACTCTTCAAAACCCCTTTACAAAAAAAGAAAGCACTGAAAGATAGAATATTTCACTGAGAAACAGTTTCACTATTTCATACTTTAGGAATAATTCATATCAGAGCAAGCTGAGAAAAAAAAACTGGAACAGCTATTTTCATTTAGACATCACCTTGGATTAGAGATATGAGCATAAGAGTCCTGTAGTTTATTGGCAAAGAGCACTCCCCTAAATGTAGGGATTTAGAGTTGTTCCAAGTATTAGACTGTGTCTACAAAAAAGCTGCTCCTACTGGAAAGCAGCAGCTGTTGAAAGCAGGCAGATGAAAAGCCAGAGATTAACTTCTGTTAATTAAGGATCCCCCAGTCTAAAAATTATGTTCTTATAAGAGATGTAGATATCAAACCAGCTGCTGTTTGTGCAAGCACAGCCCCTTTCTTCACTATTCAGATGTGTAATACAATCCTGGGAAAGGCAGGGATAGAGGAATTAATTCAGATTGAGAAATAAGACTGCACAAGCGAATAATTCAATATAGGACTTATTTTGAAGTTTTGCAATTGTTCAAATACTGTAGGACTTCACTTTATTAAAAGCAGTCTTACTGCATGGCACCACAACGTGTATCTTCTCATATCTTTTTAATTGTCTCATTCAATGTGTTAGAAATGTACTATGAGACATATTTTTAAGTTAATTTACAATGACAATTTCACTTTCCGGTTAAAGTAGAGATGGTGACTGTCAGCGAAGATAGGTAACTTCAGGGTCAAGCCATTTCTCAACAGGTAAAGACTACCTTTCAGAGTACATCTTAAAGAGAAAAACCATGCAGAAACAAAAAATCTCCCCCAAAACTCAACCACCCACTTCACATCTAAAGTAAATACCCATGTCAAAAGCAATAAAACATTATGCCATAAGTTTTTAAAGGGATATTGCATACTTGTTTATTGTTCTAAATATCAGTAGGAACGAATTTCATCACCTTCACGTAAAATACAGTTTAGCCAGTGTTGTCAATGACATGAAGCAAGCATCTTTTTACTTCCTTTAAATATGAGGATGTACCAGTGTTACTTGTATAAAACTAAACAATTGCTTCAATTGTGGAAGAGCAGTCAAGGTTCAAATTTTTAGCTTTTCCATTACCTTTCATGTGAGGCCCTTAAAGCTCCATATACTTGTGGATCATGCAGATTGCACTCTATACTCAGCCCCAGTGAGGCACATCTGGAGTGCTATGTTCAGGGTTAGGCTCCCCAGTACTAGAGAGACATGGACATACTGGAGAGAGTCCAACAAAGGTGATTAAGAAACCGGGAGCATGCGTTGTATGGACAGACTGAGAGCTAGGGGCTCAGGGGGATCTTATCTATGTGCATAAATACCTGATGGTGGTAGTAAAGATGACAGAGACAGATGTTTCTTGGTGCTGCCCACTGACAGGACAAGAGGCAATAGGCACAGACAAAAATGCAGGAACTGCATTTAAATCTAAGGGTGTTTTCTCAATTTTTGTTTTGTTACTGTTTTTAAACTGTAAGGGTCATCAAACAATCGGAACAGGTTGTTCAGAGAGGCTGCAGAGTCCTTAGAGATGCTCAAAATGTGACTGGACACAGCCCTGAACAACCTGCTGTAGCTGACCCTGCTTTGAGCAAGGGGATTGGACTTGATGATTTCCAGAGCTGTCTTTCAACCTCATTAACCACAGAATCACAGAATAGTTGAAGACTAAACAGGGCTTCTCAAATGGAAAGGTCTGGTGGAAAAAAGACAATTCACTGATATTAAATACAAAATAGATTATGTCAAAAAGAGAGACGTGAGATGTCAAGCTGATTATAAAAAGCCATGCCAATGGTCCAACAGATGAGTAGTAGGCACAGCAAAAACAGCATGCAAATTACACTATCTCCTCATTATCTGTACTCACATCTACAGTGTTTTGTTTAGAAGACAAGCTTCGGTAGCAATCAGAGAGCCCTGATGCAGAATGCCCTTTGATAGTAGCAGCAGAGACTACAGCGTGCCTCCAGTACACAAACCTAACTCAGACCCTAGTGGCAAGTCTGCCTACAGGTAAGAATCTTCTCTTACAACGGGCTGGATTTGAAAGCCACTGTTGAAAGTCCTCCTTGGGTCTCCAGGTGAATACCTGCTGCATGAAGTTGCTGCAGGTAACCTACAGTCACTATTCAGACAGAGCAGTTGAGACTATCTTAACTTTACAGATGTAACTGTACTGGCTCCTCTCTCCATCTGTTTTATGGCATTTTCTATGTTGCAGTCAACAAGATGACTTGCAGTTCGTGTGGACTTAACTCATTGGATTTAAACACAGAGATAATCTATGTCATCAGCATCAGCTAGTCTGGTGTGCACTCCATGTTGTGCAACAAGGAAAACACTGTGCCACTGAGCAGTTATTGCCATTAGTACACCACACTCAGCCCCGCATTTAATCTTCACAAACAGTTAAGGATGCTTTTAGCAAGCTCCTGGGTTGCTGCTGCTATTGTTAATGGACAAACACTAGGGGACACGTTATATGTTAACTTGTTTATTTTCCAGCTGATTTCCAAGCAGGAAAACTTAATATCCTTGTCTTGCATGTATATCTCTCTGCACCTCCAAACTTCACTGCCTTATTCCCTATCAAACAAACCTGCAACCACAACACGTACAACAGAATTCACTATCCCCAGTAAGTGCTTTTCTTGGAGGATGACCCCAGTTTATTTCTTAATCTCCCCATATTTCTTCTACATTTACAAAATATGAGTATAGTGCTCACATCAGTTCATGTCAAAGGATTAACATAAAATAAGAAAATCCAGCTGCTTGTAAGTAAACAGAATAGCTTTCCTATTTCAACAGTGTTTTCCTATTTGAGGTGCTCTGAATTGCCCCCCCCCCGCAACTTTCTGTTCAGCATTTGGAATGTTGGATTTTCTATAGCAAAATCCTAGACTGTGTTATTTAGATAAGCAATTGCTTATCAGAAGATCTACCTTGGCTACTTAAGAGAACCTAACACCATCAAGACTTCTCAAATCTTTTAGGACGCTTTAACTTTAGAAATACAATGAAAAGAAGTAGGAAGTAGTTTCTTCAAGACAGCCTCAGGAACCCATATGTACAAAACAGCACGCTTTCTCCAACATGGAAAAACCACCAAGGAGCCAGGACAGCCAAAGGAGGGTAGAACCGGCAGTTTAAAGGGAGAAGCAAAGCATTTACTGTAGTCAGGGAAGAGCTGGCATCTTAGAAGTTGTCAGCAGCTCAAATTCTCAATCAGGAAGGAGCAAAATTACGTTATGCTCAAAAGATACCAGGCCATTATGAAGGCAATCTGTAATACCCTCTGTGAACACAGCTAGAGGCTTCCACCCCTCCCACAGGATGGTAGAGTCCCATTTACGCAGGATTCACAGCCCAGATCCCATATGGCACCAATTCGTGACCTTGGGCCAGGCTGCTGAGCAAGTCTGTACAGAGTAAGAAAGGTAAAAATTAGAGGCAGGCCTGCTGAGATGAAAATCATCAGCAGGATCAAAGGAAGGCTCCGACATGGAACATTATAAAATTGTAAAGGGAAAAAGCACTGCAGGAACATTAGCTAGGCTAGTTGTCAGCCATCAGGTCACTGGACCAGTATCAACAGAGTTGGTGGAAGACTTGGGACCATCCAGGATCTGGGCCACAGAACTGCAGGGGCCAATCCTTTCCCTCCTGACTGGTGCCCATCAGGGTGGTGAGCACACTAACACTTAGCCTAATGGCTCATTAAGTCTTAGCTGTCTTTCATGGGTGTTGGCAAACAGATAATCACTTTATACTTTTAACCTAGGTATGTCCTGCTTACAGAGTCCTTTTGCGGCTAGCTCAAGGTACCTGAGGAAACTGACCCAAACACTCCACAGAAATGCTTAAGCCAAGGATCAGCCTAGAGGTAATGATTCCAATATTCTTACTGTATAAGATTCTTTGCTATAAACAGTTGAAAGAGAGAAAAATATAGTGACAGATGCTCTATACAGAAGCATACGTTTCAGCTGTCTTGAAAAGGTTTTTCCCATTGAGAGAAAAATATGATTTCTTTGGTTTGCACACAATTTAAGCTCTTGATCTGTATTGGTTTCTAGGAGTGCTCAATTCTCTCCACTGACTACAGAACAAAGACAACATGGGCTTTCTGCACTTACAGCTGGTATCTGCAAGTTGCCCGTTCTACCCCTGGTTTATACAGAAACAACTGCAAGTCATATGTAGGAGCAAGTAACAGACATTTCTCCCCAAACTGAATACAATCAGCTTCAAAAACATTTGCACATCTTCACCATGCCTCTCCCCTTCTCCACTTTCACAAACAACACTCCAAAAATCCAGACAGCAGACAAGAATGGGAAAGAAAAAACCCAACATTTTTGTTCTGTGTTACTGTTTCTCCTATTTTCCCCTGATATATCAAGCACTGCTGATTTGATACATCACTGCTCCAATCCCACAAGACAGTTTCCACATTCTTTGCTTCTATAAAGAACGGGAAAGGAAATTTTAAATTAAAATAACTTTAAATAGTGAAATCTAGGTGAACAGAAAGCAACCTAGTATAAACTAGTTTACACCTTCTGTACCACTGGTAACAGCTAAAACACTTCATTCACTGCAGCACAGAAGTAATTAGAATAATTTAACATTTTTTAAAAAGTACAGAACAGTTACCTTAGGAAGTGTTTCATGGTGATAGTTTGGTTTGTGCTGCTGGAGCTGTAATCTATTGATCACTGATGACCTCTTCTTTGCAGGTGATATCAGTGCTGTTGAAACAGAATTGAGATGTATTTACTAACAGAAAAAAAAAGTGGTACTTCAGTTTTCTAAATTACTCTTGAAACAAACGTCTATGAAAATACATGGAAAAGATGTCAAGAAAACTCACATCAATAGAAAACTCACATCAACAAAAACAAAGTGAAAAATTGTAATTTGTTTACACTTTCCAACCTGAGCACATACTTTGACCAGACTACACTAGCCATGTCTCTTTTCAGAAAAGGAGTAAAGAATTTGAATAAGAGTACAGAAATAAGTAAGAAAGCTCAAAGAAAAATCTGGAGAACTTCAAACACTTCTCATGTTCTTCAAACACCTGTCTGGTTCACAGCAGCTTCCAAGTGGCAGTTTCAAGAGACACTCGGCTCAGTCTGCTGTTAAAAGCCCTCTGTTCCTCAGAATTTGCAACAGCTCTTGGAGACCTTGGGTAAAAGTAGCATGTAAGCAAAGAGCTACTACTGGCTTCTGATTTAATTCACTATAGGACATGTCAGGTAATCAGTTTTCCAGGTGACCAACTTCATTAAAAGATACATATGATGTCTTAAAAATAGATACAATTGACCAGGTTGCCCATCCATTCTGAGATCTCGTGTCCTACAGTTAATTTTTATTACGATTACCATTTAGTTCCAGTAGAGGAAAGGAACAGGAAAAATTCAGGAACATCACAAATATAACCCTGCCCATGTACTGCAGACTCTCCCCAGCCACCATGTCTTCAATTCAGGTTTCTACAATGAAGTATTCACATACAAGCGATATTTGACTAAGAGATGCAGACTTCTCAGCTTACTGTACTTTATATCCTGTAAAAGGCAATAAAACATCTTTACTTGCTGCCAGAAAACAGGATACTGCTACATATGTCTGCCATTGGGACAGCTTAATCCAAGACTTAAAGGGAGCAAGACCACACTTTCAAGCTCTGTACTGGTACAAACCACACACAAAGGCCTGAATGAAAGCTGTGCTGTTAAGGAATCATTTAAGAGCCCATGTTTCATTAGCACTGCATGCAGCATGCTGGAAAGTACCTGAAGGCCTTAAAAAAAAAAAAAAATCTAGCCTCTTTTGTCACAAAGTTATAAATCTAGAGGACCTCAAATGTATTTTCTTTTGCAGGACCTATCAGCACTGATGGGATAAAAAAAAAAAAAAAAATCTTACTCTACCTTGTTCTCATATTCTCTCCTTTTTGTAACTTGCAAGCTGTTGCCTGCTGACAGGAACAGAACAAGCATTTAAGTTCAGAAAAATGCAGCTATCTTGTTGGATTACATCACATACAGCTTTCTAAAAATATATAATCCCTGAACTGTAAAACCTTCACTCATTTATATCGTTTTTGACAAGCTGAATCATGTTGCTGTCCCCTGAATACAGCTGTAATTGGTGCTGGCTGCAGTGACACCTGCTTGCAAGGGCAGAGAGATGCTAACATCAAACTCTGGTTCATTAATGAACACAGTAGGCAGGCTCCTAACACTTCCTGCTACAGCTTTTGATAGGTCTTTGACGACAGCAAGCACAGGGAGCACGAAGATAAGCAAAAACTGGAGGGGATGTAACCTGCTCCCTTGCTCCAGTCTAATAATTTGCTGTTTGAAATATACAGTTTGTGAAAGTTTCTCACAGCTGAGTCTCAGCTTTTTAGCATCAACTTGAACAAAGGAAGCTTCACCACAATATTTGACCCATAAGGGCAGCAGTGTAAGGAACACGCCAGAAGTGCCAGGAGCTGTCAAATCAACCCCCTCTAAAAGCATGTGCTGGCCTCAGCCTCTGAGGTCAGCTCCTTCTTGATTCTGATCAAGGTCCTTGCTGAAAAGGATGCTGCTTCTTTACTACTGCTTTAAAGGGAAGGGAAGTTCCACTTGCCTAAACTCCAGAATTGGTTCACCCAAACATGGCATGGCAGGAGCTTCAAGACACTCTCCCTTCAAGAACAGTTACCAGCTACATTCAATTATAAATTTGTTTTGAATGCTCATTAAAAATTAGACTGTTTCAAAATTCAAATTTTAAGAAGTCAACATTGCTGTTCATAAACCCCTGCCTTCTACCCAGAAAGCTAAGCTCAAAGGAAGGTTGTTAGTTGCAAAGAAAAAGCATAACTAAACGACACAAGCAGCATGACAAGTGGTTACAAAGTGCCAGTTTGGGATCTCTTTAAAAGCCCATCCTTGGAATTACAAGAATAATTCTCCTTGTTCTCTCCCTTTTAATTAAAAGGGGATGGGGGGAGTCACTAAAAAGCAACTTTACAGCTGAAGTCTTGATGCCACAGAAGTCAACATCAAAACCCTCCAGCTTGGAAAGGACAAGTTTACACTACAGGCTTCAACAGCTAGTCCCCTACAGCACAGGCCTAGCCAATAACCAGGTCCATAGAAAGGCTATGGCCTCAGAAGCAGTTTCCTCCTCCACTGGAGCACAAAGCAAAAAAATTCCACCTGACTCTACCAAGAAAGTTTGAGACCTAGAGGCAAGACTTCCAGCACAAACAAAAGTACAGAGAGTCTATGCTGCTGTCTTGGTTCTTAAGGTAAAAAGTTTACTATAATGCCTGGCAGACAGGCTTTGCAAATGCTGTCATCTGCTAAGTACAAGGATAAAAAGTCATGCCATGGTCTGTGATTCTTGCAACATATCACTTACATGGACACACATGGACATAAGTATGGCATTAAGCTACTGACATCCAGACTAGACTGGGAAGCCAAATCAGAAGGCGAAAATTTACAGTCATCTTTTCTAAAGATGGACTTTTCTAAACAGGACTGGAGGGCAGCATTCTCCATTTACATATACCTCCATGAGTGATCCTCTAGGGGAGTTCAGTAAAGATTTTCTGTGATGAAAACAGTATTTAAATTCTTTAAAAAGATTGTTACCACAATTCACAGCTGAGTAAATTAAACTATTCATAAACCTGTAGAGCCAACAATTTCTGCAAACATCTTTTCCTCTCAAAATGTAGTAGATTTCTTTTAAGTGAATAAAAGAAATAGAATCCCATACAAAATAAACTACTACTCCATTTTGCTTCCAGTAAATTTGTTACAGCATCTCAGTGAACAAGAAGAGCAGCTATAGCTTTGGACAACATTTACACCACTTCGGAGTTTGCCTGAAAAGTTTCAGTCAATTGCCATTAGGTGGGCTTAGAGGAAAAAAAAAAAAAAAAAAGGCATTTGTGGTCAGGGAGAAGGACTTGACTTACAGCCTCCTGTTCCCTTAAGGAAAGTTTCCTCAGCAAGCTGGATGTCTGCAGATCACAAAGGCTTTCAAGGTTCACTTGTGGGAAAGGAAGACACATATGAGAAAAATATTTCTACAAGTGACAAATGATCAGGGTAATGAATGTTTGTGAGCTTGTTGAAAGAAAGAACACAACAATTATACAATTTAGTTGGCGGTTTGACAGCAGTTATGGATTTGGGGAGACTGAAATACAAGTTTCTGAAGACTCAACTTCCTGTGCTTTTGAAATACTACTTTTGTCAGAAAGTGCCAGACTTCCATCAGGACACCCAGAGCCAGCAGGTACCCAGCAGGGAGCAGCCTGTTGGCCACAGCACCCACCCACCACTCTGAGAACCCGAGTTTGCACTTCTACATGGTTTCAGTCATGTGAACTTTCTGCTATGTTTTTCTGCAGCCTAAGAAATTGTTCCAGCTTTAAGCTATACACTCTCACATTTTCTCACTAAGGAACCTGCAAGATACTTCCCCTCTTCTCCTCTCGCAGGCAGCTTTTCAGCCTTTTTTGATTTTAAGTTATGCAGCTGGAGTAAGCTTAAAGACAAGTAGGTTTGATTTCATTAGCTGTCTTTCATTAATTTCCTAGAAGTAGCTCACATCAACACCACAGATCCACCACTGAAAACCTCTTGGACCAATGTTTAAAGTTTGCTCTTTGGCATGAAGATACTCATGTTCTAAGGCTCTAGAATGAGGATGACAAAGCAAGGACGCCGTTTGGATCTCCCATATGCTTGAGTTTCTCAGCTTGCAGGATTTTACGCCATACCACACCACTCCCACAAAAATCAACCTCCTCCTCCCTCCAACAACACACCCACATATCCATTCACTGCCAATTGTTTCATCCAGTTTATCTTAAACTAGACAGGAGTTTTCCCTCATAAAACTAGCTGCAGCTTTTCTTGGAAGAGAAGCAGTACTACGACAATCACATAGAACAGCAAAACTATTGCAAGATCTGTCTCAAAATATAAATGGATCTTTCCTTAAATAAACATTAACTATTTGAATTCCTGTGACTTTATGATCTTTTAAGTAGTGTAGCAAACATGCATTAATCTGAAAGGTTAGCAGTTGCTGGAGGCTGAAAGAAGTCAAGAGTAAGCCTTAAAAGTCACCTCTCTATCTGAAGCTGATGGTTTGCTTTGTTTCTCTTCAAGAAAGCTACAGATACAGCTGAGGGGAAAAAAAATGTGTTATTTAACATAAATCACCATATTTGCAGAGTAACATATAAAACCAAGGGAGTTTTCTTCCTAATGTTTCTTGCTAATGCAAGCTAATGACTCACCTGGCATATTGCAAACATTTTTAGAAGGCTTATATTCTAATTATAAAGAAAGAATAGCTGTGCTGAAGAGAAAAATCATCAGAACCCTTAAGATGAGCAGACTGAATATAGGACTTAATGTGGATCATTAGATTACAGTTCATCCAAACTCTCCTCCTCAGGGAAAAAAAAAAGAAAAAAAAAAAAAGAAAAAAAAAAGACATATGTTTGAAGTAGAAGGCCGTAATTGCATCAGTCATCTTTAGTGGAAAGAAAAAAAAAAAATCATTCATTTATTTTTAGGTTTAGTTCCTACTGCTTCAAAGTAGGTTCTTCTGAGCTGGATACCACCAGCTACCATCATGATGTTGATTTCAGGTTGCAACTTTTCTTTCCAGTAGCATTTTGCATTGCTACCTATCCCTCATTCACTTCAAAAGCCTATGTGTATTTATTTGCAGGGGGGGACACAGTGTGAGGGACAACAGTCCTGAGCCTTATGTCACCAAAAGTGTTTTGCTACTCTATATGCCTTTTTTTTTTTTTTTGCTGATAGGAATGTTAATACTTCTCTATCCTGAACACCAATCTGTGATAACTAGAATTAGAAAGGGGAAGAATAGCTGATATACGTTATGAACGACCCTTAAGGTCCTGGTGGATAGCAAGCTGGCCACAAGCCAGCAGTATGGCAAAGCCATACGACTGCGCCCTAGGCTGCATGAATACAAGCAGAGCCAGTAAGGAGATTGAAGGAAGGGATTATCTTCCTCTACTCAGCACTCTTTGGACCACATTTAGACACAGTCTAATTTGGGGCCCCAGCAATACACAAAAGACACCAAAAAGCTGGAGAGAGTTAAGCAGAGGCCACTGAGATGATTGGGGGGAGGCTGGGGGAGATGGGCTTGTTCAGCCCAGTGCAGACAGCTTTGGCATGACCTAATAGCACCTCCAGTGTCCATGGGGAGCCATCGAGAAGTTTTAAATGGACTCTTCATAGCCGTGCAGGGCAGGAAGGTGAAAAACAACAGGCATAAACTTAAACAGAATAGGTTCAGCCTGGATATAAGGTGAAATTTTTTCCCCAAGAGGACAGTCAGGCAGTGACATAGGTTGCCCAGAGAGGTTGTGCAGCCTGAATCCTTTGAAGTTTCAAGCCCCAACTGAGTGAAGCCCTGAGAAGCCCGACCTCAGAGCTGACCCTGCTGTGAGCAGGAGGTTGGGCTGGAGACCCTCTGAGGTCCCTTCCAGCCTTTGATTCTCTGCTTTCTGCACAGTCACTCTTATGGGGGGGGGATCTCAGATAACCTGAGTGATACCCAAGTACTCTATATAGCAGACAGGGTCCCTAAGTCATTGCTATTTTATTACTTTAAGACCTACTAACTTCTCACTAAAATTCTGTATAATTTGCAGTGTTTCCCATGAAAAAAGCTTAGCTTGTGGATGGAAAAAAATTACTCCCTTTACCTCATCTCTCCCCACTGCTCCCACCCAAAAGCCTCCACCACTTGATTTGACCATAAACAAGTCATTTTAAGGGACCTACAATTAAAGAATGAGAGTCTGCAAGAGCCCTGCCAGTATTAATATAACAAATAACCCCCCCAAATACAAATAAAACCCCAATGACTCTAGGACCCCAGTTTGGTCAAGCCATACTAATTTTCAGCAGGTATTGTTTATCAGGCTTTATATGGAGTAGACACATACCTGCTTGCACATTCCAACTTGCATTCATGCCCAAAGGTGGAATAAAAGTCACTTAAAAATATATTTAAAAACCAAGTAAAAACAGAGAATCTTTGACCAACTCAATTGCAGATAGTCATTTATAGGTCTTTGAATGTTATAACAAGAACAGTGCATAGACCTCTCCAGCTCAGAACACATCCTGGGAAACAGCTCTATTGCCAAAAAGGCTCTTAGGAACAGGTTGTATCAAACCCCAGTTCCATGGAGTTCAAAAGCACTTTGTGTTGGCTCAGAAGTGGCTTTGCTTGACACAAACAGATGCAGCCACTGGCAGGAGCCACCTCAAAGATCAACAGTGGATGCCTGTTTTGTGTGATGTGTTTTGCCCATCTCAGTACAGAACAGTATTTTCATTTCCGTGTGCCGAAGATGGAGGTATTCTACTTCAAGCATTCTTTAGAATAAAGCCTTGGAACAAAATGTCACACTTGATTGATGAAACTAATAAGCAAGACTTGACTTCAGTCACACTGTCACAGGTAATAAGATCTTTTCCCTCTCCTAATCTCCATCACATATTGACATTTTATGTTTCTGTATTTCACTAGGAGAGTGAGGGAAAGACATGAAGTACAAATTCACTGAATTTTAGTCCTCTCTAAAAAAGCCCATGAGAGCATACAACACAACTAAGCAACACAAAGAAAAAGCCCTGAATAAAAGCTTAAAATCGCAACAGAGTTGGGGGGTGGGAAGGCGCGAAAACCCCCTCCCCCAAGCCACAGAACAGCGCTTTGAAAGTCTCCAATTCTGTAGTCCTAACTTAGTGCTTCACTTCTTTCTGTTACTGCCTCTTTAATGTGGTAAATAGCATCACAGGTATGAGACAGAAACAAGGAAGCATCGAGAGGGTCTTACAATACCTGTAAGACACAGTCACATAGGACTGCATTTGGGTTCAAGAAAACTTGAAGATCTCACATGGCAAGTGACCTCTTAACACCATCCAGTTCAGCCTACACACTGCAATTCCTCAGTAGATTTTTGCTCACTGATAACCCACAGCTGGATGAAGATAACATCAAACCAAAACTCAGCATTGTAGAAGCATCTCCACAGTTCGTTGTTGATCCCTTTAAAAGAAAAAGGTTATGGTACTGTAACTGACTTTTTAAAGCAAACTAAATCCCAAAAATTCGGCAAAGGAGATGTACATGCATGCAGACATATTTTGTGTGCAGAACTATGGTAATAATCTACTTTTACCAATTTCTATTAGCTCCGATTACAGTGTTGAAAGATGTTGAGGACAAAATTATAAGTCACTTCAGGTCACCGGTGAAGACTTCACTGGGTACATTCTATTTCTAACACTAAATACAAAGTTAGAAAGCAGAGGAAGCTCTCCACATCCCAGAGTACTGTAAACTTCCAGTAACTTAATCAGATGCTTAACTTCAACAGGAATTAAAAGTATCCAAGTATTGTCTCTGTCTATAATGTTTCCATCCTTAACAAGCTTACTTTACTTATTGAGGAAAACGTATTTTATCCAAGAGGCCTGAGTAGATGATATCAGCTAAAAATGAAGTCTCATGTTTGAAAACAGCCTTCAACCCACAGCAACTTCCCCCCCCCCCTTCATGCATTATAAAAAGGCATCACTTTTAGACACTTCTCATGAACTTTCACTTGACCACAGATGAGTTCACCCATGAGAGCAGCAGCAGCATCTGGGTGACTCGTGTGTGCTTACATGGTCTGCAGTGCAATGTTTTTGGCCTACTTGCTCTGTTTCCAGACACACCGTACAACAGCTTGTACTGCAGGGAAGCCCGTTCTAAATAAAACATCACACTTTGTAGCAATATTCCTTCAAGTTTAGAATAAATCCTACAGGACTGGATGCATAAAATCCAGAGAGACTGCCTGGTTAGCTCCTGGACTAATTACTGCAGAAGGTCCATGGAAAAAACACAAAATTACTATTTCCAAAAGTGAATGACTGATGCTCTTTTGCCTTCCCTTCCTGGTTTCCACCTCATTGCCTAGATGAGAGAAGAGTACAAGGTCAAAGACAAAGATGAATTATTCACTTGACACCAAAATTAACTGAAGTATAGATTTGCTTTAGAGCCCTACTAATTCCTAACACGCAGTAGTTTGTGGTGAAGAAATATCATCATATCAATGGGTCATATGCAGACCTGTAATGTCAATAGAGTTACACCAGAGATGTTTGCTCTCTATCCTTTCCTCTACCTTTCCAACACCTGTTATATTTGCTTGTTATATTAACTCTGCCTGCTGGACCAGGCAGAGTTAATTCAGCCATCAGACCAATACAACCTCCCACCAAGCACCAGCCTGAAAACATGTAGAATTAAGGACTTCAATGTTTATTTTTTTAATTGACAAAAAAAAAAATTAAGACAAGCACACCACAGGTGTCAGGACAAAGGCCAGACAAAGCTTTCCGGCTAGAGGAGTATAATGCAATTTATTTACCCAGGAACTTGGTGAAGGTCAGACACAATTCATACTGATCTAACAGAAAATTGTTCCATGTGGTGCCCAGTTTCCCCATCACTGTATCCAGACTACTTTGGCATGAAAGTGACAACTTTTCCACAGGTCTCTGAGCAGACATGCAGGAGTAGGGTACATGAGAGATTCTGCATGTCCTTCTGTAATTTTACAGACACACTGTTGCCTAAGACAAGATTCAAGAATAATGACCCATGCAGTAAGCCAGTTAGATCTCATGAAGCACCATATTTGTGAAACTGTGGGCATCCTACAGCAAGTGTTATGCACCAACTGTTAGCTGACTGCAGTCCTGCAATCTGCACTGGGTCCACAATAAGTGAACAACATACTTAACCTGGAGACAAGAGGACTAAAAATCCCATTGCAGGTTGTGTGGGTGTTGGTTGTTTTTTTTTTTTTTTTTTTTTTTTGGGCCCCCCCCTCAAA
>JAVJGG010000027.1:9978645-9989349 GCA_035590195.1 Aviceda cuculoides
GGGGGTTGCATCTGCCATTCCAGGGGGGGCTCCTGCCTTCCTTGGCAGACACCTGTCTTTCAAACCAAGACAAATATATATACAGTTTTCTGTTCCTTCTCATGACAGGACTGTGATTTGTGTGAAGTTTAGCCTTGGGAGATGTGCTAAATGAGGTGTGGAGCATCCTGGTCGCTAGTTCTTGGACATCTAAGTATTGAACACATCTTCCTACTCTCAAAAAAGCAATTTTTGTCAAATGTCATATTCACTTGAAAGTGGCAGTTAGGAAAAAGGAGCCAGATGGGAACAGTTCATCTCTAATTCAAGCATTTGGTGAGGCATGAGTAACTTTGAAGCTTAAGATGATACAAATCTCATGGCAGTTCCACATATTTTTTCTCTTGTTCTGCTCTGGAGAGACTGTAGAGAGGAGTGACTGAAACTACTATCTGAAAACAGGAGGGGCAGGCAGGTTAAAAACTGCAAATGGATGTAGTGATATTGTGAATAAAGGAGTGAAGAGGAAGAGAAAAACTGGAAAATGAAACCTAGCATCATGGCAATCTTTATAAAACTTTATTTTTGCAAGGGATCCGCTTAATGAAGGAGTTTAATAACAGAACTTCAGAGATGGGGAAAACTGTGCTATTGACTGAGAAAAAACATACTTTGCAGACTCAGTTTTGTCAGCCCTAAATAATTAATAAAATCTGGAATTGTCTAAAGTCCTATTACTATCCTAAAGATGACATATGAAATGGAGAGGTATCTGTCTAGAGTAGATTGAAGTATTTAATTTTTCAAGCAGGACACTTACTATGTATTGTTACTTCTGCTTCCCAGATCACCAGCATGGAAGTTAAAACCAGCAAAGGTCATCTGAAAGTCCATAAAATGAAGAAGAAGGTATTGAGGAAGCAGGTCAGAGCTCAGCATACATTGATGAGACATGAGGGCATTGAATGTATCTCCCATGCCACAGAGGTGAGTGGTAGTTCTGATTTTGATGGTAGTGTGAAAATGCTTATCTGTGTTCTATTATTCTCAGATATGCTTTGTCTAAACTGCAGTTCTCCTCTAAAGAACTGCAGTTCTCCTCTAAACTGCAGTTCCTGAGATTGGGGGTTTTGTGTGCCTCTTTGATTTCAAAGCTGAACTGTACTTCAGCAGTTTAATATCAGTGGAGAGACTTTGGTGGCCTTTGGATAAGGTGTTTAGTTTTTGTGGGTTTTTTTATTGTTTTTTTTTAAATCTGAAACAGTAGCTCCTTGGTTTGGGGAGGAGGAGAAAGTATGGGAAATGTTACTGTGTTAGAAGTAGATAAACTTTTCTTCTCTGTCTCTTCGTGATTTCTTTTCTTCTATGGCTTTCAGTTTTTGTATCTTTCTTTCCTCTGTACTTCTCTATCAAGTATAATTTGTCTTGTCTAAACTTGCTGTTAAAAACATGTCTATCTTAAAAATCTTTTCCACATTGTTTTCTTCACCTAATTTGATTTAGGCTGTGGTTCCGTGGGAGTTGAATTGATTGACTGACTTGCAGCTGTTGAAAAGGGGACAACTTTCTCTTCCCTTGCACAAAATGGGGCAAGATAGGAGGGAATTCTGCTTTCTTACAGTGCTCACTGAACTTTATGATAAGCCACTTTATTCCCTAACCTAATAGAAAACTACTTGGCTTTTTGATTTGTAGTTTTCTGCCACAGTAGAGAGTTACAGCAGATCAGAGGGTGACCTAGCAGATGCTGGGGTAGCAAAAAGTAAGCGACAGGAACTTGTAGACAGAAAAGGAAGAAGTTAGGAAGTTTATAATTTCCCTCTGTCAATTGTGGGGAGATGCTAATGGCTTGAAGCACTGTAAAGCAGTGTCATTTACTCTAGCCTTGTTCATCTTGATCCTGCAAATTCTTCCTGTTCAAATATGGAAACATCAGTTAGATCTTTATACTTTTTTGTAACAAAATTGGGCTTGGTCTTCACTCAGATTTCACACCACATGGACATATGCTAAAATGACCCAGCAATCTTTTATATATTGTAAGCTCTTTGGAGCAGGGACTGTTGTTTGTTTTTTTTTTTTCTAGTGTGGCTTGGAAATGGGTCTGTAATCGAGGACTTGTTACCCTCGACACTGCCCCACATACCAAATTATCCACCTAATCTGTCTGAAGAGTAATTTTGGGGTCCAGGAAGATTCTTGTGAATGATAGAACATTTGAGTAAGTGATGTAGGAAACAGAGTTGTAGTGCAAGTGATGAACTTGTCTCAAAAATACAGAAAATGCTTTCAGGCTTTGTGTAAGAGTCTGATTATATTGAAATTGTTCAGTCAGGAGAACAGGATCAGTTGCTGTACATGCTGCTGTTGTGTAGTGGTGGTCTTTGTAGATGAAGTACCTTCATGAAGCCAGTGAAATAACTGGTTTAAGTCTCTGCATTTCCTTTACACATGTGGGCCTCTACATTAATAACATTCTAGAAAATAATAATAATTAATAATGTGGTCACCTTTGAAAAATGTGGTCATGGACAGCCTGATGCAGCGCTAAGAAAAAATGTTAGTAGAGCCATCACAATAGGTATAATCACAGCAGTACTCACTATATAAATTATTTTTTTAAATAATCCTTCTCTTCTGTTTTAAACCTAATTTTCTGTCTTTTAGAGGAGTGAAATGCTATCATTTGAAACAATTGAACACTTTACCAGCTGCCTTCAGAAAAGGTCATAGAACATTTATAGACGTTAAGGAAAAGATTGTCTGAAAGCTTTCTGGAAAGGTATTACATGAAGTCAATCTGAGTAAATTGTTGCTAGCTGTTTTGATTGAGCTCAAGTGACTCCAAACTTTTAAGACTGTATCTTCATTTGGTCTTAAAAAGGGACTTAAACTTCTTTTGACCACCGTGATTAGATTGAACATCTAGTTATGGCATATAGCTATTTAGATGTCAAAATATCTTGTTAATATATTTTGAAAAGGCCTATGTATTTTCAAAGGCTGTTTCTTGAATAATAGTCCTTTGAAAAGTTCTGTTTTGTTGTTTCTTCTAATACTTGGCAAACCAGCAGCAGTCCTCAGAAACTGCATACTCCTTGATAATTTTGGACATAAATCACTGTTAAAGCATAGATTGAAGCATTGTGCATGAAGTAATCTGTGTTAACTAAGGATGGGACATAAATCCCTTTTGTTTATAAAAACGAGGGAGATTTTCAGGTAAGAGTGTTGGAGCAGAACTAGATGCTCTGTTTCTAGAGGCTGCTGCTTTTATTTGGTGATCCTGATGTATGGGGGACATGAGGTAGGACTGGGAATATCAGTCTCCATGCTTGGAGAGACTCCTTGGCAAAGATGAGAAAACCTTTCTTTAAAAAAAAAAATCAGTCTTCAAAGGTTTTTCTGTTTGTTTTTGTTAGTGATAACGGGTTTCTGGAAAAATTCCATTTTGGAAACCTCCAAAATTGATTGCCAACGTCACTGTTTGCCTGCAGGACACTTGATGCACACATGCTGGTTCAAAGCTTAAATGCTCTTGTAATAGTAACTACATGCATTAATTGGGGAGGTATCTCTGATAGAGTTTGCAAGCCTTTCTGCCAGAATATGTGCTGGGCGAATAAAGGTTGCTTTAGCCTTATATACCAAGCTCACCGAAATGTAAATATCTTGGGTGGAATACATAAAAGAGTACTTAAGGGCTTAATTTTTCTTTATAGAGCTGCTCTCTTCGTAGACGGTTAGTTTTAAACGAACCAACAGTAATCACTAATTCTCCTTTTTTTTTTTAAATTCCTCTTCAATTAGAGCCTGGTTATTGCCAATGCTGGTCTTGGTAATGGGATGAGTAGACAACAGCTGCTCAGAATAGTAGAAGAATATGGATTGGTGGAAACAGTCTTAATGCCACCGAATAAACCATATTCATTTGTGAAATATGGGACAACAGAAGAAGCCAAGAAAGCCTTTGATGCCCTTAATGGAAAAGAAGTAACACTGGAAGACTTTGGCCAAAACATCGTTCTAATTATTAATTTTGTGGAAAAAGGTATATTTTTTCTGCTCTCCTATATATCTGACTTCCTGCAAACTGCTTCCGTTTGCTTTCACTTCCTAGGTTCTAAATACAGTTAAAAGTACACTAGTCTTTGTAAGTGGACACAGAAAATGAAAGCCAGAATCTAAGATTCAGGATGTAAAACGATCTTTGCTCTGTGTATTTCATGATAGGATACTCTAATTTGAACTCGTTTACTTAGACGCAAAAGGAAAAAGGATTTAGGTAGTTTTCAGACCATTCAATACTGCACATGAAGGTTTTGTGATTAAGGAACTATGTTGGGACCCAGGAGGTCTCTGGACAGTTCACTGGATTTCTTGTGTGACCTTAGTCTTGCAATCTCTATCTGAAGTCCAAGAAGGAAAATAGGCACAATAAGACTTCTGGCTTTTTTTTTTTTTTCCTCTTCGCTCCAGGCTTTTTTTATGTCTGACTTTAAGCTATTTAGTACAAGAACTGTTGCTCTTTCTGTGACCTTTTATGGTATCTAGTGAAAAGGGTTCCTGGTGTTGGTCTGTACTTTCTGCCAGCAAATTGCTATCCTAACAGCTTAAAAAACCCCTAACTGAATGTCCCTACATCACCAACATTTTGTGTTCACCTAGGTATTGCATTATACATCTCCATATTTGGTTACAGATTGCTTCTCTGGACAAGAGAGTAAATTTGGTAAATCATCAAAGTTCTAGAAAATTAAAATGAAATGCAGGTAGAATCCTGAAGTGATCAGGAAATTCTTTTTACCATTATTTTGACAGGAAAATCACAAGTGGTTTTGCATTTGAACAGTGTGGGGTCTTGTTGCTCTAAGGCAGTAAAATTTTTAGAAATTGCTTTCCGTGATGCAAAACTTGGGCCTTATCCTGTTTTGTCATACCAAAAAGGGATCATTCATTCACCAGATAAGACCCCAATGAGGGCTCCATCGTATCATTAAAGTAATATTTCTACAGCTATACTATATTCTTTTACATAGTAAATATCCCTGTAGGGAACACATGATTTTGTTTTCTATAAACAGTGACAATATTCTCTTTTTCTATACACCTTAGTTTTCTGGCAGAATGCTGTTCCTACAAGCTTGCCTCCAGGCCTAATGGTCATTGAAAAGATTATTTCTCCAGAGGAGGAAAGGAGGATGTTGGAAAGTATTGACTGGATAGGAGATGAAGATACTCAAAATGGTGGGCAAAACCATAAAATGCAGACCTTCCATACTTTTATGCTGTTTTTTTCTGCAGTTTAAGTTTACAAGAAGTCTACATCTTGGTAAATGTATTGTTTGAGATTATTCTGTATTTGTTCTTAGTATTTTAGAAATTGTGTCTTATATTGCAAGTGATAAGCTCCTGGGGGCAAGTGGTCTGAATTAATATTCTGGTATGGATTTACTGGAATAATGTTCCTGCATCCAGAAACAACTAAACTCTTTAAGTGTCTTATGCCAAGCAAAAGACTGTTCTGCGAAGGTTACTCTTGTAATTTGATGTCTGAGGAGCTGTGTCTTCTAAATCAAAAAGAAGTCAGTGAGACACACATTCCAGATGCTTTTGTGCTTTCACTTGAGCTCCGTGGAGTTAAGTCTCTTAACAAATGAAATGTTCTTGGAATTCATTTCAAAGTTTCTGTGTAAAGTTTGTTCCTTGGAACAACACAAAGGATTATATTGACCTTAGCCAACATGTAATTTGGTGATTGGTGAAAGTGAAGGAACCTGCTATATCCATAGGTTATTAATCAAGTGCAAGTTCACAGATCAGGACAAGAATAAAGATGCATCTCAAGAAAATCGGTACTCTCCACATCTTACATACACAAAACCACCATCAGTTTGACTCAATCACCAGTGAATATGATGCTTGATGAAATACAAAAAGTAATAAGTGTGTGCCATGAAGGACAAGGGTTTTACATTGTTTTAACTGTTATTTAAAGAATGTTTATGTTTAGCAGGTCAGATGGAATAGGGAAGCATAGCAAATTGCCTATACTGTTTTATGGAGTCTAATCTTTAAATTTGTGGTTTTTTACAGCCCAGAAGACTTTAAAGCATAGAAGAGTAAAACATTTTGGATATGAGTTTTGCTATGATAACAACAATGTTAATAAAGACAAACCTTTACCTGGAGGTGAGAACTTGCCTATTAAATCATATCATTGAGATCCTAATTAAAGGAGAAGTGAGAGCCTTCACTGTATCTTAAGCACACACTGAACAGTGCTTTTAAATGAGATCCATTCCAAATTACTGCGAGTGCTTGAAGCTTGTTCTGCAATCACTTGCAGCCAGGCGTTGCTGCCCTTTGTTGAGGTCCAGTCAAATAAGGTTTTTGGGACTGTAATTGTCATTCTTTTTTAGCTTTTGTTTCATAAAACAATTATGTGTTACAAATTACATATTTATTGTTTAGGAGTTGTGATGTATACTGCTGTGTATATTTAACTAGACTAGCTTGAGGCTTACTGGATGCACACCAAAATAAAATTTCCTTTAGACTGAAAGCAATTTTACAAAGGTTTTAATAACTCTTATTTGGAGTTGAGAGATATGAGTCAGAGCAAAGCAAGTGAGTCATCTTATAGTCTTAGATTTAAAAATAGTAAAATAGGGGAGTTAACACCTTCAGGTTTTATAGGAATTTTAAGGTGATGCATGTATACTGGGTTGGATGTAGCTTCCAACAGAAGGATTCTGGTTACATCGTGATTTTTAACAGTGAAGCTATGTAATCATAAAAGCATTGATATTTGAGCTGTTCTCTAGTCTCACAGCTAGACTATTTTGTGTGAGAAAAGCATAAACACTTCATTAGGGGAGAACAATTAAAAAATAAAAATCAATAGATTAATGGAAGGACTGTTACTGACATGTTTGTGAATGCTACCTCCAACAGAATTTTACAGTGAAGTCCTCAGGTAAAATAGCAAACCAATGATTTGGTGGAGGCCTGTAACTTTCATTCCTGTTTCAAGACCAGTTTAACTTCAGCATATTTTTTTGGTGATATTTAATCTAATTCAGTAACAGATTTCTAGGGGGTAAATTTTTTAGAGAGCTCTCTGCACAACTTCTGACTTTCTGCATAATAATTTTGCTTCTTGACTGCAACTTTTTTACTGTAGTTGGTGGAAACTTTGCCTCTGATTTGATATGCTTTTATTTATCTGTAGAGATAGGGCACTTTGCATTTGTAAGGAGTGATTTGCTTCTGAATGCAGAGGCCTTGGAGGTATGGCCTTTCTAATGGTGAGGTGTTAAAAATACATCAGGCTTGCAGATCAGGCCTCCAATTCTGATGTGTGTGTTACAGTAAATGCAGAGTGATCGTTATTAAAGATGGACTTGCATATCTACAAAGCTGTTTCTATGTATTTTGTCCAGTTGTTCTGTTTATTGTAAAAAGAAAGGGTAAAAATGTAAAAACCATCCTGTCTTGCTTACAGTTTTGTTTTGTATAACTAGGTCTTCCTGATATTTGTGAGCTATTCTTGGAGAAGTGCTTGAAGCAGGCATATATCAAACATAAACCTGATCAACTGACTGTAAATCAGTATGAACCTGGACAAGGTAAGTTTATTTGTCCTTCAAAAATTTTGAGCTCTTTACCTTACATTGTGGTTTAACCCTGGTAGGCAACTAAGCACCATACTTGCTCACTCCCCCTCATTGGGATAGGGGAGAGAACTGGAAAGATAAAAGTGAGAAAACTCATGGGTTGACATGAAGACAGTTTAATAAGTTTAAAAAAAAACAAAACCCCAAAAAACCCTCCAAAAACAAAACAAAGAAAAACAAGTGATGCAAAAAAACCCCCAAACAGTTGCTCGCTACCAGCCAACCAATGCCCAACCAGTCCCTGAATAATGGCATTCCTGGTAAACTTCACCCCTAGTTTTATTGCTGAGCATGATGTCATATGGTATGGAATATCCCTTTGGTTGATGTCCCAGCTCTGTCTCCTCCCAACTTTTCTTGTTCCTCCCCAGCTGACTTGCTGGCAGGGAGGTGCGAGAACTGTAAATTACCTTGATGCTGTGTAACTAAAACATGCCTGTATTATCAACACTGTTTTGATCACAAATCCAAAACATAGCCCATACTAGTTACTGTGAAGAAAATTAACTCTATCCTAGCCAAACCAGTAGAACTTAACTGAAAATCAGAAGAGAGTAGCATCTAAATATGACGTGGTGTAGGGACAGGATTTAAGCACCTGCTTAAGTGTATTTCCTCTGTGACCAGAAAGTCTTCATACTGGTTTCTGAACCTGTGAGCTTGTGTTTAGAAGTACAGTTTTTGATACCGCTATTATGGAAATTGATGGTGTTTCAGCGTCCAAGGCTGTAGCATGGAAACTAACCATAAAAAGATACAGGAATAAATAGTCATACTTGGTTTTGTTGTCAAGTGCATTTTTTCACTTCAAACTTTTGCTCCCTGTACAGTGCATACAGTCTCCAGGAGACCTCTTGCTGTTAGTACATGTAATGTAATGTTAGTATATGTGATATATGGACTCTTAAGTATGATCCAGGCAGTGTTCCCTTACCTGAGGAATAGGAAGCTCCTCTGCTTCTGTAATCTTTCTCAAACTGGAGTCATCTGAAGAGAAATTTGCTTATAATCACACCTCTAGGGAATAAATCAAGTACTTTGCTTTTTGCTAAGGTCAGTCATCAAGGCTAAATATCTGGCTTGCTTTCTAGAGTGGATATCTCATTTGTTTGTAGGAAGAAAGGACAACAGCCTTTTTTTTTTTTTTTTTTTTTTTTCCCCCTCCCCCCAAATAAAGTCTGATAGCTAATACAGTATCTGCCAAACAAGGGTCTAAAAAGCTGATCCTGTTTGTTTCTGTATCTGACAATCTGTTAAACTGATACAGTGATATACTTCTGGCTAGGACATCAGAGGAGATTAGTTAGAATTGTAGATTTTTATCACAAATAGAAGCAGAGTTTTTTTTAAAAAAAAAAAAAAAAAAAACACCACCACAACCCTCAGAGATTTTTGCCTGCGCTCGGCAATTTTAAAAGCGAAAGGTACCCAGGTGCGAGGGACCCATTTGCACCTCGGTTCCCCCCTCTCACCGGGGTGTTTTGCTTTGGCAGTTTTTTGCAGGGTGTTCCTGGCCTCAGGGGGGGTTGCAAAGTCCATTTAATTATTAACAGGCAGCTCCTGCCCTTAGCAAGAGGTTAACAGGGCTGGAGACAAGGACAATGCTGGGTTTTGGGGCAGGCAGAAGCTTTATGGGAAGCTATTAGACGTGTTCGGAGTCCTTTGGATGGTTTTATCCATCCTTCAGACTGGAAAAACAGACTTGATATGAGATGGGAGCACCTTAAAAACCCCTTTGCTACTCCTCCTCGTCTGAAACTGTGTTTTCTCCTTGTTTTTAGGGCAGTCAGACCCCCTCCTGGCTGCAGAAATTCTAGTACCTCAGCACAACTGATTGTGGGCTTGGGGTAATGGGGGCAATCCTGCCCCACGGGTGAAAAATCTCTGCTGTCTCCTGCCCCGTTGCGCATCCCCATCCCTACACGTGCTGCTAGCCGTCTCCGGAGAGCTTCTCCCTCCGTCCCAGCCCTCGAGCACCCTCCGTTTGCTCCATGGCTCGTTTCGAACATGCCTAAAATTTGCAGGTTTATCCCGCAGTGCCAGGCTCGGGGTTTTTAGGGAAGCATCCCCAGCCTCGCCGGGATGCAGCCGGCATCCTGCGTCCTCCGGAAAGCAGCCAGCAAGCCAGGGGAAAGAGGGCCCCACGGTCAGCAATGCTGGCTCTGCCGCCACGCAGGGGCTGCAGATCTGCTCCGGCATCCTCAGCCTGGGTGGGGAAAAAGGGGATTTTTTTTTTTTTTTTTTTTTTTTTTCTTCCTCTATCCTGGGATAAAGCTTTAAATCTGCTGCAGGGTTGCAGCATCCTTGCTGCTCGGGGGGCAGATTGAGCGCTAATGCCAAGCTTGGAGTTAGGAGGGGTGATTGGGATCCCAGGATCCCAAATTTGGGGGTTTTAATCTCAGTTTCCCCAAGAGCAGCCGAGATCATAGGGCAATGCCCTGGCGTGATCTTTTCATCTCACCCTCCAGCAACACAAAACCCAGCCGAAATTGTTCTGCCATGCACGGCGCTGCACAAAATCCTCCTCTCTCCTTGCATTTACAATCAATTTAAAATTCATCCAGCTGGGAAAAAAAAAAAAAAAAACCCACGAACCTAGCCCTGCCGACCATTGCATCAATATGCGCTTATTGATTTTTTTTTTTTAATTATTATTATTTTTTCCCCCTAGCAGACAGCAATTTGGGAGGAGGAAGGGGCCGGCTCAGGTGTGGCATTAGGACCCAGCGGATCCCCCATGTTGGAGGTAGGAGGTTTTTTGGGTTGTTTTTTTTTTTTTTTAACTCTCATTTCGGAGTTTTTGAAAGCAGAGAGAAGAGACCAAGGCGGTGGGCAAGGGCAGAACCAGCACTAACACCCAGAGCGGTAAGGACCAGGCGAGAGAGATTCCCCCCCATCCCAGCCCCCTGCATCAGGCAGGGATGCTGGGGACCCCCCCAGCAGCAGATGGGACAGCACCCCATCTTTGGGGCTTTGCAAAGTCGCCTTAAAAACTCCCATCGGTTGGGGCAGGCGAGCTCACAAAAGCTATTTTCAACCTTTTTAA
>JAVJGG010000027.1:10022355-10040933 GCA_035590195.1 Aviceda cuculoides
AAAATTTCCAGACATTCAAATCATACAATTATCGCTCCAGTTGACAACCTTTCAGCAGCTGCAAATATAAAATATACAAAGCACAATTGCGAGGGGGTCCGCTTACCCTTCTCCTGCCTCTTATATACCAATCATCAACAGGTCCATCCTGGCTCCTGACACTGGGATGCAGCAGTGACCCCGGATTTGCTCGATCTACCCTCAAGATCGCTAGCGGCTGCTCTATCGGTCAGCAAATCCCCCTTTACCATACAGGGTACCCTCCTCCCATATGGGGACTACGCTGCACGCCAGACGTCTCTGCGCGATTTACCAGCTGCCCCGGCCACGCGTACAACTTACAGGCCTTTCCCATTAAACATACTGTTTGGTCTGTGGCTTCAGGAGGTTGTTGTCTGCTCCCACGGTGAGCGGCTGGCAGTGGAGGCTCCTCCGAGGAAAGTGCTTGGAGCGCGCCTGGGGCGTTCGCTCCACAGTCGGTCCCGCAGTTGAGCAGAGAGCCTCCTGGCTGGCTTGCCAAAACTGACGTGCGGAAAACGGACTCCACAATCCATGAGATTGTGAAGTAGGTATGTTTATTCAGTGCCAGGAGGCACGGGGGGTAGTCCCACCAAATTCGTGCATGCCCGACACAGCAATTCACTTCAAATTTTAGCAATCAAGTGTTACATATACATAAAGTCTCACAATACACCTATACATATTCATGACCTATCCCCACTTCATATTAAAATTAGTCCCAAGAGGTCATTACCATAAGTTCCTCCCTACTGCGCTTGCATAGTGCCTCCTTGTGGTGGTCTGTTAGGGTCTTGAAGATGAAGGTTGCAAGTCTTCATCACAGTAAACTTTCGACCTCTGTTTCCCCGCACATGCTCAGTCATCCTTGGCTTTTATTCAAGCCATAAGGCTGGTACTTGCTGGTTCTGGTGCTGGTTTTCATCAAACCTCCTTCCCGTTATATAAACTCACACAATAGATAAGTCATTAAAAAAACTATTCATGAAGCGACCTATCTGCTACTCTAGCTAAACATTAAACAACCTGATTGTAATCTCATAATCCTATCTACACATCAATCTTCCTTTAAAGTTCCCAATATCTTGTAACCCTATCTAAGCATTAGGCTTTTTTGGAAGTTCCCAATTCCCTTTCTCAAAAGGAGTGTGCTACCTGCAATGCATTTCCAGAATTAAAATATAATGGACTGGCTTTTGCAGGGTGAGTGACTATTGGTGCCACTGGAAACCAGTACTGCTAGGCTATGCCCTCATTGCACTTTTCATTGTTTCATTGCCTGTATTTGTAGCAAGATCTATGGTATAGGCAGGTCATTGCTGTTGTAACTAATGGCATCTAGACCAAGGTGCCCCTCCTGAATCATGTGGGGACTTGGCGGGCAGCTGTGTGCCGTTGGCCTACTCCTGCCTGCCTCAGACTTGCAGGTTAGAGGCTGCTGTGCTAGCAGCCTGCTCCCAGTCACCGTTTCTCCTAGGCGCTGCCGTTTTCCCCCATCGTATAATGGAGAAAATCTGAGGGGAATGACAGTGGTAAGAGAGGAGCTTGCTGCCACCACAATTCATCTGGCCTGTGCCTGGCTCACTATCTGCTTCCAAAGAGCCCTTGGGGAAGATCTCATTCCTCAGCTGCACGTTGTCCATGTAGTAGCAGCCCTGGGCTAGCTGATTTCTTTTCTTTGGGCCACGTGGAGGTATGTCCATGGCAGATGAGCCTTCTTGGGCATGTTCAGGAGTCGGTTTGCACACGTTCAGTAAATACCACATAGCGTTGGACTTCCCATACATGTGCGGTTTGGCTCTTCTGGTATTGTGGCAGCTGGTGAGTTTATGGAGGAGGAGCCTTCCTCCTTGATAACATCTGTTGGGCATTGCTGATCCGGACCTAGTGATGTGAGCAGGCCCTTGTGTCAGGAGAGACACAGTGCTGGAAAGTGAAGAACTTAACACTGATGGTTGATCGTGCAGTTTCTATCACGGGAACAACTCACTGAACAGTGCTCTGGGTGTGCAGGCACACAGGGGAAGGCAGTTGTCACTCCAAGCCTTGATTTAAGCAAGAAAGTCCAAGACAGAAGGCAGAAACTGAGTCCAAAGAATGAAGTAAACTGGTTGGTGCCATAGGCAGAGATGGAAATGTGAAAATCCATTCCCCGACTGCGTTGCAGGATCAGACACTACTCTAATCTTAAAGCATTACAGCATAGCAAACTGTTCATTTCTCACTTCCAGGCAACCGTGTCCTCCCTGCCCTTGCCCAGGGTGGGGCTTCCCCATACTGTAGGAGTGAGAGGGACTAATCAGGCTCTTGCAGTCAGTATGGAGGTTCCCATACACTAAAGTGTAGCCTGTGGGCAGTGATCACATGTGTTTGATATTCGTTAGGGCTAGTACCTGTTCTGTGGCTCTGCTTTTTGCTCCTCCTCTGCCCCTTGTTTGGCTCTTACCAATCATTGTTTTTGCTCTCTCCTATTTTCCTCCTATTCCTTTGGCCTAGATGGGAACTTGCTTGTCCTTGCTTCTTCTCACAGCTGACATGCCACAGGCAGAGGGTGGCTCTGGGAAGACATGCAGGAGGGTGCTGTGCTGATAGTTATAATGAGTAAATAGCAATACTGAGTAATATATTTTCAAACTAAGAAAACTTAAGAAAGCAAATCAACTGTGAGACTCGGGTTGTTATTTTACTTTTACTTGGCATTACATGCTGCTGAGAAACCTGCCTGCCAGTTATTAAGACTCCATTGTGTTTTTCAGGGGTGCCCCAGTGTGCTCTCTCCTCGCTGGGACACTTCCCAGAAAGTTTCATTTTCCACTGGGGACCGGTTTTCAGAAGGGCCCTGCATGACACAGTTTTGCATCGAGGCCCCTGAGCTGGCTTCAGTACTGGGACACGGCATTTGGGTGCAGCAGTGCACCCAGCTCCCAGGTGGGCTGTGGGACTGGAGTTAGCCCGGACGGCTCCCTGGCGCAGTGCCACACGGTGTCGGTGTGTCACTGGTGACAGAGAGGGCAAAAGGACAGCCTCTGCTGAGTGTCTGTGCAGTAACTAACTCACTAAATTGGGCTGCCTGTTATTTCTGATTACTGTGGATTGCGTTCATGTAGAAGAAAGTAGGAGGACCACATCTCTTACACTCTTTATCTGCATGGTCATGTGTTTGTCGGTGCCTGGATTCCTGCTGAGCACACAGCAGCTGCTGTTACGTTTCCCTGTAGGTGCATTTTCATAAGGATATACAACATGCTGACAAGAAATGCAAGCACTGCTTGAAACAGTCCAAAGTGTTGCTGTATCTTGACCTTGTGTGGCAAATTAGGAATCAGGTCTGCAGTAGTGCTTGACTACTCAATGTACTCTTGTTCTGGCTGGGGAGAGCTCAGAGGTGCTGCCTCCTCTGAGCTGGGCATGGTGTTAAGCACTGTTCTAACCAAGTAGGCATAAACCCAGTTGAAAAACATAAAACAGTTGAATGTGGACTTCATGTAACAAAGTCATCTGTTTTTCTCAGGCCTTGTGGTTCCCCTGGAGCTCTGCTTCTTCCCTCTGCTTCCCCAGCAGAGGCAGCATTAGTCAGTGCCTGGTGTTGCATTAAGCATTTCTTGGTTGCCAAGGCTGATTAACATAATTTCTTGACTGCTGCATAAATGAAGCGGTCAGATTCCCTCTTTCACCAGTTCTACGGTGAAACACCTCAGTCTGAGAGAAGAATCTGACTTTGTTATCAGCCTTTGAATACCATTGGTATTCCTGCTGCAAGGTATTCCTTTCAGCCAACTGCTTTTAGCTAAGTCACAGCAGCATTTCCCATCCATTTCACCCTGACCCAGAGCAGACAGTGTTGCTCTCCCTTGTCCCAGGCAGCCCAGCAGTGATGGGTCTCAGCTGGTCCTGGTTCTGGCATGGAGAACACTGGCTTGGGCAGCGCTGATGTGTGGGTCAAACATGCAGTATATAACGCATTACCAAAGACAGTTTTCCCAGCATTCCTGAGGGCTGTGAGCCAGAGGCTGGTCCCAGGAGCATTTCAGCTCTTCAAAGACACTAGAAGAGTTGAAAGAACTCTGATGTGCTCGGAGGCCTGGAGACATTATGAAATATTTCTTTGATGAAAGTCAGGCAGTCTCTTCAGATGCTCGGAGAGGAATCAAGTGGTGAAGGAGAAAATGACAAGGGAGGTTGGCAGGTAGGTGTTAACAAAATGTATTGCAGAGGTTTATTGAGGAGCTCATTACAACGCAGAATTACGTGCCACTGTAGCTGCCCTCTGCAGTACTTGCTTGCCGCTTCTTACCTCTGGGAAGTGTAATGAGCTGAAACTCTTTAAGGTCAACAATTGGATTTAAATGTCACAGGTTTCACAGTGCAGTGGTTTTCATAATAATTATGTTCTTTTTTTGGCCTTATTTAAATAACAAATGTGCTTAAATGGTTATTCATTTTCCATTTAGAAGATAAAGGGAAAGCAGAGCTCCATGTGGGTATGACCTGTGCTGTGAATGCCAATGCCTCTCCTGTGGTGGTCCTCTCCTGTGTCCCAGTTATTCTCAGAGTGCATCAGTGCACCCAGGAGTAGGGAGGTGGGAATTTCTGCTCTAGCCCAAATATGACCCTTGGTTTGGCCCTGGGCATGTGCAGGCAAACGTCTGGTGGTGTGACCAGAGGTGGCTGTTTGTTTTGGAGGTCACTGTCCCCCTTGTTCCCAGCCTTCTGTTCCAGGGACCACCTGGTCACTCTACCTGACCCTGCATCAGACAGACCTGTCTGCTGATTTGTGGCACTGTCCTACCCTGACAAAACAAGTGCTTCAGAGCATTTGTGGGCTTAAAGCTGAGAACACAATGATGTGATTTGTTGTCCTGGGGGCAGACAAAAAGTGAAAGCTGCAAAGCACTGAGGGCTTCTCTTAACTTCATAGAGGTCTTTCAGACTGACGTCCTGGTGCAATGATGCCAGTGACAAAACTCCTCCAGACCTCAGAGAGGCTGGATTTCCTTGGCAGTGCTCAACTTAAGCTTAGTAGGGAGAGGCTTAGGACAGCAGATGGCAAGGGACAACATGCTGACTGTGTTAGTTTGCTGACTGAGAGCCCCAAAAAGCTGGATGGGGACCACAGCTTCTCTTCAAAGAGCTTGAAGGACTGCCCTCAGCAGAGTGAGCAGAAGATGAGCTCTTGTACTGCTCCTGAAGGTTATATGGAGTCAGCATAGAGGAGAATGTGGCAGAAAAGGCAATTTTCCCTGTTTTGGAACTTCTCCAACAATTTTAATGTGATGGAAGAATTCTTCATAGATTTATATGTCAGTCCTTGATCAAAGCATCAAAATCTACTTGAGAACCTATTTCTGGTGAAGCTTCCAAATGATTGATCTAAGAAAATATTTAGGTCTTTACTGAGCAACAGAAGTCTCAAGTTTGCTACTTGCCTGTTGGTTTTTTTTCTGTTTGGTGTTTGTTTTTTTCAGAACTGTTTGGCTATTCTTAGTGGAGTTTGCCAAGATCTTTATTTTTGTGTGCACAACAATTTCCAAAATGATTTTATTGAAATCTATGACAAAAAAATTGTGGATGTGTTTAGTGAAGTTCTGCATGTGGGAAAAAAAAAGTAATTTCCATGTGCAAGAAACAGTACAAAAAACTTTAAAATTTTATTTTAAGTGAATTCCTTGTTTATCAAACATGAAAATAAAAAGCCAATACAGAAAAATCCCAAGTACTCTCCCCTTTGGCAAGCCATGCTTCAGCCATTGGACTGGCTGGTTAGTTTGTGTTTTTCCATTGTATAGGAATCTGGGAATAAAATTACAAGAGATACATGATTTGTAGGAGGAAAGAGGCCTGAGACTGATGCGATTGCCCCAGCTCAGGGTTATTCCATGGACCCATGCAGGTCTGTACTGAGGCATCCAGATGGCAGGAGGTGGTATTTGACCCTGTCCCAAGCTTTTGCTTTATCCAATCTCCTTATTTTTTACAAGTATATTGACATGTTTATAATAAACTTTTTTAAGCAGTGATGGCTGAATTACAAACCATCGGGAGAGAGAATTCACACATTGCTGTGTTAGCAAACAGCATTCCAGTTTCTTTCTTCTGGAAAAGCTATTGCATTGTAGGAAATGTTGAAGCAGGATGAGGGCTTAGGAAGATGTGCAGTTCAGAAGAATGTGCTGGGTGTTCAGCCTTTAAACCTGCAGACCATCAGTCTGCTTTTAGCAGACAAAGCAATTAATCTGTACAAGAGATGCAGATATTTAGGTCAAGGTCTTTTCTCCCAATTTGTGTACTCAGAGTGGCTTGAGAGGTACAGGAACAAAATGTCTAGAGCTGAGAATAATTCATCTTTGTCTCGGACACATTGCAGACTTGTTCAAAGGGGCAGTATTTTAGCGAGGGTTTGACAAACAGAATGGTAGTCGGATGTCAATGCAGAGAGAAGCCAGTGATAGTTCATGTTGAAAATAAAGGATCTCCTGGGCGGAATGACACTATTTATACTGCACCTGCATGACGGGTCCAAATCAAGCCTGGCTGCTCATACAGGGTGCATCTCTCTAGCCTGAACAGAGCCAGGTCTCTCACATCCATCCATGCTATGACTGATTCATGATTTGATCCAGAAACGCAGCTCTTGTTTGGGGTCAAGAGTTCTGAGAGGCTCTCAACATAGGAGCTTGGTCTCCTGTCTCCTGGTATGTATTTTACAGCATTGCACACAACAAAAACAGAAGTGGACCACACTTCACAGGAGTGGTTAGTCCCATGGAACTGTGATGAGGATGCCTTGAGAAAGGGCCACCTCCTGAGGCTTGGGCACAGCTTTGAAATGTAGATAGGAGGTAGGTGAAGAGCTGCTTAGTAATAGGAATACGCAAAGCAGAACTGCAAGTACCTCCTGCAAACACTAAGGCCTGCAGGGCTATTGCATGGGAGGTTTTCTCATTGCAATTTTAGATGTGTGTTATTTTGGATCTGTCTCCATCTTCCATATTTCTGTGTTGCTAGGAATCAAGGTGCAACATGCACTTTCTAACTTGTTCCTTTTGGGGTCAGGTGTCCTTGGACCAGCTTTTGTTTTGTATCAGAGTCAGAGGCGGTCAAGTGAAAGGCTCCAGGCAGCATATTTGGGCTCTGGAGTGGCTGTGAAGTAAAGTCTTTAGAAGAAAGAGCACATCATATTTCAAAACTGACAGAAGGGGCATGGATATGAGATGCTCTGTGGAGTTGCTTTGCTTTTATGTTTTCTGTTCAGAAATGTGCATGGAAAGCTGTGCTCTTCTGAGCTCGCCGGGGACCTGCCCAGTCTGCACGGTGCCATGGGGAAGATCACTGTGCCAGTGTGTGCGCAGATGGAGATACAGAAATGTAGTTGTTATTCTTGTGATGCTTCTGTCTCTGCTCGGCGTCAGGTGGTTGAGAGGGGCTTGCTTTCTAGATGTGCAGGGATACAGTATGACAGAAAGGACAGGACTGGTGGGATTCTCTGAAAATGAAGCAGCTTGTAGAGAGGGGCTCCCAGCAGGGTCTGTTAGCTCAGTGATCTGAAAGAGAGTGACTCTGAGACAGAAGGACTTGCCTGCAGGATTGCATCTTTGATTTTCCTGGAATATTTTAAAGACCAAGCTCACAGCCTAGCTGTCCAAGAGAGTTGGTCAGGGAAGTGGTGTGATGCTATCAGTGGGAATCCTTTTCATATTTTGGGAAGGGGAGGACTTACCTTCAGGTGTGGTAGGAAAATCACTTTTAGAGTAGTGGAATCTGGAAAGACAACCCTCACTACTGCTAGGTCGCCTGAGTTGCTTTTTTCCCTGGTGTTAAGTGGTCATGAACAGATGTGCCCAACAGGAATGGGTCAAGTTTAGCAAAGACAAACACAAAGTCCAGTTTTTGGGGCAGAACAACTGCATGCATTGGCGCAGGCAAGGGACTGACCGGCTAGGTGGCATTTCTGCAGAACAGAAGCTGTGTTCCTGGTTGCCAACAAGCTGAACATGTGTCAGCCCTGGGACGCAGCCCAGAGAGCTTGTGCAATCTCTGTCTGTGGAGATTTTTAAAATTCCGCTGGGCAAAGGCCTGAGCCTTTTGGCTGGACTTTGAAATTTGTTCCATTTTGAGTGTGGTTGGACTATGTGAGCTCCTGAGGTCCCTTCCAACCGAAATTGTTTCTGTTAGTCTGTGACCACAACTAACCTCCAATTTTTTCTTGTTATTTTTCCCCTGACCCTTGTCAGCAAATTGCTCACCCGTTTGGTTCCCTCACTGCTCTGTGTCTCTATTTCCCTTGTTTCAGACTGATGCTCTTCCAATGTCTGCGCTGCTGGCACAGCCACGCCAGCTGTTTGCCGCAGCAGGGAGGGGACAGCACAGGGAGCAGCAGAATGGAGCCAAGAGCTTCCCATGCTGTTCATGGTCTGATTCCCTGCAAAGGTCCTTCACTGCTGCAGGGGACAGGTGCTGGCAATCTGGCACAGGACCAGGATTTGAAGGGGATTGTTTTGAAGTCAAGGAAGAGAAAGAGAAATATCATTGAGCAGTGGGAGGGAAAAAGTGACACCTCTGCTTCTCTCCCCTTATTGTCACCTGCTGTCACATCCCAAGCCTCTGGAACAGGTAGGCATGGGTGGCACATACCGTGTGAAGCAGTACAGCTTACTGCAATTTCATCCTGCCCCTCATCTTTGCACTTTTCTCATGTGAAAAGATATCCAGACTTAAAAACTGTAGAAAGAAATGGCCACTTCTAATATTGCTAAATGTATCTTTCTCTGAAACTAATTCACAAGGATAAAGCCAGCAACTTCTGGTTTTACCTGGATCTTTCTAATTTCCTATGGGTGTAAATACCTATGATAGCCCTTGGTGCAGGGAACTTCACCCAGTACTTTGTCTAAGTGCTTAGGGTCAGCTTGGATGTATGCCTCCAAGTTCCTCCTAGGCTGAGGAGACTGATTTGTGGTGGGGCTGTAAGCAAGCCCTCTGCTGGCACTAAAATCACCAAGCCACGAAGCTCTGCGTTAGCGCAGCCAGCGCACACACACAAGGCGGACCAGCTTCCCGGGGAAGCGCCAGATCTCCCTCAGCCAGGCAGCTGCCACACTAATCCTTGTACTAAATCAGGCAGGTAGGGTTCAGACCCAGCCTGGCACCACCTTCTGCCTGAGACTGCCATCCACAGTGGGCTGCCAGGCCCATTCTGCCTCATGTAACCCCAGGAGAGGGAAAACAGCTGAAAATCCCACAGGAAGAGATGTGTCCTGTATGGCATTAAGTTAAATGTCTGTGTCGCCCAAGCGCAGGGTCAAGAGGCCATCTGAATTTAGCCCTCTGATGTCTTTAGGAAGTGTGGCCATTTGCCACGCGCCACCAGGGTTGTGCTGTGCCTCTGGGGGCAGCTGGTTGAGGACCTGGTCTTCACAGTTTGTCTTTTTGCAAGGACATGTGGTAGTTGAGATAATAGAGCTACAGACTTTGCAGAGGTTTCTTGACCCCCTTATTATATTGAATTATGTGAGAATCAGAAGGAAAAATACAATCCTTTTTCTTGGCAACAGATCCTTTCACTGCTATAGCACGTTTTCAAAATATAGGGTGAAGTCCTCCGAAATGTCCTCTGGCAGGAAAAGTTTGCATGGTTTTCTGCTTTACAGGAACACGTATGTTACTGTGCAGACAGAACTAGCCTGCAGTGCTGGGCAAACACATCCCTCTCTTTCCCTGTTCCTGATCTGAGACTGAATTGTGTTCCAAGTCAGGTCAGAAGGGGCTTTGAGCAACCTGATCTAGTGAAAGATGTCACTGCTTATGGCACAGGGTTCAACTAGACGATCTTTGAAGGTTCCTTCCAACCCCAACCTTTCTATGATTACAGATTCTCCCATTACAACTTGATTCCTTATTTTGCTCCTGTGGCAACCCTAGTGTTCCTGTCCCACTGTCTGAAAGCTGGAACAAAATTGCTTTCCCTTCATTTCATTGCATTTGTCCGGGCCTGGTCTGTGTGCTAGCCAATGGCCATCAGTTATTGCCTCCTTTAAATAGACATAGTGGTGCTGCTTTGCATACAAAGTAAAGCCACCAGGACAATGGTTGAACACATAGTCAGTTTATAAAAAGGGATTAGAATCCATATGGTGTTGTGTTCCCCAGACCCTCCCTGCTATTACCAGAATAAATGAGGAGACAGCAAAGAACTCGGTGTTTACCTCATCTAATACAGACTAAGGTTTTGCAGACTAAGGTAAAAACAAACTTCCAGTGGGTGTTTGTGTGCATATCTTTTTCTTAAGTGGTTAGAGAAAACATCCCTGGCAACCCTTACCAGATGTGTTTACAAGATGCTGTGTCAAAAGTTACTGCCACATCTGGATGCTGTCAATGGAACTAGATTTAGCACTTTGCATTGCAGCCACTTGCTTCAGCGGTGCCCTGGGTCTCAGTGCAGTTTCAGGGGGATTAAAAAAAGAAATTAAATAGCTCAACTACATGCTTAGGTTTTGATGTAGGCATGTGGTTGTAGATCCTTTTTTAAAATTCTTCAGGCTGCTGCTACTCTCTTGTACTAATCCCCACTGGGGGGAAGCTTATTTTTTAAAGATGTCTTTGAGTAGAGACTGGGAGAATAAGGAATGGGCAAAGATTCTGCTAGTCTGACTTAGTTTTAGTTTCTGAAATGAAGAAGAAGATTGTGTTGCTACAACTTGAGGGCGAAAGAGGAAAAAGCAGATAGTTTTATGCAATATTACTCTTCTGCCCTTTCCACCCCCCCTTTCTTTGTTCTTAAAGGGCTATTTTAATCAAACAATCACAAGGTTGCTACAAAACTGTGATCTTCAAATGGGCTGGAAAAATGAATAAGTAATTTGTTGCAGGTGATACTGTACTTCGCTTTTCCTCCCTGTCCAGCTTGGACTGCAGTGATCATGGGGTTTTGTGCCTGCAAACTGGTCTGCACAGTCCTGTGGCCAGCCTGTTCTGCCTGCAAAGCCACACCTGGGGGTAGTCAGTGCTAAATTGTGCTGGTTAGCAGGACTTCTGGTAATGCAAATGCGCAGCCTGCCCCTCTGAACAATACTATATCCCTGCCCTATGGAAACTGATAGGACAGCCAAGGATTTTTTTCTTCTGCTGAAACTCTGGACTATTTATACAGTTAGGTTTTGGGATCTCTCAGTACCAGAACACTGCAATACAGCTTTGGTGGAGTCAGAGATCTCTGCCACTTAACACAGAAAAGGCTACATCTTTCCACTAGTACATGTCCTGATGCTGTCCAGAACGTGGACTAAGAGTGTGTCCACCACTCTGGTGGTGTGTCCACCATCTCTCCCATGTGCCTGGACAGCTGGGTGTAGAGAAATCATGGTTCTTCTGGTCAAAAAAGAGGGGATTTCTTTTCAGCAGCTTGACTGTGATAGATGATGTAGCAGTATCCCTCACAGCTGATCCTCCCCTTAGATCCTAGTATGTTGGAAGGCATGCCCAGTTCAGGCTGTTTCCTATATAATACATTAAGGTTATAAACGTTGGGTGTTGCTCGATCAGCTGTCTACAGGGGACCCTAGAGAAAGCAAAGAAAGGCGAGGAAGGGGGGCACTGGTTGATAGACCCTACAGAAAAAAATAATTTAGAAGAGGAAACAGTGGAGAAACAATTTCACATGCTGTTAGTAGTGAGGTTCCTGTGCTGGAAGAATATGAAAGAGCAAAATAGGCCTAGGTGGGAGGAATGGTGACAAGAAGAAGGTTAAGAGTAGGCAAGTGTGTTTAAAGAAGGTAGATGCAGAGGCTCCCTCAAAAATTGATGAACAATGAAGCCACTGAGATGGAAAGATCTAAAATGTTGTCCTAAGTATAATGGGCACTTTGTGCTTGAAAAGCTGCAAGTTGGAGATTGGAAAGGAGGAAGCTGTTGGTCAGGGCATGAAGAGCAATGCTGAACATACATTCCCAGTCTCTTTTTGGCCAACATGGTGTAACAAAGGAGGGGAGGTAGGGGTGGAAACGGAGATGGAAATGAAAACTCTGAGTCAGAGACAGGAATGAGACTTGTGTAGCTGGGAAGGTAGAAATAGCAAAACAATGCAAATGGCTCATGGGGGGGTGTTACAAAGTGCCTGAGAGCCAGGCATAGGATCATAGAAAGAATCTAGAAATCATAGATCTATGATCAGAAATCATAGAAAGGTTGGAAAGGACCTCTGGAGCCATGTAGTCCAACCTACTACTCAAACCAGGCTTAAATTCAAAGTTAGAGCAGGATGCTCAGGGCTTTGCCCAAATAACTTAAATTTTTTTTCAAATATTTTTTTCCAAAAGTTGTGATACCATAACTTCTGTGGGCATTTCTCCACTAACCTTGATGAAGGCCAAGGAGGTCTTTTTGCTAGTGCTGACTATCAGTAAAAAACTTCTTCCATGGAGGCCTTTGTATTACCAGTTCCTGAAGTAATCCATGCAGCTCAGAGGACGCACGTTCTGTTACACTGCTATATATCTCAAAGGGTGGCTAGTGTTAGGCATTGTGAAAATGTTCCTGTTCCCTTGTCTGAAGACTAAAATGGAGAGTAATAACTTGATGTTAGCTATCTACATTGCAGTCACCCTTAAATGAAACAGCATTAAGGGAAAACCAAATGTTAAGTGTTTATTTATAAAATGTAAACAATTAAGGTGTTAATGCCAAAAGGAAGAAACCACATTTTATGTACTTCCCCAAATTAAAACCTGAAAGATTTCTGTCCTCTTATCTTAGAAGTGTTTGCCTTGCCCACATGGCCACAGACTACTTGAGTCTGAGTTTTCCTTTTGAGGAAAGGACCATGAAGAACAGTGCTAACTTTTACGGCCTAAATCTTATTTGGGGCTTGCTTTGGTCTTCATTGAAATATTCTCTCTCTCTTTACTCACTGGACTTTTATCTTTCTGATTTCCCTGACTTTTAATACTTGTTCCTCTGTCTTTCTTCATGCCTTGGGAAATGGTAATGTCCTGTTCTTATGCCAAGACTAGGCATCTCCTTCTGTTGACAGAACCATTATGAATATGAAACTTTTCCATGGGCTGAACCTTCTAGTCCATACAAATACAGATGTGCTTCATATGTACAAGTAAGATTAAAGTGTGCATCTTGCTACTTGACTGAGAGTTATTTCCATCACATCCATGTTGACACTGGATATAAGGTAACTAACTCACATTTCAGTCTTTAAGAGGTATAAGGCAGTGCAAGGAGTCAGGAAGATGCTTTAACATACTAAGAGATGGAAAAGCAGAGAGATTATAAGAACAGGTTATAGGGAAGAGCTTGGTGAATAGAAACTACAACTTAATATCAATAGAGCATGAAACCAGAGAGTGGAGACTAATAGTGATCTGTTAAATGGCATGATCGCAGTGGGAACAATTAAAGTAAATGTCTATCAGAGACATTAAGTATAGGCTAGAAAAACAGCAATCAGTCTGAGCGACAGCAAGCTGCTGGTGTGCATACAGGATGAAGAGAACTTCTGAAAACGATACTGAAAGTCAGCTGTGTAGGTAAGTCTCTCCTGAGCAGAGCTCAGACATGCTCCATATAAACTGAATGGCAATGAGCACTTTTGAGGAACCGTAGGCCAGAAATTAATGTCGTGCAGCTGTCACTGCATACAGCAAATGTTCTGAATTGTACACAGTATTCCCCTGACAGTATGGGTAATACTGGGTGGATGGGGACCCATCCCAACCACTTATATTATTAGAGATGTAGAGTGATAATATTTTCCATACATTACAAGATTTTCAGATTTACCAGAATCTGGGCGAGTTTTAATCTCAGAATTCCAGTTCAGATATGTTATACCTGTAAATATCACAGAAACAGTTTCCACTTGCAAAGGGAAACTGGTAAAGATTTGTCTAGAAATACTAAAGAAGATTAATAGTTACTGTCTCCAGTGTGCTATGTTTTGTATATTCTTGCTGCTACAATTAAGGATTTCTTGTCATTATCACTTTCTGTATGTCACTATGTTTTTCTATAATTTATTGGGGAGAAAAGAGGGAAAGACATTTCATTCATCATTGCAAATCTCTTTTCTGTGTGTTAATATGCTTTATATGAAGTGATTACACTGACAACAGCAGCATTTGGACCCTAATTTATTATGCAAATAACTTGACCTGCATTAACTAATACGTGCCCTCCTGGGGCAGAATCAGAATTGCATGGCTTTGTCCAAACTGCTTTGAAAGGCCATACCTGACATCTCAAGTGGACACAAATTAATAATTTTCTTTCTCTTGCCTGCCTCCTCACCATATATTTGCTACAGAGATGCTTGTTGAATGCAGACAGCTTGTTCCTGTGCCTGATGGTGCTCTCACCCACAAGCTAGATACAGATTTCTAGGCTGAGCCATGTCACCTAACTTTAAAAGACATCAGTGTTGATCACTACGTCTCACGTCAACAGCAGACCACTTATGTCCTCGTCCTTTTTTGGGCACTGAAGGGAACCCTTCAATAGTGCTCTCCCCTGGGCTTCTTCCTTCACACCTTCTCAGGAGCTGCTCTCTACACTGAGAAAATGCCTGTATCTCACTTGCTTTCCCAACAAAGGGGGAGAGAGCTCTACTCTTAGCTTTTTGTGCTCTGATGCACCCGCTTGTGCAGAAGCAGCTCTCATGCTTTATAGCTGTCAGGGACCCCCTGCCGATAAGGGCTACTGTGCAGGGGCACCATGAGTCAGTTCGGGGTGCTGTGCTGCTTGGCCTGGTGCACTTGGTGCAAGAAGTAAATAAGACTCTGAAAGGTTTTACTGATGGCTTTGAAGTTCTGATAGAGATGGACCACACTGTTCTCAAGGAAAGAGCCACCCCTGTATCAGTGTTAGTCCTTTCTGGGCTGAAATTAGGAGGAAAGAAAACCCTAGTTTTGAACTGTGAAATAAGCAACTTGCCCTGTGGTCACCCCGATTCACCAGATTATCCAGCCTGCATGTGAGTAGTATGAATGTATGGGCATAACTGGACTAGATGATGTCTGAGCTATAGTGAAATATCAATATAAGTTCTGTATGGGTCATCTAAGCCCCAGTTCTCTTACTCCAGAGAGTTGCACAGATTATAGTCATTCATGTCAATGCATTTGGTCACTGAAACCCTAGATTTGTTGTTTGCTTTTATTTTAATGGAAAGTTTTTGCATGCAGATGGGTTGCTGTGGTTAATAGATAGCTGAGCTAATGTAACCAGGGATGAGTCACAAGTAAAATCATGGGCTGCAAGACCTTTCACAAAATAACATTTGCTTTTTATTTGTTCAAAGGAAGAGGGGGTTTAAGGTTGCAGTATCCCTGTTGTACTTCTGCATTTGCAGCAAGCCACTACTGGGGTGTTAATACTGTGAAATTATTAGAAACTTTACAATGATTTTAAGCTATTTTCAAGGTAGCCTTGTTTAAATTACTCTAACCTGTGACTTTGTCATAGTATCAAATAGCTGGTATTGTGTGAGTTCACTCTCAAAACTAGACATTTTTCCTGTCAATCATAGCTGTGGCTTTAAAGAGCTGAGGATAACAGAAAGAGTAAGCTAGAGATATTGCAGTGGGATTTCTTGTCCTGTCTGTTTCTTCTTCCTGTCACTTCTGGTAAGTAAGGTGGTCTAAGCATTTTATTCTAGGACTTTTAGATAAAGCCTCCTGGGAATTGATGGAGAGTTGCCCCTCTGACTTTTGCAAGCTCTGGATCAGGCTCAGAGGAAGGTGGCTCAGCCAGCAGGACTGGACGCGCCAGGTCTGATATAGCATGAGAGAGGAGTGGAGGTGCTCGTAGGTCTGAGGGCATCAGGACCTCACTGTAGGCAGCCCCTCCATATAGACAGCTTTATCGAGGTACATCTGGGCGTGGACTGGGTCAGGGACATAGAGACAGCTCTCTGACATGAAACTTGTCTTTTCCCCTCAAGCAGGTTATGCCTATGCTTTACCATTACAAAGCAGCAACCCCAACAACAGCAGTTTTTCCTTTGATTTTACAAAAGCAAAGGCAAGAAATTTCCAATTCACAAGCAAATAAGGTGGAGAGATGTGTCATTGCAATATTAGTAATTAAATAGCTCCTTCCAATGCAGAAACACTCTGTATTATCACTCTAGCATGATGGCAAGCTTACCTTTGTTGTAAAACTAATGCCCTTTATCTAAAAAATAAAAAGAAAATAAATCTTCTATCACAACAATCAGCAATATCGATGTATTTATTCTTAGCTATGTCTTTGTTTTATATTCCTACTGAAATTTAAATTAAAAGGAAAACTACTGAATCAAAGCATAAGACAGTAGAATAAATTACTGTGAAATACATGTTTTTGTAAATGATTTTGTGCTTCTTCATGTGATGTCTGGTTCAGAATCTAGATCAGAAACTGAAGTAGTGATTCCAAGGCCTAGACAGAGTTTAGAAATTATTACCATTAAAAATAGCTCATAGTCTGTGGCTGAGCCATCCTGTCTCCTCAGCTAGTTCATCTTTGATGCTCTGTGCGGAGCAGAAGATGGAGAAGCACATTTCTCATCACATTCAACTGCTCAGACATGCATCAGTCCTTAATGTCAAACTTCTCATACCCTTGGCTGAGTTCAAAGTACAAACTTTCAACCAAGGAACTGCTAAAGCATTCATCTCAGAGAGGCAGAGTCCTTTACAGTATGCTGCAGTGCTCTTCGGCAGTCATTCAAGTTGCAATCTGACAATATCTCTGTTAGAAAAACTACAGTGAATCCTGCACTCCTGGTATTGGAAGGCAAATCCTGCCTTCAGTTTTCCATTTTCAAAGCTCCCCAGCTTTTCGCACTGCCTTATTCTTCTAGTTAAAGATGGCAACGATGAGAAACAGAGAAGAGGTTGTTCATTCTTTTTTCCCCCTTGCCTCTTGCTTAGTTTCCAAAAGTGATTTGCAAAGTATATAGTCTTGATATATTCTTTTGTTGTCTCTAAATCTAGCAACACAAATCTGCTGTTTTTCTTTCCCTTTTTCTTCCTTTCTAAATCAATGTTCAGTGCACAACATCTCTTTCTGAGGCCTTGTTTGTGAGTGCTGTCCATGTTTTCACCTTCATTAATGTACATGTTTCCTCTCTCTGGCCTCTAAACTCTCGCCCACATCATATCTCCTAATATACCAATACTGAAGTAATCCCTTGACTCACAAGTAATGCCATGCCTGAGTCCCTTGAAAATACTAATACTTTATATTTTCCATTCAAATACTCTCCTCAGATTATTTGCTCCTCAGTGCAGAACATTATGCAACCTTTTGCATATTTGCATTTTTTTACTTGTAACCATCTCCTTTTATGGCTCTTTTCTAATCAAGCTTTGGCTTTTAAAAAGATATCAGCCATCTTGGGGAGGGGTCTGTGTGAAGGAATTATGTGAGATGTGAACTCGAGCCTCAAAGAACAAGCTACCTCATCATCAGGTCTGCACTCCTCCAGGGGGTGGGTTACTCACAAGCCTCAGTGGCCAAATGCTGCTGACTTTTTGGATGAGTCCTTGAACCCTCTCTTTGTCTTAGGTATCCACAGAGGAGCAGAGCATGACCAAAGACCTGACTTCCACAGAGCTTAAAGGAATTACTCTTAGAATTTAACAGTTAAGCTTTAAGTCTACCTGAATTTTCTGAGAGCAATTTTTGGTCCCTGAAAAACAGATTCTTTTTAGGCATCTCAGGATGGGGATTTTGACATAAAACCCTTTAGTAAATAGCCTGTCTGGAAACTAGCCTGATGCTGTTTTTAATTTCCCATAAGAACCAGTTTCTAGCATGACCCTTTTCTTGAAGGGTTATGCCCTTCAAGAGAGCATGGTTTCTTTGAGGAATGCTTCCTATCTCCTTTTTTGTTGCTACTGTAATGATTTCTGCTGCGTGTACTCACTTCACATCTTACTTTCTTCACTCTGCATCCCATGTTCTGAGGAAGGATCAGAGGATGTTTTATTTAGAGTTCATCACTGCTTCTCACCAGGCCACCAGAATGAGAGGATGTATTTCATCTGGCCTAACCGTTTGGTTCCCCCGTCTTCCTTGAGATTGCTTCCTCTCAACTTGCCTTGAAGTTAAATTACTGCAAAGACACTGGAAACTAGCATCCCTATTCAGAGCATAAGAAATATTTTTGAATTCTCCAACCAGTCTAGTATCTTTTTTAATTAATGAAAAATGAATTAGACTCTCCTCCAGTATCAACGCTCTCTACTCTGGCCTTTGTGAACTGGGATTGTCAGAGAGAGCCTCAAGTGGAGCATTAAAAGGCATCTGGATCTGGTAGGTGGTTCAGTTTAAGACCTTCTATGGCACTGGCAAGAGAGAGCTGTCACCTACAGCTTTTAACACTGCATGTGGGCCTGAAGGCAGTGCCTATTACAAGCCTCCATGGTGGAGGCCAGAAGATGTCTGGTCACTGTGTGAGATTACTATCTTGTTGGTGAGGAAAAAAACAGTGAGGGAAGTTGCAGTCGACTCAGTGTGAGTGATAGAGCAAGCTTCAACTTTATTACAACACAGTTAACTTTTATACA
>JAVJGG010000027.1:10041033-10053214 GCA_035590195.1 Aviceda cuculoides
GGTCAGCCCGTCCCTGACAAACTGCTCACACAGCTGCTGCAATCAGTGTGAGACCTTCTTTAGCTACCACTTTGACTACATAACCAGGTTCTCTAGAGAACCGTGTCCACAGTCCTCTAGCCATTCCCCAACACTATCTGGCTAAGTGCAGCCAGCATTTCAGGTGGTACCTAAGATTGGAGAGGGATGCGGGAATCCTGCCCCTGGGCTTGATTGGTTTCATGGTTTGGCAGACCAGAGGAAAACTGTTAAGTACTTTCCCCTCTGCTCCCTCACAAAGTGACATGGTCTCCTCATCTAGATTAACTTAAGCCTCAGACAAAGAAACAGAGTTTCTAAGGGAGTCAGAGCATCACATTGTCTGTATTCAATTAAAATTAAATGAAAAGAGACTGAAATGCATACTAAGATATCTCTACCCCATATCACCTTATTCTACATTGCAAACATGTTCAGTGAAAGCAGTGATTTACCATGCCATTCACTGAAGCTGAACCTTTTCTTGCATGAATGGTTCTTGTATCAGTGTATAGGAGGCACATTTTTGAACATGGGCTTGAGTTTTGTTTCTTTTTTTACCAGAAAAGATCTCTAACCCTTCTTTCTGAGGCAGCGCTATTAAGAATACACTAAAAAAAGCACATTTATCATGCCCTTTTCTTGGGTCTCAGGCTGTATGTGGCAAGGATGTAAACTAGAAGGTGATCTGCAGTGAAAAACATTCACACTGATTCCTTTTAATGAAGCAATGCTGATTATGAAGATTTAGCTTATCTGTATACTATTAGTTAAAGGAATTACTGTGATTAATCTGCCTCTTTCTGTTGATATCTCACAGATTAAATAAACACAGTTCTGCAATCTATGGCACTGTTCGTGTTCTCTCTCATTTCTCTTACAAAACCTGAAAGATATGCAGCCAGCTTGCAGGCCACAGTTACATTTATCACACCATGATCCCCTAGTAGGAGCGTTGTTAGGATGCCCAGAGCTCTTGCCTCACCTCTGCTCTTCCCAAATAATCCTCTTAGTTGAGTCAATCCACTTGCACAGGCCAACATGCCAGGTGGTCTCCTGGGGGAACAGGCAGGAGAAAATACAGGGGTAGAAATCACTTCTCACCCATCTACCCAGTCTAAGTCTACCCAGCTTGGCTTTATAAGGCATAAAGGCCTTATAATAAGGCATTATTGCTGTGTGACCAAACCATTTCTGAATCTACCATCCAGGCAGGATGCCCTGCAGGGTTGTATGTACCTCTGCCTGTGTCAGCAACTGCCTAGATGCTTCTGACAGGCAGGGTGAGAGCTTGAAACCACATCATGGAGAAATATTGAGTGGACCTTGACTATGAAAGATACTCTGTTTGGTGTTTCCCACTCTGAAACTCATAGGACAGAAGAGGCCAAAGCACACATTAAAAGAAATCCAAGGTCCTCCCACTGTATGGTCTTTTTTCTCACTTGGTGGTATCCGACACCGTGACATATGCTTGAAGATAAGCTTGCTTGGTGTTGCCTGTGTGTCTGCAGTAACAGGGGCCTGGAGGGGCATTTGTGCTTGAAAATGAGGTAAGCAGCAAGACAAGCTGGTAGTTTTACACTCCTCAGAGGGTTTGCTGTCAAGAACAGTGACAAAGATGGTGGCTTGGGATGTCAGGCACATTACTCAGTATTTACAGCTATTTCTGGGTCAAGGGCTGAGACAAGAATTGGATATGAAATTACCCTTCCCTCTTAACACAGTACTATAAAATAAAGAAAAATGAAAAGCAATTTCAGGAATCGTGGGGTGAAAATTGGAGAGAAGTAAATTGTTCAACTTGCTGCCAAAAGAGATAATTATGGACACTCTCTGTGGCAGTCAAACTCCCTTTACAATTATCATTCAGTGCTGTAGTGCCTTGGAGCCCTTTCCATGGAGCAAGACCTCATTGGTCTCAACAATTTTTTTCCATGAGTGTTCACCATTTCATTAAAGACGTGCTCCCACCCTCATGTGGGTTTTGATTCTCTATCGCAGTGAAAGGAGGAGACTCTCCTACAGTACTGCACATGCAGAGTCCAGCTGGGAGTGTTGCAGCAGCTTTCTTTAGTTTGCTGGATGCTGCCCACATGAAAGTGCATTGGACTGAGCAACAGCACTGCAGGAGAAAAGGGCAAAGAAAGCCCCAAGTTCTCTGGAGCAGCCAAAGGCTGTGGTTTCTCTGTACAGAGTGTCTGTAATATCAGCTTGATCTATGGCTGCTCTTGTAACTAATGGGCTGATACAACTGTCTGTGGGCCTAGGCTACAACCTGGCTTCCAGAACTGACCTACCTTAAAAAAGCAAAAATATGCTTTAATCTCACTTTTAAAACAAAACCAACCTATTGCACTGCATTGAAGCTCTCCCTAAGACTGTTCAAGTTATTTTTGCATTGGTCTGATGCATAAGGACTGATAGACTAAAGGCACAGAATTTTAATTCCTGCGCCAGCCAGGTGATCTGAGTCAGTATTTATGTCTCATTTTGAAAGTAGCTGATTTGAAGCTCCCTGGCATGTGCACCGCTGGACCTTTCCATGTTGAGAAGGCACCAGAAAAGACTTAGCCATTTCTCTCAAAGAAATGATTTCTAAAAAGATGTGTTTCCAGACCCAGCAAATCAAGGACAGGATGGACGTTATCGCTGCTGTGAGCTTCCTGTCTGATAAAAGTCTTTGTTTTCAACTTCTCAAAGGGAAAAAAAAAAGCATGTAAAAGCCCCACAAGAAATGAACTGAATGAGTTATCATTTCACATGTGTAACAGCTTCGTCACAAATCATTTGTTAGTAGTAGTTGTCACTAGAGAATTTCCCAGATGAATGATCCTCTTTATTATAGTCATGAAGCTGGGGTGGGGAGAGGGAAAATGGATGTTTCTAAACCCCATCCTCCTGCTCTGCCAAACTACAGCTGAAGAGATCACTTGTTTTTAAAGCAGCTGAGTAAATTAACAAAATAACTATCGCTCAGGGGCAGACAACACATGATTTGCTATTGAATATCGATCCACCACAGTATCCTTGTTTGTTTTCATTGCAAGCTGAGCTCTCCTTTCTGAGGCAGGCTGGCAGGATCCTCAATGTCACAGGGGTTCTTTTGTTGCTGCCAGAAGTACTCTTTCTTATGGACAGTGGAAAGTTGTCTGGTTTTTCAATTCAGGTGCTCACTGCACAATTCAGGCAAAAGCAACTAATAACCCCATTGCTGCTACATTGATTTTTGGGCAAGGTGTTCTATCATTTTATGGCACTGAGTTTAGCTACAGTTGCTTGAATTTTCTCCTGAGGAAACATAATGAAATTTCTATGAAAGAAATATGCTTTTCCCCATAATTGCATCATTCTTTTTTTTTTTTTTTTTCCCTGCAATTTCTCCAAGGACTGACATTTTTATTTCTTAGACAAGTCATTGAGGATTCCCATGCCAGTCTAAGTAATCCCTCAGAATCAAATGTAAATGACTGCTCAGCAGTACCAATGGCAATGGAAAACCAGGTGGTTTTAAAAATGAACAGCATGAGAATTAACTGAAACTAAGTACATTTTGACTTAGGTGTACCCCTTCTCTGTCCTCTCCCCAGCATCCTACTGGATATTGTGCTTCTTTAATATGAAGACTTCAGAACGTGTTGTTAAAATTGAGGTAAGAAACTCTCTCCAGCAGCACTGTGGAAAAAAAGTTTCATATTCTCAAAGTAAACAACCCCTTTTTCCTTGTGAAACATTGCCTTTTGCGTAAAGAAAACTGCACAGGATCACACTGAGCAGAGAAGATTTTTTCCAACCTTTTTCATACAAAAATAAAATATCAGAGTGCTGAAGGCAAGCAGTGAAAGTTAGTAGCATGGAGGTTTATAACGCAGGTCAGGTGGAGAGTCACCAGCTTCTTTCAGAGAAAGTGTAAAATGCACCATTAAATGGGAAATAATAATTCGTTCTGCAAGGTCAGCACCTCCTCGTAGGATTTCAGCAAAGATCAGTATCTCTGAAGCATTATTGTTTTATTAGCGTGTTTAATTTTGGCACTGAGAATGCGGTGACTGAACAGAGGTGCCCAGCTGACCATTAAAAGTGGTATACCAAGGACTAGTTCTCTAGGCTCACTGGAAATTTTTGAGCATGTGAGGAACTCTCAGGCATTCTAATAACTTGAAAGAAATAAGACTAAACTTCCATCTTTGCCTGCTTCCTCTGAGAAAATCCTTTTCTTGGATGAGGGGAGGAAATAAAATGAAATTACATAATTCTTACCTTAACTACTGACTTCAAAATTAAAGTTAGCTCTCAAAAACCCCAACAGCCAAATAATCATATTTATAAAATAGCTTTCAAATTTCTCTTGTTCTTCAGTTTCTGAGATTCTAGAGTGTATTTGCATCATGGTTTCTCTCCTAAAAACAGGACTACTGGAAATGTGTTTTTAAATGAAAATTTACAGTACCACTTTATCAATCACATGGAGGGTTATAGCTATCAAGAATATCACCAAACACTGCAAAAGCTCACACCCTGCTTTGAGTTGTCTCCTTCGTCTGTAACTTCCTGCTGTAGAAAACACATTCCCTGTTCTCATCCCCATACTGGAGAAAGAAATTGTCCACACCTGTCGCTAGATTTAATATAAATCTATTAAGCCAAGATGCCTGGCTGTGTGCTGAGCGAATTAGGGAGCACCCATCTGAGATGCTGTGCTGGCTGCCTGGAGCAAGTGGTAACACTGGGATGGAAAGAAACCAGTTTGTCAGTAAGAAAAGCAGCACATCACTATCAGAGAAGAGGCTTTCCTTACTGGGCCAAACATGCGCTTTTCTTGCTTCTCCTCTCTCAGCCAGTGTACTTTGCTGCATGGAGCTAAGGACTGATCATAGCATTAGTCCTGCTGGATGTCTTCTGTGTCCACCTGTTTGCTTTGTAAATGGCTTCTCAAAAGGGGTTCATGTGCTGCTTTTCCAAATGGTGCCTATGAAGCTCTATCAGTTATCATTCTCTACCAAGCAGTGATGTACAACAGGTTTTTCTTGAGATGTTGTTAACTGTCATAGCATAAATTGAACAAAGATACAAATGTAATTTACATATTTAATACCACCATGGAGATGATGATTAAATTATCACTTTGAAAACATATTGTCTCATGCAAATAGCTAACAAATTGCCCAAGCACTTTGCTCAGACCTTTACCTAAATAACGTCATTACTTAGCAACTGTGAACACATTTGGTGTCAGACACATTAACAACGCTCTGATCTCCTCCCAAAGAAATGATGTCTCAGACAAACACTTGCTTCACCTGAGATACAGCAGCCCTGTCAAACACTGTTGGCCAACTGTAACTTGAAAGCGCTCAAATGTGCATATTTTTTAATTTCCCTCCTCCCACCCCAAGCAGCTACCACCCTGCCATTACAGAAGCCACAGGCTAGCGCGGACACACCAAACCGGCTGCAAATGGGGCAGAAAGTGCCTGGGAGATCATCTGCAGGTGGGATGTGGCAATGCAGAGCACCATGCGCTGCGTGGCACTGGAGCATGCCAACATTGGTTAGGCCACGTCTCCCTTCCTTGCTTCTCGTTAGTGTTGGTCCAGAGGAATAGGCCAGTGTGAACCCCGGGTAATTTCAGCTCAGCGGGAGGGACAAGCCGGGAGGTCAATATCCACATCGTGGGGCTTTGTGGTCCTGTCAGTCAAGCAGCACTGGGGTCTGCTAAGGTTCTTGTGCCACCACACGATATTTGCTGTGACCTTCCCCTGCGAGGCCGCGGAAAGCCTTCCACAAATTGACATTGATTTTGAAGCTACGAGGGAAGTTGGGGAAACTGTCGTAAGACCGAGAGCGTTACGGCCAGACGCTGTCTGAAAGCTGGCTTCCAGGGGCACAGGCATCTGCCGCTTCACCCCGTACGCGGGAGGCGGGCTTTGCTTCACCCCAGGGAGGGCGCTGGGACCCCGGAGGGCCCCGCCGTGCCCCGCAGCCCCGCCGTGCCCCGCAGCACCGCCGGGAAAAGCCGCCGTTTCCCGGAACGCCATTTACGACAGTCTCGCTGCACGGCGGCTGCGCGGCAGCTGGTTTCCGGCGGGCAATGGCGATGGCGTCCGGGTTTGAGAGCGAGCGGAGCTTGGCGGATCGTAAGGAGCAGTGGCAGGCGCTGCTGGCGCAGGTGGGGTGTCCGGCCCGGCCTGGTCTTGCCTTGCCTTTCCCTGGGGACCCCTTAGTCCCTCTCCCTCGCTCCCCCAGGCCGGGTGCTGGGGCCGTCTCGTTTTGCGCGGGGTCGGTGCGCTCCTGAGGGCGGCCCTGGCCACCGCCTCCCGCCCGCAGGCCCGCCAGCGGTAGCTGGAGGAGGGGGGCGCTCTGGAGAGAGCCCCTTCTGCCCCGAGGGGAGCTGGGCTGCGGTACCGGCAGTGGCAGAACGCAACCGGGAACTGAGTTTTGAGTGGCAGCCGTCTGAGTTCACGTGTTTTGCCCCTTGTAGTGGTATTGAGCTGCTTGGTTTTTCACTTACTATGTGTTTCTGTACGTATGCCTTTAGAAAGAGTCAGGGTCGGTCTTCTTTACACCCTCTCTTCAGATATTTGTATACATTGATAAGATGACACCACCCCCACTCCCCAGCCTTCTCTAGGCTAAACAGTCCCAGCTCTCAGCTTTTCCTTAAATAAAAGGCAGCTCCTCTTCCATCTCTTCCTGGCCTGTCTTTCCTGAAGAGTCAGTATCCCTCCATTATGACACTCTGGTCATGGAGTAGTAGTAACTTGAACAGAAGTGGGACAGCCTGTTTTTGTGGAGCTGGGATGTTACTTGCTTGGTTATACCTTGCTGTAGTGTTAGTCGAGAATTAGGAGGCTCCCACTCACAGATGCTTTGGTAGAGTTGCTGTGACTTTGAGACCTGTGCTAATCCTGATGCATTTTAATAAAAATCTGCCTATACGCCATGCTTGGTACTTGTGTAGTAAGCTGCTGATTCTTGTGGTAACTTGTAGGTAGACTGAATGATAAAATAGTAAATGGCACATCAGTTAGATGACATGACTTGTTTTGAAGTTTAAGGTGTGGGGGATAACTGTATGGAAAGAAAAGTGTAAGAGGAGGACAGGGTATGGAAAAGTATGAGGTTGCGATGATGGGCTGTTGAGAGAGGGAAGGTGAAAATAAGCAGCAACCACATCTTACTGGGCAAAGATATTTTCAGAAAAAAAGTAATGAGAAAATGGCCTGAATAGCCTGAGGCTTACACAGTAGTGATGTCTTTTCTCAAGGCAAAGAGGGAAGACAGAGATAGGACTTCAGGTAATACATTGTGTCTCCCTTGCACAGTTGTGGAACCGTTTCTATGCAATAGAAGTTCCCTTCAGTGACTTCGCAAGTGTGGGATGATCCTGCAGCGCTGTGTGCTTCTTGTTGATTTTTTAAAAATTTATTTACTGTTTAATGTTTTTGACCAGTTATGAACTTACACTTCTTTTGAAGAACGAAAATGCCACTGAACTCATTGATTGAGATTTCTCTTTTATATTTTGGAAATGTATTCTTTTATTTGTGTAGTCTGTCCTCCCAGCTGCATTGGTAAAACCCAGCAGCTGGTAAGGTTTATGATAATGATCAGTAATCAAATAATTAAGTGTTGACATGTAAATTGTTATTAATTTCCAGAAATAGTGTCTTGTTTTGGTGAGTGGGATAGTTTGTGTCACTACTGTTTTAGTTTGCAAGTTTAGAACTAGACAATAATCTGGTGGGTGTTTTGGCAAGTTCAGGGATGTGTACTTTTCCTAGACATGAATGAGTTTTTTGGTAAAAACTAGCAATAATTAAATTTTGAATTAATTCTTGCATCTGTGCTAAGACATGGTATTTCTGTACTTCAGGGTTGCTCTTCTGTTACTTGGCTTTTTTAATGGACTTTGAGTCTTTCACTCTTTGGTGTCTGAGGGTGATGTGATTTGACCATTCCTTGTGCATAAAATCCTGTCTTTTAATTATTAAGGTTTACTGATAGGTTGTAAGTTTCTCCTGATAGCAGTATGTATTGATTTAAAAAAAAAACAAAACAAAAACAAACTTGAGCATAGGTAAGAAAGACCTCACTCAGTGTTTCAAACAAATAAGATATATTCTTGAAACGATGCAAATAAAATGATACCTTGAAACAGGTTCATTGAACAAACAAGAAATTGTATGTTTAGTTTTATTATTTAGGTTTCTGAAAAAAATTGAGATGTGCAAGCCATTACTTCTGGAAACATCTTGTTTGCTTTTTACTCAAGACCTCTACCTTTATTTTTGTTTTATATTTTCTGGTTTACTTTCTTTGAAAATACAACCTAAAATTTAAAAAATCCTAACGTGTAACAATATCAGTGGGTTCACTGTATTTGAGCTCTAAACGAGCTGTGAAATCAGCAGGTTTTCTGGTGAAGTACGATCAGGTATTTCCTCATAAAAGCCTAACCATTGGGTTGTTGCAGTGATTAGTATTTGCCAAGGTGATGGGATGCTTTGGCAGTATTTTACATGGCAGTTGTCAGTGGAAAAGTACAGAAATTTCTCTTTAGACAGGAATTAGTAGCAAAACATATCACTGTTAGGGGTTATAGAGCTGTTATTTGTTGGAAGTTGCTTTGGTGCTGTAATACTAAGCACCTCCTTTTTGTTCTTTCTCTTTTAAATTCTTTATGAAGTGTTACATCCCTGACTGTCTCTGACAAAGGAAATAAGCATGTCAGTATTACTATACTCACTTAAATCTTTGAGTGATGTTAGGATAGTAACAGCACTGAGAAATGAATATTGCCTTTTCACAAAAGGTTTTCAACGACGTTTGACAAAGCACCTCTATAGGCATTTTTGCAAGCAACATCTTTGATTAAGCAGACAGGTCATTGTAGAAGGTGAGTGGTGAAGACGGATATCTTCATTGTTGTATTCTGTAAGTCCTTCCTCTAGAGCTTGCTCTGCTACAGGAGTGGAGAGGTCCTACATTAATGTGAAGTATCTGCCTATGGTTTCCTAGCAGTAGTAGCTACCGTAGTACATCTGCTTATCTGTTGTGTCTGCAGCTGTACCAGCAGAAACAGTTCCTGCCTCCCAGGTGTTTCTGACTGAAGGTTGACCTCTCCTACATCTGCTCTTTAAAAGGCATGTCTGACTGTTCTGTAGTGGTTATTGATCACAATAAGCTTAAATGATTTAAGCAATGGTCATTTCAGTGACCTGTCTTCTGTGCCTTTTGGCAGGCGAAAATGACAGAGTGGTGATGTTTCCAGCTGGCACGGCTGTGTCTGCTGGAGGTGGAGGTACAGGCAGCACTCTGACTCAGTTGTGATTTGGGAAGTTGGGATGGAAGCTGAGCCCTTTCTTGTGTTTCCACTGCTGTCCTCCTTGGGGAAGCTTCATGTATGTAACAATAATCGGAATATTGAGGGTTGAAAAAAGTAAACATTCACAAAAATAAGTGTGTTACTGAGAGAATTGGTAGAGCATCAGAACTGCAAGGAAGGGTATGTTCAGGTTCCCTGAAGGTAAGCACTCATGTAACCAGGGCTCTCCTGCCTTGAGCTTTGGGGTGATGGAAGCCGGAAGGGTAATGTAGGCCACAGCAACCTTTCTGATAGCTGAATATTGGAACTGGTAAATGAGTGGAATGTTTTGTGTGATAGGATGGGAGGTGGTCCTGAAATTAAAAAGCAAAGCTCATTGGTTAGCTTTTGGGTGCCTTATGTTGGTGTCTGAAGGGTAGACAGCAGGAAGCTGCACCGTGCTGTTGGTAGGATTCATTTTGTGTCAGGGTGGTCCTTGAAGTGGCTTCCCCTGAGGCCAGAGTGCAGGGACAGACCTCTGTGGGGAAGGTAATGGGAACACACGAGTGGGAGCGTGGAGAGGACAAGTGTGGGAACAGAGCCCTGCCTTTCAGTGGCAGGTAGCCATTAGAGCAGCTTAGCTGTTACTCTCTGTGTTGGGTGTTTTTGTCACACTGTGTTGACCTGGTGGTGTGCTGTAGAGTTTCTTCTGATTGTTTGTCAGAGAAAAAGGGAATTTTTCTTCTTTTGGATGGAGACGTTGACTATTGAATGGTGGTCATTATCATCTGAAGAACTAGAGGTTGACCACATTTAAAGATGGGAAGTTGCATGGTCTCTGTAGTTCTATGGAAAATTTTCTCTGGCCTTGGCAAGAGCTGAAATGGTAAATAGAGTTGGGATCAGGAAAGAGTGTTGGTCAGGGTTTCTGTGAGGTGGGAGGGAGTGTTGAAGCCTGTCTCCCTAGGTGACATCCCTGCATCCCTTTTGGACATCTTTGGGGGACTGTCATGTAACAACCTCCATTTATTGTGTGACCTAGACTTTGGCCATTGGCAGTGTCTTTGATCTTTTCTGTTTCTTCCTAGGGTGGCATGGTTTAATTTGTACAGCTTTTGGTGTTCGTGTCTGCAGTGTGTTACAGGCTGTTTGGAGCAAGTTTTGTTCTTCATTTAGCAGATACTGTTGTCAGCAACCATGCAGGCTGGCCTTAATGACCTGCCTAATGAAAACCAGAAAGCACTTTCCCTGAATTTCATTTTCTTCCTCATTCAGGTGGGGCTGTGAAATTCAAGCCCCTTTAGCCTGCTTTTGGTAAAGACTACAAAGTTTGGCTCTGTTCACCTTGGCAAACATTGCTAACATAGTGCTGTAGAGTAATGTTTTTGTAGAACCTTACCAACAGACCTTTCAGAATGCTTTGTCAGCATTATACTTCACCTCGTGCTTGTTGCAAAGGAAGCTATGAGCAACTTTATTAGGGTGTTGCAGAAGTATGTGATGTAGCATGATGCTTGCCCTCCTTGACAGATTGTGGCTTCTAATGGTCCTCTGTGTTTGTGTAGCATGCACAGTCATTTGCATAATTAATGCATTACTTTGAAATACAGGTATTTCAGAAATGTAGCATCCTATATTTATGGAGAAAAAACTTAAAAATGTTGCAGTGGTGACCTAAAATGTACCTATTGTTAAGTACTAATTTGTGAAGGGGAAAGGATAAATTGTTGGATATTTTTGTGGTATCGTAAAGTATTAATGAACCTTAATGTGAATTAAATGCTTGAACTCCTGTGGGTTGAGAGATGTGAAACTATTAGAATTAGCTTTCATAGCATAGAACAGTAAGTCTGACAGGGGACTTAACTAGTTTTTCTTCCTTTTCTATATTTTATAAGATGCTAGTAAGCCCTGCGTCATTAGAAAAGACAAGTAGAATAGAAAGGTAAGGTTTGAAGCTAATAAAGTAGTGTAGACAGGTTTTCCTCCTCACTCCCACTTGAAATAATTGTGTGTATGTGTGAGGGGAAAGCATTCACCAACAATAAAAATGAATATTGTAATTTGATGGTAGAGGGAGCTAGATAGTTTTTAGAGATAGAAAGGATTAGAGGGTATCGCTGCTAACTTTCTAGTCTCATGTTAAAATGATAATTTAGGTGAAAACACTTCTTTCATATTTTTAAATCTCTAGGCAGCTTTCTCTTTTACATACAGATATTAAGATTCTTCTATATGTTTTATCTTTGTCTAAGAAGAAACAAACTTTAACCTGATGCTTTTGTGTCTGTCTCTGTCTTTTTAACAGTCTGGTGGTATTGCCACTATAGATTAATCTTGCCCAATCCTGTTTCATTTAGTATTCAGGAGACAACAGTCTGCAGCTTGATGATTTCTAGTCATTCTGTGTTCTGAATATGTATTTGTATACTTCAGCCAAGACGATGATCCACCTCTTTTTTTTTTTTTGGATCATGTATCTCAATTACCTAAATACTTGCTTGTATTTTTTCTGTTTATTCTTAGATCTAATAAAAAGTATAAAAACTCCTTTTGTACCTTATTTATAATGTTAACTTCTTTTTATGCCATGTATTGATACAGAGAACAAACTGCTTATTGCTTAATGATTGTCTCTCTGTAACTTTACATACCAAAGACTGGTGTTTGTCAAGAATTAAACCTGTGAGAGACTGGTACTTGGGAGTGATGAGCAGGAAGGAGCCATGAGCGATAACAAAACTTAATTAAATGTTTGATCTTCTTGAGAAGGCACAAGCAGAGGCCTTGCTTGAATAGATAGGGCCGGAAAAGATAAGAACTCCTACCTTTGTTCTCATCCTTGTAGATAATTTA
>JAVJGG010000027.1:10053314-10070832 GCA_035590195.1 Aviceda cuculoides
CCGTGCATCCAGCACTGCCAATAAAGAATACCTACTTAATAGTTAATCAAACTATTGAGTTAGTTTCTTTGAATCAGTATATTTGTAACTTTGGTAACATGAAGGAAATAGTAATTTTATTTAAAATATACCTTTTATTATAGACAAGGGTAAGAGGCTAAATTTTCCTAGACTGGCAAACAGCATGTTAAATAAAGACGTGTTGGTAAGCTGATCTTCATTCCCCTTTGAGGTGTTTACAGATTTATATGTTCAAGAGCTGCTAAAGGGGTGGAAGGGAACTGTTGACTCCAGCTGCAGGTCTTCCTCAACCAAAAGTGAAATGGAGTATGCAGAAAGCCTGTCCTTTTCCGAGTCTAAGCTTTGGCAACATGTTTAGTGTTTATTTGCAGAGCAAACAAGTTTGGAGTCTGTTTTTGTTGTGTTTTTTCCCCATCTAGAACTATATTCAAGTTCCTTTTTTCCCCACTGTTTCATCTCTGTCCAGTTATAAGCTTAAGTTTTGTGTATGTGTGGCTTGTAGACATTTTGTGAGTTGCATAGCTGAGGTTATTACCCTTTTCTTGTCCACAAATATTGCATGCTTAATTACTTTATTTTGGTTAGATGAATATATTTTTAAGACAGAAGGGCCACTGTCATCTGTATGGACTAGAACAGAAAATATGAGTCAGCGATTTCTGCATGAACTTTCAAGGGTGGTGTCCCAGGTGGATAGATGTCTTAGGGTGGCTAGGGTTAGCCCGTGAGCTCTCTGGATCATGGAGAGGTAGCAGGAAACATACCTGCATTTTTGGGAGTTGTAGGTGGTTTTGGTGGCCCTGTTATGCTTAACAGCTATTTTACTTTCACTGAATTATAGTCTTGCTTATTCTTTTGTTGTTTTGTTTATTTATAATCTGGAAAACTGTTCTGATATTGGAATAAATGTCTCAACGTGCTCTTAACTCATTCTTTATCACTGCCTTTTGAATTTAAAGATGTAGCGTTCACCCTTGTAGACTGTCAGCTTCATTATAGAGATGGAAGTCCCAGTCTTGGCCTCTTTATTTTATCTTGGCCTCTTAAACTTTTTTTTTTTTCCCACGGTTTTGCAGAGTCCCTTCTTTTAAAATTAAGTCTGGGTAGCAGCCTTGCCTTGCTTGCATTTAAGTGCAGTAGAGTGTTTATCACCTTGGGCTTATAAGAAAGTAGACAATGAAGGTTTAAAAGGGTGCTTTGTTTGGGCACAGATGTGTGGTATTCTGATTTTTTTTGTTGTTGTTGTTTTGTTGTCCTTTGTGCCACTTTCAGTGTTGATAACGACAATGTTAAAGAATACAACAGCACTCCTACCTTATGAGTTAGCTTCATTTTTTTTTAAACTCTTAATCTTAATTTTTTAGCATGTGTTTCTGTTCATTGAACCTGTATGGCGTACTGGTCATCTTCCTGCAAGCCTTGGTTTCTATCAGTACAAAAGCTGCAGAGTTCGTTCTTGGCTGTATTGAAAAAAGACAAACTGGCCTGTGGTAGGGAGGTTGCTGTCTTGTGCAGTGCATGGGCTTGTATCTAGAGTTTGTTACAAAGAACTAATAGCTGACCAGGAGGAAAGACTTCAACTGGTTGTCTAATCTCTTGAGTTTTGTAAGGTTTTTTGTTTGTTTGGTTGGTTTGTTTGTTAAAGATTGGTCTTTTTTTAAACTTTTATTTGATCTCTTGGCTTATGATTGAAAACATTCTGGTAAAACTCAGTGTTTCAGGATGAAAACCAAACTCCACCTTTAGTTTTTGCTTTTACTTTAGTTATGTAAAGAAACCCCCCACAAACAAACAAAAAACCAAAAGCAGGCTCAAACTCGCAAGACTTATCTCACACAAAATTAGAGTTGTGATAATATGACTTTCCTCCTGTTTAATCAGGTGTGGTGATATATTGCACTTTGGGATAAAGAGTTTCCTAATGGCAAGTTATATTTAAGTAAACTTGTTTTTGATTCTGCTGAAAGTAATAGAGGGAACTTCAGAGGCTGAAAAGGTCATTACTTTATTGATATGGTTTATGAAAATCCTTTTCAGGAATTGAAACTGTCTACAGTGATGATTATTTTTTTCAGAAGTAGTAGTAAGATTCTTTCTAGTTTCATCTCCATAACTGGAAAGGGAAGAACATTCTCCAGCCCAAAATGCTAACCCTTATATAGCTGTATATTCCTTTAGAGCATGGACTTTTGCATTTCCAAGTTTTGCACCTGGCTGAGATATTTTCAAAGTTGAATGAGCACAAAGATAACTTCTTGCAAACTTCTCAAATTAACAAATAGTGAGCTGTGCTTTGCAATGGAGTAATTGCCCAGAGATTTTTTTGAAATAGAAAATCAGAAGTCCACTATATCATATATGCAGTTCATGAAGGTTATAAGAACATAAGACTTCTCAGAAAGAACAGAAGTTGAATGTTTTCGTTTCACTCTTGTTTAGGATGATAGGATGAAATCAGTGCTAGAGGAGCTGTAAAGCTGTAGCTTGAGAAAGTAGGCTGCATAATATATTTTAGCTGAATTTCCCCTTTAACATGTAATCCAGAAGTATTTTTATTGCAGTCCTCTAAAAGGAAAAGTTCTCAAGCACAGTTCTCAGCATTATGTGTGGTTGTGTCAGTGTGGCTTACAAAGGTGTGTCTGTCAGTACATGCTGCTGGACTCTGCCTATTTTTCTTCTCTGTCTTAGGCCAAAATTAGTTATGAAAAGGAGCAGAGGCACAAGCTGCTAAAGCATCTACGAGGTGAAAATACGTGGATGCTTGCTGATATGAATGAATGTGTGGAACAACTGGAAAACTGTGAATCATTGAATTGTGTTGTTAGCTTTAAGGCATGTTTGAACAGAAGGCTTTGAGGGCTTTAAGATGATCTTTAAAAAATCCTGATTTTTTAATTCTTTATGCTTTGATATTGGCTTTTTTTTTAAAGTGGAAATAATCTTTTACTCACAAAGAGAAAAAAAATCTGTCATTCAATTCCAGCTTTAATTTTTATCAAATACAGAAGAGCAAGCGCTGCTAGACAAGAATAGTCACATGGGAAGAAATCTGGAGGATCCAAGGCTTTGTAGCAGTCCCATTTGTGGTCATTCACACGAGAAGCCTTAATAGAACCTCTGAATATCGCATCCTTTTAGTGTAGAAATCTGGGCAGATATTCAGCAAAGGACAGATGTGTATTGATGATGAAGTGATTCTGGAGGAAATAGATTTGACTGAAATAAAAGTAGTGTAGAAAATATTCTATGTATAGTTATAGTTTCTTAGTTCCAGTGAAAAAGATACTGAGAGGGGGAAGAAAAATTGATTATGGATATGAGGCTTGCCCTCGCTGCCTGTGCCTGGTCCCCCCCCACCTTGCCCCGATAGAAGAGAGAGAAGGTAGTAGAACTGAAATGTAGCTATGTCCAGCTGTGTGTTTTTTAACATTTTCCAGTGTGGTTTGGTAAGTAGATTGTGATTGTTTGTCTCGTATGTGGGTAATTTGGTTTACTGGATCTCATTTACAAACATTTACTTGTAGGAACATTCTGTGCAGAAAAAAAAAAAAAAGGATAAGCATTCAAAAAAAGCCAAGAAAGAAAAGAAGAAAAATAAGAAACAAAAATCTGAAAAGAAGGATGACTTACTTGATAGTTCTTCAGTAAGTAAGAAACTTTAAAGTGCTTCAAATGACATTTTTAAAACCTGCACCATTTTAGTTTCTGTGGCTACACATGGTTAGTAAAATCAAGACTCATTCTTGCCATTTTCTGTTGGGGAAAACTGTGGCAAAGTTTGCCTTTTTGATATACTGAGTATTTAATCAATTTAAAAGATGCAGTTATTTGAGTGCTTGTGAATTTTATAATATTGAATTCATTCACTAGTAAAAAGGTATTTACAGTTTTTCAGGGGAGAGAACTTGAAAAAAATCCTCATTCTAGGACAGCATGCAAAAATTCATAGGTTCCCTGTTGTCAGTTGTATGTGGTAGAATGGTGTGTCTAAAATTGCAAATACTTGACTTTGATTTTGTTGCCTTTTTCCGTGGATGTTCAGCCACCGAAACTCCCAACAACGTGGGAGTTTTATGTGGATCTGAAGGAAGGCTCAAACTTCTGCATTTGAATCTGTACACAGATGCCTTCACATTGTGGGGCAAAACAGTACAGAGATGGTATTAGAAATCTGAGTGCTGCTTTCTGACCATATTGTGTAAAACATCCTCCCATCATTTTGGTGCAAGTCAGGTAGCACTCTGATTTTTTTTCTTTTCACAGAGTCTCTTTTATTGAATGAAAGAACACGCAGTATGATGACATTTATTTTCCAGGGACTGATATCAGAGGTGAACTATGCTTTTCAGTGTGGGAAGTAACCTTAGGCACAAATGTCCCACATTTCACATGGGAGTCATCAAAACCCCTCAGATCACATCAGTGAGTCTTAGGGTACAACACAGTCCTGGCTGATACCTTTGATACAAAGTCTGTTATTCCCATGACAGATTCATGTAAATAGCAAAGAAACTCTGTTCAATGGAGTCCTATTTGCTTCAAGTGTAAAATCTCAGTATGCTGGGGCAAGCGCAAGTGTAGGAAGTTGGATGTGAAAAGAGGAGGAGGTAGCATGGTGCTTTCTATTATACTGTGTTACCGATTTTACTTTTTTAATGTAGAACATAGTAATGAATTTAGATTTTTAAAATTTTGTTTCTGTAATGCCATAAACCCAATTGGTTTTGGTTTCATTCTGACAGTTTTAACTTTAGCAGTGTTACGCTAATAAACTGCCAGTATGAACTAGTGTTACATAACTGTGATGTGCTCATGAAATATAGGGGAATGTTTTGATTATGAAGGAACAATCTCCTATGGGAATATCAGTATTCTATTTTTATTATCAGTATTTTAAAGTAATAAACAATATTACATTAGTAATGCTAATCAGGATCAATTTTGATTATCAGTATCCTTGGTAAGTATTGTGTTTTATCAACATATAATAGTATGTTAAGGTGTTCTTGTTACTCTTTACATTAAACTCTATTTTTAGGATTCGTCAGTTGAATGGGTTGAGTCAAATGTGTCACAGTCAGGTAACACAGAAAAGGCTTGGAAGGTCAACAAGCAATCAGATGCTGTGAAAGATCCCTCCCTGCAGGTGAGCAGCCTGATAACTACTCTAGAAATAAATTCAGCATGACCAAATGTGAAACGTGCTTAGGTTTCTTGACAGCTCTTTTGCAGTGTGTTGAACAAAACTTATTTTACAGACAAATATCTTTGTTTAGCTAGGTAAATGTTACATTTCATTCATCGGAAGACTTCTCTACCTAATGCTTGCTTAGTATTTAACAAGGCACTACACTTAAAGTTGCCTAGCGCCAATTCCTTTCATCATGTTTTGAGGCTCTAGCAACTTAAGCTTAATTTTCTTGAAGAGGTCAACCTAATAATGTTGACTAGACATGTTATTTTTTTCTGCGTAATTTTGGTGTCTCTTCTACAGTTGAATGAATTTTTGCTTCTGTGGAGCTTAAACAGATATAAGGAAGAGAGGTTTAGAACATTTCAGCAACAGTATTTATGGAATCAATGCCTCTTTTGATCTTCCTAGGTGATTCTGTGCCCAGTAAGCAGTGTTTATTCTGGACAATGGAGTCATTCTGAAATGAACTGCTGTGATTTTAGTAATGTAAATATACTCACATATCGTGACATCCTCATTTGTGTGAAAATGGTGATTTTTCATTTAGTGTCTAATTTCACTCCTGAAAAAAGTCCCTGTTTCTCATTCTGAATTTGTGCATCTTGTTAAGAGAACTAGAAAGGATCTCTGAATCATATCTATCTTCTTGGAAAAGTATAAAGTAATGAAATATAAATCGTTATGTATGTCGTGATAACTTATACTGCAAAACCAGTGGTTTTTTCCCCAAGCATTTCTTGTATAATGTGTGCCTTGGGCTTGTTTATTTTTGGAGCAAGAGCATGCTTTTGAAAGGAGTCTCCTGGTCATCCCTACTTTTTGTATTTTGGCACACATTATGAAAAATTCTAGGAGCATGTAAATCCACTTCCTGTTGGATTAAACCGAATTAGAAGATATGTTCTCAAAGTGCACCTAAGGTGCTTCACAGGACCAGTCTCAGACTAGTCCAGAGTGCTTACTTAAAAAAAAGACATCAACAAAAAAAAAATCCCCAAATGGCCGATTGGAAGCCTGTATAGAAGACAGTAACGCTCTTTTCGGTGGTGCCCAGTGGCAGGACCAGAGGAAATGGGCACAAACTGACATACAGGAGTTTCTGTCTGAACATGAGGAAACAGTGTTTTACTGCGAGGGTGACCAGGCACTGGCACAGGATAGCTGGAGACCAGATGACCTCCAGAGGTCCCATGCACATCCACGTCTGTTGATTCACATTGCTTGCTAACGTGGGTGTAGATACTATTGAATCACTTCAAGATAAATTATTTTTCAGTTCCTCCTCTTTCTAGAAGAGATTTGAGAAGTGGAATGTTGTATTTCACCTTTGAAATTCTCTGGTGTGTTGTCTAATATAATTTTTAAGTAACAGAGAAAGCGTGACACATAGTATCTGTTCAGATTGACAACTCGGACTTGAACCCTACTGTAGACATGAAGACTGTTCTGCAAGGACACATTTCAAAATAGGTGTAAACTTGTCATTTTGGTTGCCATACTATCCACAGAAGTGTCCAAATACTTGTTTTTGTAGAGTAGTTTATAATGTGTGTGTCACTGCTTTCTTTCAAGGCTTCAGATTTTGTGCATATAAAGGTGGTAGGTTTATCTAGATTTTTTATATGCTGCTTTTCTTTAGAGAGTAGTCTTCATTTTTAAAATGTCCTTGGTCTGGTTTAGGTTTTGTAAATGCAGTTTTCTACCTGTTATTGTGGGTACAGTTCACAGGATTTAGATGTGTAACTGAGGGTGCAGTTAGTGCCTAGATATCTGAGGTATGAACTGTGCTCGGTTACTGATTGTGGATTTTGTATACACTAGAAGACATGTAAGAGGTCATGAAATCAGAATTAGCAAGATGGAAGGGAATTGGTCTGGATGTACAGTGCTTGTTTAAGCAAATAATAAGCAGTCTATATGGTTTGCATGTTTACTAGTGTCTTAAATACATTGTGAAGATGTATTTCAAATTACAGAAAGACATTTGTGAAATTTATTTGTGTAAGTGAATATTAAATAATTGAAAGATTGGGGTTCTTAAAATAATACTTACTTTTCATTAAAGTATTTAATATGTGTTTGTAAAACCTCTACTGTTTATTGTAAGTAACATTTGTCAGTAGTTGTAGTGGTTTGATTTGTGCCTAACCCATGCTTTTTTTTTTTTTGGAAGTATGAACACTGATTCTTTCTGTTTATTTTAGAGAGAAGAATGGATGAATTTAGACTTCATGTCATTGAAAACCATGTCAGCAGCAGCTGTCAGAGGTGAAAGACACAAAGAAAAAATATTGGAACGACAGAAAGCTCAAGAACTTGAGCAAGTAGGAGGAATTAATATATTAAATTTTTTCTGCATCTTACTAAATTTTGTGTGATGAATGAACCAATGAATTGGTTCAAATATGTTAAGTGTTTGTGTAGTTTTTTAACTAATGCCTGATGTGTTGTGTGATTGTGATTTTATTTAAATTGTTCAGTTCTTTGTTCTGTTTGGGATGGGAAGGAAGGGTTCATACAGCAGGCTTATCTTGTGGAGAAAAGACTTTAAACTATCTCCTAGGTAAGGAGAAAGCCAGTTTTGTTAGTACCAAGTTCTGTAATATTTGAGGTGCCTCTGAGATATTTCCCTTAATGACAGACTGTTGGTCTGGCCTTCTTCCCCATGGTGTGTATGAAGGGAACACCATTATTTTGTGTGATAAAAGCTTACCTAAGTTACTGTGTTAAAGTGTAGAGTGCTGAGGCTTGTTTTCTTCCTGAAGAAAGAATTCAGAGCAGTTGCTGTTACGTTCATGCACAACTGTGGCATGAAAGTATGGGTGGGTCAGGGTCTGGCTGGGGAAGAGGTTGCTGTCATTGCATTAGTTCTGTTTACGTACAGCTGCTGGCTGCTTCATTTGTTCATTCAGCTCCTTAAATACAACACAATGTAGTCTGATCTGAAAACATAGTTTTGGTTATTTGTCTTATGAGAAGGGATATTTGTTTTTTCCCCACATAATTTTTTGCTGAGCACTTTTTTCTGAACTGCTGAAGGACCATTAATGTGGAGATCTTAAATCACCATAATGTCAGCATGTATTATATGATTGATGATGATTTATATGTATTCGTGGTCCTAGAAGAATATGATTTTTATAGACTCTCCTACCCAACCACATGCTCTCCATGCAGTTTTATACTTTTGTGTTTTCTACACCAGAATGTCTGTCCTTTCTTTGATACCCAAAACAATGTGTACAACAGATGCATACAGCATGCCAATGGTGGTGATGAGTGTCAGTGCTGGAATGCGTAATCAACCATTTTCTCCAGTGGACTTCCTTGCCTGCTTCCAGAGAAGTCAGTTAACAGAATCACAATAAGAGGTCTAGTTTGAGGGTGAAGAGCAGTAACTTGAGGTAAAACTAAGAGTTCCCATAACAGCAGTGCTTTGGACACAAGCTGGCAATGCAGTCAAATAGTAGAACTGCTTCTGTGTATTAAGGGTGCCAACTAAGCACATGTTTGAGAGCTTTGACTCGAGGTAGAGAGTTACATTTATTTCTACCTGTGTTTAGATAGCACAAGTTATGAATAAGCTGTTGTATTCCCACACAAGTCTCACAAAATTTATTTATTGAGTATTATAGAAAATACAAACCATATGCTATGCACATATTAAAATTATTTCTGTTTTAGGCCATGCTGTCTGAGAGAGAACTCAATCCCTATTGGAAAGATGGTGGTACAGGTTTGCCATCAGAGAAGGATGAAGCAGCTTCAGTTAAGAAAGGTAAACAGCAACTTTTAGTAGTAATCTTAAATTTCTGTCTCCAGTCTCTGGTCTCTGTGTTGCTAACAAGTTACTACTAATGTTGATGTAAAGGGATTATGAATAACGTGTAATAAAGTAAAATTTGGATGAAAATTCAGTAGTGAATATTGGATTAACATCCTAGTACATTGTTTTGCAGAATTTCTCTTTGCTGATTTTTGATCTTGAGTGGTTTGACCTTCAATATCTTTACAGAAATTCTCCATTTTGAACTAATTAAAGGAAAGGCATGATTTAACCAAGACAAGAAAAATTGTTGTATGTCATTTGGTTCCTCTCATTCCATTACACAAATCATAGTTTCAAAATATTCAACCACAGAAGTCTGAGTCACATTAAAATGAAGTACATTACAGATACAGAGTTTGTGAAAAATATTATTTCTGTAAACTTTTCACTTCTTTCCTTACGCTAGGGTTATCCTGCCTATTTCCAGCAAGAGCAGTTAGAAAAATGTTTTTCATAATGTCATAAAGCGTTTATTATGTGATAAGAAGGGTGCTTGTATTCTGTCAATAGGGAACAGCAGGGTTCCCGGCTTTTCTCTTTGGGAGCCTTTCCTGTGGACAGTCTGTCCTGCAAACCATTAGCCTCAGGCCCACTTTTAGGAGTCAGAGATGAGCCATCTGTAAGAGGTGACAGGCATCAGTGAGTATATGTCCTGAATGTTAAGACCTCTGCTGGCTTGTCAAATGGAAAGCAGTGGGTTACTCACTAATTTTCTGAGAAGGAGAATGCACTTTTTTGTATGTAAGGAGTATGCCAAAGAATGGACACAGAAAGTGGAAATAATAAGAAGGTTCTTTAATTTCTTAAAAAACCCCCACAACTTCTCATATGCCACTCCTGTCTTGTAAACTGCTCGTTGTGTTCTATGATAAAATGGAGAAGCTTAAATTAAATCCGTTGTGTTACTGAGTTATATCCAGCATCAACTTATAAAAACATGTAATTTTATTATTATATTCTTTGTATTTTTCTTTTGCACCCCTGCAATTTTTGCATTAAGTTTAGGTGAAGATTTAATGTCATGTACAGAGTCAGGTTAAATGGGAGTAACTATTGAGATATAAAACTTTGACCTCTCATTGTTTTCTGCTTTAGTTACAGTGGTAGAAGATGCTGGATTAAGTTGGCTACAAAAATCGTATCAAAGAATGAAGGAGCAGGCTGAGAGAGAGAAACGAAATTTTGAGGAAATTGTAGCTGAGAGATATGGGGTAAGGATCTTCAACTAAATTTTTGTCGTACTAATAGAGGCTTGGAAAAGGTTACTTTCATGTAAAGGCACAAATACTTAATGTGTAGTGTAAGACATAAGGAAAAAAGCAGGAAAAAAAAGCCTTTAAAGCTTGCCTCAAGCTATGAAGAGTTTAAAGCTACCCAGCCTTTTATATCTTTTTTTGTTAAATATTTTTTGATATATGAGATCCTATAGCAAATTTAAGATACTTAGCTTCTACATCAGGAGGTTCAAATTGTCCCAGTTACAAAATAGCCGGGTGCTTCCAAAATTATGATGTATACTAGAAAATATATTTTGTTCTCCTGCACGTAGCAGATAATAACGCATGTTGTGGATAATAATAATGCCAATGCCATTTTGAGAGCTTTGTCAGATTTTACCTACTATGAATCTTCTGGCCACTTGTGATCTGCTCGGTCCAGCTATACTGAGAAAGCTGCTTGCTTCTGAAGGGTTTAAAAGTCTTCACAATTTATTTTTAATGAAACAGTCTGCCATAACAACATTAACTCTTTAAAGCTTGCCCCCTTTACATATTTTATTATTGTCTTTAAAAGCATTGGCCAAAGGTGTGGGGTGTTAAATCTTGGCCATAGTGTTACATTTGAGTTTTCTGTGGGTTTTTTGATTGGGCTGGTTTGGTTGTGGAAATCTTGGATAAGACAGTATGACTTCATACTATTGTCTTTGAACTGAACTGTAGTCACTTCTGAGTGACAGAACCAACATGGTCAGTGCTGGTAGAAATTATTCAGTGCCAGTGATTGTAAAGAATATTATTTTTAAGAATCTTTCTCAGGAAACTGGAGTTGAAACAGCATGAACCACTCTGGCTGCTAAAGTACAGCACAGTGATTGAAAGAGATCCCTGCCTGATTTGCTTCAGTATGTAATGTTTTGAGGGGGGGAGGAAAAAAAAAAAAAAAGTAGTTGGTGGCTTTTAATTCAGCTTAAAAGAGGGAAGAGGAACAGTCCACATTTGCACATTTTGCCTAATTGCCTAATGGATAGAGTATTTGTCCAGAACCTGAGACAGGGGTTCAAAGCCTGTTTCAAGCTAAAGTTTTTGAACCCACTCTCCTGTGTTTTTTAGGAGTTTAACTAGATTGTAAAATAGTTTAGTGGGAATGTCCATTGGTTTTATGGAAGCTGAGCATCTGGCCAGCATAAACACAAAGTTAATGAGTAAGAAAGGGGAAGCCTTTCTCCCTAACTCAAGCCCCTAATCTCCAGGTTGCCAGGAGGAGACAGTTCTAAGGCTTTGGTCCCTGTTCCCAGGAGTGCTTTAGCACTTTACTTTAGAGCCACGGGATGAAAGTTAGAAATAGTCCAAGAGAAGGGAGCAGAATGCCTTCCCAACAGTCAGTCTTAGACATGAGGCTGTAAGTTCCATTTTTCATACTACTCTTCCACTCCATGGTTCGTGCCTTGCCCTTTGCACAGTGACTCATTTTCACAGAACGGTGCCTTTCTTGTAATAATTTTGTAGGGAGCTTCATGATACCCCATGATCTTAAAAGCAGCATGACCTTTTTTTATTTTTTCTTATAGTCAATGGAGGTATTTCAGTCACGATTAGAAGAAGCTGAAAAAGTTGCATGCAGAAAAGGAAATTATTATCCAAGTGGAAGATGGAAGAAAACTGACTATTTGGAAAGTGAGAAAGAAAAGAAAGAACCGCATATGAAAAAGGAGACTCAAAATGAAGATGATAGAAATAGGAATGTGTTTGGGGGTTATACTAGGGAGAACTATGGCAAGGGATGGGCGCAAGAAGACAAAGGTTACAAAAGAGGTATGTCAGAAGACCAAGAGTGTGGACACAGTAGCACAGACTCAGTATTCAGAGGCTACAGCTCCAAAGCAGAAAAACACTCCGATGGAAAACAAAGTCAGGAAAAGAGTTCGTCTCTAAGCAACATGAAACAAAAATTTCTGAAACCCTCTGAAGATGATTTATCATCTTACAGTGCACCTAGAGACTACAGGTCACAGCAGTCCTCTTCCAAACTGCCAGTTCATAGGTCTTTGAGCAGCCGTTTCCAAAAACCTAGTGAGGATACTGCACTGTGGACCAAAACACACTCAGAAGATAACAATGAGAAATTAATGTCTGATCAAAAATCATCAGGTACTAGGGAACAAATTGATGACAATAGTTGGGGAAGAACTCCAAGTGATGAAAAACAGAAGTTGCGACAGGAGTACCCAAGTGATATCGCTGAGAAGAAACAAACATTATCTGACAGTAAAACATCATGTTCTAGGTATTTTACAAACATCTTCACTTGTCTTTTATTTGCTGTATTTTTCATGGCAGAGTATACCAGAAACTCTATCTTCTTTGTGACAGTATTAGATCTGATCATATTGTATCTCTTTAGTTAGGAGAAGGCTAGTCTTCCAGCTAGGGGCAGCTAAAACAGACCACTGCAGAAGCAATGAACAGCCCCTACTTGTCCTGTCTCCTCAGCATATTTGAGAATTGCTAATGATAGATTATTTTCTGCTTCTTTCTAATGTTAGTTCACGCTGCAGTAAAATTGGCCTTTTAGGTAAAAACCTGCAAAACAGTATCTGAACTGTTGTTGAATTTATAAAAGACAAACTTGAAATGTTAGAAAATGCTGGCTAAAAACTGAATTAATTAATACAGCAGGGATAGATTTGCCACCTGTGAGATGAAATCATATGCTGAATTACTAGCATATGAAAAATAATAAAGGTATTGATTAGAAAATTGCATTTTCTGTGGAAAAGAGGAAAGATGAATATGAGTGGCAAGGGAAATGCAAACTAATACGCAGTAGGAATTTCAGTTTGCCTGACTTTAGTGAAAGACAACAGCGTAGTAAGGAGAGGTGGTCAGAAAAGTAAGTTGTGGACAACTGAGCTTTTGCTCTACTCAAGGCCACCTGTTTTCCAGTATTACCAGTTTGCTAGTTCTTCCAGTGATTGTAGGAGTGTGGTTATTACTGTGAATGCTTTCCTTCAGATCTTCCCAATAATAGGTAGGCATGCACACAAGTATTTTATAGTCAGGATGGTCTTATTTAATTGCTTGGGTAAGCTGAATAAGTAAATATTCTTTGTCAGAGTATGTAAGAAGGATGATATGATTTAGTTGGAAACAACATTTGATGAAATATGATCAAGCATAATTCCTTCTTGCTTATATGCTTATGTCAGTTACCTGCAGAAAAAACTTCTTATAGCAGGGTTATGAATTTACTTTTAATGTTTAATTGTTGGATTCTAATAACAAGATGATAACCTTAAAAGTATTTATTTTATTTATAACTATTCCTGTGTGTAGTACTTGCAGATACCTTACTGTGTATTTGCAAAGAAAAATGGTACCTTAAATGAGTACTGCATGACTAATCAGGAACAGGCAGCTTAGTCTACACAATTCTTTGTATTGTATAGGTTGTTTTTTTCCAGATTTTTACTTGCTGTATTTTCTACTTTGATAGGAGCCAATTAAATTTACATTTTCTTTGATAGCAGGAAGATAAATTGTTTGCATGATGTTCACCTAATCTAATTTATTTATTTATTTATTTTAAAATAGTGTGAGTTTGAATATACGTCATGGCAGGAGTAGTTCCTGATTCTGGCATGAACAGTTCGTATGCGCTATGAGAAGTCCCACTCTTTAAGTGTTTGTCATGTCTCGTTTTATTGTTTATTTTAGTATTTGCCTAGGTGTTATTTTGCTGGAAAATGAGAAATATATCTTTACAGTTGTTTTAGTTAATCTGAAAAAAAAATCTTATCGCATGAAGCCTGTGGTGTATGAGACATTATTTGACATTTGAATTTAGCGATCCTCTGTTTTTCTAGATACTGCCCAAATAGTTACTGCCCTGAAGCACCTGGGGTTTACTACTTAAACGCACTTTGTAAACTCCTGATTAGAGCGATTCACAGTGTGTCTGAGCTGGGGCCTGTGAGACTTCCTCAGCTCTTAAGTTCAGGTTTGTTCATGACTTTGTTCAGGTACAAGATCTGCACGATCCACAGTTGTTCTCTGCCTGCCTTGGGTAGTGCATTGGTTTCCATAAGGAAACATAGGTATTCCTGTAAGGAGGGATGCTGTGGTGAGCTGGGAGAGTGCATCTGTGCTGCAGTTCAGGCACAGACTCCATGAAAATATACACTCGGAACTATATGTCTGGAAAAAAACCACCCTGTTAAGAAGCTTCTTTTTTGCACACATAAAAAGGCACAATTATGCATGGTTAGAGTCTTATTCTTCATCTTTAAATATCATGCACCTTTTTAACAAAACCAAATACTTCACTGATTAGGAGCAAATAATCTGTGTAAATAATGTGAGAAATGCACTCACGCTTAATTTCATGAGTTTTATAAGTTTATTATAGAACAAAGGCAAACAGCGCTAGGCACATGGTCGAAACCAGCAGTGCACTGGTTATACCCGAACTTGTTTTTTATATACGGTGTTCATGGCATTTTCAAGGGGTTATTTTAATATTTTAGGTATTTATTAACATAGCTCCACCCCAGACCTTTTCCTCCAGTTGCACTTTTACATTAAACTTCTGTTTTTCCTTTGTTCTTCTTGTATCTTTCATGCTAAATAACCTTTGACCCCCAGAGTGCTGTTCTTATGCTAACAAATCACTCCTTATCTTCTTACTTGTGTTCTCAGTTTCCCTTGTCCTTGAGTCCATAGGTCTGCTTTCTTGTGTTTTCACAAATCTATCTACACATCCTTTAATTACTTGAGTTGAGGATATCTCATCTCATCAGAAGAAACTATATATTCTGCTTGTACCTAGTTATTGCTTACAAACTATAAAATACAATTGACACCTAAGATATACCATTTACACATTTCCCGTGTTAAGGCCTAATTTAGTGGTAGTGAGGCTAACATCCTATCAGGATGTAGCTCATGCAGTAGTTAGGCAAATTTCAGTGTTCTCGCTTTGTGAAAGCCAATATACATTTCACAATAACATATAATCCTTTAGTAAGCCTATCTTCATTCTCAGTTTTGTTTCCTCCATGATTTCTGGAAGGAGAAAGCAAGATCTAACAGCTGTGTCACACAGCTGATAGCAAACAGGAGTTCTGACAACCAGTATACTTTATTTAAGTGTAGTGAACTACTGTTTTGGACTGGTGATTGTCCAAAATGCAGAGACTGAGTGAGAGAGAGCATGTGAAGATCCTGCAACTTGTTCGTTTTTGTTGTTGTTGTTGAGGTTTTTTTGGGGGGTGGGTGGGTGGGGGGAAGATGTGGAGCTGGGTTATTGCTTTGTGCATGTCGTGTGTTGACCCTAGCAAGCACCGAAGTGCATACCCAGCTGCTTGCTCATTCTCTTTCCTGCAGAGGGCATCAGAACAGCAAAAGAGAGAAAAACTTATGTATTGCAAACGGTTTAACAAGCTAAGGAAAGAGACAAAACCAAGGGATGCAAAGGCAGTCAGTCACTCACCACCTCCCACCAGCAGACTGATGCCCAACCAGTCACTGAGCAGCAGCTAGATCAAAGACTGTGCTCCCTAGCTTTTATTGCTGAGTGTGGTGTCATGTGGCATGGAATAGCCTCCTTTGGCCACTTTGGGTTGGCCATCCTTGCTGTGTCTCCTCCCAGCCTCTTGCCCACCCCAGCCTACTTGGTGGGGGTGCAGAGTGAGAAACGGAGAAAGCCTTGAGGCTGTGTAAGCACTGTTCAGCAACAGCCAAAACACTGGTGTATTATCAATTCTGTCACCAGTTAAGTCCAAAGTACAGCACCATATGGGCTGCTATGAAGAACATAAACTCCATCCCAGCCAGACCTACTAAAGTATATAATTATTGAGTAGAAGTTAGTGATGCCATTGCCTCATTTTTGCTATCTTAAAAGAAGCAACTACTCCTCTACAGTCTTAGTTTTTTGTTAAACAATGGTGATCCACTTTTTAATTGCAAGTATAAAACCTGTACCTTTTAGCTTTTGGTTACCACATGTAGTAAGTGCAATTGTCACTGGACAGAGCTGCAAATTTTGGGAAACTAGATTTTGTATGGAAGAGGTTTGCTTATTCAAGTTCAAAGAATTAAATTATTATGATAGAAAAGACAATTATTTTCCTCACAGAAGAGAACTAAGCATAGAAACTATTTAGCTGATATTTTTTTGCATGTTTTCTGGTTTAGTACTGTTAAACCCAATTGTGCATCTTCTTTGATATTTTAATTGTGTTTCTTAGGCAATACAATTACTGAGCTGATTTATTAGTAAAGTGGAGATTACTTAGGCCTGGAAAACCATACAGCCTCTGCTTATTGACTTACTTGTTTCCAGTTTCTTTTAAGCTGACTCTTAACTCCTAAGCTTCTGTGTGTTTGACATTGCGCATGACCTGTCTTCCTGTTTCCTTCAGTGAGAATTGTCTTTTTTGTAGAATTTTGTAGAATTCTGGCTTTTGGAAAACTTCAGGTTTGGATATGTAAGGTAGTTATCTGTTGGGAATAATTTATAAGCTGCTGCTTTCTTTTTCTTCCTAAAGTTTCAAGTCTTGTAGTACATGTACTCTTTCAGTGGTGGTGTTGGTCAGTCACAAAAAGTAAATCTTCATTGACGTGAAGGCTTGGATTAATAGGTGTTGTTAGTTCAGTTCCTCATCTTTCATGCTGACAATGTACCTTTTAAGTTTTATCTCTTCTAAAACGCAGTTTCTTCAGCCTATAAAGCAAAGTATTTTGGACAGTAATGACACAAGTTAATTAAAATTGCTGATTGGATGTCCAAGGGATCTCCCCAGAGGAAAAGTCCATCCAGCTAGTGTTTGCTGAAAATCACACTTAATAATGTGACTGCTTCAGAGTTTAATCTGAGACAAGATAAAAAGCAAGTCAGAACAATGTCTCTGGTCTCAAAAAGTTCAGACAATGATTCAAGTGGTAGCACTGCTTAAAAAAAGCATATATGAAGTAATAAACACCTCTTGCTCCTGACGCGCGGAACAAACTTTACAACTCGGAGAGTGAGTTACAAAGCAGGTATGTTTATTTCAGCGCTGGGTACATGGCGGATTGCTCCACCTATCATGCACACTTTGAGTTATTTTTCACATCTTAAATACGCATGTTACATGAATATTCATGGGATATACAAATTATTTTCTAATAAAAGGTGGAGAATTCCAGGAAATCATTAACATATTGTCCCTCCTTCTTGCACATGCGTCCTTGATCCTGGTGGTCGTACCTGGG
>JAVJGG010000027.1:10073769-10097797 GCA_035590195.1 Aviceda cuculoides
TCTGTTCTCCCAGAGGCGCTACCCCTGTCACTGAGGGGGTCGGTCTGGGCCAGCGGTGGGTCCAACTTAGAGACGGGGAAGCTTCTAGCAGCTTCTCACAGGAGCCACCCCTGCGGGCCCTCCCTTGCTACCAAAAAAACCGTGCCACGCAAACCCGTAACAGTCACTTAAAATAATTATTTCATTTTCCTATAGGGGAAAATGGTTGAAGCTATCTATACACTACTTGCCATAAAGTACGGGGGAGGGGAAAGTTTTCCAAAGAGACTCATGGAGAGCAGCAAAAATTTGTAAACTTCTTCTTTTTCCTACTGTTCAGCTTTAATAGCATTGTCCAAATAAAATTTGGGCACAAGTGTGAGGTTTTTTTCTTTTTAACCCGACAGTGACCAAATAAGAGTAATCTGAATAAAAATAGAGGTGTTCTGTGGGGAGAGTGTGATTCTTTTATTATTCTACCGTTTTGACAAAATCATGTAGCAGAAGTCAATATTACAATTTTACTGTTAATTTTACATGCACATTTTTCTACATCTGCACTCTGAATTAGCCTAGTTAAAAAAAAAAAAACAAAAAACAACACACACACAAAACCCAAACAAACCAAACACAGTATAAATAATAAAATAGCTAATTTTGCCTTGTTGCTCTCTATAAATATATTTTCATGGACTTTCTCTGATCAGATTGAAAATGCAGCTTTTTAAACAAGTTCATCCCCACACACCAGAACAGATGGTTATGTAACAGCCTGTCCTGGTGGCCAGAGCTCAAGGTTGACCATGTGGGACAAAGGAATTCTGAATCTGTTTTTGTTAGTGACTTGCTCCTTGGTGCAAGGAGTCCTTAAATGACTTAATTTTGGAGTGGCAAGTATAGGCATGATTGTTGGACTCCAGTCAATGAAATGGCAAAGTGGTCAGAGTATAAATGGTTGTATTTCTTATAGGTTGATAGGTTGACACCTGGCAATTCTTAGCAAACCAATATACTAAAAAAATGCTTGTATTTGTTTAATAAGCAGATGGATGAGAGAGCAGGAGCATCAAAAAAAATTTACACGAGACTGTAAACAGTTGTCATTTTCCACCTCTTCTCCATTTTAATACCAAAAGTAAGGTGTTAAGTGCCGAAATTGGACATGTGGTATAGAGAGATGTGAAACTGCACAGCAAAAATGTCTAAGAAAGTTCCCTAGACCCACTGCGTGGGGATGTGTGTGTACATATGTGAGTGTGTGCATGTGTATATATATAGAAATAAATAAAAGGATATGTAGCATAACATGGAAAGGTTATACACTTGATGTGTCCAGGCTTCCTTATTTGGCTTCCTATACATAAAGTAGTATCTATGCTCAGCTACATAGAACATTTATTAGTATAACTGAATAATGTTTAAGCATAATTTTTTCTGGTGTTTTTATGACAATATATTTTTCTATACTTTAGATGCCTCTGTTCTGAACTATTTTTTATTTTTATGTCCAGTAAAGAATTGTGTGAATTATATTGATGTTTTCTTTAGCTTTTTTGTGTCATTCGAGTTTAAAAAAAATAAAGAAATTGATTGAATAGTTAATTCTGATATAAAGATCTGTAAAAGTTTAAAATGGTTAAACTAATGGAGTACTACCACTTTCTTTGAAGGAGTTAGCTTCAGAACTTCAAGCAGAACTTGAGAATGCTCGGAAATTGAGACACACTCAAGGGCAGATTCCAGCAAAGTGTGGCAGAGAGGTAAGGGGAAAATATTCTTTTTTTCTTTGTGCTAACACAACGGTAGCAGGTAGCAGCTGCATTACAGGGAATGTGAGACGTACTTAGGAAAACTACAAGGTGTGACTTTAGGCAAGTTACTGTTCTAATTGAATTGTACTTTTTTGTGGTAAACAAAACTTTCTCCATTGTACTTTAGCAACTTCCATAGGATTTTTTTTTTACTGGTAATATTTTCTCAGCAATGATATATAGCTTCCATTAAAAATAAAACTGATATGTGTTGTGTTGTTGACTGTGCTGGCTGTCACAAAACTGATGTCTCTGAAGAAGCTGTCACTTCAAATGTTGTTCTTTTTAAAGGGTGGTGTTCAAGAAATGGATAGTAATCTTGTTCCTTACCAACTTTGATATAGCTACAAGGAAACAGGTTCGATATCTTCATGTATGAGCTCTGTCCTCATGATGGAGAGGAGGCTTTTAGGCAAAAACTAATGTTCTTGTTCAATTTGACACTGATTCCACAGTGAAAATTCAGCTGCAAGTCAGCTGAATTTGAAAAGCCACTAATTTTTTTTTTTTTTTTTTTTTAAAAGGCTTCATCTCAGACCTCATACTTTGACTAGTATTTCTCCAGTCTTTAGAAGTCAGACTCAACTGGAAGCTAATGTGTGGTCTCTTGCTGACTACATTATGACAATAGCATTAAAGTAGGAAGTCTCAGACCTTGAACTCAGAAGAATTTAAGATTACAAAAGCTCTGTGTAGGTAGACTCTGCTTTGTTGCAATGCAATTCTTAGGCATGTTTTTTGTGTATATACAAAAAAACCTGAACGAAGCAGATTGGAGTTGTGTAATTACACAGGAAAAAATCCATTCAGATTTTAAAATTGGAAAGTAGAGGGCATGTTATGGGTGGTCCTCAGAAATGTTGGTAAAGACTTTTTCCTTAGAAATTGAGTCACGAATAACAATTTTGGTCAGCCTTAGTCTTAACCATAGTCTGATTTTTATTTTAATTTTTAATTAAAGGATTTTTAAAACTAACAGCATGTAGTCATTGCAAAAGTACCAAATGTAAATGCTACTTTAATTTTCAGAAAGGAAAAATAATTAAAAAAAAAAAAAGAGTGAGAACATACTTAGCATGAGGCCTCTCTTTCTAGCTCTCTTGATCCTGAGGGCAGTTGATCGCACAGCTTGTGCTTTTACCAAGTGATAGGCTGCTCTCTGCAAGAGGGAGATTCATCCCTACATGTAGAAACATGAAGCTCAGCAACGCAAAGGTTTGAGGATTCAGAAGGAGAAACTGACAAAGAAGAAATAGTCTGCATCCTTCTTGCCTGATATGGGTCTGGACTGGCATCTGAAAAATGTATGAGTAGTCCAGGAGGAGCCTTACTGAAAAAGAATGGTGTATTATAGACTTGGCTGGATTGAAAATGCCATCTTGCTGTCCTAAAGCCTCAAAGGGATTGACTTAGTCACTTCTATTCATGAATATGCTATAAGAATTATGATTTTGGTTTTATCTTTTGTGTGCCTGTCCATATTGTTTTGCACTCTTATGTGCTTATTTACTCGATCTGGGTCTTGGGACTTAGAGGGCATGTCCATTCTTTGCCCTGCATTCCCTTTTAACATGCTGGAAAAGGTTGTGAATACCCCTAGTCTGCCCCCTCTTTCTTCCGCTCCTGTGGGAGCTTGACTAAGCCCCCATTGACCACCTTAGTGTTGTAATTGATATAAGCTTCTTTGGAAGATTGAAGGGATTTAAAAACAGGGTTCTTTCCTCTCTGAAGTATCTCGGATGCAAAATATCTACCCGTGTGAGTTCCATGTGGGCTTTCTCTGAAGCTCAGGATTGGCTGCTTACATAATTCCAGATGTAGGAGCTTGATTTTTAAGTTTGTTCATCTCAGAATGCCTATTTTTATGTTAGAGTCCGTCTGTCTTGCAGCAATGATCTTAAGTTTGTGGGATCCAGCACTGTTGACAGTCTCGCTGTTTTGGACTTTCCATGGTTTGGCAATGCAGATAGTTCCTTACAGATACAATGGGCTTGATGTTCGTAATTCTGGGAAGGTTAGCGCCTGAACTGCATTGTGCCAGACCCATATCAACCTCTTTATAACTTGCTGTAAAGTTGCTCAACTTCTTTGGCAGACTCCCCCAACCGTAGTGAAAACCTGGAAGTTTATTTGAAGTCATTCAGGTGTTAATTACGGCTAGGGCTTGCTTTCCAGGGGGTGAACGTCCTCCTGTACATTTTAGAGGCTTGCTGTCTTGTCTTTATGAATATGCCTTGCCTGCGCCTGTTTCCTGGTGACTTCTATCCTGTATTATGTGGCTTATGAGTGTGAGCAGTCCAGCAAAGCTGACATTTGCTCTGTCCTAAGTCCTATCATTGTGATAGTTGCCAGGGTAGTCCTACTGGCTTTACAGCTTCAAACTGATTTTGTAATACTGGGACACAAGCAAAATGTGTTGGATGCTCCTACAGTGTATCAGGGGCCAGCTATATCACACTGTGTGTCTGAACAGCCTAGATGTTCAGAAACCATGTCATAACACAAGAGAGGCTGATTTGTGAAGGTGCATTTGATACTGTATTAATCAGTCTTTCTATAACATTGACCACCCAAATGATAGCCTCAGTCAGTTCAGCCAGATGTATTACAAGTAAGATAGCTGAAGCAGTGTTCACAGATGTGGTTTTCCAAATGGTTGTCCCAAAGTTTGATAGCTTTGCCTCCGCTACCGATAACAAACACAAAGCATTTTGTTTCGGGCAGGTCTCTCTCTGGTTCCTTGGAGCAGCATTGCCAATGTCATACTGAAAGTTCCTGAAACATGGCTTTGCTTTATTTGCACTTCTGTTGGGAGAACTGGGGAGATAAATCAGGAAGCAGTGAAGGCAGTTCTGAATGCATCTCCCTTGGGAGGCTTTTTTTAAAATTCTTGATTAATTGAACATGGATCAATTTCCCAATTGAGTTAACTGCGTGACTGAATGAAGACTCGTGCTAGTATAATGCGGGGTGTGCATGGGTGGCTGAGGTTTGTATGGAGGACAGGATCAATTCTTTTGACAGCAGTGCTCGTTTATTCTGCCTGAAAGTGATCAAGAAACTACAGACTTGAAAGGATTGTAAAGTGGTAGCTTAAGTCCTGGTTTTATTAATTTGTTGGTTTGTAAGTGGGAACAGAGGCAAATCTAGCTTTCGTAGTTTGATTTAGACAAGAATTCTACCCCAAGCAACTTAAAAAAACGTGTTTTTTGAAGTACAGTTTTCAAATACTGATGTTTGGTGTTTAAAGACCTTACATTTATTAGCTGATATATTTCACCAAGTGTACAGATCCTGGTAAGACCATTTTGTTACTAGTTTTTGTTTTGGCCAAAGTCATCAGTCGTTTTGAGACCTTTTCTTTGTGATGCATTTAGATGTTGCAAGTAGAGATTTCCAACTGAAAGATGCCAAAAAGCATGAATGTATACATCTTTCTGAACCTAGAATAGCAAGAAGATTGTTAAAACATACTGAAGCACAAGAGAAGTCTATAGCTGCATGCTGAGTAAGCCCACTTGGGTAATTTCGTAGCAAAAATTTACATTGAGGAAGAGGATTGTTGTTGTTTTCTTTTTTTTTTCTTTTTTTTTTTCTTTGTTCTTGATAGTTAGTGTGATGTTTCTATTAAATGAACCCCCACATATAATAATGTTATAGGTTTTCTGTGTATGAAGTTATCCCAGGATAGATTTCAGTACATGCTAAAACATGTTTGGATTCTCTTGATACTGGGGAAAAAAAAAAAATAGCTTTGTCTTAAACCATTTTTCAGCAGTATTGAAGTGTTTCTTTTATGTACTACCAGCCCTCATTTTGCCTGTCTAACATTTGATTTGTTTTTAACTGCTAGCCTTCCATGTGTCCAAAGTGCAGAAAAGATGAAAATTTATTAGTTGAGTTCTTAAAATTGTTTGTGGCTTTTGAGTATCTTTATAGATGGAATTCTTTTGCCTGAATTGAGATATGAATTTTTCAATAAAATTTGTGTGGTTTTTTGAAGAGGTTAGTTTTTATATATATTCCTCTTGAAGGCATATGAGTAGCTGTTATCTTGCTTTTTTGGTACTTCATGAAAATTACTAGGTAATGTTGTTTGGGGATATTAGTTCACTAATGTTGTTTAATTTTTTCAACATTTTTTTTCCCTCCTTAAATATTTAATTTCTCAATTGCACTTTTCCCTACTTCTTTCCTGTAGCTAATTTTTTTGATAAAATATATAAATAAATAAATTATAAAATATAAAAAAAATAAATAAAATCTATAAATAAATACAAACACACACACACATATATATAAATGAAACCTAAATAGAGGATAGGTGTTTTTTAATAGCTTCTCAACTGGTGTGCTATCGTAAGTGTTTTCCTAGTAATTTGTGGTAGGAGAGCTAAGAAGCATTGCTGTTATTAGGCTTAATGCCTGAATATGCAGTTAAGAAGATACAGGTTTTCTGCTCTACAGTAAGCAGAAGGGCTGTGAGAGCACACCACCATGTATCAGGCTGCCATAAGTTGGGAAAGCTCCTTGGTACCAAGGCTTTGTGAAACAGAACACAAGACTAGACAGGAAGATAGTTGGAGGTAAAAGGTAGTTTATTAATATTTCTCTTTGCACCTCTAATTATGTCAATATCCTTAAGTGCATCATAGGTTATTTTATGTATTAGTAACATTAAATAAACATTTTGATCCTAATATTTCTAGTTTGAAACATGAAATTAGATCGGAACAACAGTTAAAGCGCTCTAGACGCTGAACAAGCCTGACTTACGGCACACTGGAGTAGATAGCTCTGTGTGTGTAAGTGTAAGTAAAATTCTTTGACCACAAGCACGAACTACAAAATCCATAGGTGTCTCAACTGGATTTGTATGTTCACCTCCAGGGAGGAAGACATCAACTTGTCTGAATGTAGCATCCTGAAAGTTTGTACGTGGAAGTTACTTGTGTGGTGTTGCATGCTCTGTGGATGTCTCAGCTTATGTAGAGCCCCTCTGTTCTTCACTGCAGGCTACCTTAAGTGTGTAGTCCTATAAATTTTAGTAGGATTACGGTTAAACTATCTGTTAAGTGAAATTTGGGGCCTTAATGGCTATTGTACTTAAATACTTAAGTCACATGTATACAACTGCAATGAGTGCATGTGCAAAGACCCTTTTTAAAAGGATTAATTAAAATGTCGATTATGCTTGTTTTGCCTTTACATTTGAGAAGGAGGCAACCTTCGAGCCTATGGAAATCAAAAAACTGAGTGAATATGAAGAGACGTGGGCTGTATGAAGGGACTAACCCTGAATTAAATAATTTAATTTGTGATAGAATTAAATGGTGCTTATCTTCAGATGCTTATGTCTAATTTGTCATGGGCATTTTGAGAAAAGCAAAGTTGCAGTCTGAACCCTAGTGAAACTGTATGAGAGAAGGGTACTGTACCATAGGGTTTATGAGTTAGGATAGGTGATGAAAGTTATTACTTACTGAATTTAAGCAGACAGCAGAAAATTGTGGAGACTTCAGCATTTAAAAAATAACTTCCATGTGTTCATGGTTTACCTCTTAATTACAGTTTCTATTTCTGTTATCTGAAAGTGCTACACAACTCTTGATTTGAGTGCGTTGGTTATGAGGATGTTACCTCTGCCATTGTCAGTACCAGTCATAACTGATGTAATTTATGCTTTTATTCTGTACTTTTCCTTAAAAAATATATCTGGAACATTAGCACTCCTTTGAGGCTCATCATTTGCAATGGTTTTTGGTAGTACAAAAATCGGGAGGTAAAATTTAAATGAGCAAGAGGCAGAATATGGAATATTTCAGTTGGAAGGGACCTACAATGATCATCTAGTCCAAATTGAAAAGGCAGATTAAAAACAAGTGGAGAAAGGTGATTCTTCACAGAATGGTTGCTCCAGGGTGTTGTGGATGCTGAGAGCTTAAGTAGATTCAAGGAGAGACTGGACAAGTTCATGAAAAATAAATCCCCTGAGGATTGTACAGAAATTATGTCTGGCACTTAATTGCTGAGTCACAAACGCTTGGAGGTATCCTTTCTTTTTGTACTCTTCGTTAGGCATTCACTTTTGGCTACTGCTGGAGAAGGCATGTTAGGCTTTGGTTTGATCCAGTATAGCTGCTTTTATGTTTTAATCTGCATGTAGAAAGTGGGTTTTATGGTGATTCCAAATAATTTACAATGTGCATTATTTGTGTGCTTTGCCTTTTCAAATTTTCAGAATTTTTTTCCATCTTTTCTCATGCTTCCTTCAGTATGGTCCCTGCATAAGAATTAGAGTCAAATCTAGTAAATGAAAAACATTTTGTGTTGCTACAAACTGACTTAATTGTGTTTGGTTTTGGGTTTTTTTCTTTTTTTTTAGTCAGGAAGTAAATTGACATGATACAAAATTAGGTAAATCTAGACTCAATTCATGGTGGTGGATGAATGAAGTATAAGTGTATGCATTTTTTTAAAACTGTTTTCAATTCAAAGTGAAGTAGGGCCTATAAGAAAAAAAGCTTCTCAATCCTAAGCCTATGTTACTATGTTCCATAGCACTTAATCAGTATGTAGGAAATGGAAAGTAGTCTCTGCTGAGCAATTGCTAGAGACAGTTATTAATAATGATGAATTGTGTTTAAAATACAGAATCAATACAAAATTGAATGAAAGCAGAAGGTGGTACTTTAAGCAAAATAACATGGTAGAGGATATACTATCATAGCGTATTTAAAAGAGAGTGAAGTTCTGAAAAAGTAGAGAGAAATACAGGCTTTTCTGTCATGCATTTGAGAAATTGTAAGGAAAACATGAATGATTTCAGCATAGCAAATCTTCATTTGAATAACTGAATTTTCTATGAAAGTCCATCAGCCTTCAGTCTAATGTGATTAATAAATATATTTAAAGCATAAGGAATTAACCAGTGATTGAGACAAATATATATATACACCCCCACCCCCCAAAATATATAAATATAGGTGTATATATATTCCACAAGATATATTTGTTCCTCAAGATAGAACAAAAAAACTCAGGAAAAAAAAGTCTCCTGAAGTTTTTTCTAATAAAGGGTATGTAGTGCTTCTGCGAAGCCTCTTAGGCATGAAAGATATCTGTAGAGCAATAGTTCTCAATTTTGGCAGGCACCGTATTTCACTTTACAGTAGGCATCTGGCTGACATGATGCTGCTTTAAAGGAGAGAACTGTCTAGGCCACCTGTTTCATCTGTAAGAGTAACACTCTCCAGACCATTGTTTATGCATCTTGGGTGGAGAAGATTTATAGTGCAAGGAAAACTTAATTTAGCTAGTTTTATTGCGTAAGTAGGCTACGTTTTCAGTGAAAACCTTCATGATATCAAGAGCTTCATGTACTTCAAATGCTTCTACATTTTTTATTTAATTATTCTTCCCAAGTATAGGTAATGATGATTAGGATGATTAGGATTAAGGATGATTAGGTTTCCAACACCTCCTTTTACAAACTACATCTGAACACAAATTTTTATGGATTGAAGGTCTGATGTTTAATTTGGATCCCTGCATTAGAGTCCAGACTGAGAGAGAATTCTGGGGAACCTAGCTCAGTATAAATGATTTTCTTTTCTTTTTTTCTTCCCCCCCCTCCTTCTTTTTGAAGAATTAATACTTAGAATTTTTTTTTTCTGAAAGGAAATTGAATACAACTTGACTTATACCTCAGATCCTGTTTATGATAAAATACCATCCATTGCATACCATTATGTATAGTTCTGCAGTAAGAGAGACAGGATGTAACATGCTGGATCTTTACCCAGAGAAATTTTTTGCAGCACAGTTATTATCCCAAGACAAGTAAACCAAATGACATTAGGAGTAGCTGAGAGGAATCAGTTGTGGAACAAACCTGAAATAATATTCTCTTAGTTCCAATAATGATAATAGGGAAAAATGAGAATGTTTCTTTATTTTTCATGTGTTTTCAAGATTGGCTTTTTCAAAAATAGCTTAAAAATCACAGTGATTCCTTGGAAAAAGAGCCAGTTATCTAAAAGTAAAATAGTGTATATATGCGAGTATATATGTAAAATTTAGATAGTGATTAATACTTTGGAATAGGAAGTGAAAGAAAGAAGAAAAATAATCAGTGCTTCTGATGTGGTTTTTTTTTTTAACCCCCCCCAAACCAACACCAAACAAAAAGAAAACCCGAACACCAAATCATCCTAAAAATTAACATTCAAAATTGCAGGTGTGCCAGCATGTTTAATTTTAGGTTTGGGAATTGAGACTATAAACAGGTATTTTTCTGCAGTAAAAATATTTGCTTGTCAAAATTTACCTGTATTATATATATTAATAACACATGGTTGAATGGCCTTTCATTGTGATATACCCAGTGCAAAGTTTAAATACAATTGTAGTAACACTTTTAGACTTATGATATATAAAGAATCACTGAAAAAATTATTTAAAACTGCTTCTCAGAAAAACATAGCTGAGACACTTGTATAAAAACTAGAATGCTGGGGATTAATGTTCCTCGCTAAATGCATGATAAAAATCTGTAATTTCATTTGGAACTTCAGATGGTGGGGAGATACAGCAACAGATGGCTCTTGGCCTGTTTACTCTCAGATCTTTTCAGCTCATCATAATTTGTAATTCCTGCTGTTCCATCATGCTTGAATCTCATCTGCAGGATGGCTGTGCCATTCTTTCTTCAGCAAAAGTTTGTGTTTTCCACACAAAGGGTTGACTAACTCTAACTGGAACAGGGAATAATAAAGAGGGTATACTTTTGCAGAACAGCTTTAATATCATTAGTGCGTACTTCTTAAAAATAATAGGTATATGCAGTTTCTAGTGAGTATATTTCCTGAACACTCTTGTTGATGTCAGTAAGAGAAGATTACACAATTACTTATGAGACAAAAATATAATGAGACAAAAATATAATGAGACAAGATGGCTTAACTTCCTGAATGAAATTTATAGGAAATTGTTTTTTGCAGTTAAAGTACTGGAGAAATTGTATCAGTAACTAAATAATGTAAAATATCTTACTGGTTTTGGTACATACAACAGGTATAAAAGGGCAGAGCGGATAAAACCTCTTAGAGTTCAAAGTTTTGATAATACAAAAGCTTTGGAGTATGCTTTGACACTGGAAGCAAAAGCTGTACCCAAGTGCCACGCAGCACTTGTAGCTGATGGTGCCATTTTTTCTAGCTGTGTTTTTCTGCTAATACTATGTTGAATTTCTACATATTTTTACTGCTGTATCTACCCTTTCACTGTGTTTCCTCAGAGTAAATGCTCGTTTTCTTAACAAATTTGACACACCCCCAACCCCAAGAAAAAACAAAAGCAAAAACATTCCTGGAAAGCCTTTCTGGTGCAGAAGATACTTCCAATCTGAAATGGAACAGTAGAACCTCACTGATGCTTCACTTGGTCCTCACACAGCTTTGAAAGTAAATACACGGTGTTAAACCTTTTTGGACTGTAAAATAATTTACATGTAAAACCATTTATAAAAGTGTGAACCATAAATTAACAATATATTTTGTTTGTTTAAGCAATGAAACACAATTATTGTGTTCAAAAAGAGGTTTTGAAAGGAGAATTTGATCAACCAATGACTGTTGGGACCACTTGGTCTTTAGTGTAGTTACATGTTAGGTCTCATTAGTTGTTACCAACATAAAGGAGAAACATTTTATAGGCTGTTTAAGAGGATCAATTAAACTATGCACCCATCATTCTAAAAGAAATGAAAACATTTGGCTTTGGGCCAGCACATGTGGATAATGAGAGACATTCAGCTAGCAGCGTAGTTTGCAAAGTTGTATGCGTGAGATTTTTGCAGAGGTTCTTCACAGGTGCTGCACTGATAGCTGTGGAGAGTGGGGCTCTCCACTGGTGTCTGGAAAGGAAGTGTTACTACCAATGTCAGTATTAGCATTACCATTCTGTTCTGCCTGTCTAGGTAAGATGTTACAGGCTCCTTTGCTTTTTCAAGTCTTTGGCTTTCTTCTGATGTCTCCCAAAATAACAGCAGTGATAATGGCTTGAGGGTATGGATAAACATGAGTAGAAGCTTAAAAGGATGTGGAGTTAAATCTTTGTTCTGCAACATCTAATTGTCCACATTATTCCTCTGCTTTTTTTTTTTTTTAAAGACCCTTTTCTAGATATACTACTTTAATAATAATTTTTCAGATTGGACTACCTCTCTTTCTAATAAAAATGCATTATTAAGCTCCCTCCATATGCCTGAATGACTATATTTTGGTTGGGTTAATCTGTTGCTTTCAGTTGGTAAAATTACCTTTTCTGATACTATAGGCTCTGAAAATACCTCATATACCAGAGCTAGGGTTATGTGGCTTTCTGACATCCAATATTATTGTTAAGTTAGACTTAATCACTTTAGTTTTCCCTAGTACTAGGCACATCACTGGACATGTTACAAGCTGCTGTAACTTAGACATTACAAGTTCCAATCTTACTTCCACAGGCTGGCAGCATGACTCTTACTGAATTTGATTTGAGGTTTGTGTGCGTGTCCATTCTACTCACAAGATATTATTCTGATTGCCCTAGCTCAAAGATGTTCTGCAACAATGAGTACTGAGAGCAAATAGAAAGATTTTTGAATGCAGGGATGATTGGAGGCATTCAATATAAAAAAGAGATGAATAAGAAGGTCAGGTTACTTATTCTGAGTAATAAACAGTTTAGCCAAAATACCTTTTTTCGTAATATAAGAACAATGAATTGTTGAATTTAAAGGGCAACTGATTTTATAGCAATAAGATGAAATTTTTTACACAACACGTTATTAACCTGTGTCACTCACTGACTGGGGGAAAGAAAGGATAGAGACCAAACAATCAGTAGTTATCCAAGTACCTAATCCTTTTCTAATAATTAATGTTTTCACTTATAAAAAGGAGCTATGGTTTGGAGTTTTTGTTTGGTGGTTTGGTGGTTTGGGTTTTTGTTTTTTTTTCAGTCTCAGGCTTTATACATAAACCTAGCACTACCTGATGAAGATACTCTTCTGTAGACTGGTTAATTTCTGTGTTACAGCCTGCATTAGATTATCTAATGCTTCTCCTCACTGTTAAGCACAAGGTCCTGATTATGGCAGACCAACTTTCTGGTCTTGTAAAAACCTTTTTTAAATCCCATTTCTATATTAGCTTAATACCTTTTGAAGTTATAATAGTGATGCTTATTACTATGTTTACTGAGTCTTTCTTGAAATACTAAACTTTTAACCTAGTTAGAAGTTTGCTCTTGCTTCCCTTCCTCGTGCTGCTATTTCTCTTAATCTGATTTTTGTTCTGCTGTAAGAAACACAAATCAAAGATACGAGTTTTATGCGGTGGCCTGCTGTTACAGACCTGTGACCATTTTCATTTCATCTTATGAGATCCAAACCTTGGTCTTCCTATAGAGAATGGTCTACCTACTGATTTTATAAGCATTACCTCGAAGTTGACAGTTCCATTATTCATAACAAATGGGAGAGTCTGAAAGGTAGCTTAGGTGCTTTGAAACCTACGTTACTTGGGGACTCCAGGTAGTGACTACGCTGACTGCAATGATGACACGTGCCCTTATTAATAGCCAGCACTGAAGGAGGCAGACTGCTCCCTCTAAATGAGATTGACTCATCTTTCTGGTAACTGTGGTGATGGTGTGTAAATGCACCCTGAGAACCTAACAAAAGGGTAACTGATGTGGGAGAAGAAAGAGTAATGGAAGAGAACAGGACACAGTGATGGAAGAAATAGCTACATCCGGCACTCTGAGAAGTGGTAGATGTCTTCTAGACACTTACTAGATATTATAATATAAGGACAGACTTTTCCAATAGGGGAAAAAGATGATATTCAAAGCAATTTCATTGGCCATAGACAGTAAGAGAAAGGAAACGGGTTGTATACTTAGTCCAGCACCTAATTTGTCCATAGCTGGCATTTAGTTGTAGAGGATTGTTCCTTGCTGAAAAAGGTTGCTGAGCTTTGTTATTGCTTCATTACACTGTGCTGGTACCATTTTAGTGTAGCTTTCAGTAAACATTTGCAGACAGCTCTCAAACTCACACAGCATGCAGCTTTTTGTTGGCTAAGTAAAAAAAATAAAAGTTTGTTTTTCCTAGGTCTGGTTGCTCCCTATCTCACAGTATACTGACTCTTAAAATATATTTTATTCTCTTTAGTTATTAACATTGAAAACCAGTTCCAGTTGAATAGATCCTATCTCAGATGCTTGGCCTGCTTGCTCCCTTTGTTCAGCTACTCCAGTGTCTGTTCCTCAAATTAAGCTGTGCACCTGCTGGCACAGCTTTTCCATTTCCTCCTGCTGGATTATGGAACAGCCGTCATCTCTGGAGAGTTCAAAAATCTTTTTCAGAATTGCATTTTGTTTATTTATGTATTTAATTTAAAGCATTTATCTTTCAAAACCAGACTTGCCTGCTTTGTTCAGTTGGGTGTTAATTGCCGTATAGTGGTTTGTACATTTGGTGAGAACAACTGTGTACTTTGCATATTTAATTGGCCTGAAGTAAAAATTCATGTTCCTCAGTTATTGTCAACAAACAATTCCCCTCTGATTCTCTAAATACACACTCTTTGTTCATTTCAGACTGCAAATTACGTAGTTTGTGTAGCAGTTGTCACAAGATTCAGGGATAGTGACTGACCCTCTTTTCCAGTTTCAACTTTAACATTTAATAATATGTATCATATTTATAGTACTTTAAATATATTTGTAAAACTATATTGTACTTATATAGAGATAATATTTATCTGTTAATTATCAATTAATATATTACTATCACAATTTCTGTTTATAATATAGCTTGTTAAATAATTATTATTAAATATTAAACATATTAAGTCATTAATTCAGAAACTTGAGTGGTTTAAAGTAAGCTATGTAATGCCATGCCACTGCATGAAGAAGTAATATACTTTCCAGATATTAAAAGCAAGTTAAAACAGAAGCAAAAAGCCAAACTCAAGTGAATCTCTTCATAAAGCACAAAAAGATAGTTCTTGCCTCTTTTATGAAAGATGGTAACAGTTCCTGGGAATATTTGTAAGGTTGCCTGGACAATTTCACAGTTTGTTAGTAGGAAAGAAAGTAGTTAAGTCTATTCTTGTGCTATGCTGACTGTCACATAGGTGTTACTCTATACCATGTCGTATAGGTGTAGGAATGCAAGTCTATAAATCTATAAAGAAAATATCAACAGATAAAGTGAGAGTTTTAAGTACACTCTTTCAGTTAGATTGGTATCCACACTCCTTTAAGTCCTTCAGTAAAGTCTAATACTTCTGTGAGTCATGGCTTTTCCCTGCAAAGGCTCTTTCCCAGTATGCCACATTTGTTCAAGTGTAGAGGAATTCTGTTCTTTATTATGCTTGTGTGAGTTTGTCCATTACAAATGTTAGATGCATCACCCAGTAATTCCCAGAATCAGCCTTTGGCACATTTTAAAAGCTTATGTTGTAATTGCCACCTTCTGTTATTTTTGTACTGGACCCATTTAAGTGATATAATGCATGCTGAAAAATGTGGACATTATGTGTTGCAATTCTTTTTGGGAGCTCTAGTGAAAATCATCTCTTCATGGCAGCTTGCTTGAAAACTCCTTTTACTGATATTTCAATTTAAAGTTGATTCTTAAAGTTTGTTCTGTTTTTAAAAAGAAAATAAAAGTTGTTAAATAGGCAAATCTTATCTTTAGAATGCAAATAATTAATTTATTATTCAAATGTCATCATCTGATACTGCTATAACCATTTGAGCATCTTTTTTTTTCTACCAGAAAGCTTTCTGCTTCTGATGTGTTTAGAAATAGCTTTAGTATTTATCGTTAGTAAGATCCTCCTCAAAATCAACTTTTGCCTTGCCTTTTTATGTTAATACAATTAACTTTCTGTGTTTATGTTGTGTTTTAAATTCAGTTCTATTTAGACAGGATTTTGACTTCTGAAGCATATCTTTGCCTCTAATTTTAATCTTCTGAATAGTTATGCCTGGCATATTTGATCCATTGGATTCATCTTGGTTCATAGTATGCATTTACTTCTAGTCTCTTATATGACTTCACATTAGTCTTCATGCTGTCCATAATTATTTTATCCTTTTATCTGCTCTTTTTAATTTCTCTTTGATGAACTACTTTCTTTGTACCTTGTCTTCTAAAGCTAAATATTACTATAGTTTTTTTGCCTTTTCCTTTTCTCTGGAATATTAAATCTAAATACGTTATGGTCAGTCTCATACGCCTTGTGTCAGGACTCTGGACTGGAAATTAGGAAAAAAAACCCCCAACCCTCCCAAACCCCACAAACCTGCCTGCTCTAGGATTCTGAATCAAAAAATTCAGTATGTATTACATCTAAATGTTTATCCTCTACATCATTTCATGTTGTGTAAATCAGAGCCTGCTGAAGTCTCTCATTAGAACGTAATAATGCCTTACTTTCTTCCTCTCTAGTTTCACTGTACACACCTATGGTTCCTAGTACTTTTCTAGCCCTTCTTGGTTTTAAAAAAACCCAAAACCCGATGATTCCACATTCTTCTTAGGCAACTGTACTGTTGTTCTACACTCCTTAATGTTAGAAGAACCTTTCTAATACCTAATGTGCATTTCTTCTGCAATATAAACCTTTTAGTTTTCCTCTTATTGAGCACAAAAGGTTTTGGCAAGCAGAATATGAGTTTTTGTAGCCTACCAGCATGTGTTCCCTAACTTTGTCTTCCTTCTAACTTTTTTTTTTTTTAAGAACTTTTTCTTGTCCTCTGGTCATTCTTCTTGCCTTTTTCCAGTTCTCTCCTGTTAAGTTTGCATCTTTCTTGGAGTGTAATGCCCCAAATAGGTTGTAAGGCCATCTGAAGTTTTGCATGTGGAAAAATGGAAGTATTTCCACACAAGTCAGCTTATACTGGTATATATCTTCTATGTGTGTTCCAGTATAATGCTTGTTTTTTTCCACAAAACATAAGTTTACTTGGTTTGTGAACCATTCTGCGTCTCCAAGATCAAAGCATTCACCTGGAGAAAAGATCATACCCAGACAGGCCTACTTCTAAAAACAGAAGCTTAACAGCAGCTTAGTGTTTGTTGGCAGCTACTGAGTTTTTTATCATGCTAAAATAACAAAATGTTCTAGTGCTGTGTTCAATTGGTAATTGCTTATTGCTAGAATAAATAGACAACTTTGAAGGGCCTTGTGGGACGATATTTATCGAGAAGCTGAGAAAGTGATTTTTGAGGTGGAACTCCAGCACCTTTAAACAGTAAAAAGATGGGAAGGAAACATATTCCGATTTATGTGGATGATCATTAAACATGTAAATAAAGCATTGATATCTGTATCAAACATGATACTTTTACTTTAAAACATTCCAGAAACATGTCCAAAATCATACTTTTAAGTCAGAAGTTGATCATTGTTTATGGGCAAATTTGGTAATTTTTCTTCTCTCAGTCTTGCAAAAAGATTGGGGTTTAGGTGTTTGATTACTGTATTGTATTTTTGCTTGATGTTCAGTCAAATGTTTTAAGCTTGGTAGCAGCCTATGGGGAGTGTAATACTTGAAGTGAAACAGTTGATCCTCCTGAGGATGGAAACTTAATGAAGAATTTGATTATCAGATGCATTAAGAGAAAGGAGAAACATTTGAGTGGGCACAGAGGCAGCTCTATTTTATTGAGTTCCTTCCCCACCCCAACTGATTCCATGGTTCAGATCCAGTAGATACTCTTCTACTGCCTGTATATTAGTATGTTGGCATGCAGAAACAAGAAGACGAAAGTGCAGCTGTTGTTAGGATCTAACATTTTGGAGCTTGATTTAAAGGCACATAAAATCTGTTTTTCTGACATGTAGAACACCTTGTGAATTCTGTTCATTTGGGAAAATAATAGGCTGCTCAACAATGGCATCCCTTTTGAAATGTCTGTATTTTAAAAATTTTAGTGAAGACACTTTAATCTTGGGATGGATGTTGTAAAAAGGAATTGGATGCTTTTAAGTTGACTTAAGAATCTGATGTTTACTATTATGTGCAGTTGCTGCAGCATTGCTGTTGTAATGTCTATTGTTTTTAGTGATTTATCTTTTTGAAAAGTCATGTATTCAATGAGGTGAAAATTTAGAGACTGGGAGTGGAAAAGTTGCAGCCATTCCTTGTGGAAAATTTCCATCCCTTTTCTTGTCTGAGCAACAGAAAGATGTGGGGAAGGAGGGACATGATTCACCTAAAATCAGCATCTTTTTGAAGACTCCATAGGGGCAGCAGGCCCCTTCACAGTTTTCAGTGAGTAATCTAACAAGTAACCGTTTTTGAAGGGTCCTGTTTATGTGAAATTCTCAGTCAGGCGTGTCTTTCCACTCATTCAACTCCTGTTATTTGCTGCCCCTTCTGTGTGTGGATTCAACTAGTCCTCTTGGGAGAGCTGCCGTATCCCTACTTGGCCATGTGGATTTGGTAGGTTTGAGAAAAGTTGGGTTTTTTTCCCTCTACAAAGGTCTGTTTCATTTCAGACTGATTAGCAACGCTCTGGATTTTTGAGTTTTCACTGCAGCATCTGTGGTTGTATCTTCAGCTTCCAAACTTGTAGAGTTATACAAGTCTTTAAAGAACTAGAAAACATGGCAGATGCCGTGTGATACGTTCTGTTGATGTTAACTTCATTCTTGCTTTCCCTATCTGCTGTGTATAAATTTTAAAATTATTCCGTTTCCTTTCTACCTTTTTGCACTGCTCTTTTTATGATTTTCCTCTACATGATTATCTTGTGTTAAGTCTAAACTACTTAGCCTGTGAGTGCATTTGTCTTTTCCACCATTTCAGACAGAATTTGATGCTTATTTCAGTCAAATGTTGCAGATGGGTAAGTTTCTTGTTGTCAAGTGAAGTATTCCTTATGAAACATTCCCTTCCGCCCCTCCTCCCCTTCTTGTTTTAAAAACTTTGGTTTTTCTTTGACTTTCTTCTTCCCCAGCTTCTTCAACTGTTAAAATTTTCTACTGTCTGTAACAGTACTGAGCCTTGCTAAGTCATAGGTTGTTTAAGCATTACGATATTCACAAATGTCTACCTATTTTGTTTTTTTGTTTTTTTTTCACATGCAGAAAGAAATGACCAACACCCTAGAAACTTGCATCAGTTACCTCTTCACAATATCCAGAATATTCCATTTGCATTTATATCCCATTTAAAAGTGTGTACAACCTGCTGCTTTTTGCTCATGTTGTATTCTTTCTCCACCCTGTTGTCCTTTGTCTTTGCTCATCTGATGCTGATAATTGTTGTTGTTGTTGTTATGTTTTCAAAATAATAGTGCTTTTAATGCTGTAGCGGTAACTAGGTCTCACACCTGCCTGAACAACATAGTGATGACATGAAAGCAGTCATGTATCGTACCTGTCCCCCCTCCAAGGTTGTCTCTCTCTCTAGCCAGGTTTGACCTTTAGCACGTGCAAGTGTGAGGTGTAAGCATACAGCCTTTTTCTCCTATTGTAATGAATCACCTCTTCTCCTGCTCCCAACAGAGAGAAAACACCTTATCTTGTGAAAAAGTAACAGCTGAGGCATGTATCTGGCTGATGCTGGAAATAAGTACTGCTGCATGTATATTCTCTGAAAATACTATTGTTGGAGCCAGACTAGTGTTGGACATCTTGGTTTGCTTTGCAGAATGAGATTTGCTTTTTTTGGTACAGAAGAGAGAAGTTTGGCTTACCTAGACAGCTCTTTAGTCCATAATTTCTACCTTCATGTGACTTTTCTTGGAAAAATATAATTAAGCCATTGAAGCCAGCGTACTTCAGTATCTACAGAATATTCAGACTTTATCAGGGTTTCTGGGACAAGCTTTCATTGGGCAAGGATGACAGATGTAAAGCAGACATCGGTTGTTTGGTGGAAAATAGCTTCAAATTGAGATTAATAAAGCTGTTCATAAGATTTGACAAAGGCTGTCCTAATATCACCAGATTCAGTGATGTCCACATTATTTGCTCTCATTTAATCAACTGATTTACCTAAACATCTTTGTAGTGTAATCAAGAAGCTCTCAGGCTTTTTAATTATTATTATTATTTTTTTATTCTTAATCATTTAGAAAGTTAAATACTTATTTTCCTGGTGAAGAATTTCTGTCTTTGTAAAAAAATTTTATATGTGTGTGTGTGTGTGTGTGTGTATTTATACATATATACACCTTTATTAAATCTGAGAACACCCCTGTCAAGTGGGAATGTACTGTTGTCCCTGTTTTGGAAGGAGCTGAGCTGACCTGGCTCTTGACAGGATGTCCATCATCTGAACGGACATCCGTCAGCTGAAAAGGTAGTAACTTCCATTCCAAGCGAGAAGGTAGTTGGTGGGAGCACTTGAAGGAATGGGAAGACTGAGGGCTGAGTGCTTAAAGGGAGTGATATGGAACAGCACTTAGCACTGCAGTGCTTTACTTGTAGGCAGCTGGCAACAATAGTGTGAGCTGCAACTCTTAAGTACCTAGAAATGGAGTTTGCAATAGCTGAGGTGTAATGAAGTATTTAAGAAGTCATGTGGGAAATGGATATATTCATTCTACTCCCTGGTATTTTGTCTGAAGGACTGGAATCCATGGGATTGCCTTCATCACTGAGCTATATGATAATGCTTCATTTTCATATGTGCTGATAAAATCTGTCTGGCTTAACAAGTCCTTTGTGTCTGTTTTTCACTCCTGCTGTACAGGTATTCCAGGCCTCCTCTTCCTCCTCTCTCTGCTTGGTGGGTAGAGGAGTCATGGGAGATAGATTCATAATCTTCCTGAGCTGCATTGAAGTTAAATAAGTGAATGATATTCCTCTGGAATATTTTTACAAAAGAGTATATTTTCTGAATTAAATCTGTGGTAGCAGCCCTTTTTAATGAACTCAAGAGTGTTAATGGGCACTGGATGTGAACTAAGCCAACCAGGGATAAAACTTAGGGATAAGGGTGTTTAGTCCAGGCATTCTGGTTGGGTTTGGATATGGAATAGATGTTAAGCCATCCATCTCTGGCAAAATGGGAGCAGTTTTGGGCATGCTCGGAAGCATAACTCAATATGACTCTAGAACTCCACTGGGAAAAACTTACGTGCCCATAAGATCTTAAGTGCTGAAGGGTAGACTAGAGATTCAGGGATTATACTTTTCTGTCCAAACTAAGAAGACCTCACTTGTAGGTAGTTCCTTGAGGCAAGTGTTTGGTTCTGGTCTTAGTTGTGAAGGTGCCCAATATAATAAGGATTTGCACTATCTGGCAAAATGTTCCTGTTATACAAGGAAAGTGAGGGATCTCCTCTCTACTCATACAAGTGATAGTGACTTTACTATCCATTCACCTGTCACTGGCTGGCAGATTGAACTGAAGCCAGGCAATTGGCAGCTTGCTTCTTGGGTTCCAATAAAGAAAAAACAACATTACCAGTAGTGTTCATATTAACCTTCTATATCTATGTCTAATGGTAAGGACCACTTTATGAACCACTTTCTGATATCCAGCATTTAATGTGTTCACAGCTGTTCTGTTTTTCTTGTTTGTACTATAATCTCAGTCATAGTCTGAGAGTCATAGCTAATAGGGTTTTTTGTTGGTGTTTTTTTTCTTTTCCACCTTCAACTGAAGTAGAGATTAGGAACATAATGTAGAATGGACATGTGCTTTTTTAGGATGGCATCCCTATGTAAGTTGTGACATGGATCTTGTGATACCTTTTCAGCAGTGATCTGCCTTTCAAGTTTGAAATGAAAGTTTAAAAATAACAAACCAGAGGACTAGTTCTGGGTCCTGTCTTCTATTAGTTTGGGTCCTAGGACATGGTGCTTTGTGAACTCCAGTATTGCACCAAAAAAAAAAAAAAAAATTGTGTTCAGAATGCTGATAGAGGTAATGAAAGGAAAATGACACCACTTATCTTAGTTTCTCGTTGGTCTTTATTCAGCTTAAGTAGATGTATGTTAGACAAAGGATTCAGTTGACTGCACTATTTCCAGATCGAGTAACTCCTATTTAGAAGTTTTGAACTCTTACACCAGTTAAAAGAAGCATATTAAAGAAAAAAGAAAATACATAATAATCTCTTTTTTTCCTCATAGGTCATAAAAAGGTCTCCATGCTTTGTCAGCTAATAGTAATTGTGAAATAGTTGGTACGATGTGCATTTAGCGCTGTTAGTCTCAGTAAAGAGAGCAGATTAGAACTTGTTGACTGCAGTAATAAGCAAACTGGTTTTTGCTAAGAATAAAAGATTTCTTTCTGACACTTGTTGATTACAAGGAAAGCAAAAGCAATGTGGAGACTTACAAAGCTCTACCTCCATTGTAAATAAGCAGTTGTATTATGTTCTATATAAAGAACACAGGAAGTCTGCTTAAAGACTGCTTTGTATCTGTAACAATGTTAAATATTAAAATATAGAGTAGAAAATTGCTGAAAAACTTCTAGCTGATAGTACAAAAGATGTTAATCTGAAAATACATTTACAAGAAATGCATTTCTGTTTAGTTTTACAGAGGGGGAAAATGATAACTTTCTAGCTACGTTTTTTTTAAGTATTTGACAAAACTGGTTATTTCACTCAACCATGTTTCAAGGCTACATACTTATAACATTAAAAAAATAAGAGTTATTTCAGAATGTTTTTCTACTGTATTTTGTCCAGAGCTAGAGTGGTTTTGGGAGAATGAATGCTTTAATCTTGTTTCAGTTGCCCATTTCCCTCTGTAGTATTTCCTTCTGTAATCTAGTAAGATTAGTTTATGGGATCTTTTGAAAATGACTTTTTTGCAATTCTTCTATGGGTAGTAAATTGGTGTAATAAATTGCATGTTCATGATTTAGGGTAGCATTTTGGCCTCTAGAATTCTCATTACTTTATATAATCTACGAGATGGAAAATGCTGCTCAGGATGTGATTAGCTGACTCACAAACTCATTTTTTGATGTGCTATCGACCAAGGATCCCGAGTCTTTTTTCTATAGAGTAACCCCCTAGTTTGTCTTAAACCTTTGTCTATGCATGAGTTTTCCCCAGGTGCAAGACTCCACATTTGTTTGAGGTTCCTGTCAGCCTATTTTTTCAGGTTGTAGAGCTCATTCTGAATGGCAACCGTACCCTTAAGTCTATCAACCGTGTCCCCATCCCACCTATGTGGTGTCTCGGCAAACTTGCCAGAGTAATTCCATTCTGTTCCGTTGTCCAGGGTGTTGAAGTTAAGTTGCATTGATAGAGATCAACCCCTGAGGAATGGCATCTGTAACATTGTGCTAGTTAAACTATGAAGAGTGCCAGTTAGACCTCGGAGTATTGACAGCTACTCTTTGAGCCTGGTAATCCAAACAATTTCCCACCCATTTTGCAGTCTACACATCCCTCCAGTTTGGCAACAAAAATACTATGAGACTGCATTGAAAGCCTTGCAAACTTCAAGGTAAAAAACATCCCTGGTACTTTCCTTTTGCACTGAACCAGTCATCTCGCTGCAGAGGGCAGATTTATCAGGCATGATTTACTGTTTGCAAATCCATGTTGGCTGCTTCCAGTCACCTTGCTGTTGTTCTTGGGCTTGGAAGGGGCTTCCACGAGGACTTGTTCTGCAGTTTTTGGGGGACTGAGGTAAGGGTGGTCATCCTGTTGTTCCCCAGGTGTTTCTTCTTCAACTTTTTGAAGGTGACTCTATACATTTACCTTTTTCCAGGGAGGGGCATCCACCAATCACCACTACTCTTCAGATGAGATAGGGAGAGACTTCTTGTCCAGCATAATATATGTATCCCAACTAGATCCATAAGCTAGCATATTTCCAGTTTGGTTAAGTGGTCCTTAACTTGACCCTTCTTTTTGTAAGTAGTACTTCTGTCCTCCAAACTCTACTGCTAGGCACTGGGGCCTTAGAAGCCAAAGAGTAAACCTTGCTGGTAAAGATTGGCAAGGTATTGAGTGTCTTAGCCTCTTTCATGTACTTTGTCGCTAGCTCTTCTCTCTTTCAGCAGTGGGCCTGTGATGTCCTTGCTTGTAGAAGGATATCCAGTATGCTCATAGAATCCCTTCTTTTTCTAATCTCATCTTTAGCCACCAGAGATGAGGAAAAGGCCGAGGTACTTAATGCCTTCTTTGCCTCAGTCTTTAATAAGGGGACCAGTTATCCTCAGTGTACTCCTTCTCTTGAGCC
>JAVJGG010000027.1:10103940-10118046 GCA_035590195.1 Aviceda cuculoides
ATTTTTTTTTTTTTTTTTTTTTTTTTTAATGAGCTCTAGTCTTTAACTGCTTTCCAGTAGCATGTTCATCTGCAGGAAGCATTCATTTTTTGATCCTTCTTAGGAGACAAGGTAAACCTTAGTTTTGTAAACATTGGTTTGGGATCTTTTATAGGGTTAGGGGATGTTGGGAGACAGGGATAGTATATGTCTGTGCAAGAATGGATGCACATTGGCAAAACAGCTCAGCTGGAAGCATGCAAGACCTTGCAGGCAGATGTGAGGGGTCTTTGCCCGTGCCCTGAGCCAGCCTGGGTTGTCCAGTCCAGTGATGCATTGGTGTTGCTGTGGTGCTGGTTTGGCGGGGGGGGGGGCAGACTCTTGATCTGTCACCAGGAAACAGCTATATGCTGCACTATCTCCTAAGCTGTGTGGGTGCTGACCCTTTTCGCTTCAGTAAAGCCTGAGGAATTGCACTTGGGATACATTGAGCTTGAATGAGAGACAGTGATTCGAGAGGAGGTAAAAGGAGCGATTTTCTTTCTGAGTTACTAAGTATAGTGAAGCCCAGAGGAGGAGGGCTGAGTTTACTGCACTGTTTACTTGTCTGTCTTTGCCTCCTTCTCATAGCATTAATTTCTAACAGGGGAAAAAAAAAAATCCGTTGCAAAACTGGAAGACCTTTTGTGGTGGGGAGGGAGAAGGGTTGTACCCGGTGGCCGTACCTCTGTACTATAGTAATTATACTCATGCTGGATATGGAATATAAAAACTTGACTGAAAGCCAGGATACGCAGAGTTAAGAAAACCTCCCACGGAGAACCGTGGGACTAATATACGCCCACCAATAAGTATTGTTTGGAGATTCACTTTAAAAATAAGTCTCTCCAGGGTCACAAATCTTTACGGTTTCATATTGTTCTGTAATTTGTATCCTTGTCTTGGTAGTGAGAAGAAATATTGTTGATTTCTTTTATATTTAATGCATTTGGAGCTTTTTCCCCTCTCCATGGCCAGTTAGGGGGAAGTACATGGCAGTCCCCATTCCAGTGCTCCTTCTGCAGAGTCATCAGATTAATTCCTTTTTGACTTCAGTTTCAGCTGAAGCACTGTTTTGCAGGTGTGTGTTTGAACTGTTCTCATGTGGGAACGCATCTCAAAGAAATGGGGCATATGATGCTGTGTGGTACTGCATATTTCGTCTCATTAGGGCTTTATTGGTTGGGTAAGCTATTAATCATTTTGATGTCACCTCCAGCATGTTTAAAATTCTGTGCAACACTTATGTAGGGAAAAAATTTGACAGATAAAGGCTTACTCCAAAGAACAATTTTAGTTTAAGTGGGATAAAAATGCCAATATAATTATATTACGCAGAATGATGTCTGGACATTTACAAGCATGACCTTGTTTCTTCTAGACAAGAATAATTCTATTCAGCACTAGATACTTAGCTTTTTTTTTGTCAGACAGCATGTGACATTAACTGTATTTGGATTAATGCCGCCTTGGTGTCATTTTTTCCCCTTGTAGAATTATGGGTGAAGGAAATGAAATCACAAATCTCCCATGTACCTGAAAGAAATAAAAAGTCCGATTTATTTATTATGTGTAAGCCAAAGGAAAAAAAAAAAAACCCTGAATGAAGTAGAATACATGCTACTGGTGCTGAAATCTAGTTACCTGAAACAATTCCCCCACTTAAATGCAGCTTAAGAAAAAATTGTTTGATAGCCTTTGTAATCTTTATAACTAGCATGTCAGCATCTACAGGTGTGATGTACACTTGCACGTATCACTTCCATTCCCTCTTCTTTTTTTTTTTTATTGCTGAACATCTAATTTCTTTATATTAGACACTTTATCATTTTCTGTGTGGCAGTTACCTAACAGAAGCTGGTTTTTTGAGTTCTTTTTTTTTTCTTACTGCCTATCTATGAGAATGTCACCTTCAGAAGCCCTTGGTTATTCTGAGTTCTTGTCATTGTTGCAATTTTTTGTTGTGCCCTGTTTTTTCAATTTGTTTTTTAAAAGTATTTGAAACAGCTGGGTGACTTCAGACATATACTGTGAATATGTAAATAAAATGTGTAAATATGTACTATGTTAATGAGATGGGCTTGGAGTTTTTGTAAATTACAAACAGAATTTTCAGCTTGTAAAGACAGAAGGCAAAAAAAAAAAAAAAAAAAGGTTATCAGAAATTTCCTGTCTCTTCCAACATGTTACTTTAGCTGAAAACTCATTCTTGTTGCTCTTCCACACTGATCTGGGGGGGACAAGAAAGGGGGTGGGAAGACATATTTCAATACATAGCAGCTTTCTCTCACCTTCATCCTGTCTCTTCTCTGCTGTGGAAGTGTTAAGTCTTTGTCTGCTACTCTAATAAAAGTGGCCCATGAAACAAAAATTGCAGGTTCAGGTAGTACATGCAACCAGAATATTTTTGGCTCTGTCTTCTATTTTGGTAAATTTTGGTTACAGCAGCCATTCCTGGTCTGAATTGTGAAAATATCATCACCAGTCCTTCCAGCCATGGGCATTAATGCCTCATCAGCTCAGGGATCTTTGGGGACAGTTTTTGCAGCATGGAAAACTTGACCATTGGTTTATAGCAGCTGCATTTTGGTGAAGGGGATAGACTCTGAAGGCCTCTGATTGGTAAGTGAACACTTGCTTAGAGTGTTGTGTATCTTGGCAGAATTAAGATAGTATAGGAAATTTTAGCATTCCTTCTAGTTCTATCCAGTCTTGTGAAGTGTGCATCTCCATCTCTTTTTACCACAATGAAATGAGAATCAGAGCCCATTTATTTATCCAATAAAAATTTCAGCTAGCTGGAATGGTGATACCAATTTAAATGAAGCTGATGATGCTATTTATAGCATGTTGCATAAAGGTAAAGAAAATGGGTTTTATAGCAGGAGCACAGGACAAAAAATGGTTTCTGTGCATTTCTTTCTTTACATTTTATTGTTCTATCTTTACATGTTCCTTTTGTGCATTAAAGGTGTCAGATACTATGTTCAGAAACATATGGTATGAACTATGTTGTCAGACAGTAGCATGAAGCAGGCTGAAGTAAGGTTTGTATTGGCAAGGAGCTGGACTGGGAACTTGACCATACAGTTTTCTGTTTGTGTTTCTCTTAGGTTTTCTTAAAGGTAAAGTTAAATTCTGGAGTAGCATAATAGTGGTACTGTTATGTCCTGAAGCTGCAATGCTGTAGATCCAGCATCCATAGTATCAGTTACACAATTAATAACATTAGGGGAGGGAATGGCGTGATGGGGTTGGTTTGAGTGGATAACCCAGCCTGTACCTTTCCATAATACTCACGTTATAGCTGCAGTCTTAGACTATGCTGGTAAAGTGTGTGTGTCATGGTTTAACCCCAGCCAGCAGCTAAGCACCATGCAGCCGCTCGCTCACTTCCCCCCCGCCCAGTGGGATGGGGGAGAGAACTGGGGAAAAAAAAGTAAAACTTGCCGGTTGCAATAAGACGAGTTTAAAAGAACAGAAAGGAAGAAACTAATAATGATAAAAATAACAATATTAAAATGACAATAATAATAATAAAAGGATTGGAATATACAAAACAAGTGATGCACAATGCAATTGCTCATCACCCGCTGTCAACCGATGCCCAGTTAATTCCCGAGCAGTGATCCCCCTGCCCCCAAGCCAACTCCCCCCAGTTTATATACTGGACATGACGTCACATGGTATGGAATATCCCTTTGGCCAGTTTGGGTCACCTCTCCTGGCTATGTCCCCTCCCAACTTCTTGTGCCCCTTCGGCCTTCCTGCTGGGCGGTCATGAGAAGCTGAAAAGTCCTTGATTTTAGACTAAACACTACTTAGCAACAACTGAAAACATCAGGGTGTTATCAACATTTTTTGCATACTAAACTCAAAATATAGCACTGTACCAGCTACTGGGAAGACAATTAACTCTATCCCAGCTGAAACCAGGACAAGCTGTTTTAAAAATAATGATTCTGTACAAATGAAGATGAACTTTGGCAGCTGAACTTCTGCATCCATGTACTAGAGGAAAATGCAATATAGTGTTTAACTTCTGTAAAGAGGCAGTTACGAAGAAACGTGGAGTCTATTTAGTGGGAGTTTAAAATGAGTATGTAAAGAGAAAATGCTTGCAGGTTATGAGGGACTCTCTAGTACTCTGTGCTGACTGCACATGTATGCCACTGGTGAAAACATTCTAAGGGAGTGAACACCCTCAAAAAATGGGATAAAACTTTATTTAATTGTTTTTATTTAAAAATAAATCGAAGGGTGGGTAACTAGAAGAATAAAGAGCTTCTGGAGGTTAAAAGAAAAATCAAATCCAAAATCCAACCATTATTTAAAAAGTATTTGTCATGTCCCACTAGGGAGAATGGAAAAGAGTGTGAGCCTATCAGACTTAGAAGTAAGCTTTGGTAAGAAAGATTGAAAAATTATCTTGAGGGAATTACTTTAACTAGTTATTTTGAGTTTGCTAAAAGCATAAAACCAGGAGTTAAACTCATTGGAAGCAAGAAGACTGCAGGAATGTGGTGTTGAAAGAACATGATCAAGGTATAATTAGAGCATTTAGGAAAGATAAGTGCATGCCAGAAGAACTAGTGAACTATTTGCATTAATATCCTCTATAAATGAGGTCAGAGTGATTCTTTTGCATGAGCCATTATTTACAGGGAATAAGTGAAAAACTGTCTCAAGTTAACAGTGTCAATAAAATGAATTTTAGCTCCAATTTATAAAAATCTATTATTTCTAAAAGAAACTTGGATTTTAGATGAATAGTAACAAATGACTAAAACCGAATGGTCGTCATTTAAGTGGTCCGAAAGAAGTCAAATGTGGCATGCTGAGCTATGAACTGCTGAGTGTAGATATTCATCCTGAGGAACGGAAGATGGCAAGTATAATGGCAATCTTTAAAATGAAAACAGAGGGCAGGAGTAAATGGTTATTTTTTATTATAATAGGAGGTTACCAGCGGATTCATCAGGAATCTCTTCTTTTCAACACATACATAAACCATCTGGAGTGAGGGATACTTTATGACCTGACAATTTGTTATTGTTACATAATTATTCAGGGCTGTCAAAAATAGAGGTCACTGTAAATTGTAGAATTTCAAAATGCAAACCTGGGATTCTTCTAACATTGTGAAACTTATATCCGAACTGATTCTTAAGATTCACTTTAGATAGTCGATGGAGACACGTACATATTTTGGTGGTGTGAGTCATCTGTCCTATTTTGAATGCTGTCTGAAAGACATTATGGGTATAAAAGGAATTAAGATGTCTATCTCAGACACAGGAGATTATGCTGTAGACCTCTCAAATAAGGAGAAAGAGATCCCACCACAGGTACTGAGGCAGTAAATTCAGATGAAAGTCAGGGTTGATGAATGTAAAACGATGGTAATCGTGAAGCTGAGTGAAGCCATAATTGCGCATATACTACATGAGGCTGTTACTGCTTGATTTGAGAGTCATTGCGAGTCTGCAAACATCATCTCAGTGCTGGTGTGATTAAAAAAAGAAACAGAATTTTGGAGATTGTGAAAAAAGGGAATTTAGGATCAATTTAAAACATATAAGGCTACTATAGCACACCCAAGGTGCACCCATAGCTTTAATGCTTGTATGGAATGCATTGTAAAGCATACCCTGTGATCAAAGGCACAGAACGGTGGCCATCTGAAGAAAACCAAAGTAAGCAAAATTTCTTCAGCCTGTGTGGGAGAAAAGGTAGCTGGTAGACGAACACACAATTAGCATATAAGTTCAAGAGAAAACAACTGTTTTTTGTTTCTTATATGTGAAGTGATCACAGAGCAGAATTTAGCATGAAGGAGGGTTTTGGTGTTTGGGGGTTTTTTTTCAGTGAAGAAGGAAACTGTAGAACTTGCGCTGTAGCGCATGAGATGCTGTGGAGGCCTTAATTGTGAGTGGGAGGAGGAAAGATGCAGTGACTCTGAAGTACAGTTGCATGGATAGATATTAAATAGGGAGATCTAGATAGGCTGTCGGCTCAGTATTTCCACAGTGAAGTGCTGAGAGCTGCAAGTGCGTAGTAGAACTGTCAGTTCTGCATGCTTTGTTTATGCTTTTCACCATACATTTTAGCCATTGCTGGAGATTGATTTTGCAACATAAAATGATCACACTGGGTTAGAGTGAGTGGCACAGTTTATGTTTCAATTTAAAGGCTTCTTTTTTTTTTCTTTTTTTCTTTTTTTGGGGGGTTTAAGGGTAAAATGTCTTAATAACGTTACAAGAATGTGTTGTGTTTCCCGACTTACACAACTGCTTTTTTTTTTATTTGGGAAAGCTCTGAAGTTCCTACTGACTTTAATAAGCTTTGGGTCAGATGCTATGTACTGTGTTTCTTTTTTGCTACTAGGCAAAGATGTACTACATCACATTATTTTGTTAGAACAAGCTTCTTGAATGAATAGCTAGGTCTTGACTAATCTTTTAAGATTGAGCCATTTCATTTATTTACTAGCTAAGTGTGCTGGAGGCACACAAATGTTTTTGTCCATTACTGTTGCAATGGATTTTTATTTGTCCAAATTTTAATTCATGGTACCAAAGACCTTCAGTCCCACGCAATGTCACATTTAGGTTTTGAAAGGCATTTTTGTCTGGCTTTCATGGAAAGAAGCATCATAGATGCCAGTTCTTCTCTGTTAAAACACGAAATGCTTTAGGTAGTTTCTGTACAGGTGATTCCCAGCTCTTGTCACCACAAAATGTGATGGTCTTCCCCAGATGGTGATTATTTCTTGATCCTTAATTAAGAAACTGGCTCTTAGGCATCCTGAATTTTTCATGTCTTCAGAATGCATTCTTGTTCACAGCATTACAGGATCGGTATTAGCACAGCAGTCTGAAAAATTTGGGCGTGATCACAGATATTCTAGGAGGTTTCTTTATGTACTTTATAAACCTATACTACGGAGAGTATCTATATTATGATATGCGGCTCCATGAGACAATCTTAAAAAATCTTGCATCTCTCATAAGTGGATTCAGCCAAGTGTTTTATGTCCAGCAGAAAGTCTAGCAACCTAACCTCTTTTGTCAGTTTTAGTTTGATAACATAGTACACAAATTTGATGCACACTAGTTGCTTTCTCTTTGTGCCTTCATTTGAGAAGTGGAAAAAATATCCACAAAAATGAATCTGTCATCTTTCAGAAGAGCGGCGGGAGGAAACTGCTGAAAATCTATAAATGATACCCTACCTAGGATGGGAGAAAGGAGATCCTATCCCTTAAATTCTGTTGAATGATTTTATTCATCTTATCAGTCTGAACTGCCTTTGTTGAATGATTATTGTGATATTCTGGGAGTGGCTACTGGGATAGAAGTTATCCACTGCAGACAAGGCAGTTGCTTTTGAAGAATGAAATATAGGGTATATTTTTACCACAACCTTCCTATAAGAATCTCTATTGCACAATTGCTTCTCATTACAGTGGTGTTTTTGCTTCCATAAGTTACAATGTCAAATTTGATGCCAACATAATTTGTGGGAAGACAGATGTTTGACGGGTGGCTCATTCTTAGGTTCAGCTGGATGCCTCTTTTCAGCTGAATGGAAAAAACCCCAAAATTTGGTTGAATTACCAAAAAATAATTATTTTTATTTATTTATTTGTTTATTTAAATCTGTTGCATTTGTTAGTTGTCTTAAAATTTCTGGCTGCTCAGCCAAGTAAAAAGAAAAGTTAGACTACAAATTTAAGGAGCTGCTGCTACCATAATATAGCCAAGTATGTCTGGGTTTTTTTTGTTTGTTTGTTTAGAGCTTCTATCTTATGGTCAGATTATATTTTTCCATATTGTCTATAATCATATTCAGTCCAGTGAATGTTCTTTGTCTGGCAGCAAGGTGGCTCTCCAGTCCTTACAACTCTTTGATTATTCAGTTTGACCACCCTTATTCCCACCTTTAATCCGATGTGAATTTACCAGTGTGAGCAGAGGAGCCTAAACCCTTGCTGTCGTTATCCCTCTAGTCTTGTGCAGCATGTTTGCTCCTACTTGTGTGACATGTTGGACCAGCCAGCAGTGTAATTCCCCATGCAGTTGTGGCTGTGGCCAGCTGTGGTTACCACTAAGCATATAGACTACAGCACTGTTATTTCCTTTGTGGATTTTCCCAGGGCTTTTATCACTCTCCCAGACTATGCCAGAAAGAAAATTCCAGCCACATGGCTGTTAAGGATGGAGGAAATGGGCACTGCTCTCAGGAATGGGAACAGAATGAGAAAGACCAGCATATTTTCCGGCTTTTACACAGCTGAATGCTCTGCTCCACATGAATGTTAACTTTCCCAATATTTAGTGGTTTAATGGTTTTTCAAATGGTATACAGGCTAGTTGTTACAAATCTCTGAGGATAATGACATAATCGCAGTTTTGTAAAGGGAGTTGGGGATGTTGAAAGATACAATTCATAAAAGGATTTACTTTCTCAAAAGGGACTTGGAAGAAATGTTGGTACGTAGACTCCAAATCTCTATCCATGAAACCTCTGGCTAATCCCATTGGCAAATGAAGGTCTATATAACGTTACCTCATGCCTGACTCCCACTCAGATTCACAGACTAAACATCTGATGTGGTCAAGCCATACTTGTCCTTACAAGTCTTTTTCCCATATGTAAAGTTTTCTTTGCTTAAGAACTCCATGAGATTAGGTGGAGCAAATATGCCATCTGCTTGCTATTTGTTCACCTGTTGAGCCTATGTTTTGAATTTAGATAAAAAGCAAATTCTGATATATCATTCCCCTCTTGACCATTCTTCTTTTTCTAGTCATGGTTCTAATAAAACCTTGTTGTGCTTGAGGCTCTTATTTCCTGTTACTTTTTGGCTTCTGTTTGAGGCAGGTTGATGTGGACATCAGTTATTTCAGTTTGAAATACAGCCTCTCCAACAGTTGTCCCATGCATGCTGTTATGTCAAATTTATAAATATCGGAAAAAACCCCAAATCTTTAATTTTCAGTTGTGAAAAAGCTTTTTTTTAAACAAAAATTAAACCCCAACGCTAATCTTTTTGATATACGGAAAAAAGCAGCCTTAAAGTCTGATTCTTTAATATTTCACTGTTACACCTAAAGAAAAAAACCCAACTGTTTGAAGTTACTGTATTTCTACTTTTTTACTTTCTTCAGCTTTGAAAGCAGATGGGGTTCTCACTGCTACAGAAGCATGACTATAGAATACAAAAAAGTAAAAAAAAATTTGAAAACTGATTTATTTTTTCCCCCTGCCAGTATAGAGTACAAAATATGTGCGAAGTCTTAGGTTTTCACTACTGATAGCTTTAAGTACTCTGTGTGTAGTTTCTTCTGCCCTTGACTGTTCTAAGTAGTTCCATTTTCCCAAATTCATGCTGCTAAGACTTATGTAATCCTTTCACTTATGTCAGGAGATGCTTGTGGGTGTATAGAGGCTGATTTCTAGAACATTACCTCAATAGAAATTACCTTTTATTTGTACTCATAAATTCTCCTAAGGCATTTTTTTCTTTTTTATTATGTTTTACTAAGAGAAAGTGAGAATAATTTGTGTTGTTCATCAGGCCATTTAAATTTTGTCCATAAACTCATTTTATTTAAAAATCTCTGCAATAATCCATAACACAAATTTAAGCAGTGAAAAATACAGAACTATATTAGTAATGCTGACCTTCATTTATGGGTCTAGTGAAGAGGTATGCTGGTATTACAGGTTTGTAGAAAGGGAATTTGCATGTTGCCTTTCCTTGGTTCTGAAGTCTGTAAAATGGAAAATTGCTTTCAGCCTTATCGTTTTTACTTGCTGTGCAAACCTACCTGTTGAACATCTTTGCATTTCCATCACCATAAACCAAAACAATAGCCTAAAAACATTTTAAAAGCTAAAGTGAAAAATGCAGGATGTTGCTGCTGCTACTATTATGTAATAAACCTTTCTTTCTTCATATGGTGAAGCCATTCTATCACAGTATTTAATAGACATGGTAAAACTCTAACAAAGCTCTGGTGCACTGTTTCTTTTTACATTTACTTAAAGATCTAACCATGTGCATGGTTTACTGTAAAAAAAAAATTATGTAAACCCAAGAGAAAATAATTTCAAAAGCCTTGTTCTGCATTGCGCAACATTTTGGTTCTATGCACTAAATTTTCTGTGTATAGTGTGCGGACACAAAGCTGTTTCTACATGTGGAAACAAAGCAACAGCAAGTGACAGCTGGATTAGGAAAGAAAGCCTGGGAACGGGAGGAACTTTGTAGATGCAGCCCATATTAAATGACTGTGTGAGCATTTGGTGTGCTTCCTGAATTATGTTAAAATTACTAGATGTGTTGCAAATGAAGACTTGTGCAGGACAGTCTTTTCTAGGCATTAAACTTACGGCCAGGGATAACTGTAAAATGAAATGCTAATCACACTTTTAATAGCAGAATTCTGTGGCTGAAGGTGTTTCGTTTGGGTTACATTTCATTTCATTGACTCGCATATAAAGTTTTTATCTGTCGTAATAACCAATTATAGCGAAATCTACAGTTTTCATTTCAAATAACTGAAACAAAAAGGAGCTTGGTCCCTAGCCATTGAGCATACTCTGCTGTCTGTTTATTGCTTGACTTCTGCTCAAAGGTAGTCCTGAACTACCTTGCTTATCAACATGATTCATAATATTTTCCTGTCAGTGACACAGGCCTCAAAAGCATTCTGTGCATTGATATGTTAAAATCCTTTGATGCTATGTGTTTAAAATACTATTTATTTCACTGGGATGATAAGTTTGGGAAATGCCTATATGCTGAATTGTATGTTGAATTAAACCTACACATTCAGATGTCTGTGCTCTTAGGGAGATTGGAGTGATAATAAAGTTAACATGACAAAATTCTGCAAATGCTATTTGATATCAGAAAGACTGTTTTCTGAGGTGATTTTGTTGTAAAGAATAGGTGCTAAATGCTGAATAAATGTGATGAGATGTATTCATACATCACTCAGGTTTATATTCTAAAATAATAGTTTATTCTTCTTTATTGTAGCTTCCCAAAATATGAGTACAACATTCCACAAATATTAACTCTGTCATTTAAAGTTGAAGATGTCAGTGTTGCCATGACAATTCAAAGCCAAACTGATACATTTTAGACAATCTATAGACTTTTTTTCACAAATTTTCAGAGGAGATGCACTTTTATCACCTTATATGGAAGTAACTTTAACTATGATTGCATTAGAAAAAAACCAGGAAAAGTAGTTCAATAGTCGCATACAAAATGGAACAAGAAAATAAGCAGAAAAGTAAGCGTACAAAAAAATAACCCACACTAGAAAGATGCAGGTATATTTTGTTACCGTGCTAATTGTGTTTAATGGAATTTCCTGTTTCATCCCCAAATTTCAGAGGAAATTTAAGCGGGGGTGGGGCTGGGGAGTCTACTCAGGGTATTATGTAGGAATAATCTGTGATGATTAGGAGTTCTGTGTCTTGAGGTTTCCTTTCAGTATCGCAATGGTATTAAATTCTTTGGTAGGGCTTTCTTTCCAAAGGGCACACCCAAAGAGCAAGGAATAGCAGCAGAGGGAGAGATAAGAGACACAACACACTTCAGATGGAGTGCGTAGGCAGCCAGCAGTGTATAAGACTCCAGGGGTTTTACTTTGGAATAAGAAAAACAGAATTGGTTTAAAACTAAGCTGTGAGATACAGTTCCAGCAATCCGAACACGTGTCAGCAGAAAAATGAGTGTGATCCTGGAGTGTACCTTGCACAGATCTACAAGAGTTACTTTAGGAGGTAGCCCCATGCCAAGGTGCCTGATGGCTTCAGTAACATAAAAAATGGAGACATCAATTATTTTATGAACAAAATGCTATATAATGAAATTATTCACGTAATATATTCATATTATTCATGGTAATTATCATGTTAAGGATTTCATCAGCAAATACAGCATTGTAATTTTTCCCTCTCTCGAATCATTCTCATTTGTGCATAGTCAGATGCTGATGTCTTTATGAATTCCTGTGCTGGATGGTTAGAGATTTCTCTCCTGTTCTTGGGTTTTGGCCACATTTGCGCTGTATTTGAGCTGTCCAAATGAGAGCCCAAAGCGTGATTTTTATCTGCTCCTGAGAGAAGTTTGGATCCCTTCCCTGCCTGCTGTTTAAATGTTTGTGTAGTACAGGCCTTTCTTGGCCAGGGCAAGCAAAACTGTGATGCTGTCTCTGTTGGGTAAACCAAAACTGCATCCTGGTTGTGGAAAATAGGAATTTCACAGTTGCACAGTTACTCTATGAGGTGTAGGAGGCTATGTCATTTTGCCTGGTGCTGAGAGTCTTAAAGCTGCCTGTGTGTTTTCTGGTTAATCGGCCCTTGCCAAAAGAGAAGGGAACATTGGAAAATAGAGAGTGCATACAAAGGAGGAATGTGGCAGGTGAACCCAGAACAAAAAAGTGAAATAAGAAAGAGAAGGCAAGGGACTGCAGACATTATCTGTCTTGAGAGCACATCAGTTTAGGTCAGCTCTTAGTTTTGGCCAGTGTCTTGTAGAAACAAGGGCTTAGGTGCATTGCCTTTACAGATGTCTGAATTTCATGTATTAACTTTAGGAAGTTCAGTGATGTTTTGTGGCACATGCCAACTTAAAACTATACAGCAAAGTGATATCCTGCTTCTTTATGATCTCTGTGCAGCACCTGAAATACAGCGAGGGCAATACCGACCAATATCAGACATGGTGAGGGAACTAAATACAGAACTCCAGAATGCATTGGCTTTCATGTTTAACAGGTGTGATGCTTCAGCTGATACAGAACAGCAGCTTTCCAGCAACTCTAATACATCAGCATAGTTCCTTCTTTGAATTTGTACTAGCTATGTCTTTTGTGTGGAAGATGATGTGTATGAAAGAAATCAGTTTTTAAATGATTACTTGCTTCCCTTCTGGCATTTTGGAGAACACTCTCTTCTTGTTCTTTTAATTCCTGTTTAATTTTTTTTATTTTGTTATAGCCAAATAATGCAATTGGCAGAAAACACTGTGCACCTTAGTGTAAAAATAAGAGTATAAATTTTGGAAAGAGAATTTCAGTTTTCTTCTCAAATAACTTGGCCAATAAAAAGGCCAATATTTACAGTAGCAGTTGAAGAGCGCTCTCTAGTCTGCCATGGTAGCAGCTACGTTTTATTTTATTTCAGTTCTGACACAGTTCAGATGTTTGGCATTTGTAAGATTTGAGGGATAATAATATTTAAGGAATTATGCCCTTAAAAAAAAAAATCGGGTTTTTTTTTCATTGTTACTGGCAAAGAATGTGTTAGTGACGTTCATTGCTACTATTCCAGTATTTCAGACTAAATGTCTTTAGTGGCTTTTTGTTTGTTTTTAAGGCAGAAAACATTGCTGCATGCATTTTCTTACTTGTGTTCATATCATATCTTGTTTCAGTAGGAATACACAATTCTTGCTGGATGATATTTTTGCCTGGTTTTAGGTTTCTGTACTTTCTGAGCTGTTTCGAGGTATGTTGGAAGGACACTTGTAATACGGGAGTTGCAAAGAATTTCTTAATCCTTTCATGACTGTTGTTTCTAGAGGTGGAAATATAACCCATTTTAACACTCTTTTAAAGTCATCCAAAGGATGTGATAAAACATGGCAAGAAATCAAGATTCAGGGTGTCACATCCCAATTTCTCAGGACGATGACTCAGGTTAGCTGATTCCCAAATCAGGGTTAAGGTGAAACGACACCAGGGATCCTTTTAACTCACAAAACTCAATTTTTATTTGCTCACCACCAGAACTGGTATGCTCACAACAAAAATTGGCATGAAACTATGTCAGTAAACTGTGTAACATGTGCTAACCATACATCACCGAACATATACTACAGGCCTTTCTTATTTGGGGATCAGTTCAGGGAAGACAATAAGGAGAGCCGTCCCATTAAGTCACTAGGTTCAGAGTGGACCCCCTTGCTTTCTGGACTCCTTCTCAGCGAGGAACCTAGGGGTGGCTGGATCTGCTCCTAGTCCCAGACTTGGTCAGTGCTTTATGTCTAAAAGGATGAGG
>JAVJGG010000027.1:10144698-10161274 GCA_035590195.1 Aviceda cuculoides
AAGAACCCAAAATTCCACCGATGGCACCAGCCTTTGAGCCACGTATTAACCAGGTGTGTTTTCCTGTTCCTTTCAGTATATTTCCCTGCCACTGAAGGGATTGAGGAAAACACTACCTGTGCTCCCGATCCTTCCACTATTCATCCCAGTGCCCTGAAGTCCCTTTTGATTGCCAACCTGCACAACCAGCAATGGGTAATAATCAGAGGTCTGAAACAGACCAGGGAGTTTCCTGGTAATGTCTTTTACCCAGGCCCCAGGGAGGCAGCAGACTTCCCTGTGGGATGAGTCAGGTCTGTGTATTGGGCCCTTTGTCCCCCTCAGAAGGGAGTCACCTGTTACAATTATGGCCAATATCAGAACAGAAACAGAAGATATGAAATTCACCTCACATCTGTGTAGTTCTTGCCTCTGTATATAGCTATGGAAGACTGTGTGAATAAATAGCATTTTATATTTCCTACCAAATACGAAACCTTTTAAAAACTTCATTTAAGACTCAAAAAAAAGAGTGAATCCCTCCAAGGAAAACTTAATCCTCAGGATTTTCATCTTCACAGCTCTTTACAAATATTAACTTCATATGTCTGAAGGCTTTGACCAACATAGCTCGCTGTGACAGCTTCGAAACTTCTGTCCCTTCGGACCAAATGAATTTGTCCCCACGCCTCTGCACATCCCCTGCCCCAATCCAGCACTTGGGCTTTGGGTTGCTGAGAGTGCTCAGAAGGTCCTCTCAGATCCCAGACCCTTGTGCACCCCTGAGATCCCATTCACTTCAGTTGATCACATCCTCCTTGAAGTCTTCCTTGTCCATGAATGCTGTTTTAAATGATTTAGGACCGCACAGTCTTTTATTTTTAGCTTCTGTGCAAAGCTTCCAAATCAAATCTTGGTGGGGACTGCTGTCTCTGGTAATTTTGTTATCTTCCTCTACACTAATGAAAAACAAGTTCAGTAGTGCAGTTAAATGGGGTAGTTGTCTTCCCTAGTACATTTTTATACAAATCAAACAGGAATACAGGTAGAATGAGAACTGTAATATGATTCTGGCATATTAAATAATTAACTTTAAAAAGGTCAATGAGTCTTTGTCTAACAAAACAGCAGTGCTAGAAAGCCTGGATTGTCTTTTAATGATGGAAAGAGAGGACATGTAAGTGGGCTGTGAGGAGTCCGATACACCATTTTTTTTTGCTCTTGATTCAGAGTTGTGCAGCATTCATAGGAAGTGAGTTTGCTGTGCAGTGAGGATGCTTACTTCTCCCACCCATCTTCAAGCCTCTTTATCATATTTGGTTTCTATGAATTGCTGTGATTTAAACATTAATACTTATTTTTAAGATATCAGAGATGTGAAAATATAAGAGGATGGTAAGGGTTTCTTCCAAAGCAGAAGGAAGGGGCTAGTTTGAGAGATGTTTGGCCATCTCATGGCAGAATCCTGGCTCTTTTTGTGTCAGAGACCAGACATCAGTGGCAACATTGCCTTCCTACTGGTACCTGCAACCTTAGTCTGCAAGGGCTCTACAGGGAGAAGCACAAAAGGCAGGAATGGAATGAAATTAGTATGGGACATATTTGCATTCAAGGAGACTCTGAAAAAGAGATTTATATTTTTTTTCTTGGAAAAAACTCTGAAGGACTGGAAGCAAGATCCTGAAAGATAACCAAAACATCCATGTTGCAAATACATGACCTGTTATAATCCAGGCAGGTAATGCTGACAATAGTTGCAGCTTCCTTCTTATACTTAGTGTATGTCATACTAACATATGTGAATGTGTGTGACGTCTTTTCCAGCCAGTGGTGGCAGTGCCTGAGCTGGAGTAGCGTACCCTGCTCCGGGTTCTACAGCTCTGGGATGTGGAGGTTTGCAGAAGAGGCTGAAGAACTTTTCTTGGGAATGGCACAGATGGGGTGACTCTATTTTGGATCAGTGGAGTGCACTAAATCACCCTCAGCGTCCCTTGTTGCCCATGGCCTGTGGTTTCTAGGGAATCTGCGCACCTTCTTTGCTTGACAGTTCAGTTATTTTGTCACAGGAGTGTAGGATTAGGAAAGGGATATTTTTGTCACCATTTCCAGGGAAATGATCTGCAAGCATTGGTCTTGACTGTCCATATTACAAGCCACAGATTTGTTTAGAATGAAAAGTGATTAGCAGAGATCCAGAAAGGCTATAAACAATTGCAATTTTATAGGAAATAAACAGCAAAAATAAGTGGCATGAAAACACACACACCACACACCCCCCCCAGTAGCAGGAACTGATGCTGCTTGGGAATAGAGTATGACTCATGATACAAAGAGGCAAAAAGTCAGGTAACAGCTAGCCATGAATGTGGGGACAAAAAAGCATCTGTTAGGGTTTCCAGTGTCAATTCCAGATGCAGAACATCTCATCTCTTCCTGTAACCTTGCTCTGGTGTTTCACAGGAAAGTGAAGAAATAATCCAGGAATCAGTTTTACACCAAAGGAGGCCAAACTCAAATTGATTACTTCGGGGGAAAAAATCATCAGCAACATTAAACAACCAGCAATTAATTTCTTTTAACTGGAAAAGTCTAGCTTAAGGTCCCCCACCATGAAAGATCATTCCAATCACAAGTATTTTGCTAATAACAATGCAACTTTACTTGATAATGGTTTTGTTAAAAGAAGTCTTTGTTTCTCCACTCTCATATAGTTTCCTTTGCTTTTATAATCAGGTGATTCCTCAGTTCTGTTACTACCTGTCCTGTGGTGTTTTGCACATATGGGCTGCGTTATTTAGGGCAATAAAATTGAGATGTTTCATTTTCTTAAATTAGCCTATATGCATTACTTGAGTAACACAGTTATCTTTGTACAACTTCTGGTTAATGTGTTTTAGACTCACAGAAGATTTCTGGCTATGCAGTTTTCATTGTGTGGGTTTTTTTTTTTTGATTTGTTGGTTTGGGTTTTTTTCCCTGTAATGTTGCCTGCAGTATGTCTGCTAATTTGAGGGTGCCAGCAAGAACACGTCTCCTGCATGGTGTCATGCTTAGCATCTCTGTATGTGAATTCCTCTTAGTTAAGTAGAGTGGCACTGCCTGATCCAGAGGGGTCCTCGGAGAGCTCTGCTGTTCACCTCTCCTAATAGGTGGGGGTCTTCTAGACAGGGTTTGTTTATTGGAGATGGGGTGTGTGGTTACTGATCGTCTCCCTCTTCTGAAGGAAGACCATTATGCAAGAGGATCTTGGGGAATAATCTAAACATGATCACTCTCACCTTGCAGGGAGTGTGTTCCACATGTGGATTCAGCTTATTAAGGATATTTACTAACGATGCCCTAGTGTGGTGACACAGCAGCCAATTATTTTTTGCACTGAGTTCCCACTTGTTTAATGACAGACAGCAGGACCTTTTAAAACTGCAGGCCTAATAACTTTGTGTTAAAACTGTTATTTCAGTGTAGTCTTTTACAGCATGTCTAAACCCCAACCTGAATCCCCAAATATAATCACATTACAGACCAATTATTTTGTTTGCTGAGTCACTTCGCCAGTTTGACAGTATGCCTGGCAGAAAATTTCAATTCCTTTTAATTCTTTGATTAAAGAAATCAATTAATTCAGAGTTTTATTTTGTTTGGAGATACCAAGGTCTGACTCTCCCACTGCGTCATAGTCCCTACTGATAGTCACTGGTGCAATTCATCCTCTCTCCAGCCCTTTGAAACTGCAGAGATCTCTTTTATGGTAAAGGTAATGAGCAAAATCCTTCTTACTGCCATGGTAGGGCACAGATCCCTGGTCTCCCTATATTTGAAGACCAACTTATTGTTTGTATTGGCTAGAAGTTGACTGTATTTCTCTCTAGCAGCCATGAATCGCCTATGCAACAATTAGTCATAAAGAAGAGGTTGATCCTTGTGAGGGACGTCTTCCTGATGGATTATTATTTAAAATGGGGAATACAAAGATGTGTAGACAGAGTTTGGAGATGGGAAAGAATCTTTTAGATTTGAACAAGCTGGTCTTGAAGTTTGAAGCTGGCACATGTTCATAGCATTTGAACTTCAGAATATTTGGTTGCTTAGAAAAGTTGGGTATCTGCAGCCTGTAGTGAAGATTGAGAACTGTTAACAGAAAAATACTGTCATAGGTCTCTGTTTTTCTACTCCTTAAAATGGGAAAGGAATACTATTAGCACTGGCATTTTGAAACTGTTTCTCAAATACAACAAATACATTACAGTTTAGAATTTATTAATATTGTATTGCTATCAGCACACTGCAGGCCACATCAGCTGTTGTGCTGGCTATTGCCCAGTTATGTAATGAGGCCACCCATGTCATAAAGAGTTCAAGCTCTAGCCAAAAAAAAAAACCAAACATCTCAAGAGAAGAGGAAAATTCATACTTTTCACTCCCATTCTGCTAATGAGGAGTGACCCACAGAAAGATTAGCGCTCGTGGGGGTTTCCACTTAACACTGTGCAGGCCCTCCTGCTCAGATGTGGTCAGCACAGGGCAACGTTTAATGGGAGGAATGCTAATCCACGTCTAAATTACAGAAAAGAAAATTATTACAGATCTATGTAAGGACATAGTAGGAATGTGTAGGGATAAAATCAGAAGGGCTAAGATGTGAAGTGGATCTAGTGACTTGTAGGGTCAGAAAAGACAAGGAGAGATGCTTTTACACCTATGCTAAAAGGAAGGCAATGAAACCCTGGGATCATTGCTGAGTTAGGAAGAACAGCAAATAACTGATGGTGCAAAAGACAGATGAAGTAATTTGGGCTTCTAACTTTGTGAAAAAGATTAATTTTGACCAGATGCTAAATACAGTTAAGTTTTCAAAGGAGAAAATAGTTGTCACGAATAAGGAAAGAAGAGACAGAACAAAATGTTTGATAACTTGTATGCATGACAATCTCTGAAAAATCAGCAAGAAATTATCTGGATGGTTTGGAGTATTTGGGGGAGATGTGAAAATACTGTTACAGCAGACTAATAAATAGTCTAGTAGACTAATAAATAGACTAATAAAGAAAGACAGAGGCTTTCAAGTATAGTATAATGATAATGTGTAAAATTGCCGAGACATATGGCCTATAGCTTTGTTCATTTTGTCAAGGACCTTTTTTAAAAAAAAAAAATTAAGCAAACCTTCAAAAAGAATTTTTGTTTTACATTCTTTCCATGGGATTCTTCACACTTTCTTAAAAAGTTACCTTTCCCTCTGAGCAAAGCTTGCAGTATTTCTGCTTTGAGTTTTCTGTCATTATGCAGTCCAAATAAAATTCTTCTGTGAAAAAGTTCTTTCTGATGGAGCTGTACTGCCAAGAAAAAGAGTATAATTTTCACTATCCTCTTGGTGATTTGAGCAGCAGAAAGGTTGTTTTGAAGTGCATAAAACCTGCTCTTTGTGGTGGGTAATTTTGCACACTCCTGTGGCCACGAGGCTTCTTTTTTAGTCCCAAAGGCCCTGATGCAGATAAAATACATTGCTGAAAGAAGCAAAATGTTCAGATGCTGAAAGTCATCTATATGCCCTTTCCCTCTAATCAAGTTATCCACATCTGTTTCCAAAAGGGTATGTTCAAATAACTGTGTTTTAATGAACTTTTTCTCTTTCCTTACATAGTTCTCTCTACAACTGCTGAAAAAAAACCCAAACAAACCTCACCTGTGACAGTTAGTTTATGCTTGACAGCTACCGCAGGCAAACAGGAGTCCTACAGCACTTTCTTGTCACCTTTGACAGGCTCTGTAGTATCACAGCAAAATAGTCCATGGGAATTAAAAAAAATGAGCTGTGGTTTTGTGTCTGCATCTTCAAACGTCTGTCTTTCTTCTTGTTGGGACAAGCTCTCTGAGAGGAGAAACCGCTTCAGTGCTGGAACAATTTATGTATGTAGTCTCAACAAAGCAGGCATCAACAAGAAGTAGTGAAGGTCTGCATACCACAGTGGTTGTCCATGTTTGGTCCCAACTAAATCACAGAACTGCTTGCAACTTTCTACATGTGCTGTCCATACGTGGAAAGAAATTCCTCTCAAATGTCCATCAGTATCCTCTGGAAGAGAACGTGATATGCAGTTGTGAATTGTAGATGCATTTCAACCAAGATGCCTTATAGCTCTCTTAAGTCCAGTTTCTACAATGAGCAATTTACCTTTTCTCCTCTGAGAAGCAACCGAAGACAGGGTTACCCATGCTGGCAAGTAACCCTCAGCCTGTGTGTCTTATGTAACTTTCAGAATTCATTTGGAAATGAATTCTGCAGTTTCACAAGGACATGTAGCAAAAAGTGTAGGCTTTTCACTAGTATAAGAAAGGTGTCTAAACTCCTTTTACAGTCAATACAGTGAGGGGAGTTGAGAAAGTGATTCAGCCCACTGAGTGTGGGTAGTGTTTTTGGGATGAGCCAGTGGACTCCAGGCTGTGTCCTGACTGGCTCTCCATGGGCTGTAATGGGAGCTTGGACACCTGCCTCACATGTAGAGACCTGTGTTGTAGACACTCAAATCCAGGAAGGCTGGATTGTAGCCTGTATTTCTATGCAGAAAACTACCGTCATGATTTTTTCCTCCTATACAGGAGTTTTATCCTATAGAATATAACTTTTCTTCTGTGAGTCTTGCAGCAGCCATCAGAATAGTATTGAATTTTCTTGTTCTAAGGTATTAGCCAAATTGCATCTTATTAAAGTTGGGAAAGTTTAATATGTTTCACATATTGAATGTTTAGTGTTTGTTAATACAGCTTAATGTTCTAATGAGAGCTGGGAGAGAGAGATGGGTTCTCTGCAGGGAGAACCAAGGGCTCCTCTTTCTGAAGGCATAGGATCTTAACTGAGGCCAGCCCCTAAAACTGAGGGTAAATTTTCGCATAAACTAGTGGTTATATTTTAGAAGACAAAGGCATTGGGAAACATCCCAGAGGACTTGCAAAAGAGAAACATGTTTCAAAAAGCAGAATAAAGAGAACTTGGGGACCTACACTCTTCTAACCCATACCTTGGAACTGGAAAGAAAGCAAGTAAATGTCTAAAGGTGATATAGATGGGAAAGGAAAGAAAAAAAAAGGATTTTGAAAATTTCTCAAGGCTTTTTTTTTTTCTTTGAATGGCCTACAGAAGAAGCGGTAGATATGATATATGTGGAATTTTAATGATTCTGTAACTCATGTGATACTTCCATAAGCAACCTATGAGGAAAATGAAACCCTGAAACTGTTGGTTTGTTCCACTATTCAATCCATCTCTTTGGTGTTGTATAGCAGTGGGATCTAGATGATTCCTACGATGCTGTTAAGCGTCATGTGGTTGTTAGGTTTAGGATATATGATTTGTAAAGCCTTAGCACAACCCTGAAAATGTGAAGAGCAGCAATGAGGTAATTTTGGGAGAAAGAAAATGTTGAACTTGTGTTCAAATCCCCACTCAAGATGAAGGACCTCAAAAGACCATTTTGCTCAAGATGGGATGAGGCACTGTGTGTAGCAACACATGATGCTACTGGAGTGTAGTTCTCCTGCCTTTCTTATAAAAACAAGATAGTGACATACCGGAGGTGATAGAAAAGAATGAAGGATGTATATTGGACAGAAGCAGTCACGTTCCTCTTCTCCTTGTCCCCTTGCCCTTAACAAAAAGAATGTGAGAAGAGCAGCATGCCTTTTTGTGCCCCCCCAATTAGGCAAAATTTTATCATGGCAATTGTGTTCTGCTGAGCTCAGTTCTCATGTGCTTCTTGCACAAACAGTGCTACGTATTCCCTAGGTTACATCAGTAGCATCTTCATCTGACTGATTAAGCCCTCCTGTCTTTAATTCCTGCTGACTTTTACTAACCATTTTATTTAATGACTTCAGGTGGACTTTTCTTGCTTTCCCTGGTACAGGCCTCTGAACATGTGAAATCTCTTGCTTCATGCTGTTCTGGGTAATATAGCATTTTCAGCCAAGTTTTCAGATACTGGCAGGAATCCCAGGGGCAGGGTAGCTCCAGGCTCTGTACTTGTGCGGAGCACAACCAGGAAGAAGAGTTGCTGGTGTGGAAGTCGGGACTCTTATGCTGACAGTGGACGTATTATTTCAGATAGGATATGTATCTTTGGAGGATCTAGTGTTCCTCATGGCTCATATTTCTGGATGCACTGCAAGAACCCAAAGAAAAATAAACACTTCCAGAAGATGTTTTTAGTATACCAATTGCAGCAGTTTAATACTATGTAAAAATACTGCAGGAAATAGAAGATTTTTGAAAAATAGCATGCAGCTGTAAAGGCCAGGAGTTTGGTTATGGATTCATGACTGTCTACATCTGCAAAAAAGTCTCTTTTCTTTTTAACTGTTGTTCAAATGGCTGAGAAGAGCCCCTGGGTCCACACTGAACAGCCCAGGATGTGGCGTCTGTTCTCCAAACTTCCCCAAACAAGAAGTAGCCCAGATATTTCCCTAATTTTGAGAAGATTATGTGGTTGTTATATGAATCTTGGATGCCACTGCAACTGCAATTATAGCAGAAGAATGTTTATGTATCCTTGGATTTTGTTTTTTTTTTTTTAAGATCTTTATTCTGGTGGAATTGCTCAGGACTTTGCAAACAATATGCAGTGATGTTTCTGTCTTAGTTTGCTCATTCCTCATGATATAGATTTCAGACTACTAATTAAGTTATATGTTAGCATAATTTTATTGTCAAATAGTTACTTCTTTGAAGAAACAAAAGTGATTTTGAAGAAGAGAATAAAAATACATTATTTTATTACTACTAAGGTCTCCAACAGGATCAGACAATAAATGATGTGAATATACAGAACAAGAGCAGTTTCTATCCCAAATACATCATCATCTGTGAGAAAGGAAGGACTATAAGCTTACTATTTAGAGATGGGAAACTAAGGTGCAAAATGATAACTTTTCCTATTATACTACAGCTGTGATTATTGGTACTTGTATTCAACATGATTGTTGTTTGTGGTCAGTTCTTTCAGATTGGAGCATGAGAAATGTTGGCATGTATGTAACACCTTTCAACTACCTGAACCAAAAGCTTTATACTTAGAAACTATTGTCCCTCCTTTGGTGAGACAGAGACAGCTACTGGAATACAAACCAATCCAAACCAGTGACGACCAAAACTCTTTGGTCCCTGGTCAATGGGCCAGTAAAGGAACTAGTCGGGCACAGCCTTGAAGATATCAGCCACAGGTTTGTCACTGGTAAAGAGAGAAAACATGATTATTGTGAGTGTTTTTGGATATTTGAGCGGGCTTGTGGGCCTATACAAAGTTTATTATGAGCTATCAGAAGGGGTTTGTGGGATAATGTAAAATTTATTACAGGATGTTTAAGGGAAGGGGATGGATCAGGGTGGATGGGTGAGGAACATGCATGAGGCAATTGAGAGGATGGATAAAAAGAGCTGGCTGGACTGAGTCCTGTGCCTGACCACCACATCTATCTTATCTTCTTATTAAATCCTTTCCTGAATCATTCTTTCTTTGTAATCTTGCTTTGCTGTGTGTAAGAACTGTGAGTTCTAAGTGCCAGCAGCTGGAGAAGGGGCTGTGTGGGTCCCAGGGCCTAGGGGTCTAGCTGTCAGCAACTGGAGAGACCAGCTTGTATATGAGAAACCTAAATGCCAGTGACTGGAAAAACCTGAGTGTGTTAATATTTGCACAGTGAATTTAGTCCTGTATTCATATGTTTGCCAGAAAACTTTGAACTGGACTAGCTGGAGGAGACCTGCCTCTGGAAAGACTTGACGTCTAATTTGGTGGCTGGGTAAGGGTCCTGGGGTCTGGACATGGCTGTTTAGTGGACTGAGAGCCTGTGCTGAAATTTGAGGGGTTGGTCAGTGTGGGTTGCCTGTGAGATGAGTGTGTGTGTGCATCTGTTTCACTATTGAGCATCAAGCTGGATGAGCTGGTGGATAGGAAGAGATCTCCTTATGGGGTGAGGGGTGCCAGGTTCAAGCATGGATGTTAGGTGGACTTGGGGGCAGTGCTGACATCTAAGGGATCTGTGAATGTGGATGTGCTTGTGAACCTAAAGAGCGAAGCCATTTGTGCTCTCACTAGTGAGCTTCAATCCTCACCAGCTGGAGAGGAGGGATAGGACTGAGCCATCGGTGCCTATACATGAACACTGTTGGTATTTGTGGGGATGATGGCAAAAGCTGTGCCTTCTGTGGCAGACTGCATGGCAGCCCATGTCAGTGTCCCCTGTATGTTTGTCTGGGATACACTCTCAGCCCCACAACTGGCCGACCCTGCAAGCATCTGTTCGAAGACTACGTTGTCATTGACTGGCATTCCTGAAGGCTCTAAGTATATTGTATCAAATGCATGGACTTAATTAAATGACTGTCTTAAAACAGTGGCCATGTGGTATCCTTCTTCCCTTGACTGCAGTGACATCTGTTAACAATAAAAGAAAAAAAATAGTCATGTCAAACGTTGTGTGTTATTTCCATGAGTTACAGAAAACATGCTTTCCTAAAACTCTCACAGCACCAAAAGTAATGACTCATTGCCTCTGTTTATTCCTTAATTACAAAGTTCTTATGCAGGGGTCTCAATTTTATGACAACACATCTCACTGGCATAACTTTCGTAATGACTCTGCTCCATAGCAAGTTTGGGCCCAAGCATGGGATTAGGCTGAGGGCAAAAATGTACCTTTGGGTTTCCTGTGGTGGAAACCTCCAGCATCTACAGCTCTAGCACCTACTGTCTCATAGCCAAGGAGAAAATGGGTGGAAAATTCTGGGGAAACTGCTGCACATGCCAAGCAGGAGAAGCAATAAAACAGTAAAGTTTAAGGCAGAACTAGATGATGTATGTTGTGGTACAGCCAGAACCACATAAAGCAAAAGACCACTTTCAGGTACGTATTCCATCATCATGCAATCTCCACAATGTTGCTGGACACAGGCTCTTGAAAATAATGCTGGTTCACTTTGTGTAATTTGGAAATCAGAAGGAATTCTAATTATCCACTTAAATGATGTCCAGCTTTTAGCTGAAACTTGCTAATAAAATAACCTTGTTTTACTGACTGCCTCTAGTTACAGCCTAATGTGTATAATACCTATCTGTGGCAGAGCCATGATCAATGGTTGTGGTGGTGATATTGCTTCCATGATAGGAGGTCCTGCCGACTGGAAGGGAAGCTAATCTCAAAAGAAGCATGGCACAAAAGCTGAAGCTGCTCTAGGAGTGCTAGGAAAGTTCATCAGAGGGAATGAAGGAGCAGCTCTGATGGCCCTGAAAATATGCTGGGTAAGCCTGCTGAGGCTGCTCAGAGAAAGTACAAAAATGGTGTTTGAAATAAGAAGGAAATGGAAAAATAGCAAGAGCAATTGGGAGAAGATGCAGAGTTAACACTTTCCCTCTTAGTTTCACCGCAATTGGTATGAAGATTAGGAAAGACAACAGAGTTTTTAACAGGTCTGAGTCATCTCTTCTAATTTGGGGGTGAAATATTCTTCTGCAGAGTACTCTCTCCTCTTCACGGTGTGGGACTCAGTCTGCCTAACTGAGGTGGCTTTAGGCCTTGCAGAGAAAATTGCGGTTGGGTTAAGTCTATTTGCTGCCTTAACAAAAGCAGAAGGAAATGTGTGTGGTAGTTGCTGAGTTTGCAAACACCCACTTTTGGTAATTTTGGTTTCAAAGGTGGTTATCATTGAATAATTAAAGTTATCCTAATTAATCTGGACTAGAGATCATAGTGTTTCTGAAATACTCTTTTTTTTCCATTAATTAGTGATTTTAACAGTGTGGTTAGGTACAACGAAAGCTGCCTTTCCCTGACACGGGTTACTCTCTAGCTTCTTCTAATGTGATTTTACAAAAGAAAATAAAATCTCATTTTCCTTCTTTAAATCTTCATTTGGACAATCATTCTTTGTGAAAATCCACTAAAAACTCCACTAAGAGGAGTTTCTTTAGACACCTAAGTAATGACTGCAGAAAGAAATAACTGACATATATTCAACACGAGGAGCTGGAGATGCCTCTTTTCTACCAGCCTTTTAACCAAGCCTGTGTGGGTTGCCCAAAACATAGGCTACAAATGAGCAATAAAGATTTCCTGGCAAGTCCATAGACAATCCTACCTCTCAACTTGCTTTTGCTGTGCTGTTCAGGACAGCATCACCCAACAAGGACTTGCGCTAATCTACCAATTAGTTCTTTATGTTAAGAAGCTTCAGCACATTTTGATCCCTAACATAATTTATTCCTCCTGTGCAAGGGAATGGCTCAGGTTCTTCTAGCTGTTGCGGCGAACTTAAAATATATTACTCACTTTGCATGAAAAATAATGCTGGAGGCATATGGCTCCTCTGCTGCCATTTTGTGTTCAATGGCTCATGCCCATTATAAAGCTTGTATTTTTGAGGTATTTCTAACTCACTCATTGAAAATTGCATCAACCTAACGTTCAGCATTCAGGATGTTGGTTAGAAAAACTACCCAGGAATTTAAAAAGATGCAGATGCCTTGGTGAAAGGTAAGGTCTCCTGAGACATAATATTTCTTCTTATCAGAGCTACCCGAGTTCACATGAAAAGCCCTGGGGAGGGAGGCAAGATAAGAAACCCCACAGTGGTTCGATGTAGTTTGAGGGTCTAGGTAACCTCCTACACTAGACACCCTTTATACATAATAAGATTGTGCCTGGTCCAAACAGCTTACAACTCAAAGAAAGAGAGGCACAAACTGATGAAAGAGGTTAGGGAAAATTGAATTGTGTGGGTACCAGGCCAACCTGCCTAACTGCAGAATCGTTCTTGATAACCTGGAGCAATTCCAGGTCCTTGTGTCTTTTTGCAATCATTCTGTTGGTATACATATAGTGAATTAACAGTCCTTAATCCACATTACAAGAAAGACTTGGTATAAGTAGTCCTAACAGGTTTAAGCAGGACTGGCATGGTTTGAAGGACATGAAAAATGAACAGGTGGGGGGTTTTGTTTGTTTGTTTGTTTTTTTAACTCAGTTTATCCTTAAGAAATGCGCTCTGTAAGGTGACTTGGTGTTTCATGCTTACTGGACAGCAAAATCAGTCTGCATTCTGGATCTTTAAGGATGTATGTAAAACTGACTTAAGTCAGTCAAAGCCCATTTACACAAAACTCAGGCTAGCAGTACAGTGTAAGGTGGGACAGATGATAAGTGCGTTGGAATTAGGAACCTCACAGTTTGCTAGGAAGTTGCTCTAGATAAGGAAGTGTCTGCAGGGGTATCATGTTCAAATGCATATGAGCAGAGAAGTGCTGGAGGAAGAGCGCAGGAGAGGCATGTCAGCACTGGGCAGCTGTGAGAGGACCCTGGATGGCCCCACCAGAGCAGCACAGGGTAGCTTGTCTGGCTTCCTCAGGGAAATGGGTTGCATCAGTAACACGTATAATGCTTTTCTTTCCTGTCAGGCCATGGTTTTATTGTTTTTTTCACTTAGCTTCAGCACACAAGCTATTAATGAATGTGTCATTCTGCAAGGGCTGCTTCATTATCTGGGCTCCAGGCAATTCAGCCTGGCCACCAGATCTTTCCAGACTGCATCATGTGGAATTTCTATGGGTCGTTTTAATTAATACAGCAAATACAAATGACAAATTAGGTGGAGATACGGAACCTGGACTTTGCATGGGAATTTTTCAGCCCATAACACTAACGTCAGAACAGTTTCATATTCTTTCTCCCTGTTACAGTGATTGGGAGACGATATCTGAAAGTGCTACAAGGAGCAGAAAGAAACAGGTGGAATAAAGGCATCAATTTAGGTTTAAAAACCTCTTCTGTACCTAAGTGGAAGATGCAAGATGACACTAAGTAATTTTTAGGCCTGTTACCTTATTACAGGTGACACAGGTGCATTTAGACAAATCTGTATGAGCAGAAAAGCAGTATTTAGGGAAGGGGAATTGGGTGCTTAGACAGCAGGTTTTTTGAGAGGCCTTTGTGATGAAGTGGGGAAAAAAGAATAGCTGCATAATGAGACTCTGGAATATGTACTACAACTGCAATCAATACACAGATTTTAGCAAGATGATGAAATTGTGGCACATTCTTGGTGGCTTGTTCTTGTAAAACCAGATGTTACTTCTACAAATTTGAGGCTTGGAAGCACTGTGAGAACAGCAAATAGTGTTGTCTGCTTTCTTGATACAAATCAATTTTCTATGTTATTGTTTTTTTAAATATACTTCAAATTCATGCCAGAGGGAAGAAGAATGAAAGGTGATGTTTTTTTCTTTCTACTCTCAAACAGCATTACCATTGCAGCTTGGTACTGGGAAGCTTTCAAAAGATATCCTAATGCCCTGAAATAGGAGGAGGAAACTCTGTCCTCCCCCAACAAAACCACTGCATAGACATAATAGCTTACACAGAAAAACTCTAACTTCCTTTGTTGAAATATTCTGGTTAAAGTATGTTACTGAAACGGTTATGAAAGTGCCAGGTGGCTGTGAAGAGCAGCAGTGCTGGAGCTGGTCCCTCTGCAGCCAGCAAGTAGGTAGCCTCTCTAGAAACGTTTCCTCTTCTTCAGCAAGGCCACCTCCAGACCAAGGGATCAGCTCCTTCATAGTCATAAAAGGACTCCAGGTATTTGCAAACCGGCATGGGTGGTGTGATATCCCTCCACTCTTCTTTCCTAGGGACAGCAACATCTGAATGCTATGTAAGACACTGATTATTCCTAAATCAGCCTCTGAATCCTGTGTAGGGAAAGCAGCTGCACTCCATGGAAATGTCCCTGCAAACACTGTAGTGAAGCTGTGCAAAAAAAGGAAATCACCAATACAGCAATGACTGCTAGAAAGCATGTGTCTGAAGTCACAGCTGAGGCTCATGTCTATTCTTGCTAGAAAATCAAAGGGAAGATATGAAAGGTTAAGGGATAGAAAAGAAAAAAAAAAAGGAGAAAATATTCAGGCCGAAAGAAATGAGGGATAACACAGATTTGCAGCAGTAGAAATTACAGGCCTTTTTTAAGGTATCTATTATAATCTCATTTAATAAACTGTTCAGCCCACTTAAATATGCCTTCTATCTGCTTTATCCACTGGAACTATGTGCTTTAGCAATTCATTAACCTCCCTTCTAACTATGTGGATGTAGGCAGCACTTTGTTATGATCTAGCAGAACTGCAAAAAAAGAAATTTTGTTCTATTGCTCAAAGTACTTGTCCATAACCGAAAAGGGGCACAGAAAGTTCAGAGGAATGTAGTTGTTTGTACCCTCCCTTGGATTTACTGGAATAATTACTTGCTTGTTCAGAATTAGCCATTACTTCAGTATGGATTTTATTACAGGTCAAAGACTTACTTCTGGAAGCAAAACCAAATCTCCTACTAAAATAAAAAATATCAGAGTATTTCTACTTCAAGGAAAATATAAATAAGTACATTAAAGATGTTCTCAGAGGAAATAAGCTGGCTTGGAAGAGCTCTGAACTTCGGGGACATTTGCTCAATGTGGAGTCAAGTTCGAATTTTGCAGCGCTGGGGATATATTTTTTTCTGAAGGGAGTGTGGTAGGCTCAGAGGTTGAGAATGCTGATAAATGCAAGATTGCTTCTAGGCTGCAGTGTCTCCCAGTGCAGTTTACTTTCCAGTTTAGACTGGAGTCCAACACTTTCTGCTTTTAAGGAGAAAACAAGAAGCTTTTCCAGGGCAGTTTTGGGGCTGACTGCTGTCATGGAGATAGTTTGTTTGAAATGCCCAGTGCTTGGAGGTGAGTTCATGCTGCCTGACACAAGCATTTTGCAAAGCTTTGAAGACAGCTATTCCTCAGCTTTAGTACTAACTATTTCAGTTTAAATGATGTATTGGTAGATTTGAATCCACTCATTTCAGAGTGGCTTATACCACATGTGTCATGTGGCACTAATGTTCAAAGGCTGCTAATGCACCAGGAGAACCAAACCTTGGAATGAAAATGGGGAAGATCAGAATGTTCTGTGTCTTCTTTCTATACTCTCAGGAGAAACACTAGGAAAATCTCCCAGGCGTTTTCCATCCTGTTCTATTTTATTATTCATATAGATTCTCTCACTCCTGCTGAAGACGCAGGACCATTATTGAAAAGCCTTGGGTTTTCATCTGGTATTCCATTCAAGTTATCCTGAGAGGGGCCACATGCTGTAGTGAACAGACAGAAAATGAGTGCTCGACATGAGCCTTGTCACGTTTTGGTGGACTGTGGCAAGCCCTGGAGTTCACTGTTGTAGAGTAGTGGCATAGACAGTACAAAATCTGACATTAATTAAATAATGAATTTGAAGGTGTAATGGACATGGATTTCTCTTCCATTGTTTCAGAGTTAGATCTTGTCAGCCAAGAAACTGGGACATTTATTATTGTGGTGGGTTGACCCTGGCTGGATGCCAGGTGCTCACCAAAGCCATTCTATCACTCCCCCCTCCTCAGCTGCACTGGGGAGAGAAAATATAACAAAGGGCTTGTGGGTCAAGATAAGGACAGGAGAGATCACTCAGCAATTACCATCACGGGCAAAACAGACTCAACTTGGGAAAATGAACTTGATTTATTACAAATCAACCAGAGCAGGGTAATGAGAATT